>CM072516.1:18058875-18708875 GCA_036898135.1 Oncomelania hupensis
CTTATGGGACGTACCAGATACGTCCAATTGCAACGCTCTGTTAGTTTAGGTTTCAATAGCAGAACAAGAAAAAAAAGAGGACTTTAGTTATTTCACTTGAAGCTCTTCCCTCTCTCAAAGCACGGAAAGCTTATGCCTATGTTTCCTACTGACACAATCCTATCCTATCCTATCCCGTAACTCGGAGGTCGTAGGGGCACCACAGATGATCGTTTAACCAGCGTACTCCATCTTTACCTGTCCTCAGCAACCCTGATTGTTTCGCTCAGTGTCAAACCAGTCCATTCTCGAATGTTGTTCTCCCACCTCTTTTTTGGTCTCCATCTTCTTCTACCTCCTTGCACTGTGCCTTGCAGGATGGTCTTTGCAAGACCTGATGATCTGGTGACGTGGCCATACCATCGGAGTTTCCGTTTTTTCACCAATTTAAGCAGGTCATCGCGCTGTCCAATGGCTTGTGTGATGGTCTGTCGGACTTCGTCGTTGGTGATGTGTTGAGTATAGGAAATGCCCAGAAGTCTTCTGTAGCACCTCATCTCCATGCTTTGTATTCTTCGTTGGAGATCTGCCTTGAGGGTCCACGTTTCGCAAGCATATAGAAAGATGGAGATGACAAGGGAGCGCAGCAGCCTTACCTTGGAATGTAGACTGATGATCCTGTCTTTCCAAATTGGCTTCAACCTCGCCAAGGCAGTAGTTGTTTGTGCGATCCTGGTGAGGACTTCCTGTCGGGACCCATTGTCTGATACAATGGCTCCTAAATATTTGAAGCTATGCACTGTGTTGAGAGAGATTGGTCTTGGACTTTGATGTGAAAAAAAAATAGTGACACAAACCGAGTTTTATTGTTGCAAAAAGCGCATATTTGCACGTGCTCTTCGACAAAACCGGCTGTTCGACATCGTGTGCCTCTCGAAGATGTGGTTGTTGAAATACTGCAAGACGGTGATAGTGGTGAAAAAGATCTTGATGAGAATGGAAACTATGATTCTGATTTTGAACCTTTAAATTCTGACTCTACATCCAGATCTAATGACAGTGGAAGCGATTCAATCACAGACCATGAGGTACTTTTGGTAGAATTAGTAGTACAGTTAGTGTTTTTATTTTCTTTTTGTTTTGTTTGATGTCCAATGAAGTTATCCATGGAGTGTTAAAACAATGTAACATTGTTGAGTTTGTAAACCAATTAAACATGCATGACTGTGATAATGTATTCTATTTTGCCAATCAGCAACAATATTGAACAAAAAGGGTTTGGGCACTTTTGCAAAAACTGAATTCCACACTTTCTTACAGACACATAAATCTTTATTTTCTTATTTACTCCTCTATCTGTAGCAGAAATGAAATCTGTGTTCAATTTCATTTTCATGGATACATGCTTTTATTGGTTTATTTTGAATAGTGTAAGTATAGCAAAATCATGAACAGTCCAGACGGAATGGCAAATTTTCTCTAGCACACTGCTTGCAAATCAAGCTAGCAGGGAAAGGGGTAAGACACTCAAATGCTTTGTATGAAGAGTATCTGGTACTGTCTACAAACCAGGAAAGTTGGGGGGGAGGGGAGGGGAGAGAGAGATAAAAAGTGAATACAACAAATATTGCCCATACAGCATATCTCAATAAGTTTCTGTAAAATGAATATAGTCTATCTTTCAAGTCAGCATCACTAGTAGGCAACCCTTCTCTATCACTCCTGAATCGCAAACTGTTCACGCAATAAACGCACCGCGTATTAAAACACTCGGAGTACAATTTAGTTATAATATAACATAATAATATCGGAGTCTATATCCGCCTTAGTCCAAAATCGATCTGTCACCAACATACAAGCTCACGTGTCAGACACCTACAAACAGAGGGGCCGGGTAGCTCAGTTGGTAAGAGCGTCTTGCTAGTAACCGAAAGGTCGCTGGTTCGAATCCCGGATTGGTCAACGTGTGATCATATTATTTTCCCCTTTACCAACAACTGGCCCGCTGGTGTCAGTATAAATCGGTCCAGTAGTCACCTATATGCGAAAGTGTCGTGTGACTATAATCTACAAACAACAACAACCTACAAACCCAACAAACGCACATTTATCACACACACGTGTGGTGTAAAGGGGCAAAAGTAATGTTAGTTTTTAAATGTTAGACTGCCTCCAATAGCATTATTGAAGGGAGGTATAAGGCCCCGCCACACATGCCGATTGTGCAACGATTTTGTTTGCGATCTGATCCCGATTGCTACGTGATGACGTCAGAACTACTGCTTGCCTGCGGTCCGATTTGCAATCGGCTCGGTATCGTGCGATTAGAGCCTGTTCTATTCTGCTGTGCAAAATCGGCCCCGATTGTAAACTTCCAACCAATCAGAATGCGTCCAGTGTTCATTTTCAACTTGGCGGCACAAACGAAGCTGATGACAGGTGACAGACTGGGAAGTCTCGTCTTTCGTAGGCCTCAATTACATACTATATATACTACACTACGTACCTATGTAGGAGGCCCACGAGTTTACAAAGACGAAATAAAAGACTTTAGAGCCTGTGATGTAACCCGCGATGTTTTGTATGGTTTTGATTTGGTTTTCCATTACGTTTTTATTTTCAAATAGCTTTTGTAGCATGTAGAGACATTATTTCTGCTGTGGTTTCAGACAAGATGGTGAGCTGTTGGATGGGGATGGTAAACTGTTGGATGGGGTTGGTGATCGTGTACACTGACACTAGTGAAAGTGAATATAAACAATGCACATTGTGTAGAAGTTTCGGGTCGACCTGATCGGAAACATGTGGCAGTGCTATCGGTTTTGGAGTCCGGCCCGATCGCAAACGGATCCGAAACCCGATCTAGAATCGGCCTTCAAACCGGTATGTGTGGCGGGGCCTTAACCCGGAGAAAACCCTCGGCGTCCTGAAAGGTCTGGTACTTAAGTCACCTAAGTTCGACCCACGCGGGGTTCCAACCCGCGACATCGGAAACCAGCTTACTGTCCACTGCGCTAACAGCCACCCCGTTCAGAACAGAGTTCAAATTTACCACGGAACCTATACAAACGTCAACAAGCAGGGACCCACAGTAGTGCTATAAAAACAGTTTAAAAAATCGGGACAAATCACAACCATTGAAGCGCAACGAACCCGACCTTTTTCACGGCTGATCAGACACAGTTTATCAAAACAGATTTTCTCAGTGTTGTCATATGACACCATGAAGAAAAAAAACGTATCGAAATCTCTTTGACACACTAAATGTATTTTAAAAAATAAAAAAAAAATTGAAATAAATTTTAAATTTAAATTTTTTTTAAAATAAATTTTAAAAAATATTTTCTAAAACGTTCTGACAAGACAAGATCGAGAGATCTAGTGCAATACCAAACGAACACAATTCACACATTTAAGTTTGAACCCAGATTTCTTGGCAGGATCTGCTAGTTCTGACAAAACTCATACTGGAAACGCATTCCCCCAATCAGTATTTATATTTGTTCTTTTTTTGTTTTGTTTTTAAACTTGGATAATGCGGTCCGAGACAAAAATACCAGCTGTTAAAAGATAATTAATTTGGGTGGAATAAATTTGGTGAAAATTATCACTCACCACAACAATATTTTTTAAAAATCGTAATAATAATAATAATAATAATAATAATAATAATAATAATAATAATAATAATAATAATAATAATAATAATAATAATAATAATAATAAATTAATAGTTACAACTATCGACTATAAATAGTGAGAATCCAAACAAAAGAGAATTCTTCATCTGCTACTAGATCTAACGATAGTTTGGCTGTCTGTAAAGTTCTTACGGGTGTAAGAGTGGAAATTAATTATGCTGGAAAAGTACTAGTAGATAACAATGAATAAAGCCCAATATAAAATATATGACTAATCCCAAGCCAACAAAGGACTGACCATATCGTCTTGTCGTCGGTCGCTTCTGACTGTGGGCGGTCCTTCAGTACTCTTTACCCTTTAAACTTTAGTTCAAGCCCGCAATGGGCACGGTGTTATCTGAGGCAACACATACATCCAGAAAACCCCACAATAAACAGCATAAAATTCATTCTAAACGCTCATTCAGTTAAGCCAAATTAGTTAAGCTAAGCCGTGATTATTTTTTTTAAAGGTGATTATTATTAAGATATTGCAGTACAACAATGAATCAGCCATTAAGCAACAGGTGATGTTTACAGTTCTGCCACCAATGGTTATAGTACAAGAAGGCGGAACTGTACATAATCTGAAGCCTTAAGGCGTTAAAGTTTAGACACCTGACACCTGCCTGATCCTTGAGGAAAGGAGAGTGGAGTCCGGGTGGCACCTACCCTTGATATTGCAACTTGGCGTAACCGCCTCTACTGACCTCTTGCGTGACGTGGACTGCCCTAAACTGCTGCCAGAGGACCAATGGGCAGATTTAATGTATAATTAAAGCTCAGGCAAAGAGACTGTTTGGCTCAAGAAGTGCTATAATATAAAAAGCTAAGGCTGAAGCTCAACTTGAAGGCAGTTTTAAAGTACGTAAATTAGTACCGTGCACTAATTTTTAAAAAAAACTGGTTGACATATGACTAAGAACGAGAGTAACAAAGACCAAGAATCTTAGGAATTATAATTGGCCGTTGGCGTTTGGACCCGCCTAAAATAACAGGCCGGGCAGGAGTACTTCAAGGCAGCAAAATCCATCTTCAGATCTGGACTTACGAATGTTAACAATTAACCATCAAATGCAAACGTAAGCCGTTTCAAAAGCAACTTACAGAATGCCGCTGGAGCTTTAAATTATAATCGTAATGACATAGCTGACATCTGACCAGGACTAGGATACGGTAATCGAAAAGTCAGAGTCCGATGACGTATATACTTTACAGGCAGTCCTATAAGACCGTTTTATCTTTGGTCACTGACACAATGACAATAATATGTGTTCAATTCAAAGATATGTTTAACTTTCAACAAGGAATTGAAAAACAACAGCCAAAGGACTTACTCGGCAGAGCGTACCCAGCTCAATAAACTAATCGAGTAAGTCTTAACATTTATCAAGCCACGGAACACGATATTATCATAGTACATAGCATGTCAAAACAGTACTTACTGTATTACTAGTACTAATGATGAAATCAAATCAAGTACATCGTATCGCTATTTTTACCTTACACGCGACTGACAAATACACCCCCCCTCCCCCCGTCCCTACCCCCCCCCCCTCCCCCGATTATCTCTTATCAATAACCCTAAAAATCTATTGTTCAGTTCAGTCGCAAACAGTTACAATAATAATAATAGCCTACGTAGAATGAAATACTTTGCGAAACGCAGCTCTGGTATTTCGCTGCTACCACCATATTACAAGATCTTTTAAGTTAAAGGTAGTCTTACAAAACGGGTTAACATTCATCCGTGCAAAGTACGTCGTATAGTCTTCGACGATAAATGCATAGTCTAATTTGTGAGGGGTAAGGGGAGGAATCAAAAACTTGAAACAAAGATTGTTGAAGTACTATAAAATCGCTTTTTTTTACATCTATGGCACAGTATTTTCATTTGTACTCGGAAATCAGTATTACAGGCATTCAGTTTTGTAATCCAGCCTTATTAAAGGGAAGGACCCTTGATGTCACGACAAATCTCAGGAAATATTACTATCAACCACCAGCCTTATCATAGTCTTCCAATGTGCATGTACAAACTTAAATGATTATCACAGAGAACCAGCATTCACAAAAGTGTTCACTATGAGGTAGGAAGATCGAACCCACCAGACCAAGACGCACGGTGTGCAAGTGCTGCCATCTTACCCACTGAATACGGTCATGGATCTTAAAGCCACCCCAGCTCAAGCAGCAGTGTACCCGATATTCCTTTCAGTAACTGTCGTTGATTCTCGAAGACAAAGGCCTCTGCATAATAGATGTATTATTTTCAAAGAACGTTTTTCCCACCCCATCCCACCCCAACTTTTCTTCCGTACTGTATTAAGAATTATGTTCGTCACGTTGGACTCATACATACATTAAAAAAATATTAATTAATCATTAATTAATATTGAATTAATTATTATTTCTTATGCATTAGTAATATTAACTTTTAAATAATGAATTTTTAAAAGGCTCCACAAAAAAGTGTAGGTAACGCTTACTACAAGGAATTTGCGCGCTATCGTTCTACTTTACAGAATATAGATCAGAGCTTTTATTGCACCAACAATCTATGAGGCGTACTACAAATGTCGCCGTGTCTTTTAAATGGTCAACATCTTCACTATCAGCCACAGATCTAGAATTTGCTCGACCTCATTTAGTACATAATATATATCTAGACCGGTGATTTTCAGTTCTGCTGACCAGTGGTCCAGATCAAAGGATACCTCCCGTTGGCGTGACTAATAACGATGTTTATGGAAAGAGATACCACACCACATCTACTTAAACCAACCATCTATCACATTAACCAGGTACCACATTTACATCAAGTACATGCTACATTTACATAGGATCTGGAAACACGATAGCCATTTAAACCTGCAATTACACTCTGGGATTTTAGCTTTGATGTACAAATAATGTGGAATAGAGTGACAGCATGCATGACCATTGAGAAAAGAAACCCACTGATAAGAAACGCGCGAAGAAAAACAAATGTGAAGACGTTTTTTTAAGATAATGATCAAAACGTCTATGGCAACTAATTGATCCCAGCGAACTTTGACCTTTGCAGTACAGCAACTATGATGGCACGGCAGGGGGACGCCACTAACCCATGAAATGTTCCTATGAAATTTGGTCAAATTCCGTTCAGTGGTTCTTGAGATAATATTAATATTAATAAATGTCCAGTCTAAAAAAGCCTGGCTAGCGTAAAAAACAAACATCAATTCGTTGACATGCTTTGATCTGCTGATATGGGATTGAATTAACAAAGTCATAGGAGGAAACAAAAGTAGCAGAAGGACCACTTTTTAATCATCTCCATTCTTGTAGCATATGAACATTAATTTTTTTTACCCCTCCCCCGCCCCATCCCTCCCTCCCCCAAACTCCCAAACATTCACAGTGGTACAGTCAATGGCCATAGTTAAGGTTGCACAGCACACACACACACAAACACACACAAAAGCGAGCTAGCTTTAAGGTCCTACCTTCAATGCGAGCTAACGCACAACGGGGGTAACAAGGCAAGACGACACCCCGTGGACGTGTCAGTGCACCCCGCTTTATCCAGCACTGTACTGGCGTTTGCCTTGGTGTATTACGACATCACACTTAATTTCAGACACCAGTAAACTTGAGACTTCTTTCGTTTAACGCCAAACACTACTATATGCAAGAAAGTGTGTGTACAGGTAAACAAAAGAGCGAAGATTTTATGAACGGAAACTGAATGGGTCTTCTTCTTCTTCTTCTGGGTCTTCTTCTTCTTCTTCTTTTTGTTGATGTTGAGGGACCACGATCAATGCGTCGATGATTGTGTTCCTATAGGTTGTTGAGGTTTTTTTCGGTTAAACTGTAATTTTGCAGTAGACCTATACATAATGGTCAAGGGCAACCACAGCTACTTACGGATCACAATCTTTGGGCTCCTCTGCCTATTATGAATGAATTAGGTCAGAAAAATGTCAAAACAATTTATATTGTCGGTTGCCATGTTGGTATTATCTGGCTGGACTGTATGGTCTATTAAGATGGTTTTTGCTTGTCTTTAACAGCGAATCCAGTACTTAACAGACAGTATTTTTCTGGTTTAAACAAATATTTTTATTTAAGGAAAAAACATATAATTTCAAACAATGATTTACAGGATAGGCAACAAGCAAGCTTATATAAGCCCACCCTGTATGACAAAATTCGACATAATAATTAAGTGACAGGCAACTGATAGTTGCATATAAATAAAGAATTCAACAATTTAAAAAAATAATATAATAAATTAATTAAAGATAATAAGGTTTAGTAAATAATTACACGGGCATACACGCACACCCAAAATAAATAAATAAATAAATAAATAAATAAACAGACAGTATTAGCTAGTTAGTTAGTATTAGTTTATACCTTTTCATTGATTGAGCCATTGAAGAAGTGTGTACCGCCGACCTTTTTTTTCTTTTTCTTTTTCTCCATTTAAGATGGTGAACTCGTATGTTCTCCACAGTCTAGCAAAAATAAAATAATTCTCTCTCTCTCTCTCGCTCTCTCTCTCTCTTTGTGTCTCTCCCTTCACCCCAATCCCCCTTGTATATCACCATATATTTTTTCTCTAGATTGCACGTTACTGCAGCTTTTTCAGCTCGACTCTATTGTTTGTTACTTGCTTGTATACATATTTCTGGCTCCAGGGATAGCTCGGATCGGATTGCTTTGGGTGACATCTTTCCAAACGTTTGTTTTCTCAGGAGGAGAATTAATGGAAAGGTAAAAAGTCTTAACGGATCCTGGGGTGAAGGGGTGGACAACAGAGTGACAGAGCGGGCGGCTGGAAGACCGGGCACATGTCTGGCCTGCTCAGCTCTTTGTCGTTTTATAATCTGCTTTTAATCTCCCGCCGGTCTCTGTGTGGGGTTGCAGAACGACTGGATGCCTCATTTATCAAACTCTTCGCGCATCCTGACTATCTGGAGCGTCATGTAAGCTCAAAGTGCAATCAATCTATGAAGGCTTTGAAAAAAACCAACAAATGTTAACGAAACATTCAGGATGGTTCATGTCGTCGTTCAAGTATCCTAGTATTTGCACGCAAGTGCACGATTGTACAAAAGCTTCTTAAAGTAGTATTTGGGCAATAATCTATACCGAGCATTCCAACGTGTTAAGACACTTTATACTTTAATGCAAAATGGTGTCGCGAGAAAGCATACACGAGCCTTTACAAAAAGGTGTCTTAAAATGGACATCTCATGTTCAAAGTGTCGATTACCACGCGACGAATACAAACCTTCTAGGTGACAAGTACAGAGTCTTGACAAAGGGCGTCTTAGAACAGACCTGCGAAGTTTTCAAAGTGACGTTTTCAAAGCGGACAAGTGGAGGGATAGTAGCAGGCTACTCCAAAACCGGAATCGTAAAACAAGCATGCTGTGTTTCAGCAGTGTCAATACATGAGCTGCCATTATCAACAATGTGCATTGCACGAGTTCTCTTTCCAGTGCTTTCCTATCTCTACGCAACGCATAAGGTTAAGCGAGCACAAGGTACAAATCGATGCCGTTTTAAGACTAATTACACCTGAAAAAGTGGAAGTCTATGTGGTTATAAATGACCATCTCAGGTAAAAGCACCAGATGCTCTGTCGAACTAAATGTACCAATGCTGTCGCAAACGGCAAAGATAATTCCAAAAAACGTTGGAGGAAAAAAAAACGTGCCCGCTTGAAATGCCGCACAATCAAATTTAAAGTATAGCCCTCAAACTTAATGCCACATATCAATATTAACTCCCATTACATTTAATATAGTTCCAGCGCATCATAATTATTTTAGTGCAATTTTAGAACTCTCTGCCTACCTTGTAGCCTGCTATGACAATGTTTGATCTGTGTCGTAAGGAAGGGGATAGGTAAGAAGATTAAACAGCAACAATGACAATAACACCAACAACACAACAAAATGTCAGTGAAGGAAGCAATAATAAAACACACAGACAATCGCTCTAAATTATAATGAAACGGTAACAAAAGCGGCAACAACACATTCACAATGGAAAGAAACAAGATTAAAAGAAATGTTTACTTACTTTCCAAGAGGGTTGACGCTGGCATCAATAACACGCAGATATTTACAGCACTTAATATTATCCGGTACATCGATAATACCTGCAAATAAACAGCAGAGAGAATGGGTTAATTTAACGAAAGACAACAAACATCACAAAATAATGTGTTACGTGCATGGCGACCAACAAGCACCAAAAGAGTTGAACAGTAAGACAACCCCTGAAACAAAAACAAGAATGTGATGTGTTTATCTATCTATCTATCTATCTATCTTATCTTATCTTATCTTATCTTATCTTATCTTATCTAATCTAATCTAATCTAATCTAATCTAATCTAATCTAATCTAATCTAATCTAATCTAATCTAATCTAATCTATCTATCTATCTATCTATAGATATAGATAGATAGATATATTAGAAACTGAGCGTCGGTGTGGAACCTCTTCTTCCATTAATTTGAAATTATTTTTTTGTATACATATAATAATCATACATGAAAGTCATAATGGTTCATAGGATACTATTTCCTTCTCAGTTTCTGTACAGAGTCCTAATCATATCCTATCCTATCCCGTAACTCGAAGGTCGTTGGGGCACCAAAGATGTTCGTTTAACCAGCGTACTCCATTCTTCTCTGTCCTCAGCAACCTTCATGGCATCGCTCAGTGTCAAGCCAGTCCATTCTCGAATGTTGTCCTCCAACCTCTTTTTCTGTCTCCCACTTCTTCTGCCTCCTTGCACTGTGCCTTGCAGGATGGTCTTTCCAAAATCTGATGCTCTGGTGACGTGGCCATACCACAACATTTATATAGCTAATAATAATATTACTCGTGTTTAAACTAAATTAGTGAATGATGTGTGTTCAGATGTTAAACTAACTTATTAAATAGGCAATTATTTTATATCCGTGTTCAGAGTCGACACTCCTGCATTCCAGAGTACAAGCTTTCAATTGTTAAGGACAATGTGAAAGAGACCCAAGTGTCTGGGATGAACTTGCTCTCTCATCAATGTGTCGATATAGCTTCATCAACCGAGATATGCAGTGCTACACCTCTTATGATCAGTTACACAAAAACCTGTGGCCTATTCACTATTTTACCATAACTAACAGAGATCTGAGGGTACTAAACCTCTTATGATCAATTCCACAAAGACGTGTTGCCTATTCACTATGCAAATTTGCCAAGTACTAAGGTCTGAAAGTACCAGAACTAACAGTCATTACAAACTTTTCAGCTTGAGTCTTTATCATAGTAACTCAGTATGACTATCGTTTCACACTTCAAAGAACAAAAGAACGTACTGTCGTTTTAACGTTCATCAACAACTCTCGGATCAACTTTTTTTTTTACTGAAGGTATAATTTATAATCTGGATGGCAAATTGTCACCAGGAACTCACCAGACGCGTTATGCAATATGTGAGTTAGAACAAAGAAAGTACCGAGCTTAAAGTATACTAGTTGAATGGATGGAATAAAACAGAGAATTGCTGGCATTAAGAATTTATAATTAAAGCCTAATGCCGCGGTTGCTGCTGCTGCTGCTGCTGCTACTGCTACCACTACTAAGGCGATTATAAAGCGAATTTTCTAGAGAGGAACAGTTCAAAGCGCTCCCTCATCCATTCACATCGTCATTAAACAATAGTACAATACATACAGAGAGGGGTTTGGGAAAATACAAATCGAAGCAGGTTGTGGAAGGGGCAGTAATAAGCAAAGTGACCCTCTCCCTTCCCCTCCCAATACACGCACTCACAAATACTCAAGTTCGCGCGCGCACACACACATACACACAATGCGTGAAGCAATAATTATGGAAGAGACTGTTGTTGATGCTGACAATAAATTTCAGATAAATCATCGGCTTATTGGCTTAAACGTTGAGTATGATTTTCATATTTATTTGTGTATAGCGTTTCAGTCTACATTGTATTCTAACCCCCTCCCCATCCCCCTTGCCCCTCTCAAAAAAGTAAATAAATAAATAAATAAATATATTTTACACTAAGAATTAATCATATTTAACATGAATATGAATAGGTCTCCCCCAAATAAATGTCCGTCCAATATACTGTCCTTGACATACTAGCACTCTCGATAACTAGAGACTAAGCTATGACCAAGGGATGTGGATATCATCGTGTACAATTGCAGACAAATAATAAAATTGTCATCCTACAAAGGACCTATATAGAGATGAATTAAATTTTTCTATTATCACGTGACAATATAGTTTTTTTTGTTTGTTTATTTTCTCTTTCCTTGTACTGCAAGATAACCAGGAACTAAAATAATGATTTCAATAGATATGACGAAGTAATGATTCACTTGTTCACTTTTTCACCAACGATAAATAAATAAATAAACAATGTATATATATTGACATATAAGACATTTCCATTCAAATAAATAAACAATGTATATTTGTTTATTTATTTATTTATATATCGTTGTTGAAAAACTGAACAAGTGAATCATTACTTCGTCATATCTATTGAAATCATTATTTTAGTTCCTGGTTATCTTGCAGTAATACATGTATATATAATTTTGTCCTCTTCAGTGCACCGCTGTTTCAATAGCATGGAAATAACTACACAAGTGACCAATAACACCAGTACAAAAACATGTTTTAAATGCGTTTAAGACATTTCCATTCATTCATATTATTA
Source organism: Oncomelania hupensis (assembly GCA_036898135.1). Classification (NCBI taxonomy): domain Eukaryota; kingdom Metazoa; phylum Mollusca; class Gastropoda; order Littorinimorpha; family Pomatiopsidae; genus Oncomelania; species Oncomelania hupensis. The sequence goes on from CM072516.1 coordinate 18,071,275, forward strand.
CTTACCATTTTTGCTAAAATCCAGCTCCTCCAGATGATCCAGACTAGCAATTGCAGGAGGAATGTTGGTGATTTCATTATCACTGATACTTAGCTTGCGAAGTCCGTGACAGTAAAACAATTCCTGCAACAGGAAATGAGGGGTTGGGTGGGGGAACACAAATTTAAAATATGTTTTATTACAATCTCATTGCCAAATGAGAAATAAATAAAAATTGTTAAAAATTATTATTATCCGACTTCAAGCATTCAAATTTAAAATATATCGATTCGAATTTTCAACAATGACGAAATGTTTTCAATTGAAAATGTATTACGTCCATACTTTATTTAAACCATCAATAATAGAACAAATCATAAATACTACATACGTAAAGCATGCACTTAACTCTGCTGGTGAGCTGGGAGGGGGAGGAGAGAGTGTAGAGGGGTGAGATGGGAGAGGGAGGAGATCAAGCTAAAACTCTGAACCGTAAAACACTGGAGTAAAATGTCTGATAAAAGTTTAAAGGATTCATTCGTTTCAATCGCGCACTCTATGATTGATATCAAAGACTAGCACGATTTAATTTTGTGTACTCGACTGCGGTTAGGTGAAACTAAAGAAGAGCACAACCAAGGAGTAAACTTGATTTATTTAGTTGGCCAAAAATTACGTATGTAAGACGAAATATCTTTGTGAACGTTAGGCTTACTAAAGGAAGCTGAAGTTTTGTCGTGACAGTCGTCGTCGTTGTCGTCATCATCATCAACAGCAACAATATCATCATCATCACCACTACTATCAACATCGCCGTCGTCAACATCATTGTAATCAAAGCTCCAGCCTTTTAGTCCAAATTCCTTTTTCTCCAACCTCGCTGGTCAATATAATTAAAATACAAGGGTGTTTGTTTTCTAGGGTGTTGTTAGTATATAGTAAGGTTATGCTTTGACTTTTATACTCTGAAATTTCGGTGTGTGGCACGAAAGCGGAGCAGTTAAATGACAGGCTGCATATAATTACAACTGCCGATGTTTGACAATCCGAAACAATGTGACAGACATTTTTACCATGCCAAGTTTTTCTTATGAAAGCATCATGCACGTACTCGAAGCGAAGCACACCTTTCCAATAGTGTCCAAGGACAGGTTATTTTCATATTCCACCATCCATGATATTGGGCTTGCCAGTACTCTTGGACATGCTTTGTATACGCTCCTCACCTCACCTCACATTCAAACGGCGTTTTAGTGCCGCTGGAAACCCTGTTTGTCAAACATGGGCCTCTGTGGTAACATTATACCTAGCTACAAAGGTAAAATAATGGTCTTCAAACACCGTTTTTTATGCTGTATGTAAATCTTGTCTGTGAAAGGCCGGCCCTCCGAAGGCAAAATCATATCACGCCACCAAGATCGGCAACATAACATCAATGAAGGCCAAAAGGCATGACGATAAGTTAGATCGTCGTTCTTTAATAATACACCATTTTAGTTTCTAAACAAAGCCTTGCACAAGAGTACCGACACTGCAACCCGAGATTTAAGAACTACTTTATGCAATGAATTCTCTTTCAAAAGTACCGACACTGCAACCCGAGATTTAAGAACTATTCTATGCAATGAATCCTCTTTCAAAAAGTTACGTTCCTTCCCATCTGGGCTGCAAAAGACCCGACGACTATCAAATATTGAGTCTACAGGGAGCATGTAGAGTTAACGTCTTCTAGTTCTATTGTCAATGCACTTAAACACCAGCCAGCGCTTCTAATGACACAGTCGTTAACTGTCCAATTCATTGGCAGTGGTGTGGTTCTACCTAAAGGCACCAAGAACAGCCTGACTGTAAAACCGCTTTTTAAAATATCATTCTGTAGATACACAAGTAGCTCGTTCCGAATTTCATATTTGTTAACAAGAAAAGAAATTGCAATAATAGACTATACAAAAACAAATCCATAAATAAAACACATTAATTTATTTATTTATAAAGCATGTATACAACTTGTTTCCGCTAAAACATACATTCCTTTCTATGATCATTCTGAGATACCGAGTTTGATAATTAAATATGATATATATACATTTTACTCATTTCACCGAGAGATGGTCATGCTTGATAATCTCTGGCGATTGGCTATAAGTACCAGGTACTTTTCCAGTCCCTTTTGCAAAGATTGATTCACAGGGTGAAGAAGGAAGTCGCTCCTTCTAGGTATTTATCAACTACAGTAATTCATGTATGTTGAAATGCATAGTTCACAACCCTGTTTTTAGCGAATCGAATTAATGCACAATTGATTTTAGGTCCTTTGTCTGCGTGGCAGCTTCGCTCAAAGAGTGTACGTAAACATCATTTGTATTCAGTTTTTACTCCTCTTTTTTCTTTTTTTTTTTAAGCGTCTGTGGATTATCTCCGATCTCTATCGACTATGAACGTCAGCATTTTCTTTGGCCATTGTGGCAATTTACGACTGCTAATGGGTAGCCTGGGATTTCTGAGAACCCTTATTTATTATTCCATATTAGCATCAAAGTTGGTTACGGGTGCTTTGGCGTACTCTTACCTACAAAGCCCAGCATTTTACGACAGCGCTGAGTCTATTTATCAAGCCATTTTAGCAGTCGTTGTGCTAGTTACCTATAAGAATATCACTCTTATGTGTGTTAATTGTTGTAAGCTTGAATTTTACCTACACTATTGCGGGTAAAATGCTACTATATATCTGTCTGTGGTGAAAGTTTAAAGATGCGTTAAGTACATTGCATTAAGATCTATGGTGTGTCATTCGTGTTTGTAGAAACATTTACACTATATAATTATATTATTATACAGATTTAAAGCAAGCTTAGTTTACATGATGATGGCATCAAAATATATACTATTTCACGTGCGTTTGTTCCTGAATTTAAAGACTGGATACATCGTATAATTATATTCTTGTTAAAATGTAAAGATATATTACTTAGCTGTTATACATGTTATCAAGATATAGGTATTATATATCTACACATATCTGTTTACATTTTAAAGACTTTATACAAAGCCTCTTATCATTGACCATTTTGATTACTCCCAGTCCCTGGACCCTAGTCGTGGCTTAGTTAAGTGTACAAACGAATGTCAGTGAAACAAGTTTTAAACAGAACTGCGGCCTTAATAGTAAATAAAATGTTAAGTAAGAAAGAAAATACATTTGAGGTTATTTTAACTTTACTGTACTCCATAAACCGTCTTTTACCGTCGAAATCTACAACTGTTTGAATTATTTAGGACGAAAAGAAAGGAATTGAGCTGTAAGTCAGATTTTTCATTTAAATGTACAGTGCACAGGCACAGGCGACAGGCACCTCGAAGTTTAACTTTTATGGACCTAAAAGATGGACAACCACCACCAACCAACACCAACAACAACAACAACGACCACAACCTCCACCCAAAACAAATGGTTTCCGCGTACATACTCGAGGGAGGTCGCGAATCTGGTTGGAGTCAGTGTACAGTTCTTCCAGGGTACGTTCGAAATTGAAGACGTCGCCGGGTACGTCAGTGAGACTGCTATGACGATAATCCAGCACCTTCACCTCCTCCTCAATCTTCGGCTTCAAGCAAGGGCATTTTCGTAACAGTAGTAAGCCCGCCATGTTAAATAAACACAACTATAACGAGAAATCTGAAAAGCAAAACAAAGGCATAATATAGCTAAGAAGTATTACGGACTCGACATGGTTTAATTTCACGCAACAATAGCAAGAAACCTGAAAAGCAAACTAAAGAAAAATGCACATATATATATTATATCAATAATACAGAGAGGTAGAATTGGAGGGAAAATAACAGGCCGTGTCATTCTGATTTGTGTACACCGAAAATTGTGAAAGAGTGCATAGCCATAGAGACATGCAGGAGATAACCATACTCCTCTCGGAGTTGTACTATGCTGAAATATGTATAAATAATAATAAAATACAATGCAATATAATACAAAAATATAACATAACATAACATGACACAACAACGAAATATATAATAATAAGCGTAACACAATACAACATAAAACAATAAATATATTTCCTGAATGTTCTACGATTACAAAATGAATTGTGTTCTTATTATGTTCATATCTATCTATCTATCTATCTATCTATCTATCTATCTAATCTAATCTAATCTAATCTAATCTAATCTAATCTAATCTAATCTAATCTAATCTAATCTAATCTAATCTAATCTAATCTAATCTAATCTAATCTAATCTAATCTAATCTAATCTAATCTAATCTAATCTAATCTAATCTAATCTAATCTAATCTAATCTAATCTAATCTAATCTAATCTAATCTATCTATCTATCTATCTATCTATCTATCTATCTATCTATCTATCTATCTATCTATCTATATTCATTATTACTAGTATTTTATATTATATATTAGGCTATACGATTTGTATTTTATATTATAAATATTATAGATTACGACTAGTATTTTATTTATATATATAATACTAGTGGTAATCTTTCAGTTCTTCTCTAATGCCTAATAATTAGTTACTATTCGTACCAAATAAAATAATTACTAAATCTTAATATATACTTTTACTGCATTTAATACAACTAGTCAAATACCAATTTCTCCGTCTTTTTATTTAACCCATCTAAAAAAAAAGTCATAATCGTTTACTCCTTTTAACGATAATTATTAGTTACACCCTTTTACAAAATAAAATAATTACTGCTTGTCACTCTAGAATACTACCGCCCTTACTTAAGAAAACCACCGACGCTAACTCCACCCTTTAGACTCTTGACTTCCCCAAATATATATTTTTTTTAATTGGGGCTCCTTTGTAATTTTTGTTAAAATATATTTTCTTTCAAATATCTCTGCCAATTACAAGTTCTTTAGACAGCTGTGCGAATTCATAAACTTTGTTACTATAACCTGAACCATACCAAACATTAAGCTTACAAACACAGTGGAGAAGAGGACAAGCAGATTTTTTAAAATAGTTTTAACAACTTTATTATCACCAAGGTGAAATTCGGGCACTTTCATTTTTCGAAAGCCCCAAGTGAAGCGCTTTACCCAAGGTACAATCTGGGTGTGTTGTCAACGGCACTCACCCGACTAGGACATGAGCGTCAGGATCTGTAAAGTCCGTTATTATGGAATGCAAGCGACACAGCATAGACCTCGGTTTATACTTTCATCCGAAGGAGTGGACGCGCGTTTAGTGTAAATTCGTTCTAACAAATAGACATGGTTCATGCAGCGTAGCTGGGCCTTTAAGAACTACTCCCTCTTCAATATATATATATATATATTTTATATTTATTTTATTTATTATCTTATATCTATATATATTGAGGAGGGGATAGACCTTAAAAGACCCAGGTAGGCTGCATGAATCATGTCTTTTCGTGTGTATATATACAAGTCTCAACTACGCTTATTTGGTGGAAACGGTTCTATGTTTACGTGCATGTCTTTCCTCCATCTTGTTTTCCTCCCTTCAATTATAAGTATCACCCTTTTCGCTTCCCTGAGTATATAGCATGTAATAATTTTTATTTCATCTGCCCAAGTTATAGAGCATGTATTGTCACTTGCGAGTAGGACCGAGCTTTAGTGAAAAGCGCTTTTAACTGTCATGCTCGCATTTTCACTGTGCTTATTGCCACTTTCGTATCAGCACCACAGGCCCGTTTGAAACTATTATAATGCTCCCCCATTTCCTGCTTATGGCAACTTCTTTATCAGGTGGGCAAAAATAGCGTTAAAATTTAAATGAAATTTTATAAGACTACTATTTTCTGTTTAAGCGCCCCTCTCTTTTTATCAGCAGGATAACAAATTTGTATTGTTGGTGAAACAAAAAGGGGAGGGAAGGGAGAGGTGAGGAAGGGGGTGTTGTGGAGGGGGGGACTGAATAAGATTTTGGTTGTGTGTATACTTAGGCATACTACAGCAAGGAACTGTCCAAGATTGAACACACAAGTGTTCGTAAAGGCAGCAAGTTGGTGCCTTGGACGAATCGAGTTCGAGTCTGATTTTGGCCAGCCACCCGACAAAGCTCTCAATGCAAAGATTTTGGAGAACCAATTCATTCCAATCAAAAATATATGATCAGGTTTACAATTAAAGCTTTTTGTTAAAACATATAAACCTTCTTGACTTACAAGGTTACATTTGGAGTGTTTACTGGAACTATATTATATGTGTGTTAGAGAGAGAGAGGGAGAGTTAGAGAGAGACAGACAAGAACAGCTAGACAGACAGGGAGACAGAGACAGTAAGATGGCAACCATAATTACAGGAGTCTGTATGCTTACCAGTTTAAAAGCGTCTTACCTGACATGAGAAAAAAAAAGGTAATCAAGCGAGCGACGTGGAAGGAAGAAAATCTCAGCCGTTTTCCCACTCCATCACAGGTACTTCTGTCTTACCTGGCGCCGTCTGAAAGCAAATATAATATTCAGTCCATTAAGCCTGGCTTGATATCGAGAGCTATGTTAAAGCTGTTTTACCTCACATGAATGAAAACTTACAAATGCAGTACCGGAAGGTCAAGGGAAACCGAGTGACTATTTACGAATCTCATTAAATTTTACTTAAAATCGGGAGAATCAATCGCCGCTTGTATCCTATCAAAACGCTGAATGAACGAACATTTATGTATGTAGTTTCTGGAGGTCATGTGAAAACGGGTGAATAACAAGCGACTACCTACACATTAAAAGTAAATTTGACTTGAAATCGATAGGTAATCAATCGCTCCTTGTACAATTTAAAAAATAACAATAAGAATGAACGAAAACGTATCTATGCAATGGCAAGGAGTAAATTATGTACATAAATTATAAATAAATTGATACAAAAGAGGTCAATGTTGCGGAAGGAAAAGCAAGGATGTGGTGCAGTCGGAACAGAGAGAATGCGACGGTTGTGATATCAATGACAACTATAAGGTGTACACTGTGACTGGTGTAGGGTTGCTGATCGTGGAAAAAGGAAAAAACAAACAAACAAACAGAGCCTCTCCCTCTAAAAATGAATAAAGAATCACGTTGGTCTCTTACAGGTACGCTCCAATACACGAGATTATTAAAACGTATGGAATTATTGGGCTTCCTTTTTTTTCCGCCAGCTTCAGTAAACGACTTCACTCTCTCGAAATTCACATTCGCCGAACTCGCAGCAGTACTTCACACAAAAGGTTTTGTATGTGGGGACTGGAGGCCACAATAGATGCGTGGCGCTACAATCTCCAGCAATCTCCATAAACCACACTTTTACTGCCCTTTTAGTCTTCTCTTTCCCTCCACTCCTGGACAGATCTATTTGCTTTTACAGTGCTGAGATGGTAAAAGAGACAACGCAGGCAATTTTAATTGTGCTTTTTTACTTTATTATTGATGATGTTGATGAATTTTATCTCGAGTATTCTGCTGTTGTCGTCGCCGTCATCGTCATCATCATCGTCGTCATCATAATCATCATCATCGTCGTCATCGTCATCATCATTTGCAGAACGCGCAGCTTCAGTTCACAGACATGCTCAATGCAAAAACTTAGCCCTTTTTGTGTGTGTCTTATTACTGCAACTAAAAGTAAGATTAAGAAACTAACCACCTGCAATCAAATGATCTTGGGAACCACTAAGCGCTTTGGTTTCAAATCAAAACCCTTTTTTTCTGCAAGCATCGATTATGTGGAGGTTGGCAAGCACTGACTTCGGCGTCTATTTTCCATTAATGGCTGCAAATACGGGTGTGACGTTTAGAGGCGGAAGGGGCAGAGGGAGGGGGGGGTGGAGAGGGGAGGGATGGATGGAGGGGCGTGAAGGATAGGGTAGGGTTATAGGCGGAGAAGGTGTGTGAGTATTGACAAGAAATCTACCAGCAAGTTTCACAGGAAGATAGAACCTTTGAGGGAAAGGCTCAGGGAACACTTCTTCCGTCCGGTCGATTTTTCGTTATCTCGCAACCTGTTTAATTTAAAAACTGACAGTAAGACTCACTTCGACTGCCACAACAGGTACAAAACTACCAGCACTTAGAACACCTGGGCAGTGCGCTGATAAGGTAAAGTAGTAGTAACTAACACGCCATGGATAATCATGGATGGAAGAATTATGAGAGAAATCAGAGTTCAGATTAACTAGTATTACTTTATTTAACATAACATATATAACAACGTATAAAAAAAATATATTTTTGAAGGGAAAAAAAGACAGAGACAAAGATAGTGACAAAGACAGAGAGACAGAAAGACAGAGACAGGCTGAGGCTGAGAGAGACAGAGACAGTGAGAGACAGATAGACAAAGAGACACAGAGAGAGACAGAGTTACTCGTACTGTCCACACAAGTAAATAAATAAATACCCACTGCGCAGTTATAGTTATAAATAGGCCGTATGGCAATCAAGTAGCCAAAAACACCGAGAATTAACGAGGCATATAATATGAAACTTCCTGCCACAAGTGAGAGTTAATGATCTGGGACAGGGAACAGGGAACACAGACACGTGAAATTAATGCATGATTGGAAAAGGGGGAAAAAACCCACAAACAAACCACACACAAAAAAACTATGAAACACAAACAAACCACACACCAAAAAAACATGAAACACAAACAAACCGCACAATAAAAAACATGAAACACAGACATTGCATTTGAAATGGTTAATCCGATATTTGAGTTGATTTCTATTGTTATGACTTTTTGTGACCATAACTATGGTAATGATGCAGTGATGTCGTTTTAGTCGGCAAATCGGCCATGCACCGATAAAATTCCAAAATGTCCGAAAGAGTCACCCGCTGTCCTAAGGTTTTACACCTCAATCGGCCACCCTTTTCCGTTTTTTGTTTGCTTGTGTCGATGTCATGTCTGTTTCGTTGTTATTGCTTCTGGCCATATTGTCCGCTGGACCTAAATCAATAATTATGTAATGCAATGTTCTGGCCATATTAATTTCCTATCGGATAAATAAAGGTGTTATGAGTTATTGTCGAACATCGCATATCGTAAGCGCCAAGAAGACGACACATGCATCAGCAGAGAGAGTTAGAGTAACTCCCCTTATTGCGAACGGCATGCTTCCGGCAATAAAACTTTTCTTTTTTTCGAAATGCCGCCGAAAAAGAAACCAAAAATTAACAGTGACCTCTCGTTTGGTGTTGGAAAGAAGTCAAAATGATGGCCAAAAGATTTTTAAAATGTCCTAAAGGTTTGTGACTGAATCGGCCAAATGGCCTATGCTGAAAATTTCTAGCAACATCACTGATGATGCTCAAGCTATACGACACTATCTTATAGTGCAAGCTAATTCAAAAAGGGTATAATTTCAAATTATGAATACAGAGCGCAAAGTCTGAGTCAAAGGGCATAATTTCAAATTATGCATACAGAGCAAAGTCTGAGTCAAAGGGTATAATTTCAAATTATGCTTACAATCCGAGATCCAGCTAGTCGGGCTAATCGATTAATCAATCCATCTTGCGACAAGGTGACTTCATTAAGGTCTTCGGGTTAGCCAGATAACATATGAGGAAAGAGATTGCCTTGTCTTAATTACAACATGTGGTATTAATATAGCATTAAATCTTACTTTTGTTCTGTCTTCATTAGTTCATTACAACGCTTCATAAGACCATTGCAAAGCACCCAAGCTCGACTCAGCAAACAAATGCAGGCACACCACAAAGTAAAGTAATCAAATACAGGCGCACCATAAAGTAATCAAATACAGGCACACCATAACGTGACGTAATCGAATACAGGAACGCCATAATACAGGCGCACCCCAAAGTAAAAGTAATCAAATACAGGCACACCATAAAGTAAAGTTATTGTTCTTATTCAGCGCACGTAACAACTCAAAGACTTGCTCAAGGCACTGACCGAAATAGGTATCGAATAGAGGTCGCTCAAGATGCCAGCGTGTTTGTCACCATGCGCACTATACAACGCCATGGGAACACGCCAACAATGGAACTAAAAACGGAAAATGACTGAACGACTATTGACGAAGACGTTAGTAATCGATGATTGACTATTATTATTAACAAATTTACAAACGTCTTGTGTTTGTGTGTGTGTGTGTGCGTGTGTGTGTGTGTGCGTGTGACTAGGTAGAGACGTCTTTATTCTGACATACACTTGAACCTCTACGAACTTTCTTTTGACGGACCCCGTTATTTTGACGTCAAAACGTTGTTCCGTTAGGGTTAGGGCTGTCTTAGGGTTAGGGTTAGAACTTAGAGTTAGGGTTAGCTTCAACAAATAGACAAATTTGTTAAAATGTCAAAATAATGTATGTACAGTTTCATGAAAGTCATCACAACGGCGTTTCTACACGGTTGTGTGTGTGCGCTTGTGTTTGTGCTTTCATGTTTACTTTCTCTCGTTTTTAATATAAATCTATCTAGATCAAAGGTAGGAGTGCCTCATTTGTCAGGTGATGACTGTTTTAAGCAAAGAAATGATTAGCAAAAGTCAACACACACGGCGCTGTCTACGCTCCACTTTACTCTGTTGTAGGCATACAACAAAACGGGTGTAAAAAGTTCGCCCTCACTATAAAATCACGATGAATGTCTGAGTAAGGAGGTCCCGGACAGGGAGGATGGGACGTGCCTTGGCTACGTCTACCAGGGTAAAACATACCCTGAAACGCAGCATTCTGTCTGTTCGGGTAGGTTTGTCTCCTACCCGGGAAAGAAAGCTATATGGAGATAATGGTATGTGAAGTGAAAATCAGCTAGGCCTATGTTTAAATTATAATTATGACTGAATGTGAATGTTACACTGACTTGGGTGGAGATTCCCTCACCCCACCTCCCCCTGATAGGCAAAATTCATCAGCCAACTGATGCCTGAAGGTCTGACAGTGTGACCAGTAATATATGTACTTTTGAATGCACATCCATCTAGAGGGCCAAAGGCTGGTGGTAGCCTACGATGCCCTCTCTACTCTACTCATCTCTCTCTCTCTCTCTCTCTCTCTCTCTCTCTCTCTCTCTCTCCCTCCCTCTCTCTCTCTCTCTCTCTCTCTCTCTCTCTCTCTCTCTCTCATACTATATTTTTCTTTAAAAAATCAAAATCCCGGTGTGACATCGTCAAAGGGCCTAGTATTTTATTTGGACTGGGAGCGACTGGGAGCATTCTGATTGGTCGACGCATTACAAAATTTTTTCTTTGCTTCGGTTTATTATCCCTTTCTATCGGGAAACTCTGGGCCGCCTCCTCCGGGGAAGGCGTAGTCGCAGCCAGTGGCGCGCCCAAACCCTACCTACCTAACATTATTTGTGAATTTTTGACATGTTTGCTGGGGGAGCGAACCGGAGTACTCGGAGAAAACCCCCGAGACTTTGCCCGAGTCGAAAGTAAATAATATTCGGAGAAACATAACGCCCAGAAGCTGGATCGAACCCACACCTGTCAGGCGCCATTGGTTTCTGGCTTGTGGACAAGGCAAGTTAGTCCCGCCTTAGCCCACTTGGCCAAATTCGACGCATGCGCACAATGCTATCGTACTCTTAGTAAGGATTAGGGTCAGGGTTAGGGTTAGGGGTTAGGGTTAGGGTTACGACGCCTAAGAACATCGTGAAAAGGCCGGCACGACTTGACCTGCCGCATGCGCTAAGGCGCCCGGCCAAAAATAAGAAACCCGAAACTTTGATGATGTTACACTGGCAACTCTAGGACTAAAGAGTTGTAAAAACAACAGCAACGACAATAAAGAATTAAATAAAACATTTGTCTCCTCCTCCTCCTCCTCCATCAACACCACCAACAACATGATGACCATGGTGATCAGCAGCAGTAACATCGTGAACATTTTCTTTTTCACCGTTGCAGTAATACTACCACAAAGTGATACATTATAGAAAATTGTCAATACATTATACGATCGATTCTGACACAATAGCATCAACCTCCAATAACAGCAACTGCCATACCAGTGCCGTCGGCTCCATGGCAGTGTAATCATGGATTCCAGTGTTATTACAGCTGGCGAGGTATTGACCCAAGCATCGAAGATCAATATCTATCCCTCCCTACCCGTATAAGTGAAGCCGGTGTTACTGGCGCAAGAAGGTGTAAAAATAGAGATTTCATGCCACACAGAACAATGCAGCACGTCAGACTCTGGCCTTTTTAAGCTGGTGCTGGTGCGCTGATGTAGTGATTGGTAGTGAAATTACACTCTTTCACGTCATGGCTGCAGTTCCAGTGCCTAAATTATAAGGAAAGCTACTGCATGATTTAGAATAAAATACATACCATGAACAATAACAGGGGAAATGTGTATAGCTTCAATATAGAAAATAAACTGATAGCGCTATAAACTACGATTAGAAAATACGTCAACGCGTTATAGGCTAATGGAGGTATTAACGTCGCGAATTCATGGAAGTTTACAGTACTATAGAGCCTCACACAAGTATATCAGTAGCAAACGTTAATGAAGCAAGAATGCCTGTGTGTATTAAATTTATGTCAAAATGTCTTATTGCAGGACTGAAAACCATGATTCAGCTATAAGATATTGCAAAAAACAAACAGAGCTAGCATGTTTATGTCACATTCTCAATAAATATACTGGAGTGGATGGATACATAAATCTCACCAACAAAGAGGCATCTTTAGTCCATACAATTTAAACACAGTTAGTTTGTTGCATGCATTAAAAATGTTGATTCCTTGGAACAATTTTAAAACTTTATCATTTGAGAGAATGAATGCAGATATTTCTCCTGTCTGTTTCTTCTTATTGTTTTTCTTGTTGTTCTTGACGTTTTTAAACGGCAAATGAACAATATTATTTTTTAAAAAGTTGAATAAAGGAAATTCACATGCCAAGGTAAACAATTTAATCTGCAAAACGTGCAAATTTTTATTAAAACAAATATCTAATGCAAATAAAATTGGGCGAGCCAAAAGAAAGGAAAAGTCTAGGCTAAGGTCAACTTTAAATCGCCATCAAGCTAACATCTTATTACAGACAATCAAAGAAAATGACTTCAAAGAATTGAGAATTTCACGAAACGGTGTGAAAAAAATCAACTACAATTAACGAGCGATAGAAGAATATAGCTTATATTTAGCGCTGTGATGAGAAGGTATTGCTGATTGAGTTTATCCAATCGATCATCTATTTATACTAAAAGTTAAAAGGGAACTATGCAGAGTTCCAACCTAGCTAGCCAGTTACTGGTTCTTGGTGATAACATTCATTCTAATAAACTCTCTATTAAGTGTTATGCCTCTTTAAGTCACTTTTACTACGTAAAAATATCCTTTTGTGGCACTGTAATATAGTAAACTATGCATACACTGATTATGCATGATGTGATGAAGAAGAAGAAGAAGAAGAAGAAGAAGAAGAAGAAGAAGAAGAAGAAGAAGAAGAAGAAGAAGAAGAAGAAGAAGATTAGTTAGTTAGTTATTCATTGTTTATAGAGTCCGGGGACTGCAAACAGCCAAATCAGGACCACAACTTGGTTAAAAGAGGACACACTCCTGATCCGTATAAAAGATCTGCTGAAACAACCCTAATTGTAATACTGAAGGCATTCCACCAGCCGGTCACTTTACAATAAAGACATATCGCTGAGGCTTTACTCTAATTTATCGAACCCTCGTTTACAAAAACAAAACGGAATATAAACATCATTATAAAATATTAACAAAACTCGTACATAAAATGCCTACATTGCTAAATAATAATACCATAGAAAGCCACAGTGACCATTTGGCAGAAAGCGTCCAAAATTCCCAAGCTGACCCAACAAGACCCCATACACAAATGAAAAGTTTTGGACGAGTTTTCAAGAAAAAAGGTAGGTGACTGATCTAGCGAAGAAGATAGTAGATAGGACAGATTAGGAACGAGAAAGAGCAAATGAGAATGACAGAAATAGTGGTAATTTAAAGCATTAAATGTCCAGAAAGTGGGGATACTATGTATACAGAAAACCCCAACACCCCCACCGGGGTAAGAAGAAGAAGAAAAAATAGAACGAACAGGAACAACAAGAGCGTTAAGAACAACAAGAAAAACAATAAGAAGAAACAGACAGGAGAAATAAACAAGAAAAAAACAACTACATATTAAACCGAAAAGGCAGAGCACGGACTTTTGAAAGTTTTCAGACCCAGATTCAAACAGCGTTGATCAATAACTGATCGGTGCTGGGACCAACGTGTTGGCAGACGGACAAGGGTCTCTAATCCCCTGATGAAGAACCCAAGCGCTGAACCTTGTCGTATTCGGTAACATCGATCAGAAAATCTTGTAACCGACGTGATTTTCGAATTTTTGGCCAAACGCATTTCATTTTAAATGTATTCTTGTGTGCACGGTGGCCTAATGGTAGAGCTTTGGCTTGCGGATCTGAAGGTCCAGGGTTCGAACCCAGGCCGGGGCATTGTGTAGTGTCCTTGGGAAAGACACTTTACTCCCGTTTCCTACTCCTTTGGATGAGAGTATAAACGGAGGTCTAGTGTGTGTCGCATACATTCCATCATAACGGACTTTAAAGATCCTGACGCTCATGTCCTAGACGGGTGAGTGCCGGTGACAAGAACACACCCAGCATGCACCTAGGTCCTTCTTCCCCATCCCTGGCTGCCCAGGATTGTGCTCAGTTGCATGGAGCGTTATTACGATGCGCCCCAAGGCTGCAAGTTGGCGCCTATGGCAGCCTGGGATCGTTCTTATTCAGAGGAAGTTTTCTTCTCTTTCTCAGCCTCATTCCCCCGCACCGTCTCTCCCTTCGGTCTCCTTCCCATTTTTCGTTCATCACTTTTCGATTATTAATGGTCATTAGAAGACAGCTCCACTAAATAAGTTGGCAAGGCTAAGATAGGCAAAGGATAGAAAATCGACTCCGAGTTTTCTTTCTCTGTCCGTCTCTCTTTAGTACACACAAAAGTCTTCAGACTACGTGACGTGCATTAATACGGCATTACAATTACACCTAAAACCTGACAGACTTGTGTTCACACTTGACCTCCAAGAAACTAAAGAGATAAGGAGCACACCAAACTTGTACAAAGGAACTGTCTACGTCAAACGCCAAAACATCATTATTATGAAACTGACCCAAATGTTTTCAGTTAATATCACAATAACCAACGACTAACAATAAATTCAGTTCCGATCTTCCGGACACCAAATCCTTCTACACAGATTACAAGTAAGCCCAAGTGCATTGTTTCGCCTCGGCAAGCAAACAACGAACACAACACCGCCACAACCGCCTTAAGAAACAGCAAACTTCGTATAACTTAACTTAAGGAATGCAATAAAACGCAGCAAATCCCGCAAAAAATACACAGAAGATACTCAATCTACTATACAAAAGGAAACAAAATCCTTTTTTTAAAGAGCACAAACAAACATGTGTCATAAGAGCAAAAAAAAAACTCTCGCGCAATAAAAACCCGTTTTAATGAAATCGCGCCAGTGCAAAAAGATAAAAATGCCGTTAAGTCCACCATACACTCTTCGGATCAAGAGACAGGGGCAAGCAAACAGCGAGCGGCGTAGAAGGGTATTTACTGCTTATTTCTACCTGAGCGTGACATGACAAGGCCCTAAAACTCGCAAGACGCTCGCGGTAATGGCTCGTTTCCGGAGGGATGACCGATAGCAGACCTTAAAACCCCCACTTCTTAAGATCCTCTTTGTCTCCCACTTCCCCCCGCTCGCTCCTTCAAACCCGGATCGAAAAATCGATCCATTATCAGTCAGCAGGGATCGATCCGTTCATTATCAGACAGGTAAAGGACACAAGGCCACTGTGAAGACACGAGCAAACAATCTTGCTGTCTGCATGGTTGTGGAGGGTGACACTATACCAACATGACTAGGACCCGGTGTTATTCCTTGGCACGCCAATGTAAACTATACTAAGCCAAGTCTTGACGCTAACTTCAGCTACACATACAAACAGACCCAAACAAGTGTTTAAGAGCTGTACAAGTAACTAGTAAGTATGAAAGTCAGGATTTTTTCAAAACTGTCCACTGTCCTTCAATCCAAAAATAAGTATCAAAGCTAAATGTCACGAAAAGTACAAATTTCGAGCACACCATCCCTCGTCAAAGTAATTCTTTAATTTAGTTTTAGTCCATTCACAATTTACGTTCTTTGATACCAAAAAAGTCACTGCCACCACCCCTTTATTCCTCCCTCCCCCCCCCAACACACACATATCCATAAGTTTACTTTTGCAGACTATTCACAAACATTACATTACATTACATTATTATTGCTTTAGGTCCAGCGGACTCTTCCGAGCCAAATCAGACCGGACAACCCCTGATCCGCATAAAAGATCTGCTGAAACAACCCTAGTGGTAAAACTGAAAGCTCTCCACCAGCCAGTCACTTTACAATAAAGACATCCCACGCAGGGGACGGCTGAGGCTTCACCCCAACTTATCGAACCCCCGTTTACAAAAACAAAATAGAATACAAACATCATTATAAATTATCAACAAAACACATACATATAAAATGCCTACATTGCTAAATAATAACATCACAGGAAGCCCTAGTGACCACCTGGCAGAAAGCGTCCAATATTCCCAAGCTGATCCAACAGACCTCATACACAAATAAGGAGTCTTGTCCCGGAGTTTTCAAGAAAAAAGGTAGGAGACTGGTCTAGCGAAGAAGACGATAGTATAGCAGATTGACAGAACAGAGCAGAAATGAGTAAGAGCAAATGAGAAAGACAGCGACAGTGGGAATTTAAAGCACTAAATTTCCAGAAAGTGGGGATACTATTTATACTGAAACCCCCGGCACCCCAACGGGGGTAGACTATTCACAAAACCGTAGATCTTGTTGGTTAGTTGCTTTATAATCGTCTTCCTCTCTGAAATTATAAGTCCATCCGCAGACCAGCCATCTTTTTTTTAAATCCTCTTTACAATTAAACACTAAAAAAGAGAGTCGTTGCCCGCATAATTCTTCGCACTGTCTTCCAAAACCATCAACATGCATTGTGTTCAAACATCACTGTTAATTCTTAAGAAACAACCTCCATGTAACTTCTTCTTACCTCCCCCCCTTCCCCGCCTCTCACTCCACCCACCAATCGCTCTCTCTTTCTTCTTCTCCCCACTCCCCCTTTCACTATCTCTCCCAACCCTCCCATACCTTCTACCAGAATTTGTGATTGTTAAGCCCCATGTGACATGCATGCCCCCTGCTCCCAGAATTATGTTTATCTGCAGGGTAACTTATCTATCAGTTCCAATCGCAGTAGGGCATGGTGCCAGAAATCTCTGTGGGTGACAAGAGATCTAGTGTGTTCTATATATGGTGCTATGCTCTTCAAAACCTCTACTACCTGTAGAGCTCTATAGAAGTACAGTATACCTTCGGTGTACAACTCTGGTATTCAATAATACCCACATTATGTATCAAGTTCTATCGCCGAGGATTTATTAAGGGTATTTATATAGCGCTTTTTCCTAATGACATCAGTTCAAAGCGCAGTTCTCACGCATTATGAAAAGTAGTGAAACAAAAACGAGACACTAATAAATTATGCAAGGACATAATACAAACATGAAAAAGAATATTTACAAATAAACTATAAAAGACGAGAGCGGGAGCGAGAGGAGGAGAGCAGCTAAACATAATGATGAGACACGGCTAAGAACAGAAGGTTGTTCTCATGTGCATCTGAGAGTGTCGGTGATTGGTTGAAATAGGACTAGCATAGTGTTACGTTTGAGACGCGCACGATAAGATCCGATCGTTTTGTTTTGCAAAGCATGCAATAACAGAGTGTATTTACCTTTGATTTGATTTTGCGTTGTTGTTAGAAGAAGCTATTTTTGATAATTTTCGTTGGTCGATATTATTGGAGAATTTTCTAGAATTACTTGTTTACTTTAGTATAGATCGAAGCATACGTAGATAAATTTAGTAATAACTAAGAGATTCTTCTAACCTAAATAAAGTTATATGACGTAAGACAGTGCACAATTCCGGTGACGAGTTTTATTCTGGTTGGGTGTTATTGCGTCATGCTGGAATGTTCAAACTTTCTCTCGATTATGGAGAGACTATATAAATGCTGCACTGTGTTAGAGTAAAAATGCAGGGGCCGGGTAGCTCAGTTGGTAAGAGCGTCTTGCTAGTAACCGAAAGGTCGCTGGTTCGAATCCCGGATTGGTCAACGTGTGATCATATTATTTTCCCCTTTACCAACAACTGGCCCGCTGTTGTCAGTATAAATCGGTCCAGTAGTCACCTATATGCGAAAGTGTCGTGTGACTATAATCTACAAACAACAACAACAACAACAAGAGTAAAAAAGGTGATTGAGCGATCTTGTATGCAGTTGTTGATGTATGCTGAATAAAGTTGGAAAACTTTATACGACTCCTGCCTTGTTGCTGAGTGAATAGGCTGCGTTGACAAACAAATCTGAGTTACACTTAACAAGATTCAAGCATCGGGGCTGAATCAACAATTGATAAAAACAACAACCGTGTAACACATAGGGTGTATTCGTGGAATGAAATAGAGACTGTGAAAAACGAAGGGTGGATGCTGATTTCGTGTGACTTGAAAATATTGTGTAGGCTACTTCTATTTTTCAATGTGGTGATTCTGGATTCTGTTCATGACAGACACGGTAAATTAAATATTTATACTTTGTGATTTACTCTTTGAAATATAATACTGATAACTAATTTTGTACATGCGTAAAATATTTTCATAAATCGATAAATGTAATTTTCTTTGAGACCGGGAACGAGATTGCTGCAAAGAAAGATACAATTATATTATAGTTCAGCTATTTATTATTTTATTACTTTAGGACTTATAGTTTTCTTGAATTCCGTTTTAATTATTATTCTATTACTTTGAGTGAGAAAGAAGAGAACCATAAAATTAGCAAAACCTATATTGGTGTTGTGTTTCAACTGTTATGCATGCATTTTATGTCTTGAGTATTTCAAGTTTTTCTCTCTGTCTCAACTTGTGTAATTGTATAAGAAAAGACTTTTGATGAATGCATGTATACAAGAAATTGGAAAGTTAAAAACAGTATACAAACTAATATCAAGTCTGTATGACTCTTCTGAGAATAACGCTAATTATTTCATAACACGCACAGGAAGTTTGTGACAGAAACGATCAGAGAGGTAAGAATAGAACCAGCTTATTTATTATGAACTGTTACGCCTACAGATTACTGCTAAGCTATAACTCAGTTTAAGCAATAACAACACATGGAATTCGGTTTACAAAATTATATACATGTATGCCTTAAAATAAATTCGTCACCAAGTAATCTTTTCCTCTACGTCGTATCATAAGCACAAAAGACTAATCTCGCATTCACGGGACAGTAAAGTAGGTTTTGAGTATGTGTTATAGGTATACTTCTAATAACTAGTTCGAGCGCACACATACACATATTCTCTCCGGCCCCTCTCTCTCTCTCTCTCTCTCTCTCTCTCTCTCTCTCTCTCTCTCTCTCTCTCTCTCTCTCTCTCTCACTCACTCACTCACTCACGCGCGCGTATACTTATGTTATACATGTAGCCTTGTAGGTTATACATAAGCTAAACCATGTGGGAGAATGAGCATTTGCACATACAGGTATCTCTCCCATTGTTTGTTGTGTTACAAACAAGAGGATCGCTGCTGTTGAGGGGGCTTAAGAAATATCCAAAGTTTTTGGCCGCGCACTGCTGAAATTTAGGGAGGTCGGATGTGCGTGTGCGGGAAAGAAAAACTACAGAAGACAGGCGATCGAATATTATCTCACTAAATCATCACCACGCTGATTGGGGTTTCCACAATACAAGTCATTCAGATCCTAAACAATACAAAACAAAGATAACTGTTTCCAAACTATAATAGTGTTACTGTATAAGGCATTCAGACCTAAACAATTCTTCTTCTTCTTCTTCTTCTTCTTCTTTTTCTTCTTCTTCTATAAACTAAATCCTACATATACCTCCTAACACACTATGCTGAGAAATTATATCGTAAATTTACCTCGAGAGCATACACCATTTTATCTTATTTTATTTATTATTTATTTATATGATTGAGGATTTTTAGCGCGCACTTATCTCGCCGTACTTGACCAGACTATAGGCGCTGCAAGATAGTTCTAGTCCCGCCACCGTAACTCAGCGGTAGAGCGTTTGACTAGCACACTGATGACCAGGTTCGAATCCCGTGATGGGCAAGATGTAAAAGTGGCCATTTTAACTTTTTGTTTTAGCAGTATGATTGCTCTAATGGTTCAGTGTTGATTTAGGTCATTACCTTTTCTCCCAGGGGATGTTATCCTCGTCTGCCCTATCGCCATTTTTTTGTGTGTGTAGAGGCTAAAATGTCAAAGTGTATTCATTCTTCGACTAGGGCTTGCTACTTTTACCAACAAAAGTAAGTTTTTCATTCGTCGTATTTGTGTGAAAACAATTCCACTTTTTTCTTTCTTGTCACGTGCAAATGTACGCGAATGCACGACAATAATGGAAAAAGAACAGGGTACGTTGGTGACAGCGTCGTGCACAAATTCTCTGGTTGAGTACGCAAGAACGAACAATTCTATCGTATTTTCACATTCACAATCACAGCTCGGAGTCTGAGAACCTTCTAAATCGGAGAGAACATCGTCTCGTCCTCTCTCTCTCTCTCTCTCTCTCTCTCTCTCTCTCTCTCTCTCTCTTTTTCTTTTCTCTCCCACCCTCCCTACTCCTCCTTGGCCAACCACTTATTCTCTCCCTTAATATCGTGCTTTAGTCTATAAATCTCTCAGATAATTTAAATTATAACCGTAGCAGCCCTTCGCAAAATTCGTTCGCATCACCCCTTTCTCGCAATGTTTTCTCTCACTCTTATACACATACATCTATCAAAGAAGTCAAAACTCCCGTCAATCCCAAGCTGATGGGCAGACACCACCGGTCTACAAATCTCCCCAATCGTTCCAGCAGACATCGCAATACAAACCTACCCTGAACCAATCTCACTTGAGCCCCCCAAAACACAATAAAAAGCAAGCCGCGACTAAACGAGCCTTCCTTTTCCTGCGACGTAATCCCTGTAAATCTCCAGTTTAGGCTATCTTCTCGTACTATTGTACTTTTTTTCACATCCGACTTTACAAAGGATTGGATGAAAATCCGTGCAATAATAGCGCGGGCAGCGTTTTGCATTTGAAGAAAAAACGAAATCGCGCTCCCTTCCTTACAATGTAAATTAGCACCTTAAATGCGACTCACTTAAAGGAACAAAAATTAGTGCTAAAGATTCCATTGTCATTTATAATGCATATTGAAGGAATTCTTACAGAGAAGAATTCGAAACCTTCCCTTTAGATTTTATTCTTCTTCGGCTCCACTTTGTTTTGTTGTTGTTGTTGTTGTTGCTGGTGTTGTTGTTGTTGTAGCTACTGTTGCCGACGACGACGAAGAGGCTGATGCTGTTGCCGATGATAATGATGACAACTCTTTTTTACACAAGCGCAAAGTAAGAATAAAATACTGTAATGGAAGCAAGGATATACGTTTATAAAGCGCAAAAAAAATCTAAATGTAAATCCAGTGTCTTTTGGGTATTATTTTAATAAAAGAAAAAGGCAAATTTTACTCAATTTAGACTACATAAGATAATCATCATCATCATCATCATCATCATCATCATCATCATCATCATCATCATCATCATCATCATCATCAATAAATAACAAAAAAGCATATTACTGTTTTAGAATGAACCCTTTTCCTGAATAATTGCAAGAAAAGACAGAAAAGAGCTGGCGTATTTTTGCTCTCCCAGCAATTCACTGGAAACCACGCGCGCGCACACACACACCCACACACACACCTACACACACACACACACGCACGCACACACCCACCACGATCACTCTCCCATACTGGTTTTCAGAGATTGTTACACTCGATGTTGTTTTTTTCTCAATCAGTAGTTGATTCAGCCCCGATGCTTGAAATCCTGATAGGTGTAACTCAGATTCGTTTATCCACGCAACCCGTTCAATCATCAACAAGGCTGGAGTCGTCGTATGAAGTTTTCCACTTTTATTCAGCACTCATCAACAACGGCATACAGTCGCTCAATCGCTTTTTCCAATCCACAATTCTCAACTATGAACTTTACACCTTTTAACAACTTTCTCAACTCTAATACAACAACTCTCTCTACTGTCAACTCTCTCTAAAAAAAAAACACCTTTTGAAACAGTGCGGCACTATATATATAGTCTCTCTAAACTCCAGAAAGAGCGAGAATACCCCCACACACCTCAACCAATCAGAAGTAATTTCATCATCACTGTCTCACGTCATACAACCTTATTTGGAATGGAAGCTTCCATGGTTACCACTAGAACTATCCATACGCTTCGATCGATAGTAAACAACCAACTCTAGAAAATTCTCAAATAATATCGACCAACTAAAATTACCAACGTTATACAAAGCTTCTTCTAACAACAACGAAAAATCAAATCAAAGATAAATACACTCTATTACTGCATGCTTAGCAAAACAAAACGATCTGATCTATCGCGCGCGTCACACACGCAAGCCTATTATTGTGCGCATTTCACACTAAACCTACCATCGCACGCGTCTCCAACGTAACAGAGATCTATCAGACCTATGACTGAATTCTTTAAGAAGAAACCCCAACAGTGTCTGATACTCCGTGTGCACATATCTCTGACACCATGTGCACCTCACCCCTGGGTTTCACGATAACAAACAGCAGTAAGTCAACAGACATTTAGCAAGTCAGACTGAGCTGTGGACAATAGGGTGGGTTTCCTGTGACAGCCATCTATGGATCTTCCACTGCGAATGTCAACTGGTTGCCCGAGAGAGAGCGAGAGAGAGGGGTGGGGAGGGAGAGAGAGAAAGAGAAATAGAGAGACAGACAGCAAGAGAGAAGAGGTTGGAAATAAGAAAGTGTGGTCTGAGGGAGGTAGAAAGGCAGGTGGTGCATGGTTTCAACTCTAGGGGAAAGGTCACAATCACGCCAATAGTGTAAATGGGGCGTACTTTGCATAATTTGCACCGAGTTTTAGAGACATACTGTCACGTGGGGTTTATGGGCTCTGCACAATGGAATTATGGACCCTCACGTTTATTCGGTGGGAACTGCTAGTAAGTCACCCTATGAATTACTTTAATAAATTTATTTGTTTAGCTCGTTCTGTGTTAAGGTTGGGGTACAGAAATAGATAGAAAAATGGTAAAAGATACTGTCACACTAGCTTTCACACGGCTATGAATCATATGTAGTCCAGCCACTTGATAACAGTTAAAATCACACATTTATTTCTTCTACTCTATACAAGATTCTCTAAGTACTAATCTAACTTAAAAAGTCTCTTTCAATGCTAATAGTTCGATCGCTGATAGTCTAGGCAGCTGTTATATCTTCCTCGGGCACTTGCTATAATATTTCATGTAGATTTGGACTACTGTGGTCCGTTTTACAGTTTCTGAAGAGTTGGACTACTGTGGTCCTGTTATGATCAGTTTAAGTGCACCTTCGCCTTATGCACTTAACTTTCTGATGGTGCGGTCGAAGTCCTTCTGTGAGGTAGCTTCTGGTACACCTTTGTCGTTGTGTAGTTGGGTTCCCTTGCCACGCTGTGGGGTCTGACAGGGTGTTTCTCAAGGTAGCTCCTTCCGTCTTGTGCGGTAGAGTCTCCTCAACCAACTAGTCGTTTCTGTGGAGTGGGGTGCACAGGATAGCTCGGGATAGCTCGCCTGCTCGTCTGTAATATAAGAGACGAAATTCTGCACAACCCTGAATAATCGGTTTGTGCAGAGCGTCTCACTGAAAGCCAAGTAGCCCTCAGTGATAGCTCCACATCTCTATACATAAGCGACGAACATTCTGCTACTTCCGGGTTCCACTGGAATCTCACTCTAAATTCCTATACATACATAAATATAAATCGTGTCTAACTATACACATACAGAATTAATAATAATATAAACATTCAGTGGTACAGCCACTGGTCTGCAAACATACATATAAGTTAAACAGCAGTGGTTCCGTACGGGATACAACATGGCGGCGCAACCGGTCGTGTTTCGCCTCGTGGTAGGCTCTTCCACGTGGTCCCGCAAATTCGGATTAACAATTCACATTTATGCATAGCAAATTCCACAAACATAATTTCAACAATAATATAAATATATCACGATGAAACAGAAGGGTGTTCATTTACCTGTTTGACAAGTTCAGGCCCGTGTGACTTGAGAGAATTCTAAGATTTCACAGTCCTGCTTCCTGGTCTATGAGTGAAGATAGTTCTCTGCTAGCTAAGTAGATGTTACTTCTTCCTCGTCTCACACACGACTGATTCAAACTGTGTTAAGATCTGACACAGTCAGAACTGCTCTACCCACTGAGCCTGCTCTGATTGGTTAAAACGGTCCGATTCAAAGCTCAAGTGCTGACTCACTGCGCTAGCGTGGGTCGGGCTCGCGGTGTGTGGTCTGCTGTGTAATTTACTTGCTGCTGTGTAATAGTCTAACTTCTCTACTGTTACAAAGACTACACATGGCTAAATAGTCAACAAGCAGAGTTAAAACTAGCCAATTCATGACACATACGGAGCGTACTTCTTCTTCTTCTTCTTTCAATTCTTTCATTATATAGAATTCATTGGTTTCGGTTATGATATTGATTTTATTATTATTATTATTATTATTATTATTATTATTATTATTATTATTATTATTATTATTATTATTATTATTGTTGTTGTTGTTGGTAGTAGTAACAGCAGCAGCAGTAGTAGTAGTAGTAGTAGTGGAGGTAGTAGTAGTAGATGTTGTTGTTGTTGTAGTAATAGTAGTAGTAGTAGTAGTAGTAAAAAACTAGTTGCGTTAACCACTGCGCACATTTCTGCGAAGACTAGTGCACAACAATAATATATATAACAGCTGATAGCACTTTCAGGACTTCTAAATGCGTGTTTAGAAAGAGCTGAACCCAGTGAAGTTGAACTTTGAGATAATGGAAATCCGATGTCACGGGAAGCTGGCCATTAAAACTGGTAATTCCTCGTACGTCTGGAAATGCAAAACTCACCTATTTATTTAATAAACATAGCGTAAGAATGTCGAATGCATACACAATTGTACCACATTTTATTTTTTTAAAAACAACAAAACTCCGTAAATTTAAGAAACGCAACATTTCATATAACTATATTTAAAAAATGTACAATCTCCGCAAGCCCGGTCGGTCTATAAGCAAACACTAGGAAAGATTCCTCCAAATCATTTTTAAGTATGAAGATTTGTCTCCTACTGTGTCCCTATCTCTTTTTAGAAATGAAAATGTCCACGAAATCAAAGAGAAAATCGTGTATGAAGATTTACTTAAGGCGTTCGAACTTCTTAAGGGCGCAAAGAGACAAAAGCTGTGATAACACCTCCATGTCAAGTGCCTTTAAACTTTCAAGACCATTTTCATTTTCGACGGAGGTAAAGTAGCTGTCCTGTAACGTCATTTACCTGTTAAAGAGGGTGCGCTACAACCATATCACGAATTGTTCAGAGACAGAGAGAGTATGACCAATCTAGAAAGACAAACACCCGATTAAAATTCGTGAGACTCCCGATGGGGCTAATCCATGGAGGCAGAGTAGCTTACGACTACTGGCTGATAAAAGGCTTAGGCTACTTCAATGGTTTTAGAAGACAAAACAGACGACTGAAATTTCAAACAATTCCAAAACTAAAAACAAACCAAGTTCAAAATCAAAATGTGAAAGAGGGGAAGATTGAATAACACTGATAAAATTTAAAATTCTGCCATTCCTTCAATTTAAAAAGAAGCAAACAGTCAAAGTGAATTACTCTAATATCTACTATATATCTGATATAAAGTCAAAATTAATGTTTGATCCAAGTATGACTGTCATAACCACTAAACAACTGACTTAACTTCACCGGCCACGCTTTAACCGACAATAGACATCAAATTTAAATTTGCAGGCAAAAGGTTTTCTCTTACCTCGATGTAGTATACAGGTTTTTACATTCGTGGCTTCCTGTTTAGAATCAGATACTTTATTGCCAAGTTAAATACAATGCACAATGAGTACATTTTACCGTGAATCACATGCACAACATTTAATTTATCACAGTCACCCAGTCCTTCCTTTGAACGAGCGTGTCTGATTGAAAACTATTAAAATTTTCTCATGTCTTTCACACTAGTAGTAGTAGGAGAAGGTTGAGATGGTGGAGGAGTTCCCATTGTCACACAATGCATCCTCATATCACCCCAACTCCACCCGACCTTTCCAGCTTATAATGTAACAGGAATATTAATATAATTATTGAGAATTACTGGCTGGCTATAGTATAATGTATAATGTAGACAAATAGCAGTAAAGAGGGAACAGCCGAGTGTGATTACAGAAAAAGCAGAAAGAGACCGCAGAAGTAGAAAAAAATAAATAAAAACACTAGATCTGTACATTGCATCATCTTTCGATTTTTTTCTCCAATACCTTAAACCTGTTTAATTATTAAAAATCAAATTAATAAAACTCTCAACGAAAGGTGCGGCAAATCATTAATCAGACCATCTTCTATTGACCTCTCACACCTGGAAAGGTTTGTTTGGTGAATCGATGACCTTGTACACAGAAACCGAATGCAGTATACGCATAGAGAGTGTATAGCTGAAAGTATAACTGTACACAACCTTTGGTAGACGGACCTCCACTCACCAGGGAATGTTTACTCAAACAGTCATGCTGACAGCATTGGAAGAGAGGTTTGAAAAGGCGGGTTCCGGGCCTGAATGACACCGAGCAAAAGGCGCTACTCAGAATGGAAAAATATTAATTAAAATAAAATAGTCGGTCTGAAAAGGACTGAATGATTATTTCTACCCTTACCGTTAACGTTGTATTCGGCAGTCAAGACGTACAATGAATGAATAACTAAGTAATGCAGAACTGAAAAGGATTTCCGAAAAGCCCTTGACGTTTCCGGTGGTGAGTTATGCCAGTCTCAAGAAAATCGGATCCATCACACAAAGGGTGTGCAACAATGCTGTTTTGTTGTCTCCATGCATTAAAACGTGTTCAACCAAGGGACCATACTTCTTTTTCTTCCTCGTTTTCTTTTAAAACATCACACTCCCATAGTACTGCAAACAGAGAAAGCCTCGGTCAATATCAAAATAAATAAATTAGTGACCAATCCAACAAATGTATAGTCAGTTATATGATCAAAATGCATTTTAGTTAATACGAAATTAACCTAAGTTGTAGACTTGTAATCTTATTGGTCGGACTGTTTTTCCTTACTGTAGGTAATGTAGATGTTTAAAATGTTCACGCGATAAAAAAATTTCCGGTGCAAAAAGTAAATTTCCTTGTAGGTGGTGAGTTACATTACATTACATTATTGTTGCTTTAGGTCCAGCGGACTCTTCCGAGCCAAATCAGGAACGGACAACCCCCAATCCGCATAAAAGATCTGCCGAAACAACCCTAGTGGTAAAACTAAATGCTCTCCACCAGCCAGTCACTTTACAATAAAGACATCCCACGCAGGGGACGGCTGAGGCTTCATCCCAACTTATCGAACCCCTGTTTACAAAAACAAAATAGAATACAAACATCATTATAAATTATCAACAAAACACATACATATAAAATGCCTACATTGCTAAATAATAACATCATAGGAAGCCCTAGTGACTACCTGGCAGAAAGCGTCCAATATGCCCAAGCTGATCCAACAGACCTCATACACAAATAAGGAGTCTTGTCCCGGAAGAGTTTTCAAGAAAAAATGTAGGAGACTCGTCTAGCGAAGAAGACAATAGTATAGCAGATTGATAGAACAGAGCAGGAATGAGAAAGAGCAAATGAGAAAGACAGCGACAGTGAGAATTTAAAGCACTAAATTTCCAGAAAGTGGGGATATTATTTATACTGAAACCCCCGGCACCCCAACGGGGGTAGGTGGTGAGTTAAAGATCAGTTGCGGTTCCCGCGCCAAATAATATACAGGACAGAATACTTTCACGCCGACATTCATTCTGCCCATAAAGACCAATGAAAGACCAAATAAAAACATTTCTACTTCTCCATTGTGCACTAGTCAAAACACTGGATTGGACACCTCGAATATAATGCAGGTGCCACGGGACATGTCAGTCTCTTTCCAATATTTCTTGCCTTTCTTCGAGATCGCAGCAAGCTCCGTGAACACTTTAATATTTAATCACCCCGCCCTCTTAAAACTTTAACCTGCTTTCTTTCGCAATCACATCTGGTGATCAATGTTACAGAAGAAACGGTGTAATCAATTATTGACTTGTTAAATATGAAAATATTGACTACACGTATCTCCCACGCCTATCACTATCATGTAACTATTAAGTTTATTCTGCGAAGCTACGTACATGTGGGAATAGTGACCTCTGTGTGTGCGTCTGTGTTTGTGTGTATCTGTGTGTTTCTGTGTTATCCGTAATTGTGTAAGTGTGTGTTACTCATTTATTGTCTATTGTTCACCTAAGTTGTTTAAAACGTTTAAAACATTGACTAGTGATCTCATGAAAGTCAACTCATCGATGAAAATACGAGAGAGAGAGAGAGAGAGAGAGAGAGAGAGAGAGAGAGAGAGAGAGAGAGAGAGAGAGAGAGAGAGAGAAAGAGAGAGAGAGAGTTTATTATAAATTTTATATATTTCATTGTTTGCTTCTTGCTGGCTGGGAAGTAATGGTGGGGATTGAAGTGGTGGACAGGGAATGTCTCAACAAGCCTCTACGCTTGTTTGAATATAGAAATATTGTAAAATAACGCAATTATATCAAATGAACAAATGCAACACAGGTTTTCACATGTATTTCTACCGTGTACGCCAATACAGTTCGGCGTTACTCCCATAACATTCGGGTGCCGTTAGGTCTGCACTAAAATTGTACCCGTACCCGCAGTTTGAGTTCGGGGTGGGTCAAGTTGTCAACAGTTGTGACCGAGTGTTCTTCGGTTGTTCATGACCTAGTACAATTAACTGCTTTGCGAAGTGAGAATACGGTCCTCGAAGTACCTCTTCGTATCACGCTGCGTCCACTCAAAGCCTTTCGACCTTCTCTTTACAAAACATTGTAGCACTTGACAAAAGTATAAAAGAGTTCGCAAACGGCCAAGCTACTCGCCACTCACAGACACACACTCGTTCAACGCACACACTTCTTTCTATGTATTACAGCTGACTTAGGATATACTCATCGTTTGACAAATAAGCCAGTTTGGAGCTTTGCCAAACACAAGTTCAAACGTAAGACAGTTAAATAGCTTAGAATAACTTACAATACATTGACATTTACAAAATGTACTCAAAATAAATAAACAAAGAAACAAGTAAACAATAAATAAATATCAAGAAAAAAAACACGTAAAAATACAAAATACATCTTTGTAGAATTAATCAATGAAACATATCATTATTGGTGGGTGTAGACGTCAAACTTTACTGTTCATTCATTCATTAGTGGTTGTACCGCTGCATAGATGAATGAATGAGTGATCATTAACTTTATTAAGCGCATGTTTTTTTTGCTGCAGTTTATTATTCCTTTTTATCGGGAAACTCTGGGCCGCCTCCCCCGGCCGGAGAAGGCGTAGTCGCAGCCAGTGGCGCGCCCAAACCCTACCTACCTAACATTATTTGTGATTTTTTTGAAATTTTTTGCTGAGGGAGCAAACCGGAGTACCCGGAGAAAACCCCCGAGACGTTGTCCGAGTCGAAAGTAAATAATATTCGGAGAAACATAACGCCCAGGTGCTGGCTCGAACACACACCTGTCAGGCACCAATGCCATTGGTTTCTGGCTTGTGGACAAGGCAAGTTAGTCCCGCCTTTAGCCCACTTGGCCACAACGCTCGCTGTGATACATTATTTGCACACAGCAAGGCGTGTTCACTGCGATTATACTACCAAACTCAAGGTCAAGTGCACGAACCTGGGTTACAGCGGTTTGTGCCCAATAAAATCAGCTGCACAGACAACATTGCATGGGCCAGACCCACGCAATGGAGTGTGAAATTAAACTTGAAACAAACTGGGAACAAACTCCGCACAACCCTTGAAAACAATACCACTCTTCTTTCTTCGCATGGGAAAAGCAGCAGCGATATATTTAAAAGTCCGCGGTTGCGTGTCCAAAACATCACGACCTGTCTTGCGTGAAGTAACTAAGCGTTGGGGTTAATGAGTGTAGTAATCCATTCATAAAATCTGGCTTGTACTTCCAGGGTAAGTACTATTTCCAATGATCCGCAGCCAAACATGTATCAGGGATAAGCTAGGTTGAGTAATTCACAAAGTCCGCTGTATAAAAACTGTTAACGCCTTCAGTGATGTCCCGAGGCCTCGGACATCGGTCATGGTCCGATTCGTTTGGAAAATGACCGAATGCAAACACCTGTGTCCCGTCAAATGTCCGATTCTATTGCGAAATTAGCGGTCATTGTCCGATAGTATTATGACTAGAGCGGTCACTGCAAGAAACATCTGGACAAACTGGAGTGTCAAAGCCGTTAAAACGAGTTTGAATAGTGGACAATGCTAGACTATTATCACTCTTTAGTACATTCCGTCGAACAACAAAAGGGCCGCAACTCTCGACACTTTTGAAAGGGAAATAACCGACACCATACTTCCTCTGCAACGATCTTACTACGCTCAAAATGCCGCCAAAGAAAAAGCTTTGTGTTGCTAAAGGGCAGTCTGTTTTGAGCTCGTTTTTGAAGAAAAAAGAAGCACCATTAATCGGTTCGCTTCACAATCTGAATGTCCTATTGCTTTTATGTAGTCAGGACATGATGTCCGATTAATTTTATGATTTAGGACATTTTGTCCTATTGCCCTCTAATCCTAGGAACACCACTGCGCCTTCGGAGAGCTCATTCTGATTTCTCTTTCACAGCATGTACACCATTCATATACTCCTTCCCCTAATTGTTAAACAATGCGATCAAAATTACGACAGGTTCTCGTATGCATTTTTTTTTTTAAATCCCTTTCTGACTGAGAACATGTTTTAATCCGACAGACTATTTAACTTTTAAGGTGCTTGTGCGGTACTAAATCTATCTAGATACAAACCATTAAGCACTCACACACAACACCATTACTGCAAGTATAAGAATTCCTACATTGGTAGAGCGTTCGCCTGGCACACCGATGACCCAGGTTCGAATCCCGTGGTGGGCGATATAAAATGTGGCCATTTTTACTGTCCATTTTAGCAGTATGATTGCTTTGGTGGTTCAGTGTTGATTCAGGTCCCTACCCCTCTTTCCCTGGGATGGTTATCCCCGTCTGCCATATTGCCAATGGTGGGTGTAGACGTTAAACCTCAATGTTAAAGTCCATTAATCTCAGACTAACACGGGAATAAAGTACGTTCAACGACTCCATCATTTGCCTTTTGAAGTGTCTACCCCAATCCCTTTCAAGCATAAAAGCCCAGCTCAGTAGGATTCTGTCGGCACGTGCCAGTAGACCGGTGGCTAAACACAGACCACAAAAGCCACCCCGGATAGATGGGCAATGGATAAAAACGCTTTCACGTACCCAACGCCAGAAGGACCATACAAAAAAGAGGACAGACAACGTTTAAGACGCTTTACGTGCAACGGGGCGCCATCTCTAGTACGCTTTCTATTCGTTTCACCATCCATTGACATTTCAATGTACGTTGTTGGTTTTTATTTAGATTTTAATTCATCCCATCTTTTTTTTTTGTTGAACCTACTGAATCTTTGTTGGCTGTCAATTTTTAAAAAAAAAGAAGCTTATTTTATGCAGAGAACAAGCGCCTAGGTTGACCCACCATGCAAATTACACAAATGCTTTTATTTTGCTTTGTTATTAACAATTCCATCGCTTTACATTGATAATATTTTCTCTTTGCACCCACCCCCCCAAAAACAACAACAACAACAACAACAACAACAACAACAACAACAACTAGGTGTCCCTGCCTAACGCGAAAAATGTAATTGAAAATATGTGTAGGGTCACCAGAAATGTTGAAATTACATCGTCAGTTACGCAACAATATAACCACTATTAATTTGATTTTATTACTGAGCGTCACAAACGCCCATCTGTGGATAAAAATATGCATTGTGTACAAACACCCCACTATATCACATACTATGAGTGTTTGTGTTCATTTATAATTTGTGTATGCTCGTCTGCGCTGCGCGTGTCTGTAGTGTATGTAAACAGATTCAAGCATGTCAAAACGACACTGTGCTTCTAAAAACCTTAACAACATTTAAAATTAAAGGAACAGTTTGCAGAAGGATTTTGCAAGTGCAAAGAAAACAGAGCGACGCGACCAGTCTGGCCTGAACACACTGAGGCGAGCGCACTTAAATCTTTCAGCGATTTTTAGACTTGTGAAAGGGATGCATATGTTCTGTAGTCTACTACGGCTAGACGGTCTGGTAGATGTAGGTGTGTGTGTGTGTGTGTGCGTGTAGGTGTGTGTGGGCATGTGTGTGTGTTTGAGAGGGAGAGAGAGATGGAAGGAGAAGAAGAAAAAGAAGAACAACAACTTCTTCTATTCATTACTCTGTCCTAGTGAACACGTGCATACACACACGCGCTTCACGCACTATTACATCAGTGCAATTAAAAAAAAAAACATGTGCAAGGGGGTGAGAGAGAGACAGACAAAGGCAGACAGACAGACAAAGACAGAGAGACAGACAGACACAGAGAGCGACAGAATACAGACAAAGACAACACGCACGCACACACACACACGCACATACAAACGGGGGAGAGGGGTGGGGAGATTTGTCATCCTATCTTCTCGACAACTACATACAATAAAAATTAATAAGCATCTGATGAACATCCCTACAATCTCCACTGTCCTTGTTCAGAGTTTACTAACTCGTTGCAACCTTGTCGTGTTTTTGTGTGGGGCGTACTCAGCAGCTGTTGCTTTAAAACGGGAATAAATGACTAGAATGGTGCGATCACAACTGTGACGTGCAACGTCTGCACAGCTTACTGAGTCCTGGTGGTTGTGGTGGAGTTGTGGTGGTGAGTTGCTGGTGTCTA
Source organism: Oncomelania hupensis (assembly GCA_036898135.1). Classification (NCBI taxonomy): domain Eukaryota; kingdom Metazoa; phylum Mollusca; class Gastropoda; order Littorinimorpha; family Pomatiopsidae; genus Oncomelania; species Oncomelania hupensis. The sequence continues at coordinate 18,104,436 of CM072516.1, forward strand.
TTATTATTGGGTAAATTAACGTCCCCGGACACATAAAGCGTATGGGGGACACCTTGATGCTGGTGTCTATTTGTAGGTGGGTGGACTATATAGGGCACCAAATGCTATAGATTTTCTCACTTTATCTGATTGTGTGTAATTCAGCGTAAGATGTAGGACATGTAATAGCAATAGTAATAGTATTAATAATAATAATAATAATAATAATAATAATAATAATAATAATAATAATAATAATAATAATAATAATAATAATTATTATTATTATTATTATTATTATTAATATTATTATTATTAAAAAATATTAGAAGAAGAAGAAGAAGAAGAAGAAGAAGAAGAAGAAGAAGAAGAAGAAGAAGAAGAAGAAGAAGAAGAAGAAGAAGAAGAAGAAGAAGAAGAATTATTATTATTATTAAAAAATATTAGTAGAAGAAGAAGAAGAAGAAGAAGAAGAAGAAGAAGAAGAAGAAGAAGAAGAAGAAGAAGAAGAAGAAGAAGAAATGCAGTGTGCAGCTTTCAGCTCCTCGCTGGTTGTTGTGATAGTGATTTCGGGTTTATTAGATTAACTTATCCTATCCTATGCCTATCATATCCTGTAACTCGAAAGTCGTTTGGGCACCACAGATGATCGTTTAACCAGCATACTCCATCTTTCTCTGTCCTCAGCAACTTCCATGGCTTCTCTCAGTGTTACGCCAGTCCATTCTTGAATGTTGTCCTCCCACCTCTTTTTCGGTCTCCCTCTTCTTCTTCCTCCTTGCACCGTGCCTTGCAGGATGGTCTTTACAAGGCCTGATGCCTTGCTGACGTTAACATGTCGTCGGAGTTTCCATTTCTTTACCACTGTGAGCATGTCATCGTGTTGTTCAATGGCATGTGCGATGGTCTGTCGGACATCGTCGTTGGTGATGTGCTGGGTATAGGAAATGCCCAGAAGTCTTCTGTAGCACCTCATCTTCATGCTTTGTATTCTACGTTGTGGGTCTCCTGTGATGGTATGTGTTTCACAAGAGTACAGGAAGATGGAGATGGCAAGGGAGCGCAGCAACCTTACCTTGGAGCGTAGACTAATGGTCCTGTCTTTCCAAATGGTTTTCAACCTTGTCAGATCTGTAGTTGTTTATGCTATCTTGGAGTGGACTTACTGTCGGGATCCATTGTCCGATACAATTGCTTCTAAATATTTGAAGCTGTGCACCGTGTTGAGGGATTGTCTTTAGACTTTGATGTTCGTGTTGATTCAATTAGTGTTGTTAGTCATCATTTTGGTCTTCTCTGCACTTATTTCCATTCCAAAGTCTCTGGATGTGGTGTCAAGCTTCTGTACCAGCTGTTCACGTTCTTGTTCCTTACCAGCTAATCCATCAATGTCATCCGCAAAACGGAGGAAGGAGATTGCTCTACCTGACTGTGCCTTCATGATCTTGCAAGGGCATCTGACATGATGCGCTCCAGAAATATATTGAAGAGTGATATGCATATAATTTGTACGACTCTCCCACTTCAGCTCACTGTGTCTAATTCACCAAATCAGGCGCTTTAAAAAAAGCCACTTCATTAATCTAATGCACCTAATAAAACGACATAGACAGGAGAATAAACTAGTTCTAAATTTTTTTTTTTTTGCTGCATTAGATAGCGGCTTGAATCTCCTTAATGAAAAAATGGGGAAAATATTCATTTAAAGCTGTTACGTTGGCCCTAACTGGGTTACTCTATCCACCACTGATAACGCCGCCCCTCGCCTTCTTTTCTGCACTTCTCTTCTTCTCTCTGCCACTCTAGAGTTTCCCGTCTCTCCATGTATCTCATTCTCATTGTTCGTTTATGTCCCTCAGCTCAGTTACAATGCCCTATATCCACGCTATTTTAATAGTATTTTATGGCAACATTTCATTTTGTGAGCTATCATTGCAAATCAGCTGCTCAGGTAAACGCACGGGAGCGTGTCGGAGCAAAGTGAGCGTGAACATCAGATCCACACTGATTGTATAAACCTGCGTGCAGGAATTGCTAACAAAATAATATTCCGAAGACTTTTGGGTAGTCTGTGTGCATGCCCACTGTGATCAGCGTAGGAAGGCATACCTGGCAGGTGGGAGCACGCCACCTGGGAAACGACAAGACTTTCCAGCTGTATAAAACCTAACGCGAACACTCCATAAACTGACCGTGAAAACGTTTCTTCCTCAAAAACAGCAAACCGGACAGCAAAGGCATACAAACAAACCAGCAGGAAATAGTCGACATGAACGACAAGAAGTTTTGTTAAGAAGAGACCATTAATTTGTTTCCGTCTTGGATTTTATCAAAATATACTCAGACCTAGAAATCAGTTGAATCAAAGAAGACTTCCAATGGGCTGAGCTCTATGCACAAAGGCGTGGCAGTCACGTGCTGCGGGAATAACACCGCGTGCTCGAGTTTGAAAATGGTGAAGTACTGTGCTGCGTTTGATGCTCTAACTCCGACGTAAACCTTTATGCAAAGAAAAGAACATTTCCTTTCATCGATTTCCACTGAAAGATGAAATGTTGATGAACTCTAAACTGAATGTCAGTGACAAATTGCTCTTTAAAAAAAGCCTGTCCCCTGATAATAATTTGTCTGTAATCATTATTGCACGAATGTGCTATGTTCAAAACATCACAATATCCCAAAATGTCGGTAAATTTAAAAAATTTAAGCAGCATTTGAGTACACGCGAGCGAGCTAAAAGAAGCCATGACCGCTTTGTTATTCCCGCGCCACGTGACCATGTCGCCGACTTGTGCATAGAGCCCATTGCTGTGGACGATGCAAGTATAAGAAACATTTATGCTGGTTTTGCGAATATTGACTTTTGCCAAAACAAATCTACCAATATAAAGGCCGTCTACTACTGAAATAGCCCAAAAGCTGTGGCAGTGTAAATTCTCAAACAAACCACGACGAACAAGCACGTCCTGGCACGACATCTAAGAGTCCCAACCCCGTACCCCCTCGACTACTTGGCCTTTCATGCTGTCACTTCATGCACAAAGAACCGTTTGGCAAATGACGGCGAGCATAAACGCTCCGAGACTTGGCCTCCGTTATGTGATAAAATTTCCATATCGGGCCAACTGGCAAAGAAAGGGCCGTAAAGTAAACCTGGGGAGGTGGAGGGAGAGGGAAAACGTGAAGCCACGCAAATCTGTTTGGCTCGCTGTACCTGAGTTTACTACGCTGGCAAACGTAGCTCAAACTTTTCCTTTTAGAGGACTTGTTGCACGTTGGCCTTTTATTTTAGCCTCTCGACCAACTGTACACTCACTCTCTTCTGGGACCTTCTAAACTTACAGACGCTTGAACTGTTGGTTTAACCCTTCTTCCTCGCTCCCTTCCTCCTTACAAGCAAACCTTGCCAGGGCTTTTTCTGAATTACTGCTTAAGAGCACGCACACAGATATACACATTATACACATAGACATACACACATAGACATACACACATAGACATACACACATAGACATACACACACACACACAGGCACAAACAAACACTTTACTCCCCGTCCAGTTCTTGCGACTAAGTACACACAGTGCAACGTGCCAGAATCACAAGCCAAATTTTGCCCACCTTAAAAAAGGCCCATGTCCCTTTCCCATCCCTCTCCGACTGACTGAAATTTCTATAACAGTTACTCACACACAAATATAATTATGCATGCACAGTAAGAGAGAGAGGGAGAGAGAGAGAGAGAGAGAGAGAGAGAGAGAGAGAGAGAGAGAGAGAGAGAGACAGAGACAGAGACAGAGACAACGAGAGAGACAGAGAGAGAGACAGGCAGACAGTCACAAACAGAAGTAGACGGAAAGAAAGAGATCGTGTATGCGTGCTTCTGTGCGCGTGTGTGCTTTTGTGCGTGCGCACAAACTCGTGACTTTATTTAAAATTTTAATTCTTCCATTCTTGGACTGTCAGCCTGCACGTCTTCATATTTCAACACTTAGGAAAGAATGAGAGTGCAACAGCGTGCCGTCTGTAGGTGTGTTTTTGTGCGTGCGTGCGTGTGTGTGTTGTTGCCCTTTCAAGTTTGCTCTAACTGGACATCGGCAAGTATGGCGTTGGACCAAGGTGAAAATTTGGGGAATGGTGTCACCGTTTGTTGTTGCTGCAGTGTCGAGAAGGCGTTGCAACACAGCATCCAGCAGACGCCGAGACCCTTGCTGCAGGCGCTCATCCCCCACATCTGGTTGCAATGATTGTAATCTTTGTTACACTCGATGTTGGTTTTTATCAGTAGTTGATTCAGCCCCAATGCTTGAATCCACCTGATAAGTGTAACTCGGATTCGTTTATCCATGCAACCCGTTCAATCAGCAATAAGGCAGAAGTCGTCGTTTGTAGTTTTCCAACTTTATTCAGCGAACATCAACAACTGCATACAATCGCTTTTTCCACTCTCAACTTTTTCCTTTTCACTTTACAAACCTCCTCTCTCAACTCAAACAGTGCGGTACATATATAGTCTCTCTACACTCCAGAGTAAGGAAGAACATTCGGGCAAGACACAATTTAAACCAATCAGAACAAATTTCGTCATCACTGTCTCACGTCATACACCATATTTAGAAAGGAAGCGTCTCTAGTTACCACTAGAATTATCCACACGCTTCGATCGATAGTAAACAACCAACTCTAGAAAATTCTCAAATAATATCGACCAACTAAAATTATCAACGTTATACAAAGCTTCTTCTAACAACAACAACGCAAAATCAAATCAAAGGTAAATACACTCTGTTATTGCATGCTTTGCAAAATAAAACGATCAGATCTATCGCGCGCGTCACACACGAACTATCGTGCGCGTTTCAACGGAACAGTCTTTAAGGATGATCATGATAGGCCTATTATGTAGTCGCAAACGGTGAATTTCACGTTATCACAATTAATATAATTATTGTATTGTAAGACATTGCAGGCACAAGACATGCGCCATGAATCGCTATGTACTACATATTAATGTCAAGCCAGTCCATTCTCGAATGCCGTCCTCCCACCAACTTTTCTGTCTACCGCCCCTACTTCCTCCCCCCCCCCCTCCTCCATCCCCTTTCTACCTCCCTGAATAGTAGTAGTAGTAGTAGTAGTAGTAGTAGTAGTAGTAGTAGTAGTAGTAGTAGTAGTAGTAGTAGTAGTAGTAGTAGTTGTTGTTGTTGTTGTTGTTGTTGCTGTTGTTGTTGTAAGACCCCCAAGACCACATAGCAAAAGTCAAATAAACATTACCGAAGCTTACGAGCACCACATATCAAGAAGGGATGTTAGCAGTGAAATAATACCCACCTTTTTTTTTCTCTCCCAGAAATGGATACAGGACCGATATTCTGCCGATGTGGACGATTAACAAAGACGTAATTATTCATTACAGTACCTGTACAATTCCATCCACAGTCCGAGTATGGGGTGGAAGATATGCGTGTATCTAAGTGTTAATCGGACAAGACTAAAGACTGCCCAGTGCACTCCAGAAGCGGAGGCCAACTCCAAAAAGAGCATTACAGAGCACGTGTTCTCATCTTTTTCCTTCTCCTACTACTTTTTTTTCCTACCTCATACAACCACTGGTCACGTTCTCTACTTCACATCGTCATTGGTCACTTTCTGTTACCTTACATCATCTTTCGTCACTTTTAGGTTATAAACTTCCAGCCATTCCTCCCACTCCAACCCCACACACCCCCTATGAACAGTGGAAGCAAAGATCGCGCTGAATAACTAGTAGCATGGAACTTTCCGTTGACATTTAAAATTGTAATGTGTCTAATGCTGGAAAAAAACGTATTCGTGACATCAAAAGCACACAAAGTCTCTGCTTGGCGACCGGCAATATGACCGACTGTTCCACGAAACTCAATAAAAATCGTTAATGATTCAGGATCAGAAACAGACGTCAACTTTTGTCATGGTCTAAATGCAGGGAAAAATAATCAGTCGATTAGGCAAAGCTGCTTTAAGTTAAATATTACAATATGCAACCTTATTTTAAATTAAGTCTTTAGAATTAGTTATGGGGAAAATGGTAAAATCGTGGACATGATAAAATAATGGATAAGTGTCTAATACTGTAATCACTTAATGTACATTGTGAGGAACATTGAAGACAGTCACTGTCCCAAGGCTGCTTACGTACATTTATGACGTCAACCAGCAAAACTTCAAAGGTCTACTGAACACAAACTTAAGAGACGACTTAAACCTATTGCAAGAACTTAAAACTAAAAGTTGACCAAACCTCAAAGATCTGATTGAGGCGACTTGGCCTGTTTAAATCTAAAAGTTTACCAATCTGTCCACCACTGTGGTCAGGGGTTAATACTGGCATTGTCCACTACCGCCATTAATCGATCAGCGCTGTCCAATACCGGTCTGACGGTCAGTGTGTCCGGCGCCTGGCTGATCCAGAGACGACAAGGTAATAGTAGGTTTGACGAAGTATCGTACCCATGTTTTACTATACAGGCTGCAAGACTGGTACACTTTACTGGATCTAATCAAGGAAGACTCTCTCTCTCTCTCTCTCTCTCTCTCTCTCTCTCTCTCTTTCTCTCTCGTTGTCTAACTCGGACGTTTGCTAGAATGGCTGGCCACTGCCAACAGTGGCTATTCTTGGAAACAGGACACATTTGTAAAAAAAAAAGTTGTTAGGTTTGATCGGTACAACCTTTTTACAAATGTATTTGTGGAGTAGTTAACATTTTGTCATTTCAAAGTGTTTTATGGTTTTATGTTATGTGTTATTCTTCTTTAACTTAGAAGACAAACATACGACTTTGTGGTGGTGGTGGTGGTGGTGTGGCGCAAGCAGCTGGGGGTTGAGAGAGATTGAGAGCGAAGAGGGAGGGAGAGAGAGGTGAAGGAGAGAGAGAGAGAGAGAGAGAGAGAGAGAGAGAGAGAGAGAGAGAGAGAGAGAGAGAGAGAGAGAGAGAAAGAGGGGCAGGAAACGAAGAGCTCTACAAAATACACTCTTGAAACTGTCCAACATCGTTTTGCATGCCGGAACGGTACAGCGCAAGATCAACGTTGTCAGAAAAGTTATACAAGCGTTAAGCCACAATCATAAAATGACGAAACTCATGTTTAGTCGTGCCTTAATGTGTTCGCATGCTATTTATTTATACCCCTGTACATATTTTATTGTCGCAATAATTTTATTTCTTAATAGTTTAATTGCTGGAGTATCTGGAGATTGTTTATGTGAATGAATGTTGATGTTGCTTTGATGTTTAATTCATTGACTATGATATTGTCCTTGTAATGTGATTCGTGCTTATGTGTTGCCTTGAGTAAAACTGAGGACAATAAATCATCTTGTATCTTGTATCATGAAACAACGAATCTTATACTACTAAATCCGTTTAAGAAATATATACTTTATTTGTGCATTTGTTATAGTTTGTATTGGAGTTAACGTCGTCATACATTTTTTTAAAGTCCTTCAAGAAAACCTTTGTTTCAGTTTTTCTTGTTTCGCAAAATCAAGACCTCCCTACCAAACGACTTTCAAAAAATTGTCTATTTTATTGCCAGTTTTGTATTACAGTTATAAAATAAAATTTAAAAAACCAACAGTAATCCATGTGCTGTCTACGTGACCGAGTGATTTGCAATAATGAACAAGTTTATCCTTGTTTTCCCAGCGGTGCGCCGTGTCATGCCAAAGAATCCTGTTGAGTTTCTTTACTCAGCTCTGCTAAATATACGTGTTTTACTGTATTGTTAATAGTGACACCAATCATCGTTGAGATTCGTGATATAGATTGAGCACGTCCGTCTTATCATTGGCACTACTGTTAGCCTTTTTATCCAACTATTATTGACTTGACAAACACCCACCTCCACCCCCAATAGAATCACAGTCTGAGCTGACACCTCAATAGAAACCCCAGAATCGGAAACAGAATTACTATTTTCTATTAACATCATCGAGATATTGTTTACCAACATAAGAAAAAAAACAACTATATAATACAACATGTAAATTACAATAAGTTTTATTTTATCCACAGTTCTAAACTAGTCAAAAGCTCAGAAACAGAATCATACATCTTTAATAATGTGTCCCTACATACATTCTATCTATTATAAACTCTGCGATCATAATTATATTATAGAGCATATTGCGGTATGAGTGTAAGCCTAATTTGGGTTGAAGTATTCACGTAAGAGATTGCTGCTGTTGATGACCGTAGATTTGTTTCCTCTACATCTGCTTTGTATACATAAGATTTTTCGAAAGGTCTGATTCATAGAAAAATAAATGTATGACTCTGACTCTGAGTCTGAGTGCTTGCAGCAGTAAAATTCTGTCATATCAATGGGAAAGGAGAGGAAACCAACTTTGAACTCGATATTATCCCATAACTCGGAGGTCGTAGGGGCACCGCAGATGATCGTTTAACCATCTTTCCCTGTCCTCAGCAACCCTGATATATATAAAAGCAAAATTTAATTCGATATTATTCATCCTAATTTACCATTTCAGATTCTACTAATCTCTAATATTATGGGACACGTACTGTAGTCACCATAGCCCGCCCAATCTGTAGTCAGTGGCGATGACTAGTCCTGAAGATTGAAGAGTTTTTTTTCATTATCACAGTGACTTGATTCCTCGGCTTCCTGTGGTCCACAGCTATAAAAATGCATAAGGTTCTTCTTTTCCTCCTGCTTTTTCACGATAATGTGAATACTCCGACTGTTCGAAGAACACCTCCACAACTTTTTCCTGGACTAAATATTACAGTACGGCGGCAGGGATAGCTCAGTGATCAGAGCGCACGACTTGCGTACGTGCGTCTTGGGAGACGTGGGTTCGAAACCTGACTTCAGCAAACTATTGTATGGTTGCTGAACATTAATGGCCAGTGCCTTGAGAAGCTCTCTGAGCTTTTAAGTGCGCTATATAAGAAGAATGGAGACCCAAACACAAAAAAGTGTGTGAAACACAAGTAGCAGGTGTCTCGCCTACAGACATTGGACTGGAGTTTCATGATTATAACACACTAGTATAGAGGCTGTAGGAATGAAGAGGGAATAGGCCTTGTCAAGTCTCAGGCACGCTTCGTGTATGCCGCTACGCAAAAATCAGTAAGCTAATAACATCAACAACTTCACACTCACAGTCGCAACACACATTGTGTCAAAGCTAAAGTAGGTCCCGTGAGATCCTAACAGTATCATCCTTTACCGTTATTCCATGCTACATCGACAGGTCTTGGATAGAGCGTCAACACACATGGATCTCAGTGAACAAGCTCTTGTCAAGTACCCTTCACATAACCTTGAACTGTGGTTGAAGGTGTTGGTTTTGGAAGAGGCGGCGGAGAGACGACGTAAGTCTCAGCCAGTCTCGGCTACGCAGTGTACCGTTGTTGATGTTCTTAATCCTGCAGTGAACAAGCTTTTGTCAAGCATCCTTTACACGATCTTGAACTGGGTTTAAAGCTGGTTGGATCGTTTTAGTTGTTGCTTTATATAACAATCCCTGGCCTGGAGTGGAGGGTTATCCCACTAGACCACGCTAACGCTCATGGTCATGCAAGACACAGGTCTATACTGTCCAAGGATTTTTCTGAATAAACTTATATCGTCTTAAAGTGTGGGAGTTGTGACTAACTCAAAGGCTTACATGCGAGAATAATGATTTACTAATAAATGATATATATATAAAATTAGTATATCATCAACCCAGCTGCTTGCACCACACCACCACAAAGTCGTATGTTTGTCTTCTAATTTAAAGAAGAATAGCACATAAAATAAAACATATGTTAAATGTGTCTTTAATTAACTTATTTAGAGCTGTATCAAATAATACACACTTTCATAATGAACATTCGTTATTTAAAAACAAAATAGTTTCCCGTTTTCCTTTAAATCATTTACTGATGTTGTCATTTAATATCTACACACCTCACACACACACACACACGTTCACGCTCACACACACACGTATGCACAAACACACAAATAGACACACATACATATCTATGAACACGGATACAAAAACAATGTACGAACACACACCTGTATGCATACATATATATATATACAGACGAATGTATGCATGTGTGTACACACATGTGCAAAGAAGAGAATATTTCTCAGCTCAACCCAACAACATGAAATACATATCCAGCTCTACATTTATAAAATGGTTTTATGGATACAGGACAGTCAAACTCCAAAAGAATGAATTTCCACATTTAATTTGACCAAATGACAGTTGCAACATCTTACTTAATCACCAGCAACATGATCAGAAAGTATTATACTAAATCACCGCCCAGAAAAAATACTGCTAATATAACTCGTTCATAAATTTGCATAATTGTGATTGGGTTATTATTATTTTCGAGCAGAATACATGTTCCACACTACAACTATTACAGCAAATCATCCAAACACACCGCCACACCAGGAAGCAATAACTCAAAAACAAATAGCGTACAACATTCAGACAACGCAATAAAAACCTAGGAACTGTCACGAAACTTTTTAGCATTTAAGTTATATATTTTATGTTATACATTTTTTATCGTGTGGTGTATTGTAAGAGAGGCTCAGGCAGCAAACGAGAAAACTAAAGCCCAGAAATCTACGTACGGCCCTCTCCATCATTGTATGTTAATTGTAACTTGTTAAAAATAAAATATACTACACTTCTTAATTTCAGATAATTCTTTTAAAAACATTTCAAGATGGCAGCGCCAGTCTACTCATATTGTAGGCTCATAATAATGGTAATCACCGGGCTTCAAGTTTGCGGATCAGTTCTAAGCACTAAGCCTTTCAGTGTCCCAGATATTTAATATTTCCTGTGTCTGCCATACACAGTACCATAGCAATGCCAATGGCAATAGTCACTGTGAATCTTAATACCTCATTCTTAGTGCATAGTAGAATAATATATATCAATGACAGCCAGCAAAGTTGACCCATACTGTCAACAGAAACTGTCAACATGTTTTCTAGCTGAGAACCTTTTGTCAGTTACTCGATGTTGACATACACTCCCAGTCCCTGTGTTAGTGAAGCAGACGAGCTCTATGGAGGGCAATCTGTACATGATCAACCTCAGTGCCATTACGTACACTCCTGCTTGTGATTTAATTTAACTACCAAAAAGACCGTGCGACAAGCACATACATTGAGACAAAGCCTGTGAGTGAGAGAGAGAGAGAGAGAGAGAGAGAGAGAGAGAGAGACGTAGTAGGCTAACATTTACAATGTTCGATCATTGAAGACATACATGCACAGATCATGTACATTTCATAGTGACTAATACGGTATGACTCTAAACAGAATATCGATTCGGCAATTATAATAGAAAAAAGGAAATCTCGGGTGGTTCAAAGGTAGGTCTATCAAACATAAACAAATTTATGTGATGCAAGGAGAATTGTTTTGTCGGTGTTAGGCTGTTCCTGACTGAACGCTTCACTCTTGGGTTATCAACAATTATCACTATGAGGAAATTGCAGAAGGGAGAGCAAGACCGAAGTCTGCAAAAAAGAAGTCACGACAACCCTGCGACCGTCCCACGCGCGGATACTACACAATCGCCGAATCGCACACACGCTATTATGGGACGATACGATCGCTTGCTGTTCAGAAACTTCTTTCTTTCGATCATCAAGAACGATCAATGACATACATTTTTTCACTGAAACTATTGACTCACCTTTCGAACATGTTAAAAATCCAAAACTCCGTAAGAAACAAAGGAAATCACAGGTAATCCAATGAAATCGAACAGGTAAAAATCCACAGAACACAGAATTCATTCAAACACACCTCTCGTCAGCGCCATATTCGCTTGCACAGTCACGTGGTGGGAACCCGATCGACGATAAGAGTGGCGCGTAGACAGAGAGAGAGAGAGAGAGAGAGAGAGAGAGAAGAGAGACATTATTGCGTTGCAGGGAACGCGCAACCCATACTGAGAATCCGAACCCATTCTTGTCCGCAACACTATTCGATGATGAAACTATAACCCCCGTGATTTCAGCATGATTATATTACTACTACTAGAGACTTCTTGAGTTTGCTTTCAGGACTATCAAATAGACCAAGGACAGTTCTACTGAAATTTGACTAAGACCTAATTCACCAGAATATTATATAACAACCTCCCACCCCACCCTACCCCTTCCTTTCCGCGTTTTCACTCCCACCCCGAAAGGCCTGAAATACAAAGTTTTGCCTTGCCTCGTCTAAAACATTAGATTGTTATCAAGTCTGATTGGAAAAGAAGTGAACGGTGGGTAGAAAAATAGACTGAAGAACAGTACATTAAACGTGCCCTGAGAGTGACTTGACAAAGCCTAGTCACTTTAACCATAACCTCTGCATAGGAGAAGGAAACATAGGTGACTGAACGCTAGGTGACTGAAAGTAAGGGAGGCCACTTTTTATTTTGAAAAACCGAAGCCTATAAAAAGTATATGTTATCTCCCATTTTTCCACCAGACTAGATTTCGTGTCCCCCTCCCCCTGTATATATATATATATATATATATATATATATATATATATATATATATATATATATATATATATATATATATATATATATATATATATATATATATATATATATATATATATATATATATATATATATATATATATATATATATATATATATATATATATATATATATATATATATATATATATATATATATATATATAATAACATTAATTATAGCATAGGTGTTGAAAGTGGGTTCAACCTTGAATTTTATTCTCTTGACAATCGTCGTCATTATTATTACTATTAGTCATCACTTTCTTCTTCTACCAATTCTGATTTTCAGAATTCAACGATCGAAAGTACTTTCCTTTTCCGAGGATGGAGGTAAAAGGGACATAACTCCTTAAATACTTAATAAAGATGTCTTCTACTTCCCTTTGTTAGTATTGTAGCCAGCATCAATTTGCAAACCCTTTTTTTTAGTAGTCCTATCCTATCCTATCCTGTCCCGTAACCCGGAGGTCGTAGGGGCACCACAGATGATCGTTTAACCAGCATACTCCATCTTTCTCTGTCCTCAGCAGCCCTGATGGCTTCGCTCAGTGTCAAACCAGTCCATTCTCGAATGTTGTCCTCCCTCTTCTTCTACCTCCTTGCACTGTGCCTTGCAGAATAGTCTTTGCAAGGCCTGATGATCTGGTGACATGGCCATACCATTGGAGTTTCCGTTTCTTCACCACTGTAAGCAAGTCATCGTGTTGTCCAATGGCTTGTGTGATGGTCTGTCGGACTTCGTCGTTGGTGATGTGTTGTGTATAGGAAATGCCCAGAAGTCTTCTGTAGCAGCTCATCTCCATGTTTTGTATTCTTCGTTGGAGATCTGCTGTGAGGGTCCATGCTTCGCAAGCATAAAGGAAGATGGAGATGACAAGGGAGCGCAGCAGTCTTACTTTGGAATGTAGACTGATGGTCCTGTCTTTCCAAATGGGCTTCAACCTTGTCAGGGCAGCAGTTGTTTGTGCGATACTGGAGAGGACTTCCTGTCGGGACCCATTGTCTGATACAATGGCTCCTAAATATTTGAAGCTATGCACTGTGTTGAGGGATTGGCCTTGGACTTTGATGTCCGTGTTGATGCCATTGGTGTTGTTGGTCATCATTTTGGTCTTCTCTGCACTTATTTCCATTCCATAAGCTCTGGAGGTGGTGTCAAGCCTCTGTACCAGCTGTTCAAGAGCTTGTTCCTCTCCAGCCAATCCATCAATGTCATCCGCAAAACGAAGATTGGAGATTGCTCTACCCCCTATGCTGACTGTGCCTTCATGATCTGCAAGAGCATCTGACATGATGCGCTCTAGGAAGATGCTGAAGAGTGTTGGAGAGAGTAGGCATCCTTGACGCACACCGATTGTTGTTCTGAACCAGTTCCCGATGGCGCTGTTGTGGAGGACTGCACTGGTAGCCTTGTCATACAGGCTTTTGATGACTTCAATAATTTTAGGGCTGATGTTGTACACTTTCATTGTTGCCCATGCCAGACTCGGTCAAACGCCTTCTTGAAGTCTATGAACACATGATATAGATGTTGTTGGTGCTGTAGGTAGTAGTGTGAGGACGATATGCCGCGGCAGCAGCACCACCAGCAACAACAACAAACAAACAAACAAGAAACAACCGAGGTTAAGGTCAAACTTCCTTACGACCACATTGCAGGAAAGTATGCAAACCAGGAGCGGACGAGGAGGATGGAAGGAGGGGGGGGGGAGAGGGGGTACACTGGTTGCACGTGCAGGAAAAAAGGATGCATACCAGGGGTGAACGAACACTGGGTGCACGTGCTGGAAAAGTATGCATACGCGGATGAGAGGTAAGGGGTGTGGGGGTGAGATGCACTGGTTGCACGTGCAGGAAAAAGTATGCATACCAGGGGCTTACGATTGGGAGGGCGTGTGCACTAAATGCACGTGCAGGAAAAAGTATACATAACATGGGCGGACGAGGGAGTTGGGGTGCACCACACCCACTCCACAACAAAAAGCGATCTTGTATGCAGTTATTGGTGTTTGCTGAATAAAGTTGGCAAACGTTATACGACGACTCCTGCCTTGTTGTTGAGTGAACAGGCTGCGTGGATAAAGAATCTGAGTTAAGATTCAAGCATCGGGGCTGAATTACATTACATTACATGATTATTGCTTTAGGTCCAGCGGACTCGGGGCTGAATCGGCCATTGATAAATAATCAACGTGTAGCAGTCTGGATAATATAAAATGTCTTCCTTGGATTGGCCGTATTTCTTGGTATTAATATAATACCACGTCCTTCTAAATTTGACATAATTATTGGGCATTCAAACAACACGGTGCATAGCTTCAAATATTTAGGAGCCATTGTATTAGACAATGGGTCCCGACAGAAAGTCCTCTCCGGGATCGCATAAACAACTGCTACTCTGACAAGGTTGAAGCCCATTTGGAAAGACAGGACTATCAGTTTACACTCCAAAGCAAGGCTGCTGCGCTCCCTTGTCATCTCCATTTTCCTATACGCTTGCGAAATATGGACCCTCACAGCAGACCTAAACGAAGAATACACAGCATGGAGATGAGGTGCTACAGAAGACTTCTGGGCATTTCATATACCCATCACATCACCAACGATGAAGTGCGACAGACCATCACACAAGCCATTGGACAACACGATGGCTGCTCACAGCGGTGAAGAATCGGGAACTCCGATGGTATGGCCACGTCAGCAGAGCGTCATGCCTTGCAAAGACAATCCTGCACGGCACGATGCAAGGAGGCAGAAGAAAAGGGAGACAGAAAAAGAGGTGGGAGGACAACATTCGAGAATGGACTGGCTTGACACTGAGCGAAGCCATGGAAGTTGCTGATGACAGAGAAAGATGGAGTACGCTGGTTAAACGATCATCTGTGGTGCTCCAACGACTTTAGAGTGACGGGATAGGATAGGATAGGATTCAAATAAAAATGTTCTACAGAAATTTTTCCTGAACATAGACAAATAACGTCTGAAGTATATTTTGTTCGCGAAGAATTTACTTTTAATTTGATTATGAAACGTTTGAGACGCGCACGATAGATCCAATCGTTTTGTTTTGCAAAGCATGCAATAACAGAGAGTATTTACCTTTGATTTGATTTTGCGTTGTTGTTAGAAGAAGCTTTGTATAATGTTGATAATTTTCGATGGTCGATATTATTGGAGATTTTTCTAGAATTACGTGTTTACTATCGATCGAAGCATGTAGATAAATCTAGTAATATTTAAGAGATTCTTCTAACCTAAATAAAGTTAAATGACGTAAGATAGTGAATAATTCCTGTGACGATTGAAAAAAAAAATTGGAAATTATTGCGTCATGCTGGAATACCCGAACTTTCTATCGATTATAGAGAGACTATTTAAGTGGGGCACTGTGTCTGTCTAGAGACGATCCGTCCCCTATACGCTTATGTGTCCGGGGACGTTAATCTATTTTAACTAACTAACTGTCTAGAGAGTACCCTCCCCCCACCCCCTCCCCCCAAAAAAAATAATTTAAAAAATTGAAAAAGTGATTAAGAGAGATTTGTGATGATCTTTGAAGTGAAAAAGCGATTGAGCGATCTTGTATGCAGTTGTTGAAGTATGCTGAATAAAGTTGGAAAACTTCATACTACTGCCTTGCTGCTGAGTGAACAGGTTGCGTGGATAAACGAAGCTGAGTTACACTTATCAAGATTCAAGCATCGGGGCTGAATTAACAATTGATAAAAATAACAACAGATTACTATCTGTGATACGTTTCTTTGACAATTAAGTACTGCACATTTCTTAAGGTTATAGCATTTATTGATTAACCTCTCACTTTTTAAAATCATTTCATTATATGACAAATTTAAATTATTAACAACTATTGCACTAGGATTATTATTAGCTCCCTCTTTGGCTATTTTATAATATATTTCATTCCAATAAATCCCCCCAGCAAAAGTCTATAATTATTCCTCTTAAAATAATACAATGAATTAAATGTTTTATCTCATATAAAAACTCATTTCTGACTTTGAAGTTTCAGTATTTCAGTGCATAAAGAACCGCTTTTGAATTAACAGAAATGAGGATACCAAAAAACTCTAATGGTGCATTGATTATATATTTTAGTGCCATCATACTTCCATGTAACTCAGCTGTAAAAATAGAATAACCTGTTCCCACCTTTTAATATTTGAACTAGGTATAACAAAACCTGGACCAGCACTCGATGTCTCTACCACAGACCCATCTGTAATAATAATAATAATAATAATAATAATAATAATAATAATAATAATAATAATAATAATAATACAGGATGCTATGTACGCGCCTTTCCCCAAGGCTCAAAGAGCGGCGATCTATACCAACATACACGCTCACCTGTCTCATTTACCCTAACACACACCAAATACACATACATCACTCAAACAGGTGGTGTAAAGGCAGGGAGATCGCTATTAGAAGACGGAAGAAAATCGAATTTTTATTTTTGAAATTTTTATATTGACTGCATCCTGTACCATTATTGAAGGGAGGGAGGAAACCGGAGTGCCCGGAGAAAACCCTCGGTGACCTCAATAGTCTCGTACCTAAGTCACATACGTTCGCCCCTTGCGGGAATCGAACCCGCGACCTTCGGCATAGGAAACCGGCGACTTATCCACTGCGCCACGAGGCCACCCCACTGTACATATTTTTACAAAATTTGAGTAACGACTGTCCAAGTGTTCTTTTATTTCAGTACTTAATAAGGTTGTTTTCTCATCCTTTGTTGTGTTACTGTAATCAATACCATCCATCCATTGTTTATATTGTTTATGTTGTTTTCAAATCACCAGTTGGTAGATTGTAATAATTTTATTTTATTTTATATTTTTGATGTTGTCTAATATCACGTAGAGTGAACAGACGTAAAATTAAAATACTGAACTGAACTGAAAGACAGGACCATCACTCTACATTCCAAGGTAAGGCTGCTGCGCTCCCTTGTCATCTCCATCTTCCTATATGCTTGCGAAACATGGACCCTCACAGCAGATCTCCAACGAAGAATACAAAGCATGGAGATGAGGTGCTACAGAAGACTTCTGGGAATTTCCTATACCCAGCACATCACCAACGACGAAGTCCGACAGACTATCACACAAGCTATTGGACAACACGATGACCTGCTCACATAGGTGAAAAAACGTAAACTCCGATGGTATGGCCACGTCACCAGATCATCAGGTTTTGCAAAGACCATCCTGCAAGGCACAGTGCAAAGAGGTAGAAGAAGAGGGAGACCAAAAAAGAGGTGGGAGGACGACATTCGAGAATGGACTGGTTTGACACTGAACGAAACAATCAGGGTTGCTGAGGACAGGGAAAGATGGAGTAGTCTACGCTGGTTAAACGATCATCTGTGGTGCCCTTACGACCTCCGAGTTACGGGATAAGATAGATAGATAGATAGATAGATAGATAGATAGATAGATAGATAGATAGATAGATAGATAGATAGATAGATAGAACTGAACTCAAAGCTCGGTAGTTTGACCATTCCGGAAACGGAAAATTTGCTTATAATAAAATGTGTTGGTGCATCCCTCCTGCACCCCACCACTCACCTCCGACCCTGGTCTGACCGTGGGCCGCCCCCTGCATACTTCCTTATTTTATTTTGTAAACAACTGATGATAGGAATGTATTTGGTCCCTTTTCGTCCGACTGGTCAAGAAATAATACGACAGCAAATAGAAGACGTTTAGGTTTCATAAAAAAAAAATTCTCCATAAGTTTCTGGTAATTCCGGGGTGTGCTGGAGTTTACCAACAGCTCAAATTTCCTTTTTTGCAGAGGAAGACACAGGGGCGGATCTGGGGGGGGGGTGCACCGGGTGCACGTGCACCCCCCCACGGACGACCAAAAAAAAAAAAAGAAGAAGAAGAAGGAAAAGAAGAAGAAGAAAGAAGAGGAAGGAGAAAAAGAAGAGGAAGAAGAATATTCAGAATATCCATAATATTCATAATAATCATCATGCTAATAATCATGCTAATCATCATCATCAGCAGCAGCAGCATAATGATAATAATAATAATAATAATAATAATAATAATAATAATAATAATAATAATAATAATAATAATAATAATAATAATAATAATAATAATAATAATAAAAAGAAGAAGAAGAAGAAGAAGAATAGAGGACAATAATAATAATAATAATAATAATAATAATAATAATAATAATAATAATAATAATAATAATAATAATAATAATAATAATAATAAAGGACAGTAATAATAATAATAATAATAATAATAATAATAATAATAATAATAATAATAATAATAATAATAATAAAAATAATAATAATAAGAAGAAGAAGAAGAAGAAGAAGTAGTTGTTTAATGTATTTAAAGTCTTTCCACCAAAGTGATACAATAATAATTTATTTAAAGTCTTTCCACCAAAGTGATACAATAATAATAATAATAATAATAATAATAATAATAATAATAATAATAATAATAATAATAATAATAATAATCGTCATTTACCTCAAAGATGCTGAAAAAGCGCTATATAAGAATGATAAATAATAATAATAATAATAATAATAATAATAATACTAATAATAATAATAATAATAATAATAATAATAATAATAATAATAATAATAATAATAATGCATTCTCTCCTATTTTCTTTCCCATATCAATCCCTGCCCTCTTCACGCCTCAATCTCCTGTTACCCCCACCCCCTCCCTCCTTTCTTCTTTCGTTTACTCACACTCACCAATCGGCCTACACATGTTAGACATGTAACAGCTCAACTTCAAAGAACGCCGGCCAATTATGACGTGTAACATCCGCTAAAACGTCATATGCCGCTTGCATTTTGCGTTTATGTAAGAGGTTTATTTTCAATGTAAAACATTTATTTCCTTGTGCGCTGGGCTCATTGTTGATAGAAGCCGGGACTGTCCAGCCTGTAGACTAAACAAGCACAGTGTCAATGATTAGCGCATGATGACAAGACCGGAAATTGGGCGAGAATACCTCTGCTTATTTCGTTTAATTACACTCCTCTCATTCCAGCTCTATGTAGAAGAGTTCATTTTATATTGTGTCACTCTTTATTTAGATAGACGTCAAAGAAGCAACAGCCTAGCGTTGTTGCACAGCATTAGTGTTAGTTACCAGTTTTTAGGATTATTTCTATTTTGTGAAAAGACATTTTATATTGTGCTGAACCATTTTGTGACCTACCTCACACTGAAGTGGTATGTACATATTTTGTTTGATAATGATGATAGGGATAGAGATAAAGATATTTATAATTTATTTTATTTGTCCTTTATTCTTGTTAATATTATTCTAATCCTGTTTATTCCTAAAATGTATATTTACAGCAGTTATAGCAACAGCTTGATCTAAGTACAATTAGGTAGCAACTCAACAACAAAAGAAAGTGTAACACATGTATGTCAGGGCGTTTTGCCCATAAACTGTTGGTTTGAAAGAATAACTGTTCTTTGCTATGAATCTGAGGTAAGATACAAAAACTTCTCTCTAACCCCCCCCCCCCCCCCCCCAAAAAAAAAAAAAAAAAGTGCACCCTCCCGCGTGAACCTGCTGATCCGCCCTTGAGACAATCAATAATCTAATATCTTGTATCTTTCTACGGGAAGCGGAACCGGTTGCTGATGTCGGCGCATCGCGGAGTACGGTATTGTTGATGTACCGTTTTAACACAATTTATTCATTAGACCTATGCAGTAAAATGAAATCATCCAAATACTTCTTTTTTTTCTTCTGAGTTTCGTACTCCCCCTTCCCTCTTCACCCCTCTTCACAGAAAACACCCACTCCTCTTCCTTTCATCTATGTGCTCAAAGTTTTGTCCAGCCCTACTCCCCCACCCCTTACTCCCACTCACCACCCCACCCTTTATTTATTTATTTATTATGACGTGTCGTTCTTCCCTCCGTGTGCGTGTGTATTGTTTTATTTTAACAAATAAAATAAAAAACTTGAAGAGGCAATGTATACAGGGATAGAAAAAACAACATATATACTAATAGTTAACTTGCAGGGAATCTTGCAGACTCATTAAAATTTCGTGTACCATTGTGGATAAATCTGTTTGGCTTTTGCGGTGGTTAGTTCTGAATTATTTTTTTTAAATTGTGATTTTACACAAGTTGTGTGTTACTAGTCCCACGTATTTAAAAATAGTCTTTTAAATTTGTATAACGTATCTTTGTGTACAAGCATAAGCCGTCCTTTTAAATTTTAGCCAATGTCAAATTTAATACTCTGTTAAAATTATTTATTTTTTAAATTGTTATAATAATGATTACAAAAGTTGTTTTTATTATGTGTGAATGAAGCGATGAGCAGATTCTCAATCTCAGAATAATCTGCGAGAAATGCCTACAGCACCAACAACATCATATGTTTTTAGACTTCAAGAAAGCGTTTGACCGAGTCTGGCTTGCAGCTCTGCGGGCAACCATGAGCGTTTACAACATCAGCCCTAACTTAATTGCAGTCATCAAAAACCTGTATGAAAAAGCTACCAATGCAGTCATCCACAACAGCGCCATTGGGAACTGGTTCGGAACAACAATCAGCGTGCGCCAATGATGCCAACTCTCTCCAACACTTTTCAACATCTTCCTGGAGCGCATCATGTCAGATGCCCTTGCGGATCACGAAGCCAGTCAGCATAGGGGGGTAGAGCAATCTCCAACCTCCGTTTTACGGATGACGTTGATGGATTGCCTGGAGAGGAACAATAACACCTCCAGAGCCTATGGAATGGAAATAAACACTGAGAAGACCAAAATGATGACCTATCCTATCCTATCCTATCCTATCCTATCCCGAAAATCGACGGTCGTTGGGGCACCACAAATGATCGTTTAACCCGCGTACTCTGTCCTCAGCAACTTCCATGGCTTCGCTCAGTGTCAGGCCAGTCCATTCTCTAATGTTGTCCTCCCACCTCTTTTCTGTCTCCCTCTTCTTCTGCCTCCTTGCACCTTGCTTTGCAGGATGGTCTTTGTAAGGCCTGATGCTCCGGTGACGTGGCCATATCATCGGAGTTTCCCTTAGTTTCCGTTTCTTCACCACTATGAGCATGTCATCGTGTTGTCCAAAGGCTTGTGTGATGGTCTGTCGGACTTCGTTGTTGGTGATATGCTGGGTAAAGGAAGTGCCCAGAAGTCTTCTGTAGCACCTCATCTCCATGCTTTGTATTCTTCGTTGTAGATCTGCTGTGAGTGTCAATGTTTCGCAAGCGTATAGGAAGATGGAGATGACAAGGGAGCACAGCAGCCTTACCTTGGAATGTAGACTGATGGTCCTGTCTTTCCAAATGGGCTTCAACCTTGTCAGGGCCGCAGTTGTTTGTGAGATCCTGGAGGCCACGCTCCACTCTGCCAGATCTTATTACACATAATTGTGAGGGCTTCAAACATCGCTTCTCCTCCTGCTTGAAGCAATTCCGCGGGTATGTTGTCCACTCCCCTAACGTCTTCTTCATCGATTGCACTGCTGTATCAACTTCTTCTCGGGAAAATAATTGGAAGTATTTCTTCCTTTTCTCTGTTCTGGGGACATGCTAAAACTGATTGATCTCCGTTTGGTGTGTGGTTGTAGAGGTCAGAGCAGTACTCTATCCATCTATCCAAGACTTCATGTTCTTCTGTAAGGCATATGCCAGACTTGCTTTGGATCGTGGAGGGCTGTTTAATACTTGTCAGCCGCTTCACTGTCTGGTAGGTCTTCTTGATGTTGTTCTTGTTCAAACTGTTCTCTATTCCCTGGCATTGATCTTCTATCCAGTTCTCCTTTGCTGTGCGCATGCCTTTTTGGATGTCATTGTTGATTTTTCGGTAGGCATCAGCTCCCTGTGAGGTGTTCTTTTTCTTTTTCATCTCTCTTTGTTTATCACACAGGTCCAAAAGTTCAGGTGTGATCCACAGTTTCTTCTTTGGGCGGTGCATGCCAAGGATCTCGGTGGCGGCATCTGTCAGAGCTGAGTTGAAAGTGATGGTCATGGTGATGACATCTACTTCACCAGCTCCCAAAATGAGCAGTGGTTCAAATTTCCCTCCAATTGTGGCTTGGAATATTTCTGCCACCTCCCGGTCTTGCAGTTTGTCCAGGTCGAACTTCAGTCTGGTGCACTTTGATGTGTTTACTCTCTTCAAGTGGAGCCGGAAAGACATAATCACGAGATCGTGGTCACTCCCGATGTCTACTCCTGGAAAAGTGCGTGTCCTGCCAATGTTGATGCTTGATCTGAAGCGTACCTTGACCATTTGACCATGACCAGAGTCAATCTGGTTGTGATGCTCCCCGCTGGGACTGTACCATGTCCATCGTCTGGATTTTTTGTGGTGACCAAGCGTGTTTGCCCATATAAAAAATACCAATGGCATCAACACGGACATCAATGTCCAAGGCCAATCCATCAGCACGGTGCATAGCTTCAAATATTTAGGAGCCATTGTACCAGACAATGGGTCCCGATAGGACGTCATCTCCAGATCGCACAACAACTGCTGCCCTGACAAGGTTGAAGCCCATTTGGAAAGACAGGACCTTCAGTCTACACTCCAAGGTAAGGTTGCTGCGCTCCCTTGTCAATTCCATCTTCCTATACGCTTGCGAAATATGGACCCTCAAAGCAGATCTACAACGAAAAATATAAAGCATGGAGATGAGGTGCTACAGAAGACTTCTGAGCATTTCCTATACCCATCCCATCACCAACGACGAAGTCTGAAAACCATCACACAAGCCATTGGACAACACGATGACATGCCCACAGTGGTGAAGTAACGGAAACTCCGAAGGTATGGCCACGTCTTGCAAAAATATACCTGCAATGCACGGTGCAATGAGGCAGAAAAAGAGGGAGACAGAAAAAGAGGTTTGAGGACAACATTCGAGAATGGACTGGCTTGACACTGAGCGAAATCAAGAGGGTTGATGAGGGCAGAGAAAGATGGAGTACCCTAAATAAACGATCCTCCGTGATGCCCCAACGACTTTTGAGTTACGGGATAGGAGAGGATAGGACAAGCTTGAGTAGTCATTCAGGTGAAATCGTCTATACATTTGTACTATGTGGGGGTGTGTATTTGTAGTGAAAGATGGAGGGGACTAACGTGTGTGTGTGTGAGTGAGTGGGTGTGTGTGTGTGTGTGTGTGCGTGTATGTGTGTGTGTGCCTGAGAATAAAAGATTTACTGGCTCATTTTATGCTGAAATCTGCCTGTTTACTGACGAGCATTTCGTGTCGGAAACCTTTTTGTCTTTTATTTTGTATAGGCTCTAACGGGAAAGATAGGATTGGCAAGAAAGGGACCGGTCAGGAAGGAGTGTTTGGGAGGGGAAGGGGGATGTAAAAAGCTTAATTGTTCTTTATCATGGAATTGCGCCAGAGATCGACGCCATCGACCGGAGGAAAAGCATGATCAGATACCCAGTAGACTGTTGACTGCGCAAGCGTAAGATATTATGGCAAAAACCTTTCAGGCTAGTTGCCATTAGAGTCGACCTTCCCCTTGGCTCTGCTAAACTGAGGGTCAGAAATCTATCAAACATAGACCGTGTATATAGGTTTATGCGGTAACAGTCTCTGAACCTCAGATTTGGGCCAAGGTTGCCTTTCGGGCACGCTGCGCGGAGTGCCCTTCTATACGTTGGGAGCATTCCATATTGGCCCGAATCTAGTGATAAACCGTCCAATCAACATGCAGAAACTGGAACATAATTATTTAAAATAATTCGTCACTCTGAATAGGGCGGAGAGCGCGGGCTATGGAAAAAAAAGGGGGCAGGAGGCCGCGGGAGGGGGGGGGGGAGGGGTTTACACCGCCTTTTATGTGTAAACCTAACTAGCAGGCCATGGCCATGGAGAAGAAATTTTTTTTTATTTTGACGTCCTTTTTGTAAATGACGCTGCTATGTTTTGGCCATCTTTCTCTCTCCGTTCGATTTTGTGACTTTTGTTCCCTCTTATTTTCAGCCTACTTTAATCTAGGCTGTGAATCGAACCGCTGTCGTCAAGTTTGCCATCGTTCTCATACTGTTCACTTTGACTTGCATCGTTTAACACCATTCGGAAAGCAGCGATTCTTATATACTGTTATGTTGCCTAGTGCTGATAAACTGAGCAGGAAAAACATATATTGAAAATAGAATACATTGAATTATAAAAATAAATCTGGAGTACTTTTAGTCCGTTAGGTAGGAAGTGAAACACTTACCCCCCCCCCCCCCCTAGGGAATTTTGTAGACTATGTTTTTCTGTTAGCCTATCATACCTTCTTTGGATTTCTGCTTGTTTGGTTTTTGTACACGGGTGGGTTTGGGTACCCGACGGCCCAGAAGGGCCCATTTTTCCTTCTTTGGGCCCTATATTGGCTATTGGGCGGTATGGTTCTTTGGAGAGCTATTGTGTTAATGTTTATCAACATATTTCTAATCAGTTTACAGGTTTTGGAAGATAATTGATTGTTGTTTGTGTTAGTATGTGTTTTGTGATAATATCATGTTCATTAAGAGCATGGCTGGGGTACAAATTAAAGATTTTTACGAAGTCGATTTTCCCTCTGTGAATCATACCTTTCTGCTTCCTAAAGCCCAAAAGCTTATGTTTGCAAGTTGTAAACAACTTTCTTTGTTATTGTGGTTGTAGTTCTTAACTCCTTTGTGGCGCACATACAAGTGTGGAAGTACTGAATGAACTATCCTGTTGTTTTTATGACGTCATTTGACTGCATTGACTTCTTCATCAAGGCACCCACTGTGTCTGGTCTGGAACTGACGCAGCAGGAGACGTTCGAGTGCTTCGAGAACAATCCTGTGAACTCTAAGAGCCCGATTATAATGCTTCCCATTGAGCACTTGCTCGATTGAACCGCTGGCACAAATGCCAGACTCGATCAGGATCTCTTCGAATCCACTGCCCCTCACACTCTTTCCAATAGCACCCATGTATGCACAGGTAAGGTGGAACACGCCAATCCTGATGATGATGTTGCCAAACTCAGCTGGGTTTTGTCAAGCTACAGCGTAGGCCTTTTTGGCTGCAGCGAGATCAAAGGTGATGATAGTAAATGTCTGTCCCACTTCTTTGGACACCTGCATGCTGAGTCGCAAGATGTGCTGGATAGTGTCATTGTCAGTAATAGGGGCAAACACAGGAGGCATGTACTCTACTGTTGACTGTTCATCACTGTCAGTATTTCCACCTGTTAGGGACACCCAGCCTGCCCAAGATGGGACTGTCTGCTCTTTTTCAACCGCTAGAGCCCTACAGCAAATCCAAAGCGAATCCGATGATCTGGCAGCATCGACCACAGTCGGAGAAGGTTCAGATGTTGTGACGACTAGGTTAGGCTCTGCATGGCTTTTGACGAAACAGGAACATGCTCCACATGTTGGCTTTTCACTGCCCTCTCTCCTGTTCTCTGGCCTGTCGAAGAACACTGAACAGGAGGTTCATCTTCCTGTGATGTAGCCTCATGGATTATTATTCCATGGGCAGTGTGCGTGCTCCCTTCCCCAGAAGGTGTTTCTTCGCGCAGGTCGAAGTTATCAAAGCATAGATGTGTTACGATATTTCTTTCTGGGTGGATGATTGCTGGCAGTATGGAACGTCTCTCTTCAATGTTCCTGCACATCGCAGTTTCGAGTTGCAGGATGGTATCATAGCATGCGCAGTTACCACAGCGATTGACCAGGGTTATGATGTCTGCCTTCCCAGTCAGATGCCTCAGCGTCATACATAGAACCAGGTGTTTTGGCATCAGCCACTTTCCCTTTGAAGCAGCGACGGAAATGTCCTGCGCAATGGATTTGACCAGTCGTGCTTTCCGTGATGATGCATCTTTCAGCTTCTTTCCAGTGAGAACATATGCAATGAACTCCTGCAGAATCTGAGGTGGAGTGATGGTGTCACTTAGCAGGAAATTTGCTGATGGAGGCCATGGCATTGGAGCAGACTCACGCATGGCAGTCTGAACCAGGCGTCGCATTATCATTGCAGCCTCCTCTAGGCGTCTTGTCTCCGAAGCTGCTGCTTCAAATGCAGATTCTACTGCCTTGCCAGTTTTGATTCCTGATGCATACACCAGCTCACTCCTGCCGTTTGGCTGCCAAAAGTTAAGCTTTTGTCCAAAGTGCTTTTCTAGCTTTGCTTTGAGTTTCTGGACTTTATCATTCTTGTTGTAGAATTCTGGATGGTTTTCTAGCATGAACTGTTGGTACTTCTCAGCCAGCATTGTTGTGCGTTCCACATTGCATTGTTCAATTATGTGCAGTTGCACATACTGTATAATGTACTGAAATGCAGAACATACTGTATAATGTACTGAAATGCAGAATCATGGGCTCTTCCACAGCGTCTTTGTCAGTGCACTCTTTTTGGTTTCGTTCCCAAGCACGGGTGTAAGCCCGTCTACAAGAATTGTGGTAATGCGCTTCTCTCGCCACAAGGTCGAAGTCCTGTATCTTGCAGAACAGTTTGCCTTGCCTCTGTTGTCCTGATTTCTTGACGGCATCTTCTGCAGACTTTGTCTGACATTTGACAAGGTTCTCTTGTCTTCGCTGATACTTTTTTCGTCCTTTTCCACAAAAAAGACATTCATCACAAGGAAGTAAGATGCTTGAACTTGTTTGTGGTTTGCGACGTTTCCTTGGCGAGTTTGGGTCATTATCATCATCCTCAGGCTGCTTTCGCTTTGCTATCCAAGAATTGTTAGTGAACTTTTGGTAACACGATCTGTGGTAACCATCCAAGAAGGGAGAATACACACCAGGCACGTGAGCAAATGTCACTTAGTGATAGTCTGTACTTTTCATCACTTAGTGTCTGCCGTTGTTCAACTCCCAGTCGTATTGTCTGAAAACTAGTTTCTGACAAAGGTGTTACTTTCTCACGATTATCCTGGCAACAATGAACGACACATATAGGTCCTCCTAATGTCCTTTTCTTACTGACTTTGGCATTGATTTGTGCTGACTTCAAATTTAAGGGCTTTTCGTCGGATTGCCTCTTTGACATTGCAAACTTCTTGCCCACTCTTCAGATTTCTACTTCTTTACACGACACCTGCAAAAAATGAAATAGTGGATTTTACATGTGATTGTATTTTTTTTAAAATGAAAAACCAAGAAAATTGCCACAAGTGAGCAGAAGTGCCAAAACATGACACTTACAGAGTATGTGAACAGCTGCTTTTAGGGGGTACCCTTGCATCTGTAAATGCTACAGCCACAATTTGGGGCTATCAAAACTAGACAGCCTGAAATCAGTTGCTTGATAACAAAGGCATTAGACTGTATTTGCCTTGTTTGGTCCACAAGGGGAAGTGTTCAGTTGTTTAAGATAGAGACCGCACAGAAGGGTAATTCTCGGAGGGTATTCTTACCCAAATCAGGGCACCAGGTCCACAGTAAGTCGAGTACCTTCACCAGGCACTTGGAATCAACTGCTAGATTTCATAAGTCGTGTAGCTATGTGTTTAAGATAGGCCAAATGAAAACAAAACGGAACTGTATAGGTCGCAGATTGTGAAAACGGGTTTTTACCCTTACGCCAAGAGGCGTACCCCAGCCATGCCCTTAATGAACATGATATTATCACAAAACACATACTAAAACAAACAACAATCAATTATCTTCCAAAAACTGTAAACTGATTAGAACTATGTTGATAAACCTTAACACAACAGCTCTCCAATGAACCATACCGCCCAATTGCAAATATAGGGCCCAAAGAAGGAAAAATGGGCCCTTCTGGGCTGTCTGGTACCCAAACCCACCCGTTTATCAAAACCAAACAACCGGCAATCAGTAACTTGATGACCAGGGTACCTGCGGATATATGTCTCATAAATTCCCTAGGGGGGGGGGGGGGTAAGGGGGGTCATAGGCCACCTAACGGACTATTTAGTAGGAAAACTAACGACAAGGATAATAAACTACAGTTGTGTATGAACATGTGTGTGCCTGAGTGAGTGCATGCGAAGGTTCGTGATTGCATGAATAAAACATCATGACCGCGGACATTATGATCCATTGCTGACATCGCTTTTATGCGCAAGAGAATATAAAATAGTGACATAACCTCAGGTTAGCTAAGCTGTCGCCTGTTCGTAGACTTAATGGATGAGGGAGGGTCAAAGTGTTAGTAAAGAGTGTTCTTGGCCGTGTTGTGACTCGGCTTGGTTGGTTAGTTAGTTAGTTAGTTAGTTAGTAACTTCTTTAGTTAGTTTGTTAGTTAATCATTGTTTAAAGGGTAACTCAGCTATATTCTAACAAAACAAAAGGAACGGAAACACAAAAAAATTTATCAAAACCGGATCAGTCAATTTTTAGATGCAGCTCAAACGTTGTTTGGAAAATGGTGAATCTCAAGAATCTTGGCCTTTTAACAAAGTACAATTAAATACGAATGATCCAACATCCTTAGCAGAAATTCAATTGTCCGCAGAGTAAACTTGATACATTTCGGTTTAGCTATTATTGAGATAAGGCAAAAGATGAGTTTTTAAAAACAAAACAAAAAGTGAAAGTGGGAGCGACTGACAGTCGGTCAGACTGTGCGAAACAGGACTGCTACCTAAGGATGGAGGAGGTACATGTATAGGCCTATCAAAACCCAACAAAATCGCATCAGTGGTTTTGAGATATTGAGCAAAACGTTTTAAGCAACAAAATGACACCAGTGACCTTGGCCTTTGTATTAGAGCCAATTTGATGGCATGGGAGGCAGGTCACTAACATTGGTCGTGTTCCTAGGAAGTTTGGTCCAAATCCGTTCAGTGGTTCTTGAGATA
The DNA here is from genome assembly GCA_036898135.1 of Oncomelania hupensis. Classification (NCBI taxonomy): domain Eukaryota; kingdom Metazoa; phylum Mollusca; class Gastropoda; order Littorinimorpha; family Pomatiopsidae; genus Oncomelania; species Oncomelania hupensis. Next base: position 18,133,838 of record CM072516.1, read on the forward strand.
TGCCTTTCAACGGACCGACAGACCGATATTTTGGTTCGTTCTGAGTCCCGACTGTTGGAAGGTATTTCCAGATAAGTTTGGAAACACCAAAAATACGATGGTTCGATCAAGCAGCCAATGGCAGCAGATCTCAGATAAGGTAGAACTAGAAGGCGGAAGCGGAATTGCGTAAGCTACTTAAAAAGTTAGATCGGCCGTGCTGAGTGCATTGAAAAGCCATTGGGCTGATCGATTGGTGACGGCATGGGACCATTTTAAAACAGCGCTTGCTGATGAAGCCAGACTATTGGAGACTTCTGGAGATCGTTTCCAATACCACTCAACGTTCATTGGTACAACTGAATGAAGTCCTTTATACTTTGTTTTATGTGTCGATGAAGATCGGAACGGAAACCAGTTACAGCTTACTCCATAGGTGGCGTTTTCACCGAGTCGCTTTCGCAATGCATGATGGATGTGGCATTTGAAGACCGTGGCACCACCAAAGTTTTGTATGAGTTTATCCGTGTTTGTGTTACTCAAAACAACAAAAAAATCTTTGGAGAGACATGAATGATTTTTTTAAGACGCCACGATTTTCAGTTATGTGAAAGGTAAGGATGATGATGATGATGATGATATTATTATTATTATTATTATTATTATTATTATTATTATTATTATTATTATTATTATTATTATTATTATTATTATTATTATTATGAACGTATTTTATTTATAAGTGGTGAAGAAACGGAAACTCCCTTGGTATTGCCAAGTCATCAGAGCATCAGGCTTTGCAAAGATCATATTGCCAGACACGGTGCAAGGAAGCAGAAGAAGAGGGGGACAGAAAAAGAGGTGGGAGGACAACATTCGAGAATGGACTGGCTTGAAACTGAGCGAAGCTATGAGGGTTGTTGAGGACAGAGAAAGGTAAAATACGCTGATTAAACGATCGTCTGTGGTGCCCCAAAGATTTTTGAGTTATGGGATAGGATAGGATAAGAAAAGATTTTATTTATTTATTTATTTATTTATTTATTTATTTATTTATTTAATACTCATTTATTTATTTATTGCACGATATGATTATTATAGACTCTCTTCTTCTTCTTCTCTAATTGTGTATGTTTATGTTTTTTCTTCTTCTTCTGTTCCTTTTTCTTCTTCCTTCCTTCCTTCCATCTAACATGTCTTTGATCCTCCTCCTCCTCCTCCTCATCCTCATCCTCATCATCATCGTCATTATCATCATCATCCTTCTTCCTCCCACCCCCCCATTCCTTCTTCTTCTTTTTTTTCTTCGTAAAATAATAATAATAATAATAATAATAATAATAATAATAATAATAATAATAATAATAATAATAATAATGAATCATTATCATCATCATTTATTGTTTTAATTACCCTGAGGCACTGCGTTCCTTCGGATGAGGTTATGAACTGAGTTCTAGTCTGTGCACGCAAGCATTCCATCACATGGACTTTAAAGATCCTGACACTCATGTCCTAGATAGGTGAGTGCCGGCTACACAAATACACCCAGCACGCACTAGGTCCCTTCTCCCCATCCCCGGTCGCCCACTATTGTGCTCAGTCGTCCGGGCGTCAGATAATGCGCCCAAAGGTTGCAGGTGGGCGCCTCTGCTGGTTTGAGATAGATCCTGTATCGACCAGCGCCTTCAGGATGTATCGACCAGCGCCTTAAGCAGCCCTTGAGCTGGAAAAGCGCTATATAAAAGTTATGAAATAAATAATTAATAGAAATGGCGTTTGCAAAGATTCTCGAATCTCGAATTGGAGGGGAAACTATTATTATTAATATAGTATACAATAAAATATTTCTTTCGTTCTTTCTTGAATCTTTCTTTCTTTCTTTCTTTCTTTCTTTCTTTCTTTCTTTCTTTCTTTCTTTCTTCTTCTTCTTCTTCTTCTTCTTCTTCTTCTTCTTCTTCTTCTTCTTCTTCTTCTTCTTCTTCTTCTTCTTCTTCTTCTCTCTCTCTCTGTCCCTTTCTGAATATCTGTTTCTTTTTCTTTGATTGTTTGTTTCTTTCTTTCCTTCTATCTATCTTTCTTTCTTTTTTCTTTCTTTCTTTCTTTTTTTCTTTCTTTCTTTCTTTCTTTCTTTCTTTCTTTCTTTCCTTTTCTGTTCTCATTTTTCATTCTTTCTTGGAAATGTATGTTTTTGGCTGGAAATAGGCCTATTTGTTATATTGCATTCAATCTTTTCTTAATGTTTTATTTTCTCTTTATAGCTATATTTTTTCGTTTTAATTCATATATGTTCGGGCTATTTATTTCTGTATTTATTTATTTACTTACTTTCTTATTTGCTTACTTGCAGTATATTGCTTCCACTACCTTGCGGTGTTCAATCTGATATTAATGGCCGGCAATAGTTTGTGTCGCAAGTGCACGCTTACACAATGGATATTCTTTCATTCCTCGGGACATTTTCCTACAGACGTTCACTTAACAGAAGAACAAGAAGTCTTGGACAGATGGACAGAGTACTGCTCTGACCTTTACAACCACAAACCAAACGGAGACCCATCAGTTCTAGCATGTCCAGAGAACAGAGAAGAAGAAGAAATCCGCCCAATTCTCAGAGAAGAAGTTGAGGCAGCAGTGCAATCGTTTCCTATACCCAGCACATCAACGACGAAGTCCGACAGACCATCACACAAGCCATTGGACAACACGATGACCTGCTCACAGTGGTGAAAAAACGGAAACTCCGATGGTATGGCCACGTCACCAGATCATCAGGTCTTGCAAAGACCATCCTGCAGGGCACAGTGCAAGGAGGTAGAAGAAGAGGGAGACAGAAAAAGAGGTAATAGGACAACATTCGAGAATGGACTGGTTTGACACTGAGCGAAACAATTAGGGTTGCTGAGGACAGGGAAAGATGGTGTACGCTGGTTAAACGATCATCTGTGGTGCCCCTACGACCTCCGAGTTATGGAATAGGATAGGAGGATAGGATAGTTCACTTAATAATAACATTAGCGGCAGCATCCGTTTTAGGCCGAGACCGTATGAAAGATCTATCCTATAGTTTAGCTATGAGGCCTCCCATGTCACGAGAGGAATGAAGTCTACCATCCTTTGTTATATTGCTTTTCCCTGTAGGCCTTTTGTCAAAAGAAACAACAGACAGACAATCAGACAGACAAAGGGAGATAGACACGCACGCATAAGCCTATGTACACGTCCACATACACACATTCGCATGCATTCACGCACACACACACAAACACATATATAATTTTAAATGCTAACATTACTATAGTGGATTAAGGTTAAAACAAAATAATATGTCTATTTGCGGTAAGATAGGGGGAAAAATAGGGTCAATAGGTCGACTTTTTCTTCTTTTTTTAAAATACCTTTCCCATCTTGGGTGCGATTTTTTTTCTCAAATTTTTACCAGACGATCAAAAAAAAAAGTTTAGGATCGGGCCAAACGATAAGGATCGGTCGGGATACCGTAAACAGATTTGTGGTTTTGCTTAAGCGGTTCGATGTATAGTCTTCATCGGTAAAATCATAGTCTAATTTAAGACAATGGTCCGTTTTCCACCCCGCTAAGTGTTTGCTTTTTAAAACCATTTTTAATGCATTATTAATCTTCTTTCTTGCCTTCTTTCTTTCATTTTCTGCTCTGTCCTGTTCTTTTCTTTTTCTTTCTTTCTTTTCTTTTCTTTCTTTCTTTTTCTTTTGTTTCGTTTTTACTTTCTTTTTTTCTTCCTTTCTTTCTTTAGTTTTTTTTTTTCATTTGTTTCTGTCTTTTTTGTTTTTTTGTTTTCTTTTCTTTCTTACTTTCTTTTTTTTTATTTTCTTTTTTCTTTACTTTCTTATTTTATTTTATTTTATTTTATTCTTTTGTGTCTTGTCTATTCTATCAAGCTTTTAACAAGGACAGTGAAGCGGAACTTTTTTTTCTTCTGAAGTGCGCCAATTTAACGCCAGATACAGCTCATTAGCTTAAACGTCCTTCTGGGACGACTGCGCTTAACAACCTGAATCACATTAGACTCCGGAGAAATACGCTATAATCATTGAAATATACGAGTGTGCCGAAACAGTCTTTAATGACGAACCAAATGCTGGTCAGTAACATTAAGTTTAGGAAAGGGACGTTTTAAACAGTGAAACAAGTAATGATAGTTTTAAGATGTCATATTATTAGGTGCTTGTGTGTGTGTGTGTGAATGTGCGCGTGTGGGAGTAGGTGTGTGTGTGTGTGAGTCTGTCTATCTATCTGCCTGTATGTGAAATGTATCTGGTTTGGTCGACTGGCATCATGTTGTCATACACTTAAACAAATTTATTGCGACTGGGGCGGTTTGTTGCATTGCATAAATTATTCATGTATCCTGCACACTGGCATTGATTGTCCGATTGCTGGTGCCCGGCCGAGGTATCTTGCCGTGACGGGTACGCCGTTAAGAACTGCTATAATTTTAGCTGCAGTCAACAGACCAGCTAAGGCTAATGCAAACTGAGTATTAGAGATCTTTTAACCAGAAATAAAACGATTTACAGGCTTTACACAATGCAGCTTGCCAGAGTTGCTGCACAGTGCATTAATAATAATAATAATAATAATAATAATAATAATAATAATAATAATAATAATAATAATAATAATAATAATAATAATAATAATAATAATACAGGATGCTATATACGCGCCTTTTCACAAATCAATCAGGCTCAAAGCGAGGTGATCTATACCAACATACACGCTCACCTGTCTCATCCACCCTCACACACACCAAATACACATCCATCACTCAAACAGGTGGTGTAAAGGTAGGGAATTCGCTATTGGAAGACGGAAAGAAAATCGAATCTTGATTTTTGATTTTTTTTATATATATATATTGGCTGCGTCCTGTACCATTATTGAAGAGAGGGAGGAAACCGGAGTGCCCGGAGAAAACCCTCGGTGGTCATATCTCTCATGTCCTCACTGACTTCCTGTCCAGTAAGGGCATCCAAATCTAACTATTCTGTCTGTCTGTCTGTCTCTCTGTATCTTTCTCTTCATCTCTGTCTCTGTTCGTCTCTGTCTAGCTGTCTGTCTCTGTCCATCTCTCTTTCTCTCTCTCCGTCTGTCTGTCTGTCTGTCTCTCTCTCTCTCGCTGTGTTTGTTGTGTGCGTACGAATGTGGGTGTGTGCGTGTGTTTTTGCGTGTGTGTACGGATAACGTATATGCGTATGGTTGTGTGTATGCTACCTCCCCAGGAGCATAAGGGTGTTGTATTTTGTCTGCCAGCAAAGTGGAAGGACGCTAATGGGAAATCGACTTCGCGACCCTTGTTTGTTCAGGAAAACATGCTTTACGTTTGCAGCCACCCATCAGCCCGACATCTTACTTCCTTTCTTGTCCTCGTGTAAGGCAGTAAGTGTGGGACAGGCGAAGTGTTGCTGTCGTTGCTTCTGCTGTTACTGCTGCTATTGCAACTGCTTTATCCTTGATAAAACATACAAAACATTGTTCACAATTTCTACTTTAAGCTTACATGCAGCGTTCCAAGCTACTGTGGTAAGCACTTTCTTCAGTTAAATGCCGGCCGTGAGGGGAAACTGTTTCTGGGTCAGTTAAGCTATTCTCTTCTCTTTCTGTTTGAAGTGGAAGAACATACTTGATTCCAGACAAACGTTTTGAACTCAATATTTCGTTGTGAAAATATTGAACCCCAACGTTGTGGAGGTTTTCATCGAACCGTCAGAGTACCCACAATATCCTGAAGAAGAAGAAGAAGAAGAAGAAGAAGAAGAAGAAGGGGAGGAAAAGGAGAAGGAGGAGGAATAGGAGGAGAAAATGTGTTTAAGTATAGATAATTATGATGTGTTGTTACTGCAACGACAGCACTTGTTTTGTTTTCCTCTTCTGGCTCAAGTGAAAGGAAACACACGATGCTTTGAACTGAAGAACTTGATCCCAAGTGTTATGAATACTGATAATTATGGTTGTTGTCGATATTTATTTGTGCGCTGTTGTTGTTGCTGCTGCTAATTCAGCTCTTGGGCAATACAGCAAAACTTTCCCCCTCTTCTTGTTTCAGTGGGAGAAAATAGATGACAGTGGTAAGTGTTGGTTTTGTTTTGCTGTACAAAGTTTTGTGTTTACCTTCTTCGTATTTGTTGTGGCAGAAACTATATAACCCGCAATTTATACTGCCTTATGGCGGTTCTAAGCATGTTTTTTTGTTTGTTTCACGTTTGAACTCCTCATGCATGCTATTATAAAATGGCAAACCAAAAAATATAAAATGAAATAAAATAAAATAACAATAAAAAATTACTAGTGTAAGTATATTTGTTCCTCATATTTTGCTGGGACCTAAAAACAATAAATACGGAGCATTATGCCTACATAGATCGAACATCAGAGTCTCCTCTCTGAAAATCCTTGTCGGGAAGAGAGGGGACTATAAACTGATATAACATAACATAACATAGATCGTGGTTGTTAATATTTTGTGTACAATGTTAATTCTAGCCTATTGCTGCTAGGAAAGCAGTTTTATTCTTTATTTTATTTTCAGGTTTTTATAACAGACAGTAAAATTTGTTTTAAATCTGCTGTAAGTATTTGAGATGTTAATGTCCGTTGTGAAGTGGTTAGAGAGAAGCATAGCGCACTTAATATGTATACAGACAAACACAGGACAATCGATTTTTACCTACTTTGTAATCACATAACAAAGAGCTTCGTCCTTTTACTATATACTATATTACAATATAATCTTTGGCGACAATAATTGTTCTATAGAAGATGACAGTTACGGTTCCATCAAAGATACAGTGACAATATGTAAAGGCAGGTGCAGAGATATTGTCATGGACAATATGGAGTGAATATTTAATTTAGATTCAGCGACAATTAATTATTATTGCACCGAAGATGCAGTGGCAACAACCCATAACTCAATGATCGTTGGAGGCTGGAGATTGGTTATCGATCTCTCCCTCAGCAATGACCGTGTCATCAAAAGTGTTAAAAGGGGGGATTAAGATCGACTGAGACTGAGACTTTATTCGTCTATTAAATGTACACAGAAATTTGCCTTTCGGCAGCACAAACATAGTAAATGTAAAATATAGAATATCTTTAAAAGAATGAGATGTGCAAACAAAAAATAGATAGTGCAATACATACAATATTAAAACAACTAGGCCTAGTGTCCCGCTGTGCACTCCCGCATACACCCCAAAACACCATAAGTACCAACGCCATCACGCTCAAACACCAACCACAGGCGTACAACACAGGCAAACCATGCGCAGACATGATCATCACGTGCTAAGCCAAATCACAAAACAGGGCTGTTTGAAACAGTAACACACAAACACACACAGACACACACACAGACACACCCACATCTCCAGACACATAAAGACCCACAATGCCTAGTTTTCATAACAACAACCACTACAAGTACTGTATTAGACACTGTATATACTATATGCTGGATCGTACACACACACACGCAGTCCACACACAACGGCACGCCATTTCACACTCACAAAAATCACAAAGAGAGAGAGAGAGAGAGAGAGAGAGAGAGAGAGAGAGAGAGAGAGAGAGAGAGAGAGAGAGAGAGAGGCAGAGACAAAGACAGAGACAGAGCAGAGACAGACAGACCGAGAACAGGGAGAGAGGGAAATCCTAAAAGGTCAAACAAACAAGTTTGGATTGAATTGACCTAATTGTCTGTATTGTGGTGACAGAAAAAGTTCAAAAACTGCAAAAAAAAAAAAACGTTGCGAAATGGTGCCGTTTATTTTACAGTAAATGAAAAAATACACAGAAGGAAAAGCCGTTTCTGTTGTTTTAGCTGCATGTTCGAAGCTTTGTAGTGATGGTGATCTAGAAGGTTTAAGGTGACTTGATTGATGTGCATTGCTGTAAGCGAGCGCGAGATCAAGTAATAAGTAATTAACGTATGGTATTGCAGACACAAACACAAAGTACTCTGTGCCCAAAGAGCGCAACAAAGGGCAAAAACCATTATAAGTATGAACGAGTTGAACTTCTTCTTCTTCTTCTTCTTCTTCTTCTTCTTCTCCTTCTTCTCCTTCTTCTTCTCATCTTTGTTTGTTCACAATTCTCATAATAACTTTAAATGAATGTATGAATTTAAATTAATTGAATATTTTTGTCACACCCAGTTTTGTTCTACGATGACTGTAGATTTTTCGTCTGTGTTTGTGTTCTTTAAAAGTAAAGCTGAGTTTTCATAATATTTCATGTGTTTTATAGGTGATGTGGGGGGACTACAAACCAGCACTTGTCTATACGGATATCACGCAAGACAATGAGCGGCATTTGATTTCTGAAGCACGGAATTTTCAACACTGTTGGTTTCTACATAGAAGACTGAACAGTGCGGAAAAGACTGAAAAATTACAAAAGCTGATAATATTAGCCGTATAGTATAAGTGAAGCGACGTTTAAATATATGTATTCCGATTCCTGAATTGCGTACGTGCTTCAGTGTTGTGTATTTTATTCCATTCCTAAATCTCTATAGGAAAAGAGAGGACGTTTTAGATGTTTATACATCGTGATTTGCAGAGACAAGGAAAATAAATTTAAATGAAAATCCGGTCCCTGTATAAGTAATCTAAGGAATTTAAAAAAAAACAGGAAACCAAAGGAACAACGAAGAAGCAAATGCAGTAGACCTACTGAATATCTCGTCATGTCCTTCTTTATCGATTAAGATTGCAAAACAGGAATCGATGGACTGCTAAAGACAGTGAACTATAAATAAATTATCTCGAGGAGCAGGTTCTGAAGCAAAGAGCAGGTCTAGAGACAACAAGAGAGCCACGACAGAAGACGGTGCTGTTGAATCAAAAAGACTTAGAATGAGGAACTAAGTCGACATAAACACTGGACAAGGGTATGGACTATTTCTTCAATACCATTGTTTATCTTTTCCGATTATTCTGACAAAATATTATTAAGCTGAGGCTTTTTTGTATGAGGGTTGTGTGCTCTAAATACATTGTAAAGACCATTGTGACTCACAAAATTAACTTTTGAACGGTTGCCGTTAGTTTATTACGCTGGTTGGCTGCAGAAGAAGAAGAAGAAGAAGAAGAAGAAGAAGAAGAAGAAGAAGAAGAAGAAGAAGAAGAAGAAGAACAACAACAACAACAACAACAACAACAACAACAACAACAACAACAACAACAACAACAATAAATAACAGAAGAACACGAACAAGAAGAACGAGGACAAGAACAAAGAAGATTTACATCACTTCAAGAGTATCTGATTGATTGATTGATTGATTGATTGATTGATTGTTGCTTTAGTTCCTGCGGACTCTTCCGAGCCAAATCAGGACCGGACAACCCCCGATCCGCATAAAAGATATTCTGAAACAACCCTAGTGGTAAAATTGAATGCCCTCCACCGGCCAGTCACTTTACAATAAAGACATCCCACGCAGGGGTCGGCTGAGGCTTTACCCCAACTACTCGAACCCCCGGTTACAAAAACAAAATAGAATACAAACATCATTAGAAATTATCAACAAAACATATACATATAAAATGCCTATATTGCTAAATAATAACATCATAGGAAGCCCTAGTGACCACCTGGCAGAAAGCGTCCAACACTCCCAAGCTGATCCAACAGACCTCATACACAAACAAGGAGTCTTGTCCAGGAAGAGTTTTCAAGAAAAAAGGTAGGTCATTGATCTAGCGAAGAAGAAGATAGTATAGCAGAGTGATAGGACAGAGCAGGAATGGGAAAGAGTAAACGAGGAAGACAGCGACAGTGGGAATTTAAAGCACTAAATTTCCAGAAAGTGGGGATACTATTTATACTGAAACCCCCCGCACCCCAAATGGGGTACTGTTGCCGCAGTGAATTTGTCATGCCTACAAAGTCAAGACAGGTTTTCAACTGGGGCTTTCACTTTTCCCTTTATAGGTTAAAATAATCTACAGGGGCAAGATTGCTCATGACCCCAAGGGGTCTCAAGAGTATCACAACGACTTAATGTGAATAAGTACAAAGAATACTGAACATGTTTTGTGAAGGATTTAACATGGCCTGATTATGAATCTATCCATTACTGCAGACTTTTGCATACGAGCCTACAAAAACAATATTAAAGCAAGCTAATATTCTAATTATTCCAATGATAACATTGTCGGTTGTTTCTTCTCCAGCCTTCAATAATTTATACTCTTGTGGAAAATTTGCTCGATTCGAAACAGAGGATCAAGATGGCCAAAGCGGATCTATTCGAAGCGTTACGCAAGAACAGTTTAAGACAGGTGAGAGTGTTATTTCTGTTTTCGAACATTTTATCATTATCGCGACCACAGCTGTTATCCTCTTTATCGTCGTCGTCATCATCATGATCATCATCATCATCATGATCACCATCGTCATCATGATCATCATCAACATCATAATCACCATCATCATCATGATCGTCATCATTATCATCATCATCATAATCATAATCATCATCATTATCATCATCATTATCGTCGTCATCTACTCTTTGCTATAATAATAATAATAATAATAATAATAATAATAATAATAATAATAATAATAATAATAACAATAATAATAATAATAGTAACCATCATGATCATCACCATCATTATCATTTACAACATTAACAACAACAACGTCCTTATCATCATGTGCGTGCAATGTAGGATCCTGAAGTCTTAACGGATACCAATTTATTATTATTATTATTATTATTATTATTATTATTATTATTATTATTATTATTATTATTATTATTATTATTGTTATTATTATTGTTATTATTATTGTTATTATTATTATTATTATTATTATTATTATTATTATTATTATTATTATTATTATTATTATTATTATTAAAAATAAAAATATTGATTAGTCCATTTGTAGTCGGGAATGACGAAAATCGACAGCAGTTTCCGTTGTTAGCTGCCGTTGTTATAGAAAACGAAAGCCAGACACAGTAACTGCTCATGTTGCTATAATGTGTAATGATGTAAAGGTGACGTAGACAAATCACGACAACAATAGAAATGCCACCCTATTTTATTTTAAACCAAGTTTATACTGTTGTGCACATATTATAAAACGATTAACGACTTTTAAACATTTGATATATTCAGTTTACTTTTGTTCAGGTTTGTCGGTCTTAAGTCAGTGGCTGTTTGGCATCGGAGTCAAATAGAATATAACGAAAGCTTAAATAAATGGTATCGTATTTATATGTGTTGAGGTGGGCCTTATTAACTTTGGTTTCTCTCGCTTTGGTCTTCAGGTACAGCTCTTGATAGAAAACGGAAGTGACGTCAACGTTAAGAACGATGCTCATGAGACTCCACTCATGGTGGCGCTATACCGATTACGTAATAAAGAGCAAAGAGATCGCACCATCAAACAACTTTGTGACGCAGGAGCTGACGTCAACGCCAGAAACGGTCATGGTCGCACTCCCCTCATGTACGCATGCGCACTGGACCAACCGGAATCGGTGCGATTTCTTCTGCAACAGGTGATTTCAGTTAATATTTTAAAGAAATTCTTTCTTTATTTCGTTGTGTCTGTCTTCTTCTTCTTCTTCTTCTTCTTCTTCTTCTTCTTCTTCTTCTTCTTCTTCTTCTTCTTCTTCTTCTTCTTCTTCTTCTTCTTCTTCTTCTTCTTCTTCTTCTTCTTCTTCTTCGTTGTTGTCGTTGCCGTCATCGTCACGCGACGGACCGACCGACTGACCAACAACCGGATTGCTACTGAAGGATTACAAACGATGTGAAGTACGTTTTTTAAACAAATGTTTTATTCAAGGAAAAACACACCATTACAATCAATGATTTACAGGATAGGCAACAAGTGAGCTTTTTTAAGCCCACCTTGTATAACAAAATTCTCATAATAATTAAGTGACAGGCAACTGATAGCTACATATAAATAAAGAAGAATACAACAATTATTTTAAAAAAATTAATTTAAAATATTAAGGTTTGGTAAATTTTTACACGGAATATGCAGAATAACAAGTAAGAATTATTTACAAATGACTCATATACATATATATACAAACACATATACACACATACATACATAATATACACACACACTCACACACACACACACGCACACATATATATATCTATATATCTATATATCTATCAGGGGCGGACGAGGAGGGGGGGGCACAGTGGGCACGTGCCCACTCCCATGGGCGACCAAAAAAAAAAAGGAAGAAAAAAAAAGAAAAGAAAATAAAAAATGAGAAAAAAAGGGGGAAAACAAAACACACACACAAATAATAAAAATACAAAAGTTATAAATGGTGGAAAGAAGAAAAGCGTGCCACCCTTCCCCACTAGTCCATCCACCTGTTCAGGGTCCTCATTGGCCCTCGGGCACGCATTCAAGAACTTAACAAGCAGGCTCTGTACTTCCACTGCGCATCTCATTGCTTGAACCTTTGTGTTGTTCATGCCTGCAGAATTCTAGAAGTGAAGAAAATGTTTGGAGTCCTGAAAGAAGTGTCCCTGTTCTTCTCTCTTTCTCCAAAATGACAGAGAAAGTTTGAACATGTGATGGAGTCAGCCCAAGCAGAAAGCAAGACGAGAAAACTGGTCGACCAGTGTAAAACAGGTGGGCCTTTGAAACTTTCGCCGAACTCTTCCCTGTGGTCTATGACTGCCTTGGCCAGATGGTGCAGGAGAACACAGATTGGGACAGTAAAACGCTCACCAAAGCTGGAGGGTTTTTGCACGCTTTCCATTCGGGTGACTTTCTAGTTGCTTTTGTCGTCACCAGAAAATGCCTGCAAGTTCTCCGTCCACTGACTTTGAAACTTCAGCAAAAAGCAAAGGATGTTGTGGCTGCGTACGGAGAAATAAGCGCAGTGAAGACAACGGTTAAGGGATTCAGGGATGATGTCATTGCAACCTTCAGCAGCTGGTTTCAGGAAGCAAGTCGGATGGCAGCAACAGCCGACTCTGATCTACGCAGACCAAGGAGTGCAGAACGACAGACATGTCAGAGTAACCCGCCAGAAGAGACAATTGAAGATTACTTCCGCAGGTCCATAGGTATCCCGTTTTTGGATCACCTCATCGCCCAGCTGGACTCTCGCTTCACCACCGGCTCTGAAATTGCTGTTGACGGGCTTGGTCTTGTACCCTCGTGCATCGTGCAAGGCAGGAACGGGCCAGTGGCAGGTTTTCGGAAGGTACCCGAGGGTAGCGAGCGACTTGCCAGTCTATGGCAAGCAGATCTGCCAAGTTTTCATGAGCTGGACACCGAGTACATCCGATGGATGCACAATTGGGAGAGCGCTGATGCAGGGGCCGTTCCTGATACTGTGGCCAAGACTCTCAGAGCATGCAATGCGGATTTTTCCCCGAACATTCACGTGCTACTGACCCTTTTGTGCACTCTTCCTATCACAACAGCTGAATGTGAAAGAACAATCAGCGGCATCAGGACGCTGAAATCCTATCTGAGATCAACGATGGGTGAGACCATGCTCAACGGGCTCGCTCTAATGAGGGCTCACCAACACATCACAGTGGACATTGACGATGTCGTAGAACGGTTTGCGGAAAGATACCGCACCATCATGGCTCTTCAACCTCGCAATATGCTGAACGCCTGAGAAAGTAAGTGTTCTAGCTGTGGGCCAATGTGTCAACCTTTTTTTTTTTCTCACAACTAATTTCTAATTTCACACGAAACACGCACGTGTTGATCTCTCTCTCTCTCTCTCTCTCTCTCTCTCTCTCTCTCTCTCTCTCTCTCTCTCTCTCTCTCTCTCTCTCTTTCTCTCTCTCTCTCACACACACACACACACCCACACACACCCACACACACACACAAACCACACTCATGTCAACTTTTCTTTTACTGTGTTTGAGTGCAAGCGCGAATCTGTATACCGGATTAAAAGATTAAAAAAAAAAAAAAAAAAGGCAGTGCCCCCCTCCGGGCATTTACTCTGATCCGCCCCTGTCTATATAGATAGATAGATAGATAGATAGATAGATAGATAGATAGATAGATAGATAGATAGATAGATAGATAGATAGATAGATAGATAGATAGATAGATAGATAGATATAGATATAGATATAAAAAATCAAAACGATGAATAAAATATTTAGCTATAATTAAATGCGTAGATAAATAAGAAATTGACAATTTTAAACCAATAATTGAAGAAGGAGATGTGTGTATGTGTTTGCGTGTGTGTATGCGTGAGAGAGAGAGAGAGAGAGAGAGAGAGAGAGAGAGAGAGAGAGAGAGAGAGAGAGAAATGGTAAGGTTTGAGCTGAACACCCGGACCTTGTGCGATGAAGCGGAGAATTTCACTTAACGAAAACGCTTTGACTGTGTGATAAACTCTTGAGTGGTGCTGGAGGGAAGTTGATTATCAGGTAGAGAAAAGGTTTGGAGTTCCTGTATACAAAAGCTCAACAAAATCGCTTCAACTGTTTTTGAGATAATGAGCAAAACGTGTTTAGCAACCAAAAGACTCCAGCTACCTTGACCTTTATGGTAGAGCATTTGTGATGTCACGGGAGGCAAGCCACTAACCTAGGTAATATTGCTGTGAATTGTGGTCAAAATCCGTTCAGTGGGTCTTGAGATATGGCTTCCAATGGACCGACGAACCGACCGATATTTGCGTCATTCTGATGAACCCCGACTATTTCAAAGTATTTGCGGACTTATCTGGAATTGCAAAAAAGAAGTAACACACCACCTACAGCATCTGCAAATCTCCCTCCCTCATGCATTGACTAGTATACTGCCAAGTGTCAACCAACCGACCGAAACACTTACCGACCCGTCTCTCTCTCTAGCTCTCTCTCTCTCTCTCGCTCTCCCTCTTTCTCTCTATGTTGTCTCTCTCGCTCTCTTTCTCTCTCTTTTCTCGTTGCTCTCTCTGTCTGTCTCTCTCTTCCCGTTATCTCTGTTTTCTCTCTCTCTCTCTCTCTCTCTCTCTCTCTCTCTCTCTCTCTCTCTCTCTCTCTCTCTCTCTCTCTCTCTCTCTCTCTCTCTCTCTCTCTCTCTCTCTCTCTCTTTGTCTGTCTCACTTTGTCTCTGTCTCTGTCTCTCTGTCTCTTCGTCTGTGTCTTTCAGTGTTTGTTTCTTGGTCTCTCTCTCTCTCTCTCTCTCTCTCTCTCTCTCTCTCTCTCTCTCTCTCTCTCTCTCTCTCTCTCTCTCTCTCTCTCTCTCTCTCTCGATTTTAGATCTAGTCTACATACTGATCGATTTGTTCGGAACTCATCAGATGAGTTTTGGTCCAATGATTTTGTGTAAAACCTTCCAGTTTCAATGCAGTTGCACTGGCAGTCCGGATGTAACAAACATTCAGCTAATGGGTTTTCAGCATTGTTTGGACATAAATCTGCAGTTAGTTCTTGAATGCAGGTTTAGAAAATCTCTGTCTCTCTCTCTCACTCTCTCTCTCAGACACACACATGCGCACACAAACGCACACACACACTTACACACAACACAAAGCACACCCATACCATCACCTATTGCTCGTGTTTCTCATTTATTTATGTTATTTATTTATTTATTTATTCAGTCATTCTTATATAGAGATTTTCCTGCTCAAGAGCTGCTCCAGGCACGTATACGTAGATATAATATACGTATCTATCTATCTCTATCGATATATAGATATTTTATTATTACTACATTGGACCTGCTGTGCTATCGATGACCCGCTACCTCTTTGCTACCGAGGATGCGTTCGCCTTAATTCGACATGGTTAATGCCCCTATCTAACTCAAGCCGCCCGAGACGCCCACTATGTGCGTGCTCTACGTAGCGTGAGCACGGTATCAAAGGTACAAATAATAATAATACTAATAATAAAAATAATAATAATATTTATTTTGGTAACGCTTTATTGTCCCTTTTTATCGGGAAATTCTGGGCCGCCTCTCCTGAGCAAGGCGTAGTCGCAGCCTGTGGCGCGCCCAAACCCAACCTAATATTGGTTGTGGTTTTTGAAATTTGGCTGGGGGAGCAAAACCCCCGAGACGTTGCCCGAGTCGAAAAGTAAATAATATTCGAAGAAACATAACGCCCATACGCTGGATCGAACCCACACCTGTCAGGCGCCATTGGTTTCTGGCCTGTGGACAAGGCAAGTTAGTCCCGCCTTAGACCCATCTGACCACAACGCTCGCATTATACTACTACTACTCCTAATAATAATAATAATAATAATAATAATAATAATAATAATAATAATAATAATAATAATAATAATAATAATAATAATAATAATAATGAACAACAACGTACGCGTGCATGTAGGCTTACGATTCCGAAATCTTAAAAGATAGCAGCAATGTTTTGTTATTATTATTAAATAGAAGAATGATGCTATATACGCGCCTTCGTGCGGCGATCTTTACCAACATAGACGCTGACATGTTCCATTCACTCTCTCACATGTGACATATACAACAAACACACACACACACACACCCACACACACACACACACACACGCACACACACACACTCAAACATGTGTTGAAGAGACAGGAAAATCGCTATTAGAAGACGAAAAGGATATCGAATTTTTATTTGTTAAATTTTAGATCGAATAGATTGACTGTATTCATTATTGAAGTATGGAGGAAACCGGAGCATCCGGAGAAAATCATCTTTGACCTGAATAGTCTCGTTCCAAAGTCACAAAAGTTCGCCCCTTGCGGGTATACGAAGCCGGTCACTACCACTGAGCTATATATATATAGAGCTCAGTGGTCACTACCCCATTGCGCCACGAAGGCACCGATTTCTCTATTATTTTAAAAGCGATACATTATCATAGATTTTTTTAAAATTACTAATGTAGCATTTCAACTAGCGTCAATGCATAAACACTTTCAAAAAGCGGATATAGATTTTGTTTACTTAGTATTTCATAAGTAATATTTCCAAGGCAGATAGATCTATTATTATAAAGATTTATTTGTGTTTTGTGTCTCAGGTTTTGGTTGCAGAAAAGTGAAGTACATTTAGCCGCTCAAACTAAGCGACAGCTGGGGAGCTATTGCCTTTGTTGTTGTTGATGTTGTTGTTGTTGTTGTGATGATGATGATGATGATGATGATGATTTATTTATTTATATTTATATTATTATTATTATTATTATTATTATTATTATTATTATTATTATTATTATTATTATTGTTGTTGTTGTTGTTGTTGTTGTTGTTATTATTATTATTAATGTATTTATTTATTTATGTTGTTGTTGTCGTTATTATTATTATTATTATTATTATTATTATTATTATTATTATTATTATTATTATTATTATTATTAGCTACGACCCACCTTTCTTCTGTAATGATCACGGTTCGTGACCTGTCAATCGGAAGCTGCCGTTCGATAGAAATCATGATGAAAGACTGATGTTCGATTCAGAGGGCCAGTTAAGCCAGTTTTTAAACCAGCAGTCCCACTGTGGGCACTACTTCCCTCTCCTCTTCCTCCCACGCCCCACCCTCAACTTTACCATCCACCCCCCGCAACACTCCACCCCCTCTTTTCACCCCCCTTTTCAGCCGTCAGGCCATTCCTTTTCAGCCAGCACCTCACCTCTTTCCAAGTCAAAGATGACACTACCTTTTCTCGCATTTATCGAATCCTTTCATGTATTTATTAACCTAAATCGTCGTCGTCGTTGTTGATGTTCTTCTTGCCGTTGTGGGTGTTGGTTTTGGTGTTGGCGATGACCGGAATAGAAGAGAATGTTAGTGGTAAAAGAGTGATAGTGGTACTAATTTATATTTTGGTTTTATTTTGAGGGGTCGATCCTTTAGCAAACTACCATTATATATTTGTTGCATGCCTGGTCTAGGTGAACGGCGCTTTGAACTCTAACAAAAAATAAAAATAATCGAACTATTTCGCGCATGATGGAACTCTGTGACTAGCGGCAGCGCCATCGAGCATAGCGGGCCTTGCATATGGCACAAGTCATAACGGTCATTACTTTCGATCCTGATCATGTGGGTTGTCGCAAAGAGAAACTCTATATACATCAGAGTTCCCCACTGCAGCGCGTAGGCCCTAATTTACGCATAAAAATACAGAAATGACGCAGAGATTTCAGATCTGTGCGTCTTTATGACGCACACGTTTTTCTCTGCCAAGACACAGTCATTTTTCGTGACCTTACAAGTTACAGCAATGATCGGTATCACTATTGAATTGGTGTTTGTTTGTTTTTGTTTAACGTCCACCTACACCAGTGCACAGCAGACGACGATTTTTTACTTCCGCTGACATAGGTTTGTAGAGTTGTTATAATAATAATAATACAGGATGCTATACGCGCTTTTCCCCAAATCATTCAGGCTCAAAGCGCGGCGATCTATACCAACATACACGCTCACCTGTCTTATCCACCCTCACACACACCAAACACACATCCATCACTCAAACAGGTGGTGTAAAGGCAGGGAGATCGCTATTAGAAGACGGAAAGAAAATCGAATTTTTATTTTTGAAATTTTTATATTGACTGCGTCCTGTACCATTATTGAAGGGAGGGAGGAAACCGGAGTGCCCGGAGAAAACCCTCGGTGACCTCAATAGTCTCGTTCCACTTGCAATTATTTTGCAACTGACAAGGGGGGGGGGGGGGGGCCCCCCCAAATCAATTTTACTGTTGTTTACGTTATGGATAGAAACCAGAATAAACTAAAAATTGTTTTGTTATACTGAATGCTTTTATTTGTATTATTGTGTTTGCCATCATTTATGTGTATAATTAATTGTCTGTTTGATCAACTTTGATTTGACCCTTAAAAATTTTGAAATGACCCTCAGAATTTTTATCAGTGCATCAATGTTGACTGCCAGTTTTGAGGCCTATGGGAACCACTGATATACATATTTTGTCAAAAGAAAAAGTCGGTGGTGAAATTGTGTGGAACTGTTCTCAGAAAATCCATAATCAATAATCAATGACAGACAATCCCCTCCATACCTTCAGATCCGAATTTTATCTTATTGCACGCACTCTTCTCATTGCACACAAGCGATTCTTCTTCTTCTTCTTCTTCTTCTCTTCTTCTTCTTCTTCTTCTTCTTCTTCTTCTTCTTCTTCTTCTTCTTCTTCGTCTTCTTCTTCTTCTTCTTCAACTGCTTATTCTTCTTCTTCTTCAACTGCTTATTCTTCTTCTTCTCACTCAACTGCTTGTTCTTGTTCTGCTTCTTCATCTGCTGTTGCTTGTTGTTGTTGTTTTTGTTGTTGTTGTTGTTGTTGTTGTTGTTGTTCTTCTTCTTCTTCTTCTTCTTCTTCTTCTTCTTCTTCTTCTTCTTCTTCTTCTTCTTCTTCATCTTCTTCATCTTCTTCTTCATCTTCATCCTCTTCTACTGCTGCTGTAAAGTACTAATATTATGAAGCACAAAAACTAGTAAATTTATTGATTTGAAAAATAATTATACTTCGGAAAAAGTTATGTTTTGCTGCAAACATATTTTTCGTGGGGCAGCACTGTCTGTGAATGTTAAAAAGGACCTATGGAGTGACCATGGTCAAAATGGGTCCATTTATATTTCTTTCCTGTTAACGAAATAGACCTAAATTTTGTTGCTGGCTTAATTGCCAAGTGACCGAACAAAAATAATGTTGTTTTTTTCCTCCTTTATTTTCTTTCTTCTTCTCATCATGCACCAAGTTGACGCCTTGGTGGCTTGTGTTAGAGTCCTGGTTTGAGCCAGCTCATTGAGCTGTTCTTTGAACTGGCAAAGGCACTATGTAAAAGCAATTAAATTTATTTCTTGCGTTCCTTTGTTATTTTTTAACAAGAAAGAAAAAGAAAACTTTCAAAGAATGGAGAGGAAGCTGTGATGAGTAACTAAAATATTCATAATGAACCCAATAGTTAGAACGACGAAACAATCAAGGTGTTTTCGGTTTATTTCTATGAAGCGTAGACCCTCTAGAATATTCCAGGTCATTGCATAAACCAACAACAATAGCGTTTTTATCCCTGGATTTTTTTGTATTAAAACGCAATTTCTCTTATTTCGTGAGTGCACAAACAGTCCCAGACATTTCCATTGTGGAATAGGCGTTATAGAACAATACAACCAGAAGGCTGTAGAAAGGACAAGTAGCAAGACACCATCCTTATGAAACTTCAGCGCAGGACATCACAAAATAATGCCGGTTTTACTTTTAATGTTATTAATAAAATGGTTCTGTTTGAAACTTAATTTTGTTGATTTTATAACTTTGATATTTCAAACTCCGCCTGAATACATTTTTGTAACAAAAGGCAACCAAAATGTCGGTGTTAATTATTTTTGACAGTGAAACATGCTTAAATGGTGCCACACTGATTACACATGTAGGTACGGATCTCATTAGAATTCTGCTACCTGTGATTATGCGTTAAATGATACAACATAAAGTCTGTAGTTTGATAGGCCCCTGTGGATGTGATAACGTTGACGTCACTGCGTACTTCTGATGACGTACGTACTATCGATCATCACCTCATTGGCGATGGAACTTGCAGGACAGGCAAATGATATTGATTTTCCGTGTACCGCGTATCGACTTTCGCACTTCTCGATGCGGTCCTACCATCAAGGTGAATGAATGGTAGGCTAACACTATTTTGGGCGCCTGCAACACAATTGATGATGTTGGATGCTGGGACAATTATGTAGTATCATAAAGAAAGAGAGAGACAGACAGACAGACAGACAGACAGACAGACAGAGAGAGAGAGAGAGAGAGAGAGAGAGAGAGAGAGAGAGAGAGAGAGAGAGAAAGAGAGAGAGAGAGAGAGAGAGAGAGAGAGAGAGAGAGAGAGAGAGAGAGAGAGAGAGAGAGAGATCGGAACATTAACTGCTGTAATTTTCTGTTCTAGGCAAGGAGGGAAAGTTTGCCTTCAGTTAGGGAAAAGAGAAAAAGATTCAAACAAATGGCCAATCATTAGACAACCCGTGGTGTTTCTCCACTTCCTTTCACTTCACTGCGCATGCGTAGGTTGTTGTTTGGTAGGACCAAAGTTCCTCAATTTTGGACAGTCTTCTGCTGCACCTTTATGCCGAAACAGAAATCGGCTTTTTGTCATTTTTGACAGGTACATTTGTGGCTTTGTGTTGTCTTGTGCATTTTATGTTGGTTTGGGATTTGGTGGGCTACTGAAGCCACGCGCGATTGCATCCAGATTGCAAAGTTTACCAATCGATTTGCAAAACAAAAGATACCAGGATTATTCCGTGAGTTGCTAAATTGTTCTGACGGTAGGTTATTCTGTCAATTTTGTTATCTTTCAGGTGAAGTGCTCTTTCATGTGAATCGAGATGGCGTTGATTTTAAACAATTTAACTGCATTTTTCTTTTAGGTCTATTGTGTGGAAATTTAAATTCTGTTTAGTGAACTACAATGGGTTTTTTATATTTTTTATTAAGGAAACAATAACATTAAAATAAGAAGATTGTGCTTCGAAGGAATTTGAAATGTCAATTTTGCTTTTCAGTTACATGTAATAGATCAATATGTATATGTAGGCCCTATTTCTCTCTCAGTTTTGCGTCACGTCGTATAATTAATTATGCAGTGGATCGTTGTTATTGCTATTTATTTATTAATTAATTTATTTATTAACCGTTTGAATGCTTTATAATTGGCTTGCTTTGCTTTTGGGCTTAAAAAAGACATTTATTGTAAACTGCAGCCGAAGATTTCTGTTATAAATAAGATATTCTCCATTCCAACACTACCTACAGGAGTTGTTTTATCCACCGAGTAAGCCATTATGTTACACTTCCAAGATATCGATAACTTAATAATATTTGTTTTTAAGTGTGAAATTATCAACTATTGTTATTGGATAAAGGGGGTTTAGGGATGGAATTGGAACGAAAACTGTTGACACTTTCAGCACTTGCTTTTCAAATGAAAGACATGCAACTGTTTTCTCTACTATTGGCCACAATATATTACCCTGCTACTACTATTCTCAAAGTACCTATGCAAATTTAGTGTACGAGTACTGCGGATTACAAGAACCTAATCGACGGCGAATCAATAAATATACTGTTCTTGTAATACTGATCGCTTTCGTTCATTTTTAGCTTTGGGTCGATGAAATCATGAGGGAGAGTAGTTGTTTAAGTATGTAATGAACTTAAGAATTGGGTTGATAATGAGGATTATATGTTCAATATAATTTATTGTTTCGAAGTTTTTTAAAGGGGCCAAATCGATGAAATTAATAATTTATGAATTTTACCACCAAAAAAAATCGGCTGTGTAGGGTCCATATGAGTGGGCTAGTACACACTGCACAATGATGAAGCCTGGTCAACGAAACAATCCAACACTATAGTAAAAATATAATACAATAATAACTTGTTAGTGTAAGCTTATTGGGTTGAGCAATAAAAGCAGATTTTCGATACTGGCGCCGTGTTCTTCTTTGTCCGAAGATCGATGAAACGGTGGACATGGGGCATTACCACTATGCCGAGGTCCAAAGTAGGCTGCTGCCTATTGATCGGCAGTTCTGTCATACTGTTAGGGGTTAAACCTACTGTAGAGCACACACACACACACACACACACATGCCACACACACACACACACACACACACACACAGAGTTGAGGGTACACAGTATTATCATGATTTTGCTGAAACGCCACATACGTTGTGCTGACAATGGGTAATATTTCGTCCCCCTTTTTAAGTACTTTTAAGTGTTCGAACACTAACCCTAACCCTAACCCAGCCCTAACCCTAACGGATCATTGTTCTGACGTCAAAACAAGTTATGTAGATGTTCACTGGTTTGTCCAGATAACACTGTGTAAGTGTGCCCACACACACACGCACACACACACACACAGCCGAGGTTACACAGTATTATCATGACTTTCCCGAAACGCCACATACGTTGTGCTGACAATGGGTCATATTTCGTCCCCCTTTTAAAGTACTTTTCAGTGTTCGAACCCTAACCCTAACCCAGCCCTAACCCTAACGGATCATTGTTCGGACGTCAAAACAAGTAGGTCTGTTAAAAAAAAAATTATGTAGATGTTCACTAGATGTTCACTGATTTGTCCAGATAACACTGTGTAAACAAGTACACACACACACACACCCACACACACACACACACACACACACACACACACACACAAACGCGTCTACGCATTTCTATTTGGGAAGGATTGGATTTTAGGGTTGTGGGAATTGGGGGGTTGGGTGGGTGGATGGGGGATGCCTATCCAAATATGCAACTTGAAGGAAAACGTCAAAGGAAAAAACCACCACCTACACCTTGAATTAATGGCGACAAGGGATCGATTGTTCATTCAGTGGTGAATTGTGACTAAACAACTCAATATTGAAAAGTTTTTTCGTCAATAGTGCACTTACAAGCTCAGAGAGCTTCTGAAGGCGCTGAAGTCGGCATTTGGACCCACGTCGTCCTAGACGAATCACTGGAGTATTCCTACAATCAGTGCCTGTTATGGTACTAGGACCGCAGGACTTTACTTACCGCTGACGCAATTATTTAGTAAAGAGACATCAAGTTTAGTTCACGCCACTTGTGACGCGTGTTTTCAGAGCGACTGTGACGTCAACCTTGGTGACGTATCTGGCGTGACGCCGTTGATGCTGACGGCAGCTCTGGGACACCGAGCGTCGCTGGCGGCCATCATGGATATTGCGAGGAGCGGGAGTCGCGTGCGCCTGAACCTAAACGCCAAAGACGATAGCGACTTCTCCGCCATCGAGTACGCGGCAGTCAGCGGCAATGGTGGACTGGCGGAGACCCTCAATGGGCGCAGCAAGTCCACACCAGCGCCGGTCAAGCTTAGCGGGCAGAAGCTCAACAACAACAATTACAACCCACGAAACGTCAACAATAATAACATCACCCACAACAATAACAATGTGAAAGGTATGACACTTACAGGGAGCAAGTTGCGAGAAGGTTCAGTTGAAAACAACTTGATGCTAAAAGTGGCCGTGGTGGTGGTGGTTTGTGGTGATGGTCCTACTGCTGATGACGATGAGACGATGGTAACGATGACGATAAATCAATGAGTATGACGACCTCAATGTAAAACTTGTTTAAGACAACTTGGACTTCATCACATTTTAAAAAAAAAAAAAAGTGTTTATGTGAGCCAAATATTTGATGCACACTATTAACTGGTCGCCTTCTTTGCAGGTCGCGGAGGTAACGACAGACAGACAGTCGCCAAACCTTACAAAGCTGGAGAAGAGATTGAGGTGGCGGATATAAACCCCACCGCCCTGGCTTTGCGGGATTCGAACCTGCATACCATCCAACAGTTTGGGAGGGACTTGAAGGCGTTGGCTGCCCAAAGCGACACCAACCTCACAGCCCTCAAGTCGTCGTCGTCGTCCGTGTCCAATTCCAGGCCTAGCAGCCGCAACACCAACTCCGCATCCTCCTCTGGGAGACGCTCGCGTAGTCAAGATCGCAATGGCAGTCGACCAGGTAAACATGAATAAACAGTTACTGTGTAGTGATGGTGTAGATGACGTTGTTTCTTTTATTGTGGATTTGGTAGTTGTTTGGTTGGGTGGATGTTGCTGTTAATGTTGAAGGCCTATAGTGCTTTTTCTCTATGCTATGTTAGCAGTGTGGTTGGATGCGGTATGGCGTAATTCTTGGTAAGAATCACTATAGAAGTCGAATAGGAATAGTGGTAACTGGTAGTGGTGTTAATATCTGCAATGCAACCTGTGTATCTGTTTTCATCCTAAAGTCACACTGTTTGGCTGTAGAAGTATCTCGACTTGATCTAGATAATATGTGGGGAGTAGGCCGTATTTTAGTGTAGCGTGGGTGGGGCTGTGGGCCATGGGTGTTTGGGGTGGGGTGTGTGAGTGTGGGATTGGTGGGTTGTAGGAGGGTGGTTATTCATACTAGGTATACATGTATAAGCGTTGCTTTTCTATCTCTCGTACGGGTTGCGATCATGTTCAGTATCTTTATATCAATTTTTAAGTCTATAAACATTTCCGAACACCTTAACCATGTCGGTGCCAGGGAGTAGGTCTGTTGTGGTGTGGTTCCCAGCATTTATCATATACAGTACTTGCGGCACTGAGAGTGAAGTGAAGTCATGTAGTCATTATGCGGTTAATAAGAAGTAGTTCTGACATATCCACATACAGGCAGCAGAACTGGCGGGGCAGGCAACAGTCGTAGTGTGGAACGACCAGGAAGCAAGGTGTCCAGGGCACGAGGGAACAGCAACGCCAGCACCAGCGAGGACGAGGATCTGGATCTAGATCTCAGCAGTCTGCGAGAGCTCATGGGCACGGTGAGTCGCCACACAAGGTGTAAGGACCTGTTTGTTTGTTTGTTTGTTTGTTGTTGTTTGTTTGTAGATTATAGTCACACGACACTTTCGCATATAGGTGACTACTGGACCGATTTATACTGACACCAGCGGGCCAGTTGTTGGTAAAGGGGAAAATAATATGATCACACGTTGACCAATCCGGGATTCGAACCAGCGACCTTTCGGTTACTAGCAAGACGCTCTTACCAACTGAGCTACCCGGCCCCACAAGGACCTGCGGGCTTACTCCCTTAAATAGTTTTATGCTTAAGCTGCTTAACTTAGGTCGTGACATTTAGTATGGGTAAGCCACTACTTTACATTGGAAACGTATAGTATTTATAGTCATGTTTTGAATGCAACTGAAAATCGTAGTCCATATCATAGCATACGTAGATTATGCCTCCCCCCCCCCCTCCGCCCGCAATCCAGTTTATTCTCTGAACGTTAGATAAATAAACAGCATAAATATGAAATTTTATAGTACGCGTGTTTGTGCCTTTACATTTACAATCAGGCAATAAAATCTTTCAATAAAGTTGCCTGTATGACTGGGTTTTGCGTCTGTAGCACATGACGCAATGATTACAATTAATGAGAATACGCTTCTAGCCATTTACTATACTTTAAAGTTCGCTGTTTTATAAAAGGAGCTTTACTATGTGTTACGTCTGAGACGCGCGCGGTGGTGCGAGTGGGACGCGCGCGATAGATCACACCCTTTTTTTTGCCAAGCATGCAATAATAGAGTGTATTTACCTTTGATTTTATTTTGCGTTGTTGTTAGAAGAAGCTTTGTATAACGTTGATAATTTTAGTTGGTCGATAATAGTTGAGAATTTTCTAGAGTTGGTTGTTTACTATCGATCGAAGCGTGTGGATAATTCTAGTGGTAACTAGAGACGATTCCATTCTAAATATGGTTGTATGACGTGAGACAGTGATGACGAAATTTGTTCTGATTGGTTATAATTGTGTTTTGCCCAATGTTCTTTCTTTCTCTGGAGTAGAGAGAGACTATATAAGTGCCCCACTGTTTCAAAATAGTGTTGTGTTGAAAATAAAAAGTTGAGAGGGGAAAAAGCGATTGTATGCAGTTGTTGATGTTCGCTGAATAAAGTTGGAAAACTACATACGACGACTCTTTTGCCTTCTTGCTGAGTGAGCAGGCTGTGTGAATAAACGAATCTGAGTTACACTTATCAGGTTTAAAGCATCGGGGCTGAATCAACTGATAAAAAAACAACAACGAGTGTAACACTATGTCCAACTGGATTACAATCATCTCTAAGTTAAACTTTTTTTTACGTTGAGCATTCGATGCGCTTGTTTCAGGTGCGAGAAGCGGCCAAGGAGATCAGGGAGATCGTGGAACCCATGCAGAAGGAGAACCGTGAGGAGAGAGAGCACGCCGCACGTGCCAGGGAAGCCCATGTCAGAGCACAGCAGCACCACAAGAAGCACAAGAAGCATCCCCGCAACTCCGGCCACCAGCAGCAGATCCAAGCCGAGATCCACGTCATTTCCGAACTCAACGGCCGCGCAATCCCTCCCCTGCCCCCAGCCATGATCCTCACGCCTGCCGAGCATGATCACATGGACGCAGAACTCTCTCCTACCAAACCGGCCCCTCCCACTGCCTTCTTGCACGTGGAGAACGAAGAGCTGTCTCACACCTGGCCACGTCAGAAAGGCCGCAGCGTGTCCAGGGAGAGGGTTCACCGTACCCTGTCTGGTAGCGGCGGCACTGCAGGCGGTGGAGCCAGCAGCGCGGCCAACACCCCCATGGTGATGTCACGGCACGTAGGAGCGGGGTCCGGAGGTCATAGTATGGACCATCCTCCTCATCGCGCAGCGGTTGACCCAGATTCGGCGCGTCACGAGCAAGAGATACTGCAAAAGGTAAGTGGTAAACGTCTATGTCAACGGAGTAGGCCTATTATATGTTGTTCTTGGTTATGTGAAGCTCCATGAACCGTGAGATATGTGCGCTATATACATTCTTGTATGAGGATGATGATGATGATGATGATGATGATGATGATGATGATGATGGTTATTATTATTATTATTATTATTATAGCTCGAGTAAATGTTAATATGCACGAATATAACGATTAACCTACTGTTAGCCAAAGATTGCGGGCTCGGCGCTCTCTTTACCCGAACCTGACCCAACTGCAACGTTCATAAATGCTAGCTGGAAGCCATCTAGAATAATTATGTAGGTGATTTGTTTTAGGGTAGTGAAAGTCAAATCAATTCATGCTGCCTGTAGCTTGATGAAGATGTCCGTGACATAAACGACGACATACGATTATATTCAAGGCGGTGAGCAAATATGGGGGTCCGGATCCTCTCGTCTCTGCCATCAACGCAAACTTTACTCCCAAGACCCGTCTCATCATGGAATCCAGGCAGCGCATCGTGGGCATGGCGAGGCAGCACTGGAACACCCACCAGCCCAACGTGGGAGGTTCCAGACAATCTGTATCGCCCCCACAGTCTCCGCCCTCTTCGCAAGTGGCCACCCCTTTGCCGCACATCACCGTCGACCAACACGAAGAGGAGGAAGAGAATGAAGAGGTTGCTCCTCACAGTCCAGTTGCCAGTCACGCTCCTCCTCCTTCTCCTTCCTCTTTAGGTATTGAATATTGTGTTTAGATATATTTTTTTTAAAGTTCAATCAATACGAAGAAGAAAAGAAACGTTAAACTAACTATAGTTTCGACACTAGAAAAGAAGTGGTAGGTCTATGCCGACAGACACTGGCAGTTGGCTTACGCATTCTAAAGTCAATACATATTTCCCTAATTTATTTTTGTCTGAAATACTTTTAGATAGTCGGGAATGAGAACGAGCCAGAATGTCGGTCTGTCGGTTCGTTGGTAGTCATATCTCAAGAACCACTGAACGGATTTTTTTTACCAAACTTCATAGATAAATTATCTAGGTTGGTGGCCTGCTTCCCGGGCCATCATATTTCCTCTACCGCAAAGGTCAAGGTCGATGTGGCTAAACACTTTTTGCTCAATATCTCAAAAAACGGCTGAAGCGATTTTGTTGAGTTTTAGTATACAGGTACGTTTACTTAAAATCATGGGCCATCCATCAGTAGCAGTCCTGTTATAAGTCAGTCGGTCGGTCCGTCGCTCGGAATTCCACTTTTGTTGTTCAAAACACACTTTTTGCTTTATCTCAAGAATGCCTTCGCCGAAATTCATCATTTTTACATTGCAGATACTTTAACTACTGCTAAGCATGTTAGATCATTTTTACCCCCGTTGGGGTGCCGGGGGTTTCAGTATAAATAGTATCACCACTTTCTGGAAATTTAGTGCTTTAAATTCCCACTGTCGCTGTCTTTCTCATTTGCTCTTTCTCATTCCTGCTCTTTTCTATCAATCTGCTATACTATCGTCTTCTTCGCTAGCCCAGTCTCCTACCTTTTTTCTTGAAAACTCTTCCGGGATAAGACTCCTTATTTGTGTATGAGGTCTGTTGGATCAGCTTGGGAATATTGGACGCTTTCTGCCAGGTGGTCACTAGGGCTTCCTATGATGTTATTATTTAGCAATGTAGGCATTTTATATGTATGCGTTTTGTTGATAATGTATAATGATGTTTGTATTCTATTTTGTTTTTGTAAACGGGGGTTCGATAAGTTGGGGTGAAGCCTCAGCCGTCCCCTGCGTGGGATGTCTTTATTGTAAAGTGACTGGCTGGTGGAGCTTTCGGTTTTACCACTAAGGTTGTTTCAGCAGATCTTTTATGCGGATCGGGGGTTGTCCGGTCCTGATTTGGCTCGGAAGAGTCCGCTGGACCTAAAGCAATAATAATGTAATGTAATGTTAGATCATTGGTATTTGTACTTTCTCAAAGGTCAAGGTGGTTGTGCTTCACTCTTTTATAAACACGTTTTGCGCTGTATCTAAAATGTTGCTTACCCGATTTTAATAATTATTTGCTTGTAGATGGTCCATAAAGTGGCCTTTCATTCCACGATTTCCTTTTGCTTTGTTAAGATAAAGCCCAGTCATTACACAGTCAACAAAATTGATACTTTTGAAAATGCTTATTTTTCGGGTAGAAGTGTGTGTAAATATATTTGAACGGCTTGCCATCTTTGTTGTTGCATGTGCAGAAGGACCTACAACAAGGGGGCCAAATTTTGCACCATCACCGCAAGCATCACCCCAGCCAGGCAGACAGCAAGCCCATCCAAATAGAAGAGGACCCAGCAACCCTAACGGCCCTCAGCCCTTCCCTCACCCGTCTCCACAACCACTGAGGAACCCGCTTTCCCAGCCAGCACGACAGGAAAGTGGACACGCACAGCAAGGCCTGAGAGGTCCTCTTCCACCGCAGCACCAGACGTCACCCGTGCAACCCAGGCCAGGACCTCGGGGAGGTCCGCTAGGGGGTCAGTCGCCTAGACCTGCTGGCACTAACACTGGGCCTCTCCCGCCCCAACAGCCTGCTGCTGGATCACGAAGCAATCCAGGCTCGGCTGCTCCTATTTCAGGTGGCAGATCTGTTCCAAATGGATGCATTGGCTCCAAACCAAACGCTGCTCCACGCACCGGAGCACCTGCAAAACCAGCAGAATCAGTCCAACCACCTGGCGCACCTCCAGCTGCAAACCCAACAGCTGGTGCTAGAAATCCGCTAGGACCAGGTCCAAGGGAACCTAATCCCGCCAAAGCAGCTGGTATCACGCCCAGACAGCCTGCAAACCAGGTGCAGCATCTGGAGCAAGAGCAGATGTACGGCGATGATGACACGAGTGATTTGGACCGTTTTTGTTTGGGCAGGACTCTGTGTGTTGAATGAGTACCTTCGTTGCTGGCTAACAAACCATTGGGTGCAGTAAAAGAAGTTAATGAATGTCAAAAACTTGGAAACTTACCTCTAAACAAATTACTGCTTAGTTTAATTTTACGAGATCTCGACGACATTTCATCATAGTTTAATGAAACGGACTGGATTAAACTAAGAAAATTCTTATTTAAAAATGTTAATAGCAATAAACATAATTATCAGAATATATGCAAAAAGCAGCCTCTTTTGGAACACTCCAGAATTATTTGAACTGTTGAAAATGAATGTCTTATACCGAGCGCATTACGGTGCATTCATGATTTGACAGGTCACGTTAGACGTGTGGTGTTTTTTTTTTCCTTCGAGGAGGATCGACGCATCGAGCTCAAATAAGCACAAATGTAGACTGACTAAACTTCTCTTTCAGTTTTTGGTTGGCATGATATGCCAGCAGACACATCAGCTTATCTACGGTGATCTTCTAGATCTAACGAAATATTGAGTTTCAGTCACTTTTTGTGATAGGGGTTACTGAAAAAGATTTGACTAACCTAAAACCTGTTGTTTGTAGATTATAGTCACACGACACTTTCGCATATAGGTGACTACTGGACCGATTTATACTGACACCAGCGGGCCAGTTGTTGGTAAAGGGGAAAATAATATGATCACACGTTGACCAATCCGGGATTCGAACCAGCGACCTTTCGGTTACTAGCAAGACGCTCTTACCAACTGAGCTACCCGGCCCCTCTACCTAAAACCTACGTTAACAATGAAACTTTATGGAGAAATGGACTGGTAAAAACTTGTGGTATCATGGCATGCATTTGAATAAAGTCTTAGTGTATGTTGTACTTGCTGCCATCACGGTATTATAGATTTTTATTCGGAATTTTAGTCTTCTCGAAGCAATCGCAGATTCCCTTTGTGGTCTTCTTTGATGAGCGTATGTGGACGCCATGCATTGTAGGTCCTAACACAGACATCAATGGTTATACCACTATGGACAATTCTATAGGCCTACTATGGACGTTTCCTTTGGACTGATCGGGCGAACACCAGAGGCATCAATTATTCATATTACGTAAAGTCAAGCGCGTGCAGCTGAAGACTTTATGCCGTAAAGAACTACTTTTTGACGTTAGTCGCACTTGTCCTTCACACAGATAGAAAGATAATGAGATATCTGAGGCTATGTGGAACTGTGAAGTACAACAATGAGTACTCTTTTTGTAACTGTTCTCAAATCGCTACGCAACTGCTGAATAACATGATTGCCACACTGGTCACAATTAATGTCCCTGCACTCATCGTCGAGGTTAATTTCTGCAATATTATAGTTGTTGAATTTGCCATACGTCAGATCCATTTCTCAGATCAGAGAATTAGTTAATATTGACCGTAATGTTAATATTTTACGATGTTATTTTGGAGCTTTTGCATAACTTTATCAGTCAAAAAGCCTAAAAAAATTGTTCCATGTTATGTTATTATATAGTTAGTGTTCTTATTTTAATTTTTACTTGAAACTTCAACACGAACGGAAATTTAATGACGAAGGATGCACGTCACACCACACTACGTAGTCGAGATCAGCCAAGGCTCACGTTCAACTTTCCTTGGAGTAGAGGCGAAAGTAAGCCTTGACTACGCAGTGTGATCCCACACGTAACTGTTGGTGTATGGCTGCGTCTTGATTGAACGAGTGGGATGACTTATAGAGAAATTCTGCATTGTTGCTCGAATAATCAATTCTGTTTTACTTCGGACATTACTGTTTAATGGAATATAACCTGACAATAGTGACAAAAAACAACAAACGTGTAATGCCATTAATCATTACTGTTTGCATTCAGCATAATTTATTTAAATACTTAAAAGCTCAGGCAACCTACGTTAGTGCTGATTTTAACAAAAAATTATTTATTCATTTTAACCTCTATTCACATTTGTGATATTAGGCAAATATTGTTGATTACCCTCCTTTGTCCAGAAGTGCAGTGAAGGCATTCTAATAGAAAAATGTGTGTTCAAACTAGCAGTACTGACCTTTCGTTTTAGATTAATAGGTTACACATCATAATCTGAACACAAAGAGACGCAGCTGATTACTAAGCTGTTCAACATTTAATTAAGTAATACCATGTATTTAGCTCACGGAATGACGAAAACCGTTTTAAGGTTGGATTATTTATGCAGAATTCACACAAATTTCAATTGGGTTATTTCAAAAATTAGGAACGGCGCTACAGCGCGGGGTTCGAGCACATGCTCATTCTTGTAAAAAGTTATATAGATCTACAACCGTCAATGGGTGGGTACATGCTGTTGAAGAAGAACTATTCAGACTGCTTGCAAAACCAGCTCCACCCGTATGCAACCCAGATGTGGTCGGGTAACTAACTCTGTATTAGAGCTGGAAAAGTTAGGGAGGTGATGGGCACGGGCCACCCCATGCATTCCCTGAGGAAAGAGGTATTTACCGACTCCCCTCTCTACAGCAGTAAGGTATCTGCAAACCTCTACTGCAACTCAGTTGCATAGTATTAATATTAACCAAAATGGTCTGAAAGAATATGCTGTTGTATTTTCACCGTCACAAAACTGCTGAAATTATAATAATGTATACATTGTATTATGATTGTTTTTATTACTGTTGTATTTGCACACAGCCACTGCGAAACCTTGTGTTTTGCAAATAGAAGTATTCAAATATAATATTTACATGTATTTTAACGTTCGTTTTACTGTCAAAATGCATCACAATTAATTATATTTTACAAATTGTGTAATCAAATCGTGACACTATTATATTTTTGTTAGAATTATGTTATTGTGCATTAATAAGTATGCATACAGAATTCACGAAAAGAAAATACTGTTCCAAGAAGTGTTTATTAATAATTTACTTCACTTTTGAATACAATTTCGTCCACCCTACTATGCTATAATGCTGTCTTGGTTATTTTGCTGGTGTACTATCATATACATGCAAGTAATTGTTGTCTTACTTGCTTATTTCGTATTGTATCATCGACTGAAAGTAAATCCGTCCAACCTCAGTATAACTTGTCTTGAATGCCTTTTTTACCTGGCTGTATTCGCGTATTAATTATTAGGCGTCACGAGTTAGGGGCTTACATTTATTACATTTATTTACATGCAGTATAACTTCTGTGTTTTTTCTGTAAATGATCCGCCATTATTCCGAATATTCAATAATAGTAATAATAATAATAATAATAATAATAATAATAATAATAATAATAATAATAATAATAATAATAATAATAATAATGGATGCCAAATACGCGCTTTTCCCCAAATCACAAATCAGGATCAAAGCGCGGCGATCTGTCCCAACATACACGCTCACATGTTTCACCCACTGTGTGTGGCAAAGGCAGCGCTGGAAGATCGCTATTAGAAGACGGAAAGAAAATTGAATTTTTATTTTTGAAATTGTTATATTGATACATTATTAAAGGAAATTAGAAAACCGGAGTACCCGGAGAAAACCCTCGGTGACCTCAATAGTCCTGTACCTGAGTCACGTTTGCCCCTTTGTAGGAATCGAACCCAGGACTTTCGGCTTAGAAAACCGGCGACTAATCCACTGTGCCACGAGGCCATACCTTACTGACCTGTAAGGATAATATCAAATTAGGGGTGTGTTTAATAATTATATACTACTTAATGTGTAATGCACTACCACTTAATGTATTATTGACCTTAATTCCGTCCACTTTAAAGATATTCTAGCGTGGGAAAACTTGTCTTAATACTAAGATAGTAGTTTTATACTGTCTTTATAATGTACTTCTATATAATAATTTAACAAGCCTAAAACTTCAGGTAACTACATGAGCACATATTTGTTTAGTTATTTAATTATTTGGTTATTTCTTTCTTTATTCTTTGTGGTCTGTCCTTATTGAATATCAGTCAGTCAATTTACGTTAAAGGTGAAATGCTAAGAATATTCAAAATGGCATTACATTATGTATGCACTATAATACACGTAAATGTATGTGCATATGTCTGATTTATTTATTTATTTTTAACATTATCATTGACTATTAATTATTAAGTCTGTGAAGTTTCTCATGAAGTATAATTTTGAAGCTTTTCATTTTGACAAGTTTTGGTGGTGTTTCAAGTCCTAAAAGAAATGTATTTTATGAAATTTAAGTTTTGGGGTGTACATTTGTTGATGTGAAATGTAATGTGTGTAGGCAATTACTGTGATATTTATTGTCGTTATGATTTATGTTTACGTACTTTCTCTATCCAGCTAACAATTAAAAAAAATATAAAAAGACGACGCGAGGAGTTATGTACATAGCATAAAATTTTCATTGATATTTAAACTATGTATAATACTGCAGTCATATCGCAATGCAGTCATATATTTTTCTGTACGTACTCCTACCTGCCCTGAGGGTTCGATAAATCGTCCCTTGCGTAGGATGCCTTTATTGGCTGGTGGAGTGCCTTCAGTGTTACCACTAGGCTTGTTTCGGCAGATCTTTTATGCGGATCAGGTGTGAGTCCTCTTTCAGCCAAGTTGTGGTCTTAATTTTGTGGTCCTGATTCGGCTCTTTGCAGTCCGCTGGACCCTGTAAGCAATGAATAACTAACTCCTACCTGCCCACATCACTATCAATGTATAATCATAATTATAATACTAATTGCAAAAATACAAAATACAGAAATACACACATGCACACAAACACACACATACATACATACACATATACAAGTGCACAAGAGCACAACTATAGGTATTACAAGACATAATGTAGGCTATTCCTATGGTAACGTCATGAAGATGGTATTTGTAGCATGCGTATGTTTGATTGTTTCTGTTGTTTTATTCTAATAATAGTGTTGGTTAGAAGTGTTTTATTACTTGTGTACCTTTAAGTACTCATAGTAGTTTATTATTTATCGCGTATTATCATGCCAAAATAAAAAGCATATCATGCCATTAATACCAAAACTCAAGTTCTTTAGTTATTTTATCAGGACGAATAGAAATCTCTCTCTCTCTCTCTCTCTCTCTCTCTCTCTCTCTCTCTCTCTCTCTCTCTCTCTCTCTCT
This sequence comes from Oncomelania hupensis, assembly GCA_036898135.1. Lineage (NCBI taxonomy): Eukaryota > Metazoa > Mollusca > Gastropoda > Littorinimorpha > Pomatiopsidae > Oncomelania > Oncomelania hupensis. Next base: position 18,169,167 of record CM072516.1, read on the forward strand.
CTCTCTCAGACTCTCATCACTTTCTGCCTGTCTCTGTCTCTGTCCCTCTATGTGCGTGTGTTTGTGTGTGTGTCACACACACACACACACAACTGCACACACATTTAACCCTTTCACTGTCAAAGCAGAATGGCACCGAGTTACAACTATTTGCTAAGCAGATCTGGCTCACGTTTGTAAAAAAATACACACACACACAAATTCTAATTTAACAGTATTAGAAATAATACTTACACATTTATGAATCCTATCCTATCCTGTCCCATAACCCGAAGGTCGTAGGGGCACCACAGATGATCGCTTAACCAGCATACTCCATCTTTCTCTGTCCTCAGCAGCCCTCATGGCTTCGCTCAGTGTCAAACCAGTCCATTCTCGAATGTTGTCCTCCCACCTCTTTTTCGGTCTCCCCCTTCTTCTACCTCCTTGCACTGTGCCTTGCAGAATGGTCTTTGCAAGGCCTGATGATCTGGTGACGTGGCCATACCATCGGAGTTTCCGTTTCTTCACCACTGTGAGCAGGTCATCGTGTTGTCCAATGGCTTGTGTGATGGTCTGTCGGACTTCAACGTTGGTGATGTGTTGGGTATAGGAAATGCACAGAAGTCTTCTGTAGCACCTCATCTCCATGCTTTGTATTCTTCGTTGGAGATCTGCTGTGAGGGTCCATGCTTCGCAAGCATATAGGAAGATGGAGATGACCAGAGATCGCAGCAGTCTTACTTTGGAATGTAGACTGATGGTTCTGTCTTTCCAAATGGGCTTCAACCTTGTCAGGGCAGCAGTTGTTTGTGCGATCCTGGAGAGGCCTTCCTGTCGAGACCCATTGTCTGACACAATGGCTCCTAAATATTTGAAGCTGTGCACTGTGTTGAGGGATTGGCCTTGTACTTTGATGTCCGTGTTGATGCCATTGGTGTTGTTGGTCATCATTTTGGTCTTCTCTGCACTTATTTCCATTCCATAAGCTCTGGAGGTGGTGTCAAGCCTCTGTACAAGCTGTTCAAGTTCTTGTTCCTCTCCAGCCAATCCATCAATATCATCCGCAAAACGAAGATTGGAGATTGCTCTGCCCCCTATGCTGACTGTGCCTTCGTGATCTGCAAGAGCATCTGACATGATGCGCTCTAGGAAGATGTTGAAGAGTGTTGGAGAGAGTAGGCATCCTTGACGCACACCGATTGTTGTTCTGAACCAGTTCCCGATGACGCTGTTATGGAGGACTGCACTGGTAGCCTTGTCATACAGGCTTTTGATGACTTCTATGATTTTAGGGCTGATGTTGTACACTTTCATGGTTGCCCATAGAGCTGCATGCCAGACTCGGTCAAATGCCTTCTTGAAGTCTATGAACACATGATATAGATGTTGTTGGTGCTGTAGGTATTTCTCACAGATTATTCTGAGGTTGAAAATCTGTTCAGTGGTACTTCGCCCTGCCATGAATCCTGCTTGTTCTTCAGCTATGATTTGTTCAGCTTGTGGTTTCAACCTGTTGAGTATTATTTTCAGGAGGACCTTGCTGGGATGGCTGATGAGGCTGATGGTGCGGTAATTTTCACACTCCTGAAGGTTACCTTTTTTAGGAAGAGTGATGACAAGCGACTGGGTCCATGGTGTAGGCCATTCCCCACTCTGCCAGATCTTGTTACAGATAGTGGTGAGAGCATCAGTCATCGCTCCTCCTCCTGCTTGTAGCAGTTCCGCTGGTATGTTGTCCACTCCCGCTGACTTCCCTTTCTTCAGCGATTGCACTGCTGCCTCAACTTCTTCCCGGAGAATTGGGAGGATTTCTTCTTCTTCTCTGCTCTCGGGATATGCTAGAACTGATGGGTCTCCATTTGGTGTATGGTTGTAAAGGTCAGAGCAGTACTCTGTCCATCTGTCCAAGACTTCTTGTTCTTCTGTAAGGCAAATGCCAGACTTGCTTTGGATAGTGGAGACTTTGGGCTGTTTAACACTTGTCAGCCGCTTCACAGTCTGGTAGGCCTTCTTGCTGTTGTTCTTGTTCAGATTGTTCTCTATTTCCTGGCATTGATCTTCTATCCAGTTCTCCTTTGCTGTGCGCATGCCTTTTCGGATGTCATTGTTGATTTTTCGGTAGACATCAGCTCCCTGTGAGGTGTTCTTTTTCTTTTTTAACTCTCTTCGTTTATCACACAGATCCAAAAGTTCAGGTGTGATCCACGGCTTCTTCTTTGGTCGGTGCTTGCCAAGGATCTCAGTGGCGGCATCTGTTACAGCTGAGTTGAAGGTATTGGTCATGGTGTTGACATCTACTTCGCCTGCCCCCAAAATAAGCAGTGGTGCAAATTTCCCTCCAATTGTGGCCTGAAATATTTTTGCCACCTCCGGGTCTTGCAGTTTGTCCAGGTCGAACTTCAGCCTAGTGCACTTTGCTGTATTTACTCTCTTCAAATGGAGCCGGAAAGACATCATCACGAGATCGTGGTCACTTCCAATGTCTGCTCCTGGAAAAGTGCGTGTCCTGCCAATGTTGATGCTTGATCTGAAGCGTTTCTTGACCATGATGTAGTCGATCTGGTTGTGATGTTCCCCGCCGGGACTGTGCCATGTCCATCGTCTGGATTTTTTGTGGAGACCAAGCGTGTTTGCCAGTACCAGATTGTTGTATCTGGCAAACTCCAATAGCCTCAGACCCCTGTCATTTGTCTCGTTGTTGCAGTGGGGTCCGCATGTGTCTCCCCAGTTGCGGTGCGCATCTTGGCCAACCTTGGCATTCCAGTCGCCTTGCACTATGACTATGTCTTTCTTCGGCACTTGGTCAAGGACCGCCTGTATATTTTCATAAAAATCCTCCACTTCGCTGTCTTCATAGTCTGATGTTGGGGCATAGGCCTGGATGATGGTAATGTTGAAAGGGGTTGCTCTCAGACGGATGGTAATGAGTCTGCTGGAGACTGGGCGGCAACCCATGACAGTGGCTAGAATGTTCTTGTGGACCAAGAATCCAACGCCGTGTTCGTGCCTGTCATCTCTACCGCTGAAATAGAGCTTGTGGCCTTTGTCAGTCGTTGTTTCACCTAGGCCTTTCCAGCGCAGTTCGCTGATACCTAGAACGTTCCATCGATAGTGGTCCAGCTCGTGGGCCAGTTCTTCTAATTTTCCTTCCGCAGTTAGGGTCCTGACGTTCCAGGTTCCTATGACGATGTTGTTTCTCGTGCGGATCTTGCTATATTGTCCATCAGTAGCATACTTAACACCTCCGTCCTGGTGGCCAACGGAAGGCGCGGTCCTTGTGCCGGGTGACGGCCCGGGCGACGACCGATCCGGTATGGAATTAGTGGATTGTGTCATCATGTAGTGTGTCTTGGGCAAAAAAGACCTGGCAGGGCCCAATCCTCTCCAGGCTGTTGGCCACAGCCGAAATCCACGAATACAGTATGGCTCGCCTTGGCCCTGAGCACGTGGTCGTTGAACCTGTAGTAACGTGAGGTTCCTCCGCCCTGGCCGGTGACTTCTGTGTAGAAGACTTTCGCCCAGTGATGCCGTGCTAACATCACCCCTGTTAGTCGCCTCTTACGACACGCCGGGAAACGTTGGGTCTATTCTATTTGCCCGAACCCACACATTTATGAAAGGTAATTCAATTCTCTAAACGAATATGCTAGTTAGAAAAAATATAATTCCATAACATTTTAAACTTCTTTTAAAATATTTATTTCTTTATTTATTTTTAGTCCAAATAAGAGTGAGAAATAGATAGGGTGGCAATTACCTCATATTCGTCGTAAATTTGATGTATCCTATCCTATCCTATCCTATCCTATCCCTAACTCGAAGGTCGTTGGGGCACCACAATGATTGTTTAACCAGCGTACTCCATCCTTCTCTGACCTCAGCAACCCTCATGGCTTCGCTCAGTGTCAAGCCACTCCATTCTCGAATGTTGTTCTCCCACCCCTTTTTCTGTCTCCCCTCTTCTTCTGCCTCCTTGCACCATGCCTTGCACGATGGTTTTTGCAAAGCTGAAGCTCTGGTGACGTGGCCCTATTATCGGGGTTTCCGTTTCTTCACCACTGTGAGCATGTCACAATGTTGTCCAATGGCTTGTGTGATGGTCTGTCGGACGTCGCCATTGGTGATGTGCTGAGTATAGAAAATGCCCAGAAGTCTTCTGTAGCACCTCATCTCCATGCTTTGTATTCTTCGTTGTAGATCTGCTGTGGGGGTCCATTTTTCGCAAGCGTACAGGAAGATGGAGATGACAAGGGTGCGCAATTTGGTGTATGGATGCGTTTAGTTTCATTTATGTCCCTGTTTAACGCATATATTAGCACGAGAGATACAATCGTAATAAGATTCTGGAATGTCAGGACCCTAACTGCGGAAGGAAAATTAGAAGAACTGTCCCACGAACTTGACCACTATCGATGGAACATTTTAGGTATCAGCGAACTGCGCTGGAAAGGCCTAGGTGAAACAGCGACCGATCCGATGAAGGCCAACAACTTATTTCAGCGGGAGAGATTACAGGCAGGAACACGGCGTTGGATTCTTGGTCCACATAGACATTTTATCCACTTTCATTGGTTGCCGCCCAGTCTCCAGTAGACTCATTATCATCCGTCCGAGAGCAGCGCCTTTCAACATCACCATCATACAGGTCTATGCACCAACATCAGACTATGACGACGGCGAAGTCCAGGATTTCTATAAACATCGGCGACAACGAGACAAATGACAAAGGTCTGGGACTCTTGGAGTTTGCCAGATACAACAATCTGGTACTGACAAACACGCTCGGTCCCCACAAAAAATCCAGACTCTGACCAATTCTGTAATACGCTTTCAGAAATAAATTGGCACGAAAAGATCACAACAGAGAACATACATAAATGCGCCGAAGATTTCGCTGCGTCTTTCTTTGATATAGCCTGTAAATGTATGCATGAAAGCTGTCACTATACGTAGCAGAGATGCTGCCTGGTTAACTAATTAAATCCGCCACGCCCTTAATTAAAAGAAGATATACATTATTTAAGCATGCCAAACAAACCAATAAAACCAACGATTGGAAAACATCGACATTTTAGAAACCAAGTGACGCATAAGATTAAAGAAAGAAAATTAGAATTTTTAAACGAATTAGACCAGAAGGCATCTGACCCTACACAGTTTGGAACCAAAGACTGGTGGAAATTAGTTAAAGCTTTTATGAACAAAAAGGGCATATCCGATAGCATACCACCAATCCTATTCAACGGGAAACCATGCAATACCAATGAGGAAAAAGCAAATGCTTTTAATGAATATTTTATCCAACAATCAACCTTAGAAACACCCGATGACAACCCTCCTGAACTCCCTTATCTAGAAAATGAACTTAATGAAATTATAATTACCAGAAGTAGCCAAAGTTATAAAACATCTAGACCCAATTAAAGCTGCTGTCCCAGACAAAATTCATAACAAATTACTGATAACAGCGGTTGATGTAATTTTTGAACCGCTAAGCCTACTTTTTAAACGCTGTTTGTCGGAAGGACTGTTCCCAGAAACTTGGAAAACCGCACATGTCACGCCAATTCACAAAAAAGGTCACACTGAATTATATACTACCGTCCTATCTCACTTTTAAGCTGCATCGGAAAAATCCTTGAACCATATCCATTTGTATTCATTTTTGAACAATAACAATATTCTAACTCAATCTCAGTCTGGATTTATACATGGCGATTCTACTATTAATCAGCTAATTTTTATTTATAATAACATATGCTTGGCCTATAACACCGGAACAACAAATCAATCTATTTCAATATATCCAAAGCTTATGATAGAGTATGGCACAAGGGATTATTAGCTGAACAAATGAACAAAAAACCGAACTCTTAACCTTTAAACGTGACACATTGCCAAACTATCCTCTAACATTAAATAGCACGACTTTGTCTGAAACTGATCACCATAAACATCTAGGCCTGACATTGCAAAACAATTGTAAGTGTAATATACACATAAATAGCATAATTAAGATGGTAACTCTTCTACTGGCATGCTTACGGTCATACAAATACAAACTGTGCAGAAAACCTCTCGAAGCCAGGTATAAGTCCTTCGTTTTACCTCATTTTGATTATGGCGATGTAATATGGGACAATTGTACTGACACTCAAGCTACTTCACTTGAAAAACTTCACCTCGAATGGATAAGAATAATTGTAGGGGCAGTAAAGGGAACTAGCCATGAATCCTTGTACAGGGAATCAGTGCTCTGCCCATTGAGAGGAAGACGTAGGCGGCGCAAACTACTTACCTTCCATAAAATGGTCAATGAGCGCTGTCCTGAGTATATATATCTCTGACTTGGTCCCACGGCTTGTCTCGTCAATTAATCCTTACCACCGTCGATGGCCTTTGGAGCGCATACAAAATTGAAATCTACAAAAGCTCCTTTATCCCCTCTTCTACTATCATGTGGAATGAGCTCCCTGAAGAAATTCAAGTCAATTCGTCAGTCAACCTATTTAAACGACATCTCTCCAAAGACGATTCTGCGGTCCCGCCGGTTTATTATCATAGTGCACGACCACAACAAATTATCAATTGCAGGCTTCGGCTGGGTGTAAGCAACCTTAACTACGATATGCATCGTCGCCATTTGATAGACGACCCAGTTTGCTGTTGCGGACACCCGACCGAAACGTCTGAACGCTTCCTGCTTTTTTGTCCTTTGACGGTGACCGTATTTAAACGATTAGTCTTCTTGATCCTATCCTAAGGGAAATTAATACCTTACTCTTGGGAAATGCAGAATTGTCATTGCAAGAAAATGCCAAGACGTTTTCAACTGTTCACACATTTTTACTTTCATGTAACCGCTTCTGACCGCATATTATATTATATTATATTATATTATATTATATTATATTATATTATATTATATTATATTATATTATATTATATTATATTATATTATATTATATCATTTTATTTTATATTATATTATATTTTCATATTTTATTTTTAACGACTTTCCACATACTTCGCTTTCTAACTTTGATCTTAAACACACTCATTAGTTTCTTTTCACAAGTATAACTCTCTCGCACCCGCCCCTCCCCGTCCTCACCCCCTCCCCCATCTCCTCTCCCCCACCACCACCATCCCACATTTTTTTTCTTTTTCTCTTACCCTTCACTTAAAAATCTTTTTTTTTGTCAATTTTTTTTCTTTTTATAAAAATTTCTTTTTTTTTATTTCTTGTATTTTTATCAATGTTCTGTTGTTGTTTCCTGTCGTCCGCCAGTAATATTTTGACACATTATTATTATTTGGGTAGCACTCATTTAAGCCTTGTGCTTTTGTGCGCCCTGATGTTTTGCTTTGTATTAATATCTGGTTTCTCTGTTGAATAAAATTTATGTTAAAACAAAAAAATCCAGACGATGGACATGGCACAGTCCAAGCGGGGAGCATCACAACCAGATTGACTACATCATAGTCAAGTATCGCTTCAAATCAAGCGTCACCATTGGCAGGACACACACTTTTCCAGGAGCAAACATCGGAATAAATCATGATCTGGTGATGATGTCTTTCCGGCTCCACTTGAAGACAGCAAACACAGCAAAGTGCACCAGACTGAAGTTTGACCCGGACAAACGGCAAGACCCGGAGGTGGCAGAAATATTCCAAGCCATAATTAGAGGGAAATTTGCACCACTGCTCATTTTGGGAGCTGGTGAAGCAGATATCAACACTATTACCACCAACTTCAACTCAGCTGTGACAGATGCCGCAACTGAGATCCTTGGCCTTCCTAATCTATCCTAACCTATCCCGTAACTCGAAGGTCGTTGGGGCATTACAGATGATCGTTTAACCAGCGTATTCCATCTTTCTCTGTCCTCAGCAACCCTCATGGTTTCGCTCAGTTTCAAGACAGTCCTTTCTAGAATGTTGTCCTTCCACCTCTTTTTCTGTCTCCCTCTTCTTCTGCTCCATTGCCCCCTCCCTTGCAGGATGGTCTTTGCAAAGCTTGATGCTCTGGTGACGTGGCCATACCAATGCAGTTTCCTTTTCTTCATCACTGTGAGCAGGTCATCGTGTTGTCCAATGGTTTGTGTGGTGATGGTCTATCGGATTTCGTTGGTGAGGTGCTGGGTATAGGACATGTCAAGAAGTCTCCTGTAGCACCTCATTTCCATGCTTTGTATTCTTCGTTGTAGATCTGCTGTGAGGGTCCATGTTTCACAAGCGTATAGGAAGATGGAGATGGACAAGGGAGCGCAGCAGCCTAACCTTGGAATGTAGACTGATGGTCCTGTCTTTCCAAATGGACTTCAACCTTGACAGGGCAGCAGTTGTTTGTGCGATCCTGGACAGGACTTCCTGTTGGGATCCATTGTCTGATACAATGGCTCCTAATTTAAAGCTATGCACTGTGTTGAGGGATTGGCCTTGGACTTTGATGTCCAGGTTGATGCCTTTGGTGTTGTTGGTCATCACTTTGGTCTTCTCTGCACTTATTTCCATTCTATAGGCTCTGGAGGTGGTGTCAAGCCTCTGTACCAGCTGTTCAAGTTCTTGTTCCAGCCAATCCATCAATGTCATCATATAGTGTGTCTTTGGCAAGAAAAACCTGGCAAGGCCCAATCCTCTCCAGGCTGTTGGCCACAACCGAAATGCACGAATCCTTGGCAAGCACCGCTTAAAGAAGAAACCGTGGATCACACCTGAACTTTTGGACCTGTAAGACAAACGTTGGCACAGTCAGCATTGGGGGTAGAGCAATCTCCAACCTCCGTTTTGCGGATGACATTGATAGGAGAGAAACAAGAACTTGAACAACTGGTACAGAGGCTTGACACAACCTCCAGAGCCTATGGACTTGCTTTGGATCGTGGAGACCTTGGGCTGTTTAACACTTGTCAGCCGCTTCACAGTCTGGTAGGCCTTCTTGTTGTTGTTCTTGTTCATACTGTTCTTTATTTCCTGGCATTGATCTTCTATCCAGTTCTCCTTTGCTATGCGCATGCCTTTACGGATGTCATTGTTGATTTTTCGGTAGTCATCAGCTCCCTGTGAGGTGTTCTTTTTCTTCTCTCTTCGTTTATCACACAATGCAGGTCCAAAAGTTCAGGTGTGATCTAAGGCTTCTTCTTTGGGCGGTGCTTGCCAAGGATCTCCGTGGCGGCATCTATCACAGCTGAGTTGAAGATGGTGGTCATGGTGTTGACATCTAGTCTACTTCACCAGCTTCCAAAATGAGCAGAGATGCAAATTTCCCTCCAATTATGGCTTGGAATATTTTTGCCACCTGATCCTGGTCTTGCAGTTTTCCCAGGTCGAATTCAGTCTGGTGCACTTTGCTGTGTTTACTCTCTTCAAGTGGAGCCGAAAGGACATCATCACGAGATCGTGGTCACTTCCGATGTCTACTCCTGGAAAAGTGCGTGTCCTGCCAATGTTGATGCTTGATCTGAAACGTTTATTGACCATGATGTAGTCAATCTAGTTGTGATGCTCCCCGCTTGGACTGTGCCATGTCTATCGTCTGGATTTTTTGTGGAGACCAAGCGTATCAGATTGTTGTATCTGGCAAACTCCAAAAGTCTCAGACCTCTGTCATATGTCTCGTTATTGCAGTGGGGTCCACATGTTTCTCCCACGTTGTGGTGCGCTTCTTGGCCAACCTTGGCATTCCTGTCGCTTTGCACTATGACTATGTACTTAAATACATACAGGGTGGAGAACAACTGAATCAAGAAATCTCTGAAATCCGGCCGGGGCCCAGGGGCCAAGCCCCGGTATTCGCCCCTTGGAAGAAAATGAACTTATGTCTTTCAAAAACGTTAAGAATCTTGATTTGTAGGCCAAACAAAGTTTGAGGTCCACCACTGTTACACATAAACTCCACATTTCCAATTTTACTGGGCACACGTTTGTCTATTTTTTAGCTGTAAACAGGCAAGAATTTTTATAATTTTAGAGATATTTAGGGGTACGTTAGTAAAAACACCACATCTTAGGTATTAGTGACTAGTGTATAGATTTAAATGAAATAAAATGCAAAATGAACAGAACTAAATTCTATTTTGATTATCTACCTTTTTATACTTCTCTTGTCATGTCTTGTTTTTTATTACTCCATGTGTATAAAAAAAGTTTTAAAAAGTCCAAACAAGCCCCCTCTTCTTCACTTTCATGCTAGTCTGAAAGATCGTATGCATGCACACTACTGCCACTAATTGTCTAATCAGACTGATGTCAGTACCGATCTCTTCCTCCGACTCCAAGTCCATTTCTCTCACTTTAATGTCTGATAAATGGAAGCCTGTAAACTCCCCTTCATCAGTCGAAGAATCCAAACCATCCCTTTTAGGCACACACACAAGAAAATTTGAAAAAAAAAAATCTAAAAAACGAACGCATCACAGAGAAAACTTGTGGAAATGCAGTCGAATGTTTTCACAAAAGAATAAACCGGAAGTCAATTGCCGAAAGTCTCGCAATCTTTGAAACAACGCGAAAATATAACCACACGGTTGATACGGACGCTTTTGGGCGTTCTGCCTGTTTAGACCTTCGGCCGCTTTTGGCCGTTATGCCAGTAAAGGGTAGTTCCTCAGCTTCTCACACTCGGAACTCAATATTTTTTTCTCGGAAATGCAAATGCCTTCCGCGGAAATCCGCGGATTCGCGGACAGTTCTCCACCCTGTACATATGACACACTATGACTATGTACTTAAATACTTATACTGTTTTTCCTCCTGGGCCTAACCGGGCATATAAATAGCTGTGAATAGGTTTTTGCTATTCTATTTCTGTCTTTTTTGTAATTTGTGTACATAGTTGTAAATAGTCTATTTCTGTCTTTTTTGTAATTTGTGTACATAGTTGTAAATAGTTTGTACCTTTACTGTTCCGTCTTTTGGTGTATTGTAGCAAAAGCGATGTTTTATCGTGTGCATGTATTTATATGTAATGACTATGTAAAGCGTGGTGAGTCTGGTCATAGGCTGGAGTACCCGCTATATAAAAATCCGGTATTATTATATTATGTCCTTCTTCGGCACTTGGTCAAGGACAGCCTGTAGATGTTCATAGAGATCCTCGATTTCCCTGTCGTCAGTCATATGTTGGGACATAGACCTGGATGATGGTGATGTTGAAAGGGGCTGCTCTCAGACGGATGGTAATGAGTCTATTGGAGACTGGGCGGCAACCCATGACAGTCGCTAGAATGTCTTTGTGGACCAAGAATCCACGTCATCTCGAGATCTACCGCTGAAATAAAGCTTTTGTGGCCTTTATCGGTTGTTGTTTCACTAGGCCTTTCCAGCGCATCACCAACTCGACGAAGTCCGACAGACCATCACACAAGCCATTGGACAACACGATGACCTGCTCACAGTGGTGAAGAAACGGAAACTCCGATGGTATGGCCACGTACGTCACCAGATCACCAGGCCTTGCAAAGACCATTCTGCAAGGCACAGTGCAAGGAGGTAGAAGAAGAGGGAGACCGAAAAAGAGGTGGGAGGACAACATTCGAGAATGGACTGGTTTGACACTGAGCGAAGCCATCAGAGCTGCTGAGGACAGAGAAAGATGGAGTATGCTGGTTAAACGATCATCTGTAGTGCCCCTACGACCTTCGAGTTACGGGACAGGATAGGATAGGATTTCCAGCGCAGTTCGCTGATACCTAAGATGTTCCATCGATAGTGGTCAAGTTCGTGGGCAAGTTCTTCTAATTTTCCCTCCGCATTTAGGGTCCTGACATTCCAGGTTCCTATGACGATGTTATCCCTCGTGCGGATCCTGTTAAGTTGTCCATCAGTAGCACACTTATCACCTCCGTCCTGGTGGCCAACGAAAGGCGCGGTCCTTGGTGACCCGGCCGGGCGACGACCGATTACAAGCTGTGAATTACAAACTATACATAGTATATATAGAATGTAATTGAGAGGCATAAGAGACTAATTCATAGCCTGTGGTCAAGATCAAAGAACAAAATGAAATAAAACAAAACAAAATAAAATAAAATCAATACACAAAGAAATACATATTTCAATCATGAAAAGTGTGTAAGGTTTAATTTGTATTCTGAAATTATTCTGAATCAAATCTTTGTGGATCTAACCTTACTTTTTTTGTGTCCTCTCTTTTTACTGTCCTTTATTTACTGCAGTACTAAAACATGGCATCGTCAAGCAACGGATAAGTAGTTAAGTTTCAGTTTCATATTAAATTGAGTACGGATATTGTCCTGTTCTCAAAGTATGTTCTTAATTAGTACACATAGCAGTGGTTCAGTATTTCTTTGCACAAGTATTTGTTTCTGACTTTCAGTTGCCTTCACCTGCTTGCAATGGAATTGTCGAAAAAGAAACGCAGCCCTAAACAGATTCGAGAGTATGAGATGGCCAGGAGAGATTTTATTGTCAAAGCTTTAATGGCGGTAGCAGTTTTGTTTCTTCTGCTGCAGTTCGGTGGTTACAAGGTAAAAGGGTAAAATTTTTGTTTTGTGCTCTAAGTAAGCATATTATTGAGCAAATGACATGGTGATGCATGAGAAACAGGAAGTAGGAAATGTGATGAATTCCCGCTTCTGTTAAATGTTTGACTCCCATGCGTGCAACATTGTGAGTTTGTATTCAGCTTAAAATAAACAAAAATTCTAGATTTTTTCAAATCTGTTCCAAACGGTCTAAAAATGATATTTGTAGAATATTTAAATCCATTTGTTTCTTTTTTTTCTCTCTGTGAAGGAAAACTTTGGCGTTATTAATTACTTTAAACTCTAACTGTAGCGATCCAAACCAAACTTGGTGTGATCAGTAGATCCCTATGATAATTCAAAAATTTTAATGATTGAATTACCTCACATCAAGATCACAGGGTAAAAATTTAGTTTTAAAAACCCAAATTTTTTACAAAGTGTAACTTATTTAAAAAAAAAAAAAAGTGATTGATAGTTGACTTGTTATTAATTTGATTCAAGATAGGTCTTAAGACACACCTTCCATACAGGTTTGGTCAATCTCACTTGAAGATCAAGGTCACTGGAGCTGTCCCCAGTCAGTTTCTATGAACTTGAACTTTGTCCTTTTATTAAACAAACAATACAACAGTCAATATTAAATTAGGCCCTTAGCCCAGGGGTGGACAAGTCCCCTATGTGGCCGGGGACGGTAATCTACAAACTGAACAGGGGTGGACCCTTGACCATAAAATATGAAAAAATACAAAATCTCAAATTGGTTATATATAATGTAGAGATCATTCATAGCTTGATATTTCATATAGAGATCATTAATAGATTGATCTTTCATGACGTTTTTGTATTGATCTTAGAGATCTAGGTCATTTGACTTAGGCCTTACAACGATAACATTAAATAAAAACTTGCCATCCTTTAATGGAATGGCTCTATATTTCACCCACAGTGTCTTTCAGCATTGGTAAATGTTTCTATCCACATTACTCATTAATGACAGTATGCATCGAGATTGATTTCTTTATTTTTATCTGAGCATCAGAGGTCATATGAAGGTTAAGGTCACCTCCAATCATTGGTCAATTTGTTGTTTGACAACATTATACAACTTTTGTTTTAGTTTATTAGATCATAATGTAGGTGTAGGATGCTATGGAAGTGTATTTAGATTATGCACACAAAAAAAAGTCTGTTTACAATAGCATTAAAAAAAAAAGGGTCGGTAGTTCTGCGTCTTTTTTTTTTTCCTTTTTTTTAACTTTTCCTTTTAGGTGCGATTTTTTTTTCCTTTTTTCCATTTTTTTCAGATGATCCCCAAAAAAGATTAGGGTCGGGCCCAAAAAATAGGGTCGGTTGGGATACTGTAAACAGACTTTTCTTGTTGTTTTTTTTTTTTTTTTTTTTTTTTTGGGGGGGGGGGGGGGGGGAGGGGAGGAGCCTTAAGGCTATCTCAATTCCCATTGTCAAGATCAAAGTCAGAATTTGTATTTTAAGCAACCGTTTCTTTTCATTTTTTTCAAAAATTCATCTATATTGGGCACACATTTTATTGAGGAATATTGTGGTTAGGTTCCCAAAGGAGCATGTATCCTAAGGGCTTTGCCTTTCTAGTATTTATTTAAAAGCTTTTTGCAATTTGTTGTTTAATAATAATTATTATTATTTTTATTATTATTTTCTTTCTTGTTTGCAGTACTTTGTTGACAAGACAAAGCCACTTGTGGTGATCTCTCCATGGGTGAGAAGTTTCTCATGTTTAATTCTTAGCCATCAACATCATTTCCCCAAAAAACTAGCATGAAAGAGCATTTTAGGATCTGTCAGGAAGTAGTAGGCCTTCCATTTTCTTTTTGTTTTTGGCACTTTAGAACGTTCATGGGTATAGGAAAGTATATATTTCTTCTAAAAACTGCTTATCTGTTTCAAAATATGTCAGCATATATATATGTATGTTGGATAATGCAGGGCTCGAAATTAGCGGGGGCCCGGGGCCAAAAACCCGCAAAGTTGATTTCGGGCTCGGAAAGTTGAAAAACGAAGGGCCCGCTTGGCCCGCAAAATAAATCGTCTGCTACAGCTAGCTCTACTCGGCAGTTTCGTATTTGGGCCAAGGGAAGCAACCCAAACCGGTGCCCTAAATTTGGACAGAAAAAAACAAACAGAGAAAAGAAGCGAAAACCCTTTAATTTTGCACTCAAAAGTTTAATATACACTTCAGTATCTTTTTAATATAATAAACAAAAGGCTATGGCACAACATAAGCGCACAATGTCCATCTTTGCAAGTACGAAAGTATGGCTACATATCGTCGCCATACAGTTGCTAAAACAATCGGCGATGGCGTATTTTGCAATTTTTGGGAAGCGAAAGTCGCCAGAAGAAAACGTCGACGAAAGGAAAGAACAAGAAAAAGAGAGAAAAAAGAAGTATGAAGAGGAAAAAAGATCAAGGAACTACATTGAAGGGTGGAAAAAAAGATTTCCATGGCATGGCCTTGAAGTGAACGAGGAAGAGTAGGCTACTGTTAAGTTTAGTTCCCTTTCATGGTTTTGTTTTGAACTTTTGTGCATTGAGGTTAGATTTTTTGTTAGGTTACTCATATTAATTTAATGATGTGTACTGTGCAATACTCAGTCACAAAACTGAAAAGTATTATACAAGAGACTCACTTGATTTTTTTCTATTTTGTTTAATGGCCATTTCAGGCTCACCCAGTCACTGGAATATGTGTGTCACTGAATGTGTGTGTGTGTGTTTTTCCCCTTTTTTTGTTGGTAATGTTTGAAAGTGAAAGAAAAGGCAAATAAAAATGACATAACTCAGCAAAATTGGAAATTTAATTGTTTTTATTTTAGATTATCAGACAAATTGTACTTTCTACTTATTATATTGTCAATAATTCTTTTGTTTTTTGTTTGCATTATTTGTCAAGTTGGGCCCCGAAAGTTGCTTGTGGGCCCTCAAATTTTTCAATCAAGGGGCCCGGTGGCCCCCAAAGAAAAAAGTGAATTTCTAGCCCTGATAATGTATGCGGTGGACTTCTTGCTCCTAATGCACTGAGAACAAAGAAAGTTATAACTCATTACTTCCATCATTATCACTGAAAGTGAAACTATTACTGCTGTATTTAGCCAGATGGAACTCATTTAGTTCATAAATAATCTTAAACGGCAGCATATTCCTACTAACATAGCAATATTTACAATTTAACAGTCTTAGTAAATACAGAATTGTAACATTAATTGAAAGCGCCTTTATCTTACATTTAAAGAACAATAAAGCATATATATATAAGTGTACATTGAATTATTTCTGGAAAATGTTTTGATCCCACATACGCTTCTCCTTTTTACTGTTATAAGACATGGGCATTCCTTACAGATGGTCGTAAAGAGGTTTGCTGAAACTAGCGAGCGCCTAGATCTTCCAGTCTTTGTGGTAGACCCAGCATTGCTGCGTGCCTTGAGAGGTGGTGAAGAAGCAGTAGATGTCTGGAATCAAGGCAGGCGGCCCATCATCACGTTTGGTGCTGTACATGCCACCCCTCATGAACTGGTAATGCTAACCGATGATTTGTGCTCTCTTACGTATACCTTTCATGTAAACCTTTATTGTAACACAGAGAATTCAACGAAACAAATCTTGTCGAAGGTTTATTATCAGGAGGGTTTTGTGTTATAAGATTAATAGTAGGTCCTGTTGCTCTTAATATATATGAATAATATTTTCCCTTGAATTGTGATGTCTATACCCAGTACACATTTGTTGACACACATGCATAACAGTGTGAGTCTATGTACTCACCCCCACCCAAAGTAATTTCCAAATTTGTGCAAATCTGTGAGAGACGAGTCCTAAATAGTCCAAAAATGAAAATGTAAAAAATGCCCTTGGTCTGTCTGTCTGTCAGCTGTCAGCCATCTGTCTGTGCAAAAACTTTAAAATGGTGAAGTACTCAGAGCCTATTTCATCTACCACAACCGAACTTGGCAAGATGGTGTATAACCCATGAGACCTCGAAAATGATCAGTGAATGAATTATTTCACTTCAAGGTCAAGGTAACAGGGTCATCAATTGATAGTCAAAAAATTTAAAATGTTCAGAAAATTTCACTTTTTTTCCTAGGTTATTAATATTGAACTTGTGATTCTTTGGTGCATGATAGATATCAATGAGACACACATACTTTGCAAATTTCATCAACCTCAATCTAAGGTCTCTCTAATTTGGTTTGTGTAGGTACTTTGAAGTGATCTTGACCCTAAAGTATGAGAGATATAAAGTCCAAACTTGTTATATTTAGAAATGATAGATTGTTCTTTTCTATATTTTCTGTGTTTGCATTGATCTTAAAGGTCAAGGTTGATTTAGGCCTTGCAAAAACATGTCATTATACAGTGGAATGGCTGTTTATTTAACCCATAGTATGCACCAACATTGGTTTATTTGATCAGACATGCATGAGAGATCACGTTAGGGTCAAGGTCATACCAAGGTTAAGGTCACTGAAGATCAAGGTCATCGTTTTTTTGGCATAATACAACTTTTGCTTTACTTTATTTGATAGTACATAAGTGTATTTGGAGCCAGAGGTCAATGACATCTCAAGATCTAAGTGAGTCTTTGCATTTTAATGCCACCATTTCATTTTGGTTTTTTGGGGCACGCATTTTCATGTTAAATATTATGAGTTACATAAGGAGCATGTTAGTCATTTGGGATTTACCCTTCTAGTTTTATCTATGTCATCTTCCTGATGATTGTGAATTTTTTTCTCATATAAGTAAGGTAACAGAGTACAAACATTTCTAAATTCATACTGTTACCAAGATATTGTTTGTTTTTATATTACCTATTATATTATATTTAAAGTGCAGGAACATACTTCCTATATACATATATAAAAAAAAAACTATACTCAATTCACAGCAGAATTTGGAGTTTGTGGCATGCACCGTTTTTCCAGAGTCGGCTTTTGGAAGCTTTGGGTGACTATGTTCACTTGGGCATCAACACTCCAGACCCCAGGGATCTCAACGTCCATGACAAAGAGCACTACCGTAGCATCCCTGCCCACTACTTCCTCTGGCACCAGGATGCCATCGGCCCCACCATCCATCTTGTCATCTTTTACCGTAGGGCAGACTACGTCTGGTTCAGCTCGGTCACAGGCCCCAAATCTGTCAACCCTCCTATCAACGCCTCACATCTCACTGTTGGCAAACATGCTGGAGCATTGAAAGAGTGAGTGGTTTTCCCCAATAGATTTTAAAAAACAAATACTCATGTGTGCTACAGCCTGGGTCTTATGGACTCAAGGGAGAAAAAAGTGTGTGTAAAACACCAGTGATAAAGGTGGCTCGCCTATGGAGATGGACTGGAGTTTATTGATAGCATGTTGGATACAATCCTTATCAGTTGCTGTCCTCCTTGGAAGGAGGAAATGATAGGAAAGAGCTGTCTCCCCTTTTCTGCAGCCAGTGGTTTGCCTTTGAGGTTTTGTGCCATAGACACAGACGGCCATTCCGCCATGCTCTCAGCCACTCAGTGCATCTTATGTACTCACTTTAGTTTGTTTGTTTTTTAAAATCGGAATTTCAAAAATCTGCGCAAGGAGACTTAAAATAGTCCAAAAATGTTTTCCAGAAAAAATGTCAGGCCGTCTGCCTGTCAGCCCGTTTATGGGTCTGTCACCTGTGTGAGAACTTTTATATGGCTAATTCGTCAGAACCTATTTCATCTGTTGCAACCCAAATTGGTTGGATGATGCATATTCATTAGTTTAAAAAAAAAGATCAGTGATTGAGTGACTTCATTTCAAGGTCAAGGTCACAGGATCAAGAATTTTTTTTTTTTAAAGGCTATTGTGTACACAAAATTTGACTCTTTTTCTTTAAGTTTTTGATTTTAAAGTTATGTTTATATTCTGTCCCTCCCTCCTCCACCCCTCAGTTTTACAGTGCAGATGGTGAAAGTAAAGGACATCACTTTGTCCTGCCCTGCAGACACATCCGCATTTGTTTGGGAGC
This sequence comes from Oncomelania hupensis, assembly GCA_036898135.1. NCBI lineage: Eukaryota > Metazoa > Mollusca > Gastropoda > Littorinimorpha > Pomatiopsidae > Oncomelania > Oncomelania hupensis. The sequence goes on from CM072516.1 coordinate 18,187,670, forward strand.
TGACACACTCCAAATTCATAGAGTGTGACTATGCCCAGGCACGCCATTTCTTCATGAAGTACGGCAAGAAAGCAGTAGACAGTATGCCAGATTTTCGACGCACAGCCAGACAGCTGTTGGCTGTGGTTTCCAAAACTCTTGGTGGCATGGAAGTGCCTTTCTGGATCAGCAGTGGCACTTGTCTGGGTAGGTAGTAAAACACTGGTGACATCAAAATAAAGAATGGGAATAAAGTAGAAAAAAACAACTTTAAAGAACGAGTGTAGAATGAAGTAATAAATAAAAAATATTTTTACCCCAGAAACATCATGACAAAAGCATCTGTAAAGCGGTATGTAAAAGTGATAAATCTGAAACACCCACCGTACAAACTGCAATTTATCAGTAGAACCAAGAGAATCTGTTCTGTGAAATACAGAATGTTTTTATTGACATAGAGTGGGATTGACAGATGATACTGAAGTTATTACTTGTCCAGTAAATAAATGTCATTGAAGTTAAAAGTTGTAGAACTCAATGTATTGATGAGGGATGATTTTTGGGGGTTCAGGTTGGTACCGTCAGTGTGACATCATCCCGTACACCAAGGATGTGGACATTGGCATCAGAATCAAAGACTACAGGGAAGAAATGATCTCGGGTTTGGAAATGGCTGGTCTTCAGTTGGCTCAGCAGTTTGGCAAGGTATGGATACTGAGAGGGAAAGAAAAGCAGGACTACTATTAGGGTTTGCAGTGCTAAAATCTTTCGAATCTGTGAGATCACTGTGCATTATATCTAGTAACAAAAATAATACTGGATGCTATAAAACACTTTGTCTTCAATTTATCTTAAAGGACAGTGATCTTAAGAAAAGAAATCCATATTTATTTTTAAAATTTAGATTGACTGCATACAATATAATTATTATTAGAGGGGGGGAGAGCGGGGAAAGGAAACCAGCTTATCCAGAGAAAACTTTCATTGACCTGAAAAGTCTCGTATGTAAGTCATATCAGTTCGTTCCTTGCAGGATTTGAACCTGCAACCTTTGGCATAGGGAACCAGCACCATACCAACTGCGCTACACAGTACCAGGCACAGCACTATCATAACACTAATCCGTCTTCGTATATAACATAAATTAAATGTGCTCTTACAGCTTTCAAGGAAAGGATATATGTTGAAAATTCTTAACATGTTGGTAGAGTTTTGAGTGTGAGTTGTATAATGTTATTATAACTGTTGTAATAATATGTCAGTTCAAGAGCTGCTGAAAGCATTGGCAGACACAGAATCTAACCTGAGCTGTCCAAAATGCCAACTTGATGCTTTATGTCAATCAGTGTAAACTATGAGTTCACCGTTTCAAATATCTTTGTTGCAGGAGTCGGACAGCTTTGAATTGTCCTTCATGTACGGAGGAATCAAGTTGGATATTTTCTTTTTCTACGAAGAAGAAGACCACATTTGGAATGGTGGCACTCAGGCCAGCACTGGCAAGAAATTCAAGTGAGATTTTTTTTTAATGATTAACTGAAACTTAATTATGGTTTTTTGAATTTTTCAGCTGCTCGTGGTAGTCATTTTGTTAATATTAATGTACACCTTCTGTTCATCATTACTATGTGTTATTCCTGGTCTTGCAATTTATGTTTTTGTATTCTTATTTAGCCTGCATAATAAACTCTTTGTAGATTCAAGTTTGTGGGATTTTGTTTTTTAAACAAAAGAAAGTTACAAAATATACCAAATAAACCAGACCTTAAAGTTTGATATTTTTGTAAAATTTTAAAGTTGCTCTTTCAGAAAAACCAGTTTATTAAATGAATTTATTATAAGCATTTTACCAACCAGTTATGATCAAGAGGCTGGTTTACATAAGAGTCATCTTGGCTCTGCTCAAACTGTCAGAGATCTATGAAGTGTAGATCTCTATTGTAAATGTATGCCTCCACAGTCTGTGCACTTGAACTGAGATCAATTTTGGGGCATGTTGACTGCCTCTATATGCATTTAGCATTCCATCTGTGCCCAAAGCTATGTGGTCTGAAAAATTATGTTCATTCTCTTATCACGTTTGAAAACATTTCTATAATCTTAAGTTACAATATTTCTCATGTGGTTGCCTTTGTTGTAGGTACATCTTTCCCAAGTTCAACCTGAGCTGGACAGAGTTTCTGGGCTTGCGGGTTCGAGTCCCTGACCCTCCTCTGCCTTATATAGAGGCCAACTATGGCAAGAAGTGGGAGATGCCCATGCATGAGTGGGACTGGAAGAGAAGTCCATCCAACGTTGTGGAGAATGGCCAGTGGCCAGAAGAAGAGATGGACCAGATGGTACAGCTGTTTGAAGTAGACAATTCCAGGGTCGTGGGCCAGGACAATGTAGTTGCCATGGAAATTGAGAAGGATGGCTTAAGGTGACGTTAACATCAGATTGATCCTTCTTCTTTTCAAGATTCTGTTTTAAAACGTTTTGTTAACAATTGGAATGAGATGGAAGGAATAGTTTTCCCTCGATGGAGAATAAAAGAATGAATATTAGAAAAATTGTTGTGGGGGAAAAAAAAAAGAGAGTGAAAAAATTGGTAGCGAAGTAATGCAAGGCCCACCCCTCCCCCCCAAAAAATCACCCCTTCCCCCCAACAAAAATCTAAAATCTGCTGTCTTTGGATAACACTAGGCATTAGATTTCACAGCAGAATTGATAAAAACATTGGTTTTCAGTAGAAGTTATTATTGTGGAAATGTATTGTCATCTCGACTTGACGAAGCCTTATATTACATGTCCAAGATATGTGTGTTCTGGTTAATGGGTTTTGCAAGACTTCTAAACCCACTGTGATGTACATATGAGTGAATCAAACTTTATTAAGCGCCTAAATATTTCCATTGATTTGACGTGACGATACACATATCAGTGTTCACTTTATTTTTCAGTTATTCTCTGGTCAGTGAATTTGACGCGACTTATTTTTCAAACTTGTGTGAACGAATGAAAATGGGAGATTTTTGTGTGACAGTTGATGACGCTGGAAGTGGACGTTGGTCTTGGCAGCGTTACATATCATGCACTTACTTAAAATGTGTGAGTGGCTGTGCATTCTATGCTCGCTTACTTCGTTTTAAAAAGCTGTGCTAAGCAGGTTAGTTTGAGTGCAGTTTTAGTGTGAAGAATTATATGAGAACGTTGTTGTTGCCTATATTCAGAATATTGTATGGTACAGGGAAACTGGTTTTCCACTTGTTTTCCCTTGCAAATTGACAAGTTTGAAATGAATGGTTGTAACCTTATGAATAAAACCAACCTGTACAATTCTCTAATATTAATAACCTTATTATTTTTGTCCCAAATATTTTTCTGCTGTTGCTGTGTTTTCATGTGAACTTGGCTGGCTTTCATTGTATATTTTGAATATATTAGGTAATAAAAATAATAATAATACAGGATGCTATACGTGCCTCATTACTAAATCAGATTCAAAGCACTGCGAACTGTAACCAATGCACAACAAACACACATCCATCACTCAATCATTTAGTGTAGTGCAAAGGCAAGTCGCTATTAAAAGAAAGAAAGGAAATCAAATTTTTATTTGTGAAATTTTAGATTGACTGCAATACCATTATTGAAGAGAGGGAGGGAGGAAACCGGTGTACCCGGAGAAAACTTTCTGTGACTTGAACAGTCTTGTCTGTAAGTCACATAAGTTCACCCCTTGCGAGAATCAAACTGACGACTAACCCACTGCGCCATTATTATTACAGACATGCCTACCCTCAATGTGAAGTTTCCGTATTAGCTTTTTCAAATTTCAGTATGACTATTACGATTTCCGTATTTGCTTTTACTACCTATTGTTTTTGCACTCATCCTTTTTGATATTATGCGAAGAATCCAGTGATAGATTGATTTGCTGCCACAATGTTCTTTTTCTTCTCCAAAGCCTCGTAATTCTTCATATGCTGTGGGCCTTCCGTGTGCCGCTTGATGTCGTTCATATCACCGGCGGAGATGCCAAACTGGTTGGCACAAATCGTACTTTTGAGTCAGTGCTGCCGCGAATAACGAAAGGACACTTTTCCGAATACGAGGCAAGAAATGTCTGCCCCTTGCGCGTTTTTTTTTTTTTAAGATTCAGATTCACAATCACTTTGCTTAGCCATTCGTTTGAACGCCATGTTTTAAATTCTGTCTCACGAGCACCGATCTTTACTGCGACTGTGCAAAAACGGGTTCGGCAAACTTCGGTGCCTCTACCGGAAACTTTGATGCCACAGGTCTCCACTGCGACTGCGCATTGCGGCATTAAACCTTCGGAAAAAGGTCATGCGGTGCATTACCACAGGCCAATGATTTCGATTTTTTTTTCTTTATCATTTTTTTAAATTTCCGTACCGTAAAACAAATATCCGTATTTTCCGTAGCGCTTGCCGAGTTTTTCACATTTCCGGAAAAAATACGGAAATTCCGTATGGGTAGGCATGTCTGTTATTAAATCATTTTGTATAGCTGCTTTCCTACTTTCAGATCAAAGCACTTGAATATACCTTTGAATGAAATATTCTATCACTTTGAAATGACTATGCACATTTTAGATTGTGAACTGCAGTAATGGATGGATTTGTTTATGGGTGGGTTGTATGGTGCTGGAAAGGAGAGAGAGAGAATGCTGAATGAATTGCACCATTTTTTTGTCCATCAGACTTGCCAAAGCTGCTTTTGGTAGGATCACCGTTTAGGAAGAGAAAGAGTAAAAAAGGATAGGAAGAAAAAAACTTAAAACAAGTGCGACAAAATGGGTTACAACTGAAATAGAGCAATCTCTTCTTTTAATAGCTCCAAAATGGATCACAACAGAAATAGAGCAATCCGTTTATTTAATAGCTCTAAAGTGTGACATGACCAACAGCATCGAACCCTCCTTTTTGTGTGTGTGACGGGTATGATTTGGTCATAAGCATAATTGAAAAAACATATCTGAATCATAAGATACTAATGGCTAATACCACATGATTTAATTGAATTTTTAAAAAAATAATTAAATAACATAAAATATCACTTTCACCAAAAAAATTGTCAGCAATGTACAAAGAAATAATTGCAGATGGGACAGATTTATGAAGATAAGTTTGCAGCGTATTTTACAGTGTTGACACTTGCAGCATCATAATGCCAATTAGTTCGTTAGTTATTCATAGTTTATAGGGTCCAGCGGACTGCCAAGAGCCAAATCAGGACCGTAACTTCCTTGAAAGAGGACTCGCTCCTGATCCCTATAACATTACATTACATGATTATTGCTTTAGGTCCAGCGGACTCTTCCGAGCCAAATCAGGACCAGACAACCCCTGATCCGCATAAAAGATCTGCTGAAACAACCCAAGTGGTAAAACTGAAAGCTCTCCACCAGCCAGTCACTTTACAATAAAGACATCCCACGCAGGAACGCTGAGGCTGTACTCTAATTTATCGAACCCCCGTTTACAAAAACAAATTAGAATACAAACATCATTATAAATTATCAACAAAACATATACATTTAAAATGCCTACATTGCTAAATAATAACATCATAGGAAACCCTAGTGACCACCTGGCAGAAAGCGTCCAATATTTCCAAGGTGATCCAACAGACCTCATACACAAGGAGTCTTGTCCCGGAAGAGTTTTCAAGAAAAAAAGTAGATGACTGGTCTAGTGAAGAAGAAGATAGTATAGCAGATTGATAGAACAGAGCAGAAATGAGAAAGACAGCGACAGTGGGAATTTAAAGCACTAAATTTCCAGAAAGTGGAGATACTATTTATACTGAAACCCCCGGCACCCCAACGGGGGTGATCCCTATAAACGATCTGCTCAAACAACCCTACTGATAACACTGAAGGCACTTAACCGGCCAGTAACCTTACAATAAAGGCATCCTACGTAGGGGACGCTGAGGCTATACTCTAATTTATCGAACCCCCGTTTACAAAAACAAGATAGAATATAAACATCATCAACAGAACGCATAAATATTAAATGCCTACATTGCTAAATAATATTATAGAAAGCCCTAATGACCCTTTGGCAGAAAGCATCCAATAACCCCAAGCTGACCCAACAGACCTCATACACAAAGGAGGAGTTTTGGAAGAGTTTTGAAGAAAAAAAGGTAAGTGACTGGTCTAGCGAAGAAGATGGCATGGTAAGATTGACAGAACAGAGTATGAATGAGAAAGAACAAAGGAGAAAAACAGTGAAAGTGGGAATTTAAAAGCACTAAATTTCCAGAAAGTGAGGATACTATTTACACAGAAACCCCCAGTACCCTTCCCTGGGGGGATAATGCCAATACCGAGAGACATTAACCAATTATCGACTAGCATAGAATTTGTTTTAATACAAAGGTCACAAATAAAGAAGTTGATTTGAAATTTTCAGAATAATGTTATAACTTGTTGCATTTAAAACTGAAGTTAAAATCAAAACTTCAAAATTTGTGTTGCCGCATGACAAAACCCGGCTAAAGACGCCAGGATTGATTCGCTGCTACAGCCGTAAAACACTAAAAATAGGCTACCCCATCAATTTTAAGATTGTTGCCTCTTTGTCTTTATTTAAGACTTTTCTTTAATATCCCAAACGGATTGTGTTCAAAAATTACTAAAACATTGTTTATTTTGTTGATTTTGATAAGGGTGTTGATCACACCTTGCTAAAACAATGGCACTAATTGACCTCCCATACCCCAACTTTTCTTGTCCGACTATGAAGGGAAATCCCCAATGTGGATTGATATATAACGTCTGGAGAGTGAAAAGTCCCTATTGCTACTACTTTTTGGTACATAAAAGTGTGTGGCGTATGAATTTTTCATGAAATTCCTTGTTCCGAAGCTTGCTTGTGACACAAGTTGTGTTCGAATGTGTCTCTAGCCAGGTCGTGAAAACCTGAAGTGTTTCCTATAGATTTTCGACGATTTTTAGTTCAAAGTGAATTTTTTAATGTAGATAAACTCATCATACATCTATTTCAAGTGTTTTCTTGCAATATTTATGTTGCATTTGTTAGAAACAATTTGTCAAAGTAAGTGACCGATTCTTCTTGGAAACCGGAAGTGATGGCTTCGTCTTCAGCGTCAATAGATGTGTCGTCTGCTAGAGTAGCTAGGGCCTTGAATCGACCCGGTTTTGCTTCTGAAGAGCTCCAAGACCTGCTTTCAGACTATTTTTATGATGGTGCCAGTGGGAACTGTGATGAGGATTATGATTCTGAAGAGCCGAAGCTTGATCCCGTTAATAAACTATACTGTTTGTTTTCATTCAATGATTCATGTTTCGTAGGCCTCTTCGCTATTGGCGTGTCTTTAATAATCCGTCATTCTACTTGCATAGATTTAGGTAAAGGTTGAAAAGGCGATATCAGTGAAAGAATTACAGTATGAGTGTGGAAAATATTTCAGTAGTATATTTTGTTGGGTGGAGGTGGGGTGGGGTGGTTGAAAAGGTAAGTAGTCTGGCCTGCATTCAATATTACTAGCATGACAAGTTGACTATGTTCTCAGTATTTATTATTGTTGGTTTGTCTGTTTTAGGAAATGAACATGAGGACTATTTACCAAATTACTAGTAATTAGTATTTGTTTTGATATTTGTGCTTATTTAAACTTTATAGAGCAAAATGACATGTTATTTTGATTTACACCTGTGACGCGACAGATTTATTCGACGTGCGGAAGGGAGTGGAGAATCGGGGAATTATTAAAGCTTGATTATTAGGACTGAAAACTACCTAATGAAACTTTTGTTTTCGATTTGTAATCTTTGTTTGACTATTTGAACTGAGCTGATGTAGCTGCTTGCAATTAAACAAAAGATTACTTGACGGACGAGGGATTTAAGAGGGGGGGAGGGAGGGAGGGGGCATTATGATAGGGTTTATTTTAGAAAAATGATTGATTCAGGCCATGTTCTTGATATATTATTATGTGTTTGAGTTATTATAGACTTGCTAAACACTTGTTTGTTTTATTTCTAATATGTTTAAAAACACTATGCATTATGGATGGGTACAGAATAAAATTGTGCGTACTGTTTTAATTTGTTTATGTTCAGTATTGTGTGAATGGTGTATAATGTGAATTTTCTCATCTTATCTCAACTCACTGCCATATTGCTGCCATCTTCCTGATTGTTTTGATACCAAATACATGCATGAGAAAATTCTGGTTGTGAAGTAATGATCATTTTACAATTCAAAACTTTGAAGGCAATTTCTGGAAATTAGCCCCCGAGAAAATAAAATATTTTAAAAAATCATAAAACATCAACCAATAAAGATAAAACAATTCTGTTTTTTGCATTTTGAAGATTATTTTTAGTACTTTGTTAATAAATAAATAAGTAATTTTTCATATTTTGACACTTTAGCCTGGTTTTCTCATGCTGCAACACATTTTACTATTTGCTGCTTAAATAATCTAACAAAATGGGATATTGTGGAAGGAAATTTCAAGAACTACCACCAATGTATATGTCATAGTTCTTAAAGTGAAAAAATAAGTGGCAATTCAGTGTTTTTATTCAGTATGTTGAATATTATTTATATCAACATTTTATTTGCTCACTAACTCGTCACCTGTTAACATAACACAAATCGTGCATACATTTTACTTGATGATTCCATGCCACAAATCATGCTTTACATTTGTTTAGTGATCAAGTTCAACATATAAGTACCAATATTTCTCATCCATTTCATTGTACACAACATTAGCAAAAACTTTTGACAAGAATCAAAATAAATGAGCATTAGTGATAGTAGACATCTGCAAAACAGACCAAGCAAGTAAAAAAAAAAAACTAATACAATCCCCACTATTTACCAGAGTGACACACACACTATGCTAGAACACAAGCCCACAAGATATTAAGACATGTTTGTACACACCAACATAGTAAAACATCAATATAATATAAACAAATTTTAAAAATCTTGACATGACTGAAGAACTGACTGCAGAAAGACCATCAAAGTATATAAATTCAACACATCAACAAGCAGTGTTAAGTAGTAAGCAAGCAATAATCTTGTACCCTCATTTGAAAACACACAATCTCACGTGCACACACGTTCAACTTCCTCAATGCTTCTTTCTTTGTGCCCTAGAGGCATTTTGAAAAGAGACTCAGTTTTTTTTATTTTTTAAAAATTTTTTTAACTTAATGGCATTTTGTAATATATCACAAATAATGAACCCATTATTTTTGGCTAGAACCCATTTATGACAGTCAGATCCGGACCATAAAAAGGTGTATGAATACATGCACTCACACCAGATACTCGTCCCATATGATCTGAACTTGTCATTCTGCGTGTACATGCACTGACATAATATCAATCGCACACGACACAAAAATGAACACTGGACCCATTTATTCAATGTAAAGGAAAATAAATAGTATGTACAATATCACTTCAGTTACAAACAGCAGATTTCACCTCAAATCTCAAATGTAATTTGAGTAAGAGTTTTTATTAATATAACCTATGCAGCACACAACTGCCCTCCATGTACTGTGAAATTAGATTATCAAAGCACCCTAACCCTGAAAATGAACAACCAACAAACAAACCACTACAGTACTGCAGTCCAAATACTTTTAAAGTTCTATGATCCCAATACCTGTACATATACAAATAAATGGACATATTAAAAAGAAACAACTGAATACTTCCCAAAGAGGTAGAAAAAGACATAAGCGATAATTCTAGCCTCTCGCCAGAAGCCTGCAATATCCAGTGCGTCAAGTGAGATACGCACCACTGACCAACAAAAAGATTCCTATCTTACCCAAATTTTTTCGTTGGAACTCATTTAGGTGAAAAAGTCACATAAAATAAACTGACCAACCAAGTGAGAACTATCTGACATTGTCTTAATCTTCCTATCACCAACATGAAGCATGTCGACACATCAATAAACTATTGGCAATATATTTTAGGGTTTCCCTTGGAAAACTCAGCCATCACTAGGATTAAATCAGCTCTCAATCATTCCCGGTGTTCAGTTGGTGTTCCAAGTTTGAAACATGATTTGTCTGTATGCATACACATTGATATGTACAAATTAAGTAGCCATGAGCACCCTGTGCACAAATGACGTACGCCATATTAAAACCCACATACATCAAAGTAAAATGCGCATGACACATGTTATTGAATTTATTTTTTTAAAAACTACTACAAAAAGCAACATGCACGCATTCACACACACACACACTCACTCTCTAACACTCGTCTGACAAACACTTAAAAAATAGAATACAAGTCATTTGATCAGTCAACTGTAAAATGTGGTTTCAAAATCCACTGACAGAAAATTTATCAGAAAATATTTTTGACAATTAATCCTAAACAATAAATAAAATAAATTTTAAAAAACAACCATAACCCCACTCCATTCCTCCCCACAAAAAGAAAGAAAAAAAGTAAATAAAATATGTATATTAAATTATAAAATAAATAAATTAAATTAAAAGACTTTCACAATTTAAATAGTAAACAAAAATATTTCAAAAACATAGCAATGTTATTGCTACTAAACAGCAAAATCAAACAAACAAAAAATTCTAAATGAAGAACTATAGCAACAATTAATAATACTTTTTTTAAAGTTGTGGTGGGGATTTAATCTATTCTATATTCTACTGACAAAAGTTGCCAAGCACACTCAAAGCAATACAAAAATCAAAATATGTGTGCAATATGTGAATTCGTATAAATGATCACGGTAAAAAGAAGGGGGGGAGATCTCTGGGTTCTTTTCTTTTCCAACCTGTCATTTAAGCACCGTGTTTGCATGTGTCTCTGCTTAACCCTTGCTGGTAAGTAATGGATTGTTCTGCTCGTAAATTAAACAGAATCAACTATGTATTTTCTGGACCAAAAAAAAGATTTGAACAACAGTAGCGTAAGAAAGCAGCCTAAAGTTGGATTGTTTCCTTTTGTTAAAATTAATATACTTTTCTTTTTTTTTCACGAAATAAAAATCTTACTACTTTACTTCTTTTGGCTACTCGCTCTAAAACTTTCTTGATTTCAATTATTATCTATGAAACAAATAAGTTCATTTTATCTTATACAGACTCGGTGCTCCTCTCCTTTCCCTCTTCTTTTGTGGGTTGCCTTTGGTGATTATTATGTTTAATGCTGTTTGATTTGGAATTGATTTGATTGGCTACTTTATAGTGAAGACCATACAAAAACTAAACTGATAGAAATACTCCATCAGTTCTATAACAAATAAATAACCAGTTCATAAAGCAGTACTGTATTGAAATTAGAGTAGCATGCCCAGTGAAGGCATGGAATCTGAACACAGTCTATAAAATCTTTGTACATTACACTGCCTTGGAAGCAAAATCTGAAAGATGAGCACACACATTCTATACTTGGAAGACAGCTCGTGAGTGGACAGACGACGTGTAAACTGGATAAGCTGGAGACGGAGTGGCCCTTTCTTCTCCTGCTGGATTGTTGCTGACAGGGACAAGAGTGACGCCTTCATTGTAGCCGTTCCAGTCTTTCAGCAATATGTGCCCGTTAGTCTGCAAAATTGATAAATAAAAGATCTTACCAAAAAGCCTCTTTGCTGAGATTTTGATACTACACACCATGTGTTCTTTGACACATCCCATCACAGAAACAAATAATTGCAAAGAAACAGTAAACAGTAGTAGTAGCAGTAGATTAAGGCTATGTTTTGGCTTTTCGGACTATTCCACTCCTCTTCTTTCAACAATTTTGTGCGCGGGTCACTTAGCACAATTTTTATGAAACATGACCTCTAATCGTCATATTCTTTAAACTTATCTATATATATACAGTGATGTCGTTTTCATCGGCAAATCGGCCATTCACCGATAAAATTCAAAAATTTCCGAAAGAGTCATGTTCTGATCGGCCCGCTGTCCTAAGGTTTTACGCCTCAATCGGCTACCTTTTGTCCGTTTTTTGTTTGCTTGTCTCATGTCTGTTTCATTGTTATTGCGTCTGGCCATATTAATTTCCTATCGGATAAATAAAGGTGTTATGAGTTATTGTCGAATATCGCGTATTGAAAGCGCCAAGCAGACGACATGCATCAGCAGAGAGAATGAGAGTAACTTCCCTTGTTGCGAACGGCGTGTTTCCGGCAATAACACTTTTCGTTTTCGAAATGCCGCCGAGAAAGAAGCCGAAACTTATCAGTGGCCAGCGCTTCCTCTTGTTTGATGTTGAAAAGAAGGAAAAACAGAAAGAGAGTGGAACAATCTCTCAGACTGTGACAAATCAGAATGATGCAGCGCCATCGAACACCGTGGCATTGGACCTGACTCAGACTGAAAGTGAAAGTGCCGCTTCCAGTTCCACCACACCAAGAGTTTAAAGTGTAAACCTATAGAAGCCTGTATTCAGAGATTGAGGGACAGGACTAGTCCTGTCAGGTGTCATGCCAGTACATTTTTTACTGTTGTTGTTTTATGTGTTTGTATCAGGGATTCACCTAAGTTCACAGTTCAGTTGAAGAGTGTATTAGTCATCCATTCTAGTCATTTCATCAAGTTTTATATTGTTTCGTTGTTAATAAATGTAAATGAAACTGTTTTCGTCAGTGTTCTGTGTGTGGTATTAGTTGCAACATTTTTGTCAGTCAAAATAACGGCCGACAGATTTTGAAAATGTCCTAAAGGTTTGTGACTGAATCGTCCAAATGGCCTATGCTGAAAATTTCTAGCAACATCACTGTATATATATTGGGGTTGCTATCCAGAAGGTTCTTGAATGAGTTGATATTTTCAGCGAATGTTATGCTAACTGGGAGAGCAATACAGTTTCCCACTACCCTATGAGTACTTTTGCATATTTTGTTCAACTATAGTTTACCACCAACTTACCCTGCTGATTTCTAGTTCTGAAATAAATCTTGAAAAAAGCTGTATCACTGAAAGAATAGCAAGCCTGCATTCTAGAAAATCATTCGTAAATAGCTCCAGAAGGTTCCCTAAAGGGAGATTTAAGGAAGGTATTACATGTTAAGGTTTGGGAATATGCTTCTCACAAGTGTGGTTGAAATGTGGGTTACCTTATCAGTGAAAGTATGGCAGCTGCAGTTTGGTATCACAAAAGGGGCAAACGAAGAACCCAGCTACCACTTATAATTTGAACCTATGGCTAAGCCCACCCACTGTTACATGAATTAGTTAATTCTTATAATTTAATTGTTTATGCCCGTTTTCCTTCTCAAAATGTTAATTCTCACAAGCCAAGCAACAAAACATTGCCTACCTGTGGTACCATAAGAGAAGATGGAGAAGCCACCTCCTCTCCACCTCCAGTTTGCAAGAATGGTGTGCGTCCGTTGACAAAAAAGTTAGCGTCACTCTTGGAATGTGGCATGTGGTGAACTCCAGTTGACAGCAAGTTGGAATCGCTGTGAACGTATGGCAGCACTTTTTGTCTGAGTGCAGCTTGTGCCTGGTCATATTTGGCCTTGAAACGAGAACACAATAAACATTTTGTTAATAAATTTCAAGGTATGGATTACTCTATAATATTTTACAGCAAACTCGTCCTATCTCCAGTTATTCAGTAATAAATATTTCTCTGCATGATCGAACAATAATAATATGTAAGTGTCGTGATTAGAAGAAGCCATCAAAGAGCAACATATGTTACATTAGTTCTTAAAAACATTTTTCCTGTCTGCAGCCCCTGTCTGCAGCCCATCACAAGTCTATAAAAGGATTGACATGCTTCCAATTAACTCATTCAAGTCGCAGTGTGCCAGACTCGGCATCATTCCAGGGTCGCAGGATTTTTGGCTTTTTAAAAAAAATCACACCAAATGTACTAGACAAAATAGAAACATAAAATAAATTGCAAATGAAAGTATGTATTTTTAATTTCACTTACCACCAATCTGCTATAATCCTCCAGAAAAAAAATATTTTGCACCAAAAACACATCATTTTTGCACCAAAAAAAACTTTTTATAAGAAGCACAATACCTATTTGCACCCATTTTTGTTATGAAAATATTTGATTCTCTTGTTTTTGTGATGTAAAAACACTGTAGAAATTAATTTTACACAAAAATAATCATGAAAGCACAATCTGAAGAGGCATTTGTCACATAACTAAAACAAAATTTTCTGAACAATCGGCGTTTAAAACGGGAAGCCATTTTGTAAACAATGAATGTTACTAGGTTTAGAAAAATCTCGAGATGTCAAGAGACACTTTGTCAAAAATATGGTCAAAGGGAAGCAATCTACTATAAAAAGACCCCCTTTCAAGTATGTGTATTGCTTAGTTCCCTTGGTACTCATTTTCTGTTGTAAAAAAAATGTAAACACGCGAGTGCCGTAAAACCGTTTCCGGCACGACTTCAATGCGTTAATAGATGTAAGTTTTCAGATTCAATATATATTCACTGTCCCCAAAAGACTAAAGATTTAATAAAGACTAAAGATTTAATATTTTTTATTTTGTGCGGTGTGAAATTTAAAATAAACAAAATTATCACCTTGTTGTAACACAGGACGCCAAAAACGGCTATCATCATTCCCACTGCATTCAGCGGTGTGACTGTGTTCTGCAGGATGAGAATGGACCCTCCAATGATGACAATCCGCTTGGTAGCGTTGGCGACAGCGTAGGACAGGGGTGAGACCATGGCCAGGACGGTGAAAGCAAAGACACTGTGCATCATGTTGAATGAGCCCTCACAAATGAGCAATACCAGTGTTTGTAGCACCTTTCCTCCTTGAATCTACATGGAAAAAGGACTGTGTTACACATAGAGTTTCATCATCATCATCATAACCACCATCACCATCATCACCATCATCATCATCATAATAAGCCGCACCCCAAATCATTACATTCATTATCCACTGCATAAATGAGCATACCTCTAGGAATTACAATAACGCAGATTATATCTAGACTGGCAGCTGCCATCACACAATCATGCAGAATATATAGGCTAGCAGCAATAGTCAATCTGTATCAATGCACAATGCAAATAGATGAAATTGACGAGACAAGTCATGAGCATTTACTAGAATTAGGAAAAACACCAGAATCATCCATGTGTTACCACCATACAATATTCATAAAGCCTAGACATAATTTTCTTGTAAAATAAATGAATATGACCGTGGTATGCATAGAGTGAGAGGCAAATTTAATGTTTTGGTATGAGAATGCATCAGAATTGAGCTTTGAACCAATTTTTTAATAGGAAAAAGCGCTATATAAAAATCCTATATTATTATACAAAAAATCACAATGCATGTGTGTTTTAAGAAACTAGAAAGGCAGAAACTGAGAAAACAACTCAATTTGTGTGTCTGATATTGGTACACGATTTATCAACAGTCGATTCAGCCCCAATGCTTGAATCTTAATACATGTAACTCGAATTCGTTTATCCATACAGCCTGTTCACTCAGCAACAAGGAAGAAGTCGTTGCATAAAGTTTTCCAACTTTATTCCGAAAACACCAATAACAGCATACAAGATTGCTTTCCGAAAATCACTTTTAAAAAATCACTGCTCGCAAGCAGACGGTGCTTTACTTATATAGATTCTCAACAATCTGACATTCAAAAATGACACAATAATACCCAATCAAAATAAAACTCGTCAACGGAACTATACACTGTCTAACGTCTTAGAACATTCCACAGTTTACAAGCTATCGCCATATAGGTCAGGAAACTTTGATCGATAATAAACAAGTAATTCCAAAAATTCTCAACAATACTACAATATCAATCGACAAAAACTAAATCTTCCTCTAGCAACAGCACAGAATCAAACTAAAGGTAAATACACTATTATTGCATGCTTTGCAAAACAAAATGTTCGGAACTATCATGCGCGTCTCAATCATATATTAATAATATATCTAGAGAGAGGGAGATAAGCATGTGCATGTATGTGGGATAGGGGGAGGGGGAGAGGTGGAGGGTCTGGGTGGGGGTGGAGGGAGTTCAGAGGGTGGGCGGTGGAGAGGTGACAAGAGTTAATTCTCTTTGGAATCATTAGATATGGGACAATAACAGGCAACTCTTTTTAAAGGGATGGTAACAAATACGACAATATGAGACAGGGTCGAGGGGTAAATAAGTACCGAAATACTCACAAATTCTGTATGGTAGAGGATTCGTGGAAGGTCGCCAATGAGCCAGAATGGCATGAAGCAGCATGTGGAGATGCGGCTCACTAAGACCAACAGTTGCAAGTGGTTATACCCCGTTTCCTTTAAACACTGTAACACATATGTTCAAGAACTGAGAAAGGCAAGTGAGTTATTGGTCATAAAACAAGCCATAGAGTCTATAGATAGATAGATAGTTAGATCAATTTTTTTTAAATATACTGGAAGAAGTGTTCATGTGTAAATGTTAGTTGTGAGAGTTGCTGATTGTATGGAGGCTTGCTATGGATGGTCTAGTGTGTGTAGTGTGGAGTGTCTATGGAAGTGAAAGTCATGTTTTACTGCACCCCAGTGCTTCATGAAGTGTTGATGTGATATAATAATGTGATATAATAATGTGATATAATAATGTGATATAAATAATAATGTGATATGATAATGTAATATAATAATGTGATATACTGTAATAATAATGTAATATAATGATGCACAGGTTTTATTGTCTGTTAGAGTGTATCTTTGTCTGTTTTTGTTGGTCAAATGGTCAGGCCACACATTACATTTCCTGGCATTTATGGGGAAAATACATCCTGAATCTTGAAAAAGAAGATGAAGAATAGGGAGCAAAATATGAAAAGGGAAGAAAATGGAGAAGGCAACAAGACGAAAACAAAATGGAAAGAAATCAATCCATTAAAATGTGCATGCTCCAAGTCCAAACGATCCCATACCTTCTTGGTGAAAATAGTGAGAAGCGAAAAGCACACAGTGGCTGTAAGTGCAGACGCCAATCCCATGGAGTCAAACGATGCCTCTGTTATCGTTGCTACACCAACTCCACAAATGATAGGCACCAGACTTAAATACACCTGATAATAATTATAACAAAAAAATATATTCATCATGTCTTCAATACGACGTACTTGAAAATGGTTATAAATTAATGTATACTTACAATGTATGCATACGCAATCACAACTTCTCCATCATACAGGTCTACGTAGTGTAATCAAAATGAGAAAGAACTTTACATTAATTTGTTTTTAATCCACCCTTCTGGGTACGTTAGGTATAGTTCAGCAAAATAAAATAGTACAAGTTGTTATATATTGCCTTCCAAAAATAATATTGCTGTACTTCATTTGTTACTTATTAATCATTCGGATCAGAGTATAAACTGAGGTCAAACACACACAAACGCATTCCATCGCATGGATTTTAAACATCCTGCATTGATGTCCTAGATGGATGAGTGCCGGTTACACAAATAAACCGATCAAGCACTAAGTGGGCCCTTCTCCCCATGCGCCCAAAGTCTGCAAGTGGGTGCCTCAAGTTAGATCCTGTATTGGCAAGCACCTTGAGCAGCTCTTGAGCTGGTGGTGGCGCTATTTAAGAATGATTAAATAAACAAATAATAAATATATAATTATGAATTTATAATATTAACATATACACATACACAGGAAGCCATACATTGGGCAAAACGTTAAACTATAACACTAATAACAGAAACTTATAGTTCAAATAAAGCCAAATTTTCTCTATAGACTGAAAAAACAATAAGACTCCAATCTGCCCACAAAGTTTCTGTTATCGTTTAACGTTTTGCCCAATGTAGGGCTTCCTCAGAACAAATAGTTTCGGTACAGGGAGAGCTTACAGAATATATGGTAGAGTAGCAACCTTATTTTGTTTTAGCAGTTTTTAACTTACAGTTACAGCATATATATATAATGCAACTGTAAGTTAAAAACTGCAAAAAAAAAAAAAAAAAAAAAAAAGGTAGCTACTCTACCATTAATGCAATCCAGAATATCAAAGCCTACAGCACAACAAATTAATATAAAATGTAATGTTGTCTTTTGTTCATTTTGTTTTTTTACTTTAGTGTTGTACAAAAAGCTTCTGTGCAAAAAAAACCCAAAACAATTCATTTCTAATACTAGAATTATGATAGTACCAAAACATTACTATCTACTTAAAAATACCCTGACTTCTAACAATAGAATTATGATAATAGAGGGTGGGGCACCTTATGTCACGAGGCAGCATATGTCAGTAGCAATAATATGTCCTTAATTTGGTTTATTTCCTGTTTTGTTTCGTTTTCCGATCCATAAAACCAGTTTTCCATAAAAACAGAAGTTTTTAACCGCCATTTGCACGACAGCCCATGGAGAGGCAACACACTCAAGTGATTCTCTGCTGAAAGTAAGCATTTGTCTGTTTGAAATTCTTTGTGTGGCTTGTGTACTAAATGACAAGTTTCAAACTTGTTTGTTTTATGACATACTTTAATGAATTTAGCTCATGATGACAAAACTTCTAAAACAGAAAACATTTATTGCACTGAATGAAGCAAGGTTGAATAAGACCACCCCCTGTGGGGCAGGTTGAGCAGGGGCATTGTATGTCACTGACACAAGCTACCCCACAGAGACACAACCTACCCCATCTAGGCACAACCTACCCCATCTTGACTCATGTGTGATTGTGATAGCTTGGTGTTGCATACGTGCTGGACCAGAAAGAAAGACAGACTTGAGTGACATTCGGACTAATCACAACATTCTTGTGACGTCACAGAGATATTCTACATCTCAAACTGCCCTACGGAGCAGTCATCTGTATGCAAGAGTATTATGTTGAACGCCGACGATGCTATTTAAAGTATGACGTGCTGTCTGATTTTCAGGATGGTTCGGCATTACCGCAGAAAAGGCCTTTGGAAAGAGCCTACTACCAGCCAGATGAATGAAGCCCTTGAAGCCATACAAAATGGTATCTCCATAAGAAAAGCCGCTTATCAGTTCAACCTAAACCGAGAAAGTTTACGCCGCCATTCCATTAAAAAAAAGGCAAGCCCTAACTATCAGCCCAAGCCGTTTCATGATACGGGTGGTAGCAGGCGAATCTTTGATGACAAAGAAGAAAATGAGCTGGTGGACTATATCATAACATGCTCACAGTTGGGTTTCCCATTGGACGGACAAACAATAAGAAAGCTTGCTTATCAGTTTGCATGTCGCAACAACAACAACAACATGCTTGGCATGAAACTCAGCTCGCTGGAAAAGACTGGCTTATGTCTTTCTTAAAGAGGAATAGTTCTTTGAGTTACAGAATTCCAGAAGCAGTGAGCCTAGCTCGTGCTAGAAGTTTCACAGCAGAGAATGTGCGCTCTTTCTTCACTAAACTTCAAGAGCTGTATGAACGACTGGGCCTTACCCCTGACGAATATTCAATTTGGACGAGACAGGGCTGACGACCTCACAAAAGCCACAGAAGGTTGTAGCAAAAACTGGATCCCGACAAATCAGTCAGCTTGTTTCCCATGAAAGAGGACAACATGTGACCCTCCTTGGCATTGTCAATGCAATTGGCAATGCTGTCCCGCCATGTCTCATATTCCCACGCAAGAAGTTCCTGCCCACCATGGTGACAGGGGCTCCTCCGGGCACAAAAGGAATGTGCCACAGTTCGAGATACATGACAACAGAGTTGTTCCTAGAGTGTTTGCAGCATATTGTGAAATATGCCCACTGCAGTCCCACAAGGAATGTTGTTCTCTTGATGGACAACCATGAAAGTCACCTGTCGCTCGATGCTGTTGATTTCTGCAAAGAACAAGGGATCGTGGTATTGACATTCCCGCCACACTGTACTCATCGACTTCAACCCTTGGATTGTTCCGTCTTTGGGCCTTTCAAAACGGCTTACAACAAAGCGTGCAACGCGTGGATGTGCAACCACCCAAATCAGCCAATGACTATTCATTGTTATTATGTTGCTGAGGTAGTGGGGCATGCCTACCCCAAAGCGTTCACAATGGCAAACATCACTGCTGGCTTCAAAAGCACAGGCATTTCTCCTCTGGATCCAGACGTCTTTGATGACTCTGACTTCCTGGCTTCACCAAGCTGTGGCCCTGCAACTGACACTGGACATGAGAGAACCGATGTTGATGACGACCCAGTCGCTCCTCCAACACAGCCCACAACAAATGAAAGACACAGGTCGCCATCTCCCATCCACCCACAGCCTGGTGATGCACCACTCACCACATCTCCTCCACCCCCACCCACGGCTTCAGAACAGCCACAGGGCAGCAACGAAGAAAATCAGAGAATTTCCCCCGAAATGATTCGACCCTATCCTATTCCACCAAGATGTGAAAGTCGTAAGCATGGACGACCCCCTGGCAGATGTGCAATCATGACAGACACTCCTGAAAAAGAGCTGCTAGCTGCAGCCAAGCAGAAAAAAACTCAGAATAAAGGAACACAAAAAACTGAGAAGAACGGAACGCAAAAAACTGAGAAGAAAGGAACACAAAAAACTCAGAAGAAAGCACCACTTGCCAGACGACGACTTCCTGATTCATGTGCGACAAAGCCAGCTTCTGTTGTCAAAGCAGGATGGCACCAAGGTCAAACCATATTCCCTAGTTGCTCAAGAGGGCGACAGTGTGTAGCAATGGATGTTGCTGCAGCTTGCCATGCTACTATCAAACCAGTTGAAGCATGGGTCACCAGCGACCTGAATGACATCATGCTCAATGGTGATGCACTTTACAGAGGAATTGCGAGTAATCAACCATGTAACATCACCGGATTTCTTATGGTTTCTGATGTGCCAGATTGCATAACTGCCTTCAATGATAAATTTTCTGTAGCCATCATGCCTGCATCGTATGGCATCTGGATGCCTGACAACAAAGAAAACAGTAGATCCTCTCTGAAAAGTAGTCTCACCAGAGTTCAGTCGCCAGCAGCAGTCATTATCATGAAAGAAACTGCGATTGTACTTCTGAAAACACACAATGCTTTGTACATCTTTGATTCACACTCGAAATGTGATCAAGGCTTGCTCACTTCAAGAGGACAAGCCGTTCTTCTTTCCTTTGCATCATCTGATGACTTGATGGATTACTTTCAAAATGTCATTGAGCAATTTGATGCAGCCCCCTTCCCTTACGAAATTACCCCCATCCTCGCAGCCAAAGTCATGTAAGACTTTTTTTTCTGATGCAAAATATTGATATACTGTAGTGTTGGGTTTTTTGCTATTTATTTTCTTAGTTTTTGGTTTAACTTTTGCAAACAAGTGCCCATGCATTGTGTTTAGAACTGAATAATTGTGCTTTGTGTTGCTGTTGTGTTTATCAATTTCAACCCCTGGTAATAAGGAACAAAACAAAGAAAGGTAAAGTTAAGGCTAAGCAAACCTACTCAGGCTAATCAAACTTACTAAGACTAAGCAACATACATGGTTGATATTTGAGTTGTTGCAAATGTTTTAATTTGTTTTTGCATTTTCTTCAGCAACATAAATTTTGTGTGTGATTTTTCACTCCAAGTGTGAGTGACTAAAACATCAAAGACCTTGTAATGAAAAGAAACATTTTTCTATGTTTTCGTGTAGTTTTCACTGCCAAAATATGCGTCATTGTCATTGTTTCTGTGTTCAATACAAGAAACTGAGAGTTTTATTGTTTATTTCACATAAGAGAATATATTTTATTTCATGTTACCAGCTTTATATTAAAAAAAATTTAAAAATCCAACTGTGTATTTCATTTTACAAAGTTAACATTTGTGCTTTGTTTTTGCTGTGTTGGTGAAGTGATTTTTTTGTTTAATTGATAACGACATTATGAAGAAAGATTTAGAATTGTGAAAAAATCCTACATGGTTCATTTGTGGCAAAAATAACCATTTATTCACAATTCTTCTAACTTGCAAAAATATGCTTCTTTCCCTTCTTTGTGCAGTATTGACAGACTCTGCCCCAGAGGGATACACAACCTGCCCCACAGTGGGGCAGGCTGTGTCAGTCCCACCTACTCATTTGTTTGCCAAAGTGCATTAAAATTATTCATACAAACGTAATTTCCTTTGTTGTATTATGTTCATAAGAGATTAAAGTGTTGTTTTAAACTTGATTGAGCTTTTTGTTGTGAATTGCCAGCAAATGAGAAGTGAAATAGCTTTTTCTGGCACAAGGTGCCCCACCCTCCCCTATACCAAAACATTACAATATATACTTAAAAATACCACGACTTCTAATAATGACTTTATGATAGTACCAAAACATTACAATCTACGTAAAAGCACTGCACATTACCAATTGAAAAATTATTATTTATTTATGTTTGGCGCACATGCTGAACATGGCGCATGTGTGTTTGAAATGAAATAATAAGCCAGGATTGAATTGTCTCCCTTGAGCTTGCTTTATTTCACTGATCAGACTGCGATAATTGGTATGCTCTGGCTTACTTCTGTTGCCATTTTACACATCTGTAAGCAAATGAGTAAGCATATGTGTGCTTTAATTCATATATATTGTTTATGTTTATATAAGACATTCTATTATTCACAATCATATGAATAAATGGTGTAAATGTTATGTTATGCCATGTGGTGTGTGTATTTTTGTGTCGGTCACTTGGTGTGCCTGTGTTTTTAATTCAAACGCTTTTTTATGTGTGTACTTATGTGTAAAACATTTTATTATTTACAAACTTAGGAATCAATGCGTGCTACGTAAATATTATGTAATGGTGTGATCTGAAGTGATGAACATTTTCAAAGTGGGTTTGAAGAGTTTTGATGTATAGATACTTATCCCCTGTATCTCAGGATTGTAGTTGTTTTTCATTACAACAAAAATGGCTGCATGTAGTTCCTGTGATGGGTAATATACTAATAAAAATTTGTCGAATTTAAATAGTGAATTGAATGTTTAAATCTTCTTCAATTGCTAAAAGAATGATATATTTAGACCGACCTACAAATGCATCAAGTTATCACTACTGTAGAAATGGTCAAAACTTACTGGTAATGTCTGACTCTCTCCAAGAATTATTTTTGCAAGTATCACAGTAAACATTGGCAGTGTTGCTTTGACTGAAACAAAGAGAAATGTCTACAATCTTTTTATCGTGCATACTACTAGTTTTTTTCAGGGATTGTGCACTTGAATACGTTCCAAGGGCATATTACTTTGAACCCACAGAGTCAGTTTTAATGCACCAAATACTTTTATTTATTTATGTGTAAGCTTGTATGAGCCTGGGATAGTCAAAGTTAAACTATAAAAAAATATAAGGTTAATATCAATTTGAAAAAATTATACTAAACTGATAATTAATTCAACATTAATAAATAATAATAATAATAATAATAATAATAATAATAATAATAATAATAATAATAATTAATAATATGGGCATCACTTTAGTTTATCCAAAATAAGTGTAAAATGTGCATTACAGTACATTATTGGGACAGGCCAGCACTGCATATTTTCTCAAATCATACAAACTTTCCTATTCTATCTTTTCCAATAACTCGAAAGTCGTTGGGGCACCACAGACGATCGTTTAACTAGCGTACTCCATCTTTTTCTGTCCTCAGCAACCCTCAGTCGCTTTGGACTATGACTATGTCCTTCTTTGGCACTTGGTCAAGGACAGGCTTCAGATGTTCATAGAAATCCTCGACTTTGCTGTCATCATAGTCTGATGTTGAGGCAGAGGACTGAGTGATGTTGAACGCGGCTGCTCTGTCGGATGGTAATGAGCCTATAGGAGACTGGCGGCAACTCATGACAGTAACTAGAATGTCTTTGTGGACCAAGAACCAATGCTGTGTTCCTGCTGTCATCTCTCCGCTGAAATAAAGTTTGTGGCCTTTGTCGATCGTTGTTTCATCTAGGCCTTTTCAGCGCAGTTCGCTGATACCAAAAATGTTCCATCGATAGTGGTCCAGCTCGTGGGCCAATTCTTCTAGTTTTTTTCTCCGCAGTTAGGGTCCTGACATTTCAGATTCCTATGACGATGTTGTCTCTCATGCAGATCCTGCTAAGTCATCCATCAGTAACACACTTATCACCTCCGTCTTGGTGCCAAATGGTGACCTGGGTAACGAACGATCCGGTATGGAGTAAGTGGTTCTTTTCATCATACAGTGTCGTGGGCAAGAAAAAACTGGCGGGAACCAATCCTCTCCAGGCTGTTGGCCACAGCCAAAATCCATGAGTACATACAAACTAGATATACATAAAACAGAACAATCTCTACTTATTTATGAACACAAAAACAGATTAGTCTCCTACAATTTCGCTACTGGGCACTGGCATTTCACATTATAGTATACATATTGAAACACTTGCATTTTAGTCTTTTGTACTACAACATTCAGCAAGAAAGTTGCATAAAACGTACCTGTGTGTGCATAAGATACAGAAACTTTCAATATACTTATATATGATGAGACAGAAGAAATAAACTTTCCCATTGCTAAGGGTATTATCATAGTAAACAAATAGCGTCTGTTGTAAGATCCTATCTTTGATGCCCCTGCGCAGGGTAAGAATGGTGCAAGAAACAACGATGTTGTTGACAGTTGAACCATAGTCATTGTCATTGGGTAAGGAAAATCAGACAGTACTACTTTGCCAATAATATTGTCAGTGGCACTACACAAATACCACAGCAAACAGATGAGGCCTATCTTCAGGAAATCCAAGTAAGCAGTCCCATCCATTGTGGCGACCAAAGATCGGAGTTAAAAATAAGAAACGAAATGCTATTTCATTCTTTGTGGAAATTGTCTGTTATCCTTTTGACATGCCTGTAGCCCGCACGAGAGGCAGATAATGTAGCCACTCTCACTCTGTGTGTCCAAGAAACAGATGTTTAGAGTACACGTTGCCCCTCCCAATTATACTTCCGGTATTGAGCAGCAAATGTGTTTTGAAGATTAAAGCTTTATTTTCATTTTATTGAGAAAAATAAATAACTATATAGAAACGTTTATTTTATGGGATGTTTAAACTATCAAACTCTATTTCATTTATAATTTCTTGTTTTTGTGATATTGCAAAAATAAGTGCATGAGCACTCGGACTGCACCAAAAGAGAAGGTGCTGAAATGTTTTCTCAAGCATGTACGTTGTACTCGCAGTGTGTTCATTATAATAGCAGACAACGGGTCATTTTGCTGAGCAAATATAACCAGTATATTGACTGAAAGTTGCAACATCCAGGGATTTAACAGCATTTTTGTAGAAGTAACAATGTCTGCATATAGGAGAAAGAGCCGCGTGCGAAGCCTCAATGATGCCTGTTTACAATGTTTAGAAAGGAATCGGAACATCTTGACACCAGAGCTTTTGAGTGGTAAAATATTTTTACACTTTACCATATATCAGTCTTTGCTAAAGTTTAAAATCATTGTTTCTTCTGAAACCTAAGCCTTCAAAAGCTAACTTTATTGTAATTGATGTTTTTTATACAAAATACACAGTATATGTCTTTATTTGTTTTGTTTTTTTGTCGTGCTGCATGTAGACGGCCACAATCATATTTGTTGATTACACTGGCACTTTATTTTATAAGGTGTTTGCGCACATTTCACCAACAGCCATACTTCAGGTCCATTAAAGAAAACAGTCTGGGTTACTGAAAGGGTGAGTTGGGGAAAGGGAAGGTTATGGTGGTGATAAAATTCTATTCTGGGCAGCCAGAGACCCTTGACAGAAAGATAAACGTGTCAGTAGTTTGGGGAAGATCATTCCAGTCTTTTATAGTGCGTAGCAGGAAAGATGATGCTCTATACTTGGTTCTGTTTGCTATACTGGCTATATGTCTTCAATGTTTTTAGGGTAGTGGTGGGATCGACTTGCTGCGGATAAAGGGGCAGTACACTGTTGATTTTGTACATCATTTTTTATTTTTTTATTTACCTTATTGTCCCTTTTTTCATAGGGAAATTCTGGGCCGCCTCCCCTGGGGAAAGCGTAGTCGCAGCCTGTGGCGCGCCCAAACCCAACCTACCTAACATTAGTTGTGATTTTAAAAAAAAATTTTTGCTGGGGGAGCAAACCGGAGTACCCGGAGAAAACCCCCGAGACGTTGCCCGAGTCGAAAGTAAATAATATTCGGAGAAACATAACGCCCCGATGCAGGATCGAACCCACACCTGTCAGGCGCCATTGGTTTCTGGCCTGTGGACAATGCGAGTTAGTCCCGCCTTAGCCCACTTGGGCCACAACGCTCGCGAGATGTCTTCCTGCTTTGTTCCAGCGACGGTCATCCCAGCGAGTCCAAGGATTCACATCGGTCACTTAGTAACTTGTAAAAAAAAAAAAAAAGTAAATAAAATAAAATAAACAGTTTTAGGAAGGCATGGTGGCCGAGTGGTTAGAACGTTGGCTTGCGGATCTGAAGGTCCCGAGTTTGAGCCCAGGCCGGGGCATTGTGTTGTGTCCTTGGGAAAGACACTTTACTTCCGTTTCCTACTCCTTCGGATGAAAGTGTAAACCAAGGTCTAGTCTGTGTCGCATGCATTCCATCATAACAGACTTTAAAGATCCTGACGCTCATGTCCTAGACGGGTGAGTGCTGGTGACAAGAACACTCCCAACATGTACCTTGGGTAAAGCCCTTCACTTGGGGCTGCTGTACTTTCGAAAATGAAAGTGCCCAAATTTCACCTTGGTGATAATAAAGTTGTTAAAATAAAAAATAAAATAAAAAAAACTGACTAACAGTGACTTGGCATCGTGTGATCTGTAAATCGCACCATGCAGTGTGCTCTCAGTTGTCAATCACAGAATGCCCAATGAAGAGCAGTTATTGGCTGACATGGGGGAAATCCACACACTAGTCCAGAAGTCATGTTATTGGTTATCGGACAGTCAGTTGGTCCAGTATGATTATGTTATAACTTATTTTGACAAAGGATTGGTAAACGAGCTATATTGATAATGGCCCACCAAGATAGGCTGCCAATGTGAATACTAATCAAGATACATTCAGGCCAATCCTCTACTTGAGATTTTTTGTTCTTCACTGTACATCGATTTTGGTTTGCAGGCATTGAGTGTGAACCAGTACTGAAAATGCTTTGTGTACTGCTGGATCCATTTGATCTGCTCAAGACTGAAGAGGCAGTTATCCAAAAAGATATCGCTAAAAGGAAGAGTGACGGGAAAGCAGTTGGCAAAGAAGAACTACGAAGCATTGAAAATGGTATTAACAACTTTATTTGGATGAATTTGAAAGCAGTATAATAATAATAATAATATATATTACAAAACAATCTTAGAAATGCTAAAAGCCCTGGTTCATTCAGTTATGTGAGTTATGTGTGAGTCTGGAAGACCTAGAATTGTAAGCACACTTGCCAAACAGGTGATCTATGCTGCTTGCACATCCCTCCACATTTCTCTTAGCTGACGATACTCTGTCAAGTTTCACTAAACTTTGTCAAGTTTCACTTAATCATGCACTGTGTCTCATCATGTGTAGACAGATTTTAGTTTCATTTTGTGTGCAAGTTGTTTACGAGCTAGTGAGCATTCTTTCTGACTACAGATTTTGGGTCACTAGTTTTGTGGGTGTGTTCAAAATTATATATTATAATTTATTTATTTACTTATGATGTATGCCTTTTGAACATTATAGCTGATTATTATCATGTTGTCCAAATATAAATTCCACTTTCCTCTCAGCATACAGCTTTTGTAACCAAGGCTTTGAATAACAATAACTGACTTTTATTTTGAATAGTTTGGCACAAAGTAACAGAGGATTGTTGGCAGCAGAAATGCCAAGAGTTCCTTTGGGCAAAACACTACATACAGAGGCTCCAACGTTCCCGTTATACCAATGAGATTGTCAGCAGGTCGGAACCTTTGAGCATGAGAGATCTGTTCATGCGTTGCTACCTCTCCAACAGCAATAAGTTACCATGGTGGAGTACGAATGGTAAGGATAGATTTTGAAAATGTGAGAAATGTTGAATTAGATATCTGTACACAAAATACTAAAATACACAGTCAGTCTTATTTGTATCCTTTTTTATGTGTGTCTGATGGTGCTAAACCTTGCAGCTTGCTCTCCAGACTGGATACCCAAATTGGCCACAGTCCAATCGATCTGCCTGTTCTGTTGTCAATTATTCTTTCAAATTTCACGAAATTGCAAGCTGAGTTGTTCTTTGTATGGAAGTCATTAAATAAACAGGCTGCTTTATTCTTTATTTCCTCTCTTCCTGAATGGTTCTACTCTTCCTGCGAATGCCGTGCTTACTGCTGATAAGACAACCCAAATTTTGCCGATATTTGTGAGAAATATTATTCTCACCTACCCACCTCCTTAAAAAAAAATAATAAAAGCATGTTATTCATGTGCGCTCTTTTGATTTTTTTAAATTTTGATTTGATTTTTGACATTTTATTGTCCCTTTTCCTCTGGTGAAGGCATAGTGACAGTCTGTGGCACGTCCAAACACAACCTACCTAATATTAGTTGTGCTTTTGAAATTTTGCTGGGGGAGCAAACCGGAGTACCAGGAGAAAACCCCCGAGACGTTGCCCGAGTCAAAAGTAAATAATATTCAGAGAAACATAACGCCCAGAGGCAGGATCGATACCACACCTATCAGGCGCCATTGGTTTCTAGCCTATGGAAAAGGCAGGTAGTCCCACCTTATACCACGCGACCATAACGCTTGTTTTGTTTTGTATGCTGACAAATTTCTTTCGTGTGCTGACAGATCCTTACGGCCATCTTGCTACTTCCAAGGAACTTGAACTGGTGGAGGTGCTTCTGAAAAAAACGACAGAAATATGCATACGGGTCAAAGCACTGTGCAAGTTCGCCAGATATCCATCTCTGCTCAGCGCCTTGTGGTCTGGAAGGCTTACAACCCTTGTTGTAGACTTTGCACAAGCATCCAACATCACTGACTCATTTCTAGAGGTATTTTATTTCTTTTGTATGTTCAGCAAACTTTTTTTTTTATCTCATTCATCCTCTCTGTTTCTCAGTATCTTATTTTGTTCTCTCTCCATATATATACATACATACATAAATACATACAGTATATCAAGAAAGGTAATTATCTTGCTCTCGAAGGCGGACAAAAAGTGCAACATTCTGGCTTTCATTTCCATGTGCTTCTCCATGAGCTTAAGGAGGTCAAATGTAGTACCAATGCATTCGTAAAGCCTGGTTCTCCTTTATGTGTTTCGACTTTTACCAAAGGTCTCATCAGAGGAGGTTTGGCCTTGAATGTTTAGATTACACTGAGTGCTGTCTGTGTGTACTACATGGGTAGGCATAAGGACACCTTTTAAGAAGTTTACATTGGGAAGAAGCCAGTGTAGGCTAAGCATTTATGACCATGGTATGGTCTCTCTCTCTCTCTCTCTCTCTCTCTCTCTCTCTCTCTCTCTCTCTCTCTCTCTCTCTCTCTAACCCCCCCCCCCCCCCCCCCACTTTTTTTTAAAATTTATTTTTGATTCTTTGTTTGTGATTTTAATTATGTTTCGCAATTGTGTGTGTGTTCTAGAGTTGAGTTCATTTTCATGTTTAAATATGTGTTTTTAAATTTAGTTATGTTGTTTTGTGAATTATAATCATGCATTATAATTTATATAAGGGAAAACGCTTTGTACATTGGTCATATTGCTATGTAGGATGGCTTATGAAGGTTTAAAGACTGAAATAATAAAAAAAATTGAGTGGATAACAATTGTTGATTTTTAAAATGTTTTATTTTATGTTTTTATTATATATATATATATATATATATATATATATATATATATATATATATATATATATATATATATATATATATATATATATATATATATATATTATATATATTATATATATAGTTAGTTAGTTAGTTAGTTAGTTAGTTAGTTAGTTAGTTAGTTAGTTAGTTAGTTAGTTAGTTAGTTAGTTAGTTAGTTAGTTAGTTAGTTAGTTAGTTAGTTAGTTAGTTAGTTAGTTCGTTCGTTCGTTCGTTCGTTCGTTCGTTCGTTCGTTCGTTCGTTCGTTCGTTCGTTCGTTCGTTCGTTCGTTCGTTCGTTCGTTCGTTCGTTCGTTCGTTCGTTCGTTCGTTCGTTCGTTAGTTAGTTTTGATGTATAAAATTAGAAAAGACCTATTTTTTTAAATTTTATTCCCTTAATGTACGGGTTAGTTAGAAATGGGATATAAGTCAAGATGGCAGGCTGGTCAAATTTATGTCCATACACTCTCACACAGAACTGAAAATCAGCACTTTAATTTTTCTGGCACTCTCAACAATTAATACTATTTTTTAACTGCTTTTTTTAAAAAGTAAATATTTACTGACTTTAAAAAAAAAAATTTTTTTGTTCTTTTGTTGTTAGGCCTTGTGGGAGTTCATGGATCATGGTCAGCTGGAAGAACTACAGCTGAAGAATGTGAACGGCTCCAGTTTTAAAAGTGGAGATCTTCAGCGCTTGCTTACCGTTGTTAGTGGTCTGCGCACCTGTCAGTTATGTGCTAATCACTTACGCTCCCACATCACCGGTAAGCCTGCTGCAAAGAGGATAACTCTAACAACAAGCTGGCAGCTAGCAGACGGCACATTTTGTGATTGGAGAGACTACTACCAGGCAATTAATCTTCATGCTCCTATCAAGCCATCTTGTCACGGTTATTTTCCACGTTGCGCTCGAGATGTAATGAAGCTGTTCAAGCAGGATGATTACCATCCTTTGATGCCTGAGCCGAATCAACCTTCCTTCCTGCTACATGGGTCGGTCAAAGATGTCTTTTGTAGCATTTCATGCAGCAGCCAAGACGAAACTGAAAAGAATGAGCAAGGGGAAGTTAACCACTTGTTTTCTAACAGTGCCCTAGCCTCAAATAGCGGAGTGTTGCCTCTCATTAATGATGTTTTTATGAAAGAACCTCTAAGTTTAACTGAACATGGTCAGTTTGGGGGTAGATCAGAAGACCCAAACGAGATAGACTCTTCCACTTCGGAACAAATGTGGGACACGGATCTTCTAGATGAAGCGCTTACAATGGGAACAGAGTCAGAAAAGTGCCTTGACTGTCTTAAAGGTTTGTTTTGTAGTTATGAGTGTTACGTTGAAACGTGAACGAAAGTATGTCGGAAGCGCGCACGATAGATCTAATCGTTTCGTTTTGCAAAGTATTCAATAATGGAGTTTATTTACCTTTGATTTGAGTTTGCATTGTTGTTAGGAGAGGCTTTGTATAACGTTGATAATGTGCTTTGGTCTATATTACTGTAGAAGTTTCTGGATCTGAGTGTTTACTTTCTATAGAAAATTCCCGATACATGTCGAAGCAAGAGGTCGTTCCAGAAGGAGAAATAATAATGTATGACGTAAGTCAGTGATGACGATCTTTTATTCGATTGGTGGCAGTGCGTCATTTCTACAGTATTCGAAATCCTTCCGGAAGAGAGAGAGGTTATTTAATCGTGTGCCGAGTTCCTGTTGAGAGATAGTAAAGTTGTTGATAGTGATCTGGAGAGTTGCTGTGAAAGTTGTTGAGTTGAATTGAGAATTGTATGCAGTTGTTGATGTGTGCTGAATAAAAGCGGAAAACTTCATACGTGGACTTTGTGACTTGTATGCTGTTTGAGCAGGCTGTGTGAATAAACGAATCTGAGTTACACCCTATCAGGAATTCAAGCATCGGGGCTGAATCAGATACTGATAGAAAACACCAACATCAAACTGAGTGTAACATTTTGGGGGTCAAGCCGCGATTCACGCCATAGCCAAGGGTTCAACTGCTACAAGCGAGTCAACGTTACGAGAGGCAGTCATCGAGGGTAGCCGCCATCGAGTTGCGTCGAGAGGGGCCAACATACTGGGACTACATCCGATAGATTCGGGTTGACTGCAAGGGCGTGTAGTCGCTGAAGAGTTGCTTCGTGAGCGAACAACAAGTCGGGACTACGTGGCTGCCGCAAGACTACGTCAAGGGACAGTCTCGGAGCTACATCGCCAGTGTTACAGCGAGCGTCGAGCGGACGTCGCGTCTACTTCAGCACAGGAGCGTATACATCAACACCAGCGAGGTGCAGCGTCGCATACGACGAGGACAGCGGGGCCTGCGTCAACGAAGGCGACTAGTGACAAGCATCAGCGCTACTGCAGAAAGCGTGCTGTTCTAGAACAGTCTAGAAAGGTACAGCACAGTCAAGAACTTTCCAGAAAAAAAAGAAGAACTCTACAGTCAAGAACTTTCTAGAAAAAGAACTTTCCAAGAAAAGAACTTTCCAGAAGCATCAAGATGGCTGACTTCTGGCAGAAAGGGATGCAACTGAATCTAAAAGGCAAACAGCTGACGGAGTACGTCAAGTCTCAGGAGAGAATACAAGAAAGAGAAGAACAACGTCAGCGTGAAGAAAGAGAAGATGAGCGTCGCCGTGAAGAAAGAGAATTAGAAGAGAAGCGTCTAGAAAAAGAAGAGCAGCGTCGCCGTGAAGAAAGAGAATTAGAAGAGCAGCGTCGCCGAGAAGAAAGAGAAGAGCGGCGTCAAGAAAGAGAGATGGAAGAGAGACGATTAGAAGCTGAGCGTCAATACCAGCTAGAGTTGGCGCGTATCCAGAACAATCAGCATGCGCCACAAGTCACCAACGACCATACGGCTCCAAAATTGCCAGCTTTCGTCGACGGGAAGGACCAGATCGACAGCTATCTGGCGAGATTCGAAAGGTTCGCCGAAAGCTCCAATTGGCAACCTCGAGACTGGGCGATTCGACTAAGTGCACTTCTGACAGGGCAAGCGCTCGAAGTTTACACCAGACTGTCGAACGATGACGCCAAAAACTATGACGTCTTGAAAGAGGCCCTATTGCAGTGCTACAACTTTACAGAGAAGGGCTACCGTAAACGCTTCCGTGAATGCCGGCCTAAGTCAGACGAGACGCCAAAGCAGTTTGTGGAGCGCCTGTCGTCATATCTACACAAGTGGGTGGAGTTATCAGGCGAAACGAAGTCTTACGACAGTCTCCATGACCTGATTGTGAAAGAACAATTTCTCAATGCCTGTCACAAGGACCTAGCGACCCACTTAGAAGAACAAAAGCTGCAGACGCTTAAAGATGTGACTGAGGCTGCTGAAGTGAAAGATATCTTATCGCTCATGGGAAAACCCTGGGGCCACCCAGCGCGACGAAACATTTTCAGAAGACTGCAAACCATGGGAACCAGATCCAAGGAAGCCAGACGAGCCAGAGACAGACAGACTCCACGCCTCCTCCCAGGGAAGGGCATTCAAGGGGCTGTTTCACCTGCAACGCTACAGACCACAGAGCTTCTAACTGTCCTCAAAACAAAAGTAGCGGACAGCGGAGCAGTACGGACAACGCAGCGGCGGGCAACCGGCAGAGACGTTTCTCCAATCAACGGCAAACCAGTAGATCTGACCATCAAGTGTGCGGCGGGAGCGTCATTCTTCCGAGTGAGACCAAGCGCACAGCTACTCCTGCGGACGTGCAAGAGTGCATGACTGATGGCCAACTTCTCCTTGCCAACGGGAAATCCATCCCCGTCGTCGCTAGCGCAGCTGTGACCGTACAGAACATGCCTGTTTCCAAGGGACGCGTCGGAAATCATGAAGTGACTGTCTTAAGAGACTCTGGCTGTAGTGGGGTCATCGTCAGAGAAGACCTAATCGCTAAAGAACAATTTACTGGCGATTCTAAATGGACACTCATGGCCGACAGCAAATGTGTGAGAGCGCCAGTTGCGAAGATTCAAGTCAGCACCCCTTTCTACATAGGCGAAGTAGAAGCGGTTTGCCTGAAAAAGCCGCTATACGATTTGATGATCGGGAACATCGACGGCGCGAGACGACCCGACGACCCCGATCTAGAGTGGAGTCCTGCCTCAACCCAACGCGTCGAAGTTGTGGAGGAGGATCCATTGCCATTTCCCGATGGAGACCTTACAGAGCTGCTACGGGACAATGTGGTTACTCCGGCTCAGCCCTGCCGACCAGAGATCGTCGGTGCTGCTACTACCAGGGCCCAGGCCAAGAGAGACAAGACGTCTACGCCACTGAAGGTCGCCGACAACTCTAAAGCTGCCATCGTGGACAGAGATAAGCTGATCCAGCTCCAGGAAGATGATAGTACTTTAAACAAGTACAGGAACCGCCAAGACCACGTGACCAAGGGCAGTGGCACGGTCTATTTTGAGGTGAAGGCCAAGATCCTGTACAGAATCTTCCAGCACCCGAGGGTCAACGGAGGTAAACCACTACGTCAAGTACTGGTACCATTACCCCTAAGGCGCCAGGTGATGGAAGTAGCGCATGACTCAATCATGGGAGGTCACCTAGGCATCAAGAAGACGTCAGACAGAATCCAGGCGGTGTTCTACTGGCCAGGACTTCATGCGGACGTCAGCCGTTTCTGTCGATCATGTGACATTTGCCAGAAGACCATACCTCGAGGAAGGGTCCCTAAAGTGCCAATGCAGAGAATGCCTTTGATCGACCGACCTTTCAAGAGGGTGGCCTTAGACTTAATCGGCGAAATAAGACCTCCGAGTGAAGAAGGTCATCGATGGGTACTGACTTTAGTAGACTATGCGACTCGGTACCCAGAAGCAGTGCCACTGAAGAAGATTGACACTGAAACTGTAGCAGAGGCACTGGTGGACATGTTCAGTAGACTTGGAGTGCCTGAAGAAATTCTGACAGACCTCGGGACGCAGTTCGTCTCTGACTGCATGAAGGAGGTCAACCGACTGCTGAGCATCCGGCATTTGACTACGACACCCTACCATCCAATGTGCAACGGGCTTGTCGAGAAGTTCAATGCTACGCTGAAGTCCACCCTGAAGAAACTGTGCAGCGAGCAGCCCAGACAATGGCATCGCTATATCAACGCCTTACTTTTCGCCTACAGAGAAGTACCGCAGGAGTCCACCGGCTTTTCTCCGTTCGAGCTGCTGTACGGAAGAACCATCCGAGGGCCGATGCACATCCTAAAAGAACTGTGGACGAAAGAAGTAGACACCCCAGAGGTGAAGAACAGTTACCAGTACGTGTTTGAGCTACGGGAGAAGCTGGAGCAGACTCTCGAGATAGCCAGAGAAAACCTGAAGAAGTCCCAGGACTGTGGAAAGCACTACTATGACCGTAGGGCTGTGAACAGGAAGTTTAAACCTGGCAACAAAGTGCTGGTGCTGCTACCTACTGATCACAACAAGTTGTTGATGCAGTGGAAAGGCCCGTACGAAGTGGAGACTGTGGTGGGGATCAACGACTACAAGGTGAAGGTCGGCCAGCATTCCAAGATATACCACGCCAACCTCCTTAAGCTGTACGTGGAAAGGCCATCAGAGACTGTGCATGTAGCAACAGCAGCTGAGATCGACAACAGCTTTGACAGCGAGGAACTGTTGGAACTGGGAGACTTCCATAGCAAAGAAGGCATCAATGATGTTAAGCTAAGACCACGCTTGACGGAAGGTCAAAAGATTGAGCTCAAGGACCTTATGGGCGAGTTTCCCCATAACTTCAATGATGTCCCAGGCTCTACGACTTTGGTCGAACATGAAGTCCACACCCAGACCTGGAAGGAGCATCTGCAGACCTTGAGGGAGCTGTTCCACCGTCCCGCAGAAGCCAACCTGATCGTGAGACCCAGCAAATGCATCCTGGGAGCTGACAACGTCGACTGCGTCGGACATCCGATGGAAGAAGGAGACAACGGAGGACGCACTGATTCCGGGGAAGCCCACGTGATCATCGTCTTTGACCCTGGGCCGATGACGACCGCAACCGACGAGGGCGTCGATTCCTTGCGAACAAACGAACATTGACTGTGTGGACGAACTAAGAATAGTGGTAATGACAGACTTGAAAATGAGAAACTTTGACTCGGTGTGAATGAGCTGAGAACATTGACAGTGTTCAGACAGTCCGAAATAAGTTTTAATTCTGAATTTTGTTTGTGCATTACGTTTCAACGTTGTTGAAAGAAATTAAGTAAATTTCTTCTTGAGTGGGGGGTTATGTTACGTTGAAACGTGAACGAAAGTATGTCGGAAGCGCGCACGATAGATCTAATCGTTTCGTTTTGCAAAGTATTCAATAATGGAGTTTATTTACCTTTGATTTGAGTTTGCATTGTTGTTAGGAGAGGCTTTGTATAACGTTGATAATGTGCTTTGGTCTATATTACTGTAGAAGTTTCTGGATCTGAGTGTTTACTTTCTATAGAAAATTCCCGATACATGTCGAAGCAAGAGGTCGTTCCAGAAGGAGAAATAATAATGTATGACGTAAGTCAGTGATGACGATC
The DNA here is from genome assembly GCA_036898135.1 of Oncomelania hupensis. Taxonomy (NCBI): domain Eukaryota; kingdom Metazoa; phylum Mollusca; class Gastropoda; order Littorinimorpha; family Pomatiopsidae; genus Oncomelania; species Oncomelania hupensis. The sequence goes on from CM072516.1 coordinate 18,223,986, forward strand.
TTTTATTCGATTGGTGGCAGTGCGTCATTTCTACAGTATTCGAAATCCTTCCGGAAGAGAGAGAGGTTATTTAATCGTGTGCCGAGTTCCTGTTGAGAGATAGTAAAGTTGTTGATAGTGATCTGGAGAGTTGCTGTGAAAGTTGTTGAGTTGAATTGAGAATTGTATGCAGTTGTTGATGTGTGCTGAATAAAAGCGGAAAACTTCATACGTGGACTTTGTGACTTGTATGCTGTTTGAGCAGGCTGTGTGAATAAACGAATCTGAGTTACACCCTATCAGGAATTCAAGCATCGGGGCTGAATCAGATACTGATAGAAAACACCATCATCGAACAGAGTGTAACAATGAGTGAATGAATAAATATTGAATAACGGCTGCACCCACCATTAATAGTACGGCAAATGGGGATAATCAACCGAGGAAGGGGTAAGGACCTAAATCAGCACTGAACTCTCAGAGCAATCACACTGCTAAGATGGACAGCGAAAATGGGATTTTGAACCTGTGTTCATCGGTGTGCCAAATCTTTAAATACTTATTTTCATTATTATTATTATTATTATTATTATTATTATTATTCATACATGTTAAGCATTTTTCTCCCCGTCTGTTCCTATACTTTATCAGTTGTTTCTAATATCTCATTATGAACTTTTTGACTAACAATACTAACAGGCATGAAGCAAAGTGAGTAAATGTAAGCACCCTCAAATCTACATATTTCAGATTTTTGCAAATGTGTGCGAGGCGAGTCCTAAACGGTCCAAAATCTGTGTTTATTAAATGTCCCTTCGTCCATCAAGCTGTCCATCCATCCATGCAGTTTAGAGTAGAAATGATTATTCGGTTTAGAGTTTCATCTTTGAGTTTTATCAAACCCTTGTTGTCACAAACGCCATTAGTTAAACCAATAAAAGAATGAGATGTTGAGTGTTGTTGTGGTGTTGTTTTTTTTTCATCAGTGTATTTATAGTATTGTATTTGTAGTGTTATTGTATTATATTATATTGTATTCCCTTTGCTTTTTAGAGCTTGCCGAGTATCATACTGCTCAATGCCACGAACCAGTAAAGGGGCTAAAGTCATTCAGCATACAGACCAACCTGCACTTAGGACAGGAACTCTTGCTTGTGGATCTGGCCATCATATTACCTGTGTGGAAATCCCTGTCACGCCTGGAGCTGGACCTCACGGACAGCAGCGCTGATTGGTATAAAAGAGCCAAGCGTGACAAATTCCATGAGGAATTTGTTGAAAAAGGTTTGTTTGAGATAACTGACCTCTTCATTGAGATAACTGACCTCTTCATGACTTTTGTTCAAGTCAGTTTACCTGTGTGAGTAGCAAACACAATGCATAAAGGGGTTCTGACCTTTCAAAAACACATTTTGTGGGTTGAAGTGTATACGCAAACTATATTCAAAAGACGTACTCCTTTTACTAGGGAATGGCCAGCATATACCCCAATCAAAGGTTCTTTGTTCCTGGAGATTGCTGAGTGAGATAGAAAACGCAATGGAAAAAGACGAGTTTCCAGTGTCACAAACAGGATACTTCCTTGAGAGTCGCATGTTCTTGATAGAAATTGATCCATTGCCTTTCGTAATTGTTGTCCTATTCTATCCCTATCCTATCCCGTAACTCGAAGGTCGTAGGGGCACCACAGATGATCGTTTAACCAGCGTACTCCATCTTTCCCTGTCCTCAGCAACCCTGATGGCTTCGCTCAGTGTCAAGCCAGTCCATTCTTGAATGTTGTCCTCCCACCTCTTTTGCGGTCTCCCTCTTCTACTGCCTCCTTGCACCGTGCCGTGCAGGATGGTCTTTGCAAGGCCTGATGCTCTGGTGATGTGGACATACCATCGAAGTAGTTTTCAATGTATGCTAATACCAGATCTTGTGAGTGGACACAATTCCACACCTAGAGACGGCACACATTCAACCAATCTTGTAGTCTTAGATACGTCACAAACGGGGAAAGCCCCTTTGGCTGTTTGAGATCGCCAGATCATAATTTTCCTCAGGCACTAGCATTGGGTGTCGGATAGCGCAGTGGTTGGAGCACTCGCTACTATGTCGCAAGTTAAGCACCATCCAGTGCGGTTAGCGCTTGGATGGGTGACCGCAAAACGTGAAGCGACAAATAACAACACCCCCAGTTGACTCAACTGTGACTGAGTACCTACTCTCTTAAGGGTGGGGAAGGTAAAGCAGCGAGGGAGAGAGATGGGCATCACCCTCATTACGCTGGCCCAAGATAAGTGTGATCTCCAACATCACGCGCCCCTACGGCCACAAGGCTATGGGACTACTTTACCTTTTTTTAACCTTTTTACTAGCATTGGCATCTCGCTCATGTGATACATAGACAGTTGTCGGCAGTCATGACCATATAAAAATTCTTTAACTGGCAGGCACCACACCACAAATGTGACTAGGAAGCAGGTACTTCTGTTTTTACCTATTGTTTGTTTTTGTAGGAAAAATTGTAATTGTTTTAAAGCATGTTAATGTGGGTTAATTCGCTTTCCATACATATAATATATAATAGGTTTTCTGTGTGATCACTGGATGGGAAATACAGCATCATTGGGTTTTAAAAAAACACAAACTGTGTAGGCCAATTTAAAAAGCTTTTCTCATGAGCCGCTGGGTGGATAGTTAGAAACGAGACATTGTTTAAAAGGAAGTTGAGTCCTCTGTATGTCTTCTTCACTTTTGTTATAGTTTGCTCATCCAATTTTGAGTTAGTTAGTGTCTGTATTTAAAAAAAACAAAAAAAAAACACATATCAGCTCTATCCCGATCCTCATCCTGTTGCCACCGCCTCAGGGACCTGAAGGATTAAAATATTTTGTCAAAAAATGGCATAATTTATGAGCAAATTTCTTTTTGTTGTTTGTGGTTCTTAAATCTTTGGGTAGGTTCAGAAGTAGGCGGTTCTTGTCCAGGGATTGCACTGAAAACCTGTCATATGTTATATGTCTGGACAGGGAATTGAACCCACATTAACGTGCTTTAAAATATTTTGGATTTTCAACCGGTACAAAAAGTTAATTGCATTTTTCTGGACCCCATGAGTTGTAAACAAAAGTTTTTAACCCCTGACTTAAAGAATTGTTGATCTCGGTACTTAAGAAACATTTATCAGGACAATTGTTATACAGGCCGCCTAGAGAGGACATTTGCTTATCAGGATCTCAATTCCATTTTCCTCCCAAAATTATTTTGACCGTTTGATGCAACTTTTATATTCATGAAATTTTTGACCTTCTTAAAAATCCATAGTGTGATAGTTTTTATTTGCCGGTAGTGTACTTCTATTACATTTATGTATGTTTTAAATAGCATTGGTTTGTTTGTGTATGTGGGTATGTCGGTGTGTGTGTGTGCTTTAAAAAAAATGTGTGTCCTTTTGTTTTTCTTCATTACTTATTTTGCCTTATCCAGTGTGGAGAAGACTGACGTCACAGCTGATAGAGAGAATAGTGCATGGAGAGCTGGACACCCTGTCTGTGACTTCAGAGTGTCCTCAGTTCAGGACTGCCTTTCCTTCTGTGCCCAGCATAGCTGACCTAATGCTGTGGGACATTCTGTATAGCTTAAGAAATCTGCCGGAAGACAGGTATTGATCTGAATGTTTAGAACTGATTTTAGGGAGGCACTGTGGTCTAATGGTAGTGCTTCGGCTTGAGGATCTGAAGGTCCCGGGTTCGAGCCCTGGCCGAGCCATTGTGTTGTGTCCCTGGGAAAGACACTTTACTCCTGTTTTCCTACTCCTTCGGATGAGAGTATAAACCGAGGTCTAGTCTGTGTGTCGCATACATTCCATCATAACGGACTTTAAAGATCCTGACGCTCATGTCCTAGACGGGTGAGTGCCGGTAACAAGAACACACCCAGCATGCACTTGGTCCTTCTCCCCCATCCCTGGCTGCCCAGGATTGTGCTCAGTTGTCCGGGCGTCATACCATGCGCCAAAGGCTGCGGGTGGGCGTCTCGGACGGTTTGAGTTAGATCCTGTATCAGCCAGCGCCTTGATCCTTAGGCTAAGGCGCCTTATAAATGACGAACATTATTATTATTATTAGGCATGAATGGCGCTACCAGTGATAGTAACTATTACACATAAATGTGCATGTATGACGCACAGAAATCGAATCGGATGCAGTACTTTTCAGACCATCTAGCAGTTTACTTTCCATTTTTGCTGTGAAGCACAATAATTGTTTTGCATACAAGCAGCTGTGCACCATGTAAATTCTGATTTCTGCATTTTACAGAGAAAAATTAAATTACAGAAAGCAATCTTATTCAAGCTAAATCTTTGGGGTTGGGGGCAGGAGGGGAGGGGTAGGGAAGAGGCGGATCCAAGCAACTTTAAAAAGTAATCTACCTCTTCTCAAGATTTGGGAAATGAATCGAGCTGTGCATTGTTGGTTTTCCATACAAGAAGAACTAGTGGTTTTATTCGCCAAATCTACTTGTTTTTAAATTTATCTTGAAAATATGAATTTGTAAATTTGTTTAATTTTATTCAAGGACAGTGAAGACTCTCAAGATCAAAGATATTGATTGTCGGTGTCGTGGTGCAAGTAAAGAAACATTATGTAAGTTTGTTTGTTGCTGTTGTTGCGCGAGTGTATCTATTTGTGTTGTTGTGGTATTTTCGCCACTACATTTCATATTGGTGTTTTCTCTAGAAATTGATGCCAAACTAGACAGAATCGGTCCAAATCTGACCAAATTCTAGAGGTATTGCCATTCCAAAATTCTTGACGATGTCTTTTCAGAGACTTTCTGATCCCAGAGCTTCTTTGTATTTCAAAGCTTTAATTACCTTTTCAAGCCCATCTATACAAAGGGAAAGTCACATACAGCTGTTAGCCATTTGGTAAGCATTTGCCCATCGTCTGCTCTTTGAATAGATGAACTTCAACAAGCCATCATAGCTTTTAAAATGCAAATAAGCTCTGGGACTAGATGGCATCAGCAACGACTTCATCAAGCACTTTGGAACCAAAGCCAGATCAGGAACGGCCTGCAATTAAGCCAAGGTCTTGGTGAGAAATTTAAAAGCATGGTCACCTGAGAGCCCAGAATTCCAAGTAGGGATTTCATTGGGGCATTGCTGGAAAGCATCACCAGGATGATGCAGTCCTGCATACACTTGCCATGAAAGAGCTACACAGCAGACCTCCAGCCTAACAAGTGGACATGTGCCTTAGTTGATGGGTGTTGAAGATTTGGCCCATGTTTCTGTGGTAGTCCGTTATATTAGTCAATCAATCATTTGGTCGGTCAGTTGGTTGGTTGGTTTGCCAGTTTTCCCTTGGTTTGGTCTGGAAGCTTTAAATTGTTATGAATATTGAATGGATCTTATCTGGCACATTTCTAACTCAAAGAGTTTCTCAAGATGCAAAGATGTGTGACCATAAGTGTTTGTTTCTGGGATTACAAATTGAAATTATATACTGCATGTTTAAGGACTTGTTCCAGTTGGTGTGGGTGGCCAGAATATGATTCATGGCCTGCGTGGCTTTGACCTGAACCAAATGCAGTTTGATGATTCAGCCTGCAAAGATCTGGAGCTTCTTATTGGATGTCACCTCAAAATTGAACGCATCTCACTGTGTGGCAGTGTTTTCTCCACCAAGTACTTTGCTAACTTCCTATCGTCTTTTATGACCCTTGGTGGTAAGTTCAATTTCATTTTTTATTTTTTCGTGTTTTATTTTTAGCATGATCTTGTCCATCCATATTTGTCTGTCCATGTGTCTGCATGTATGTCCATGTGAGAGGTCACAGGAGTTGCCCAAAGTCCGTTCATATGGGTGCTTTGAACGTAAACTACAAGAGTTACAAAAACCAAACTTGTTGTATGTGAAGACGGTAAGGTTCATAGATTAATTGGTAGGGATGGAGTGTGCAGAGCCAACTGAACCGTGATCTGATTGGCTCATAGTTCCCACTTCCATTTTCTTTCTTTTTTTTTCAAGTTCTACACTCTCTGGACCTAAGCGGTGTGAAGCTGTCAGGCGGCGTAACTGACAGAGTGTGGGAAAGAGTGTGCTGTGTATTAGAACGTCATGACTTCCTGAGCTACGTGTCTCTCGCCAGTTGGAATATTTCCCTTCGACATGGTATGTTGCTTTTAGTTTGTCATGTTTGATATGATGGATGTTATTTGTCTGGTTGTTTGTTGCTTGCTTTTGTACATGAAAGAATGTTTGCCTATGTTAAATAATGTTACCCCAAGGATGCTGGTTTCATTTTTGTCACATGGAGTCTACTTGGGGAATTGCATTGTTGTCACATTAAATGATGAAATAATGAGTAATCGTTACTGAAACCCACCGCTAAGCTTTTAATCTTAGGCATTTCTTCCTTGCTGTGTAAACAGACAACTGTACTGTACTATACTACACACACTTATGCAGCAGTGCTATATTCAGAATCAACCTTCAGGCTAATAGGTACATTATTCATTATTTTAAATTATTATTAATTTTTTAAATTAATTATAATAGGTAGTATTAATAGGCACATAAACCAATAAATTTATTAGCGGGGCAACGCTCACTGTGAATTTGAAATGGATCTGTGATGATGAAATGTGTGATCGTTGGGCCCTTAAAATAATATTTTTGTGCTTTAGATAATGTTTTTATTCATAAAATGTAGAGGTGACAAGGGGCACACAATAATGTGGGATTGCCTGCAGTAATTCATTAGTTTATTTTTGCTCATGGAGCAGACGCACCTTATGCTATAAAAGACGGCATTATCACATTCATCATCATCATCATCGTCGTCATCATCATATTTGTCGCTTCTTCTTCTTCTTCTCAGTTACACGTTGTTACAATGTCAGTCCAGCCTGGGAGATGAAGAACGTTGTGGCTTTTCTGCAGCCATAGAGTTTGGTGTGTGTGGAGATGGTGTTAGTGGCCATAGTTTCTCTCAGTCCCTTTAGAAGGGGACCCGTCTGCTAGCACGTGTCCTGGTGTTTTTCTTCTCACGACCACAAGAGCAGGTTGATGATTGCGCCAGCTTCAGTTTCTTGAACATGTGGGCATTGAGACGACAGTGACCAGTTCGTAGTCGCATGATCACTATTTGCTGCCATTGTTCAAGGTGGTGGTGAGGATCCCCTTTTGCCTAGGGTTTCATAGTGACCTTCCAAAGGGTCTTTTCTATTCAAAGCTGACACTGTTGGCTGGTGACAAGTGTGTCGTACTGATCCACTGCCTCGTTGCCTGGGATTCTACAGTGGGCCTGGTACCCGTTGCAGGACTAATACTGATCTTTGCTTTGCAACTTCCTCCAGTATTTATAATTGTTGCTGAAATGAAACATTTTTTTATTTGCTGCGTGTGTTTTGCAGTGAACACGAGAACATTTATTAACAGTCTCAAGATAAAAACTGGGCTTTCGGCGCAGCGGCGGTTGACTCTGAATCTTTCTGCCATTGAGTTGGGTCAGTTTGGTTTGTGTTTCTCTTCTTTTATTATGTATTTTGACTACTGATTAACATGTTTTTTTTTAATGTTAAACTTGCTCTTTGAGCTGCTCCTGAGCTGGAAAAGCACTGTATAAGAACGATTAAAATGTATACGTATTTTGGGGTATGAGGACAATTAACCCCCCAGACACACCTCCTCCCCCCTCCTCCAGACAATTACCCCTGGACAGTTACCTCTTGGACAAACACCTCCTAGGACATCTACCCACTGGACAAGTACCCCCTCAAATCATATTTATCAAATAAAAGAAATGAAAAAAGGCCCTTTTTTCTTCTTTTTTTTTTCTTTTTATATTTTATTTTACGTATATAGAAGGCAAAAATTTCCTTCATAAAAAATGTTCTTCATAAAAATGATCTTGACCTTCAAGATCAACGCAAAAATAGAACACCTGAACGTTTAGGTACAATTAGCAACTGGAACATTGTTGTAATACAGATCTGCTTACCCTCCAACAAACTCATCAGCAATCCTGTCAGTAGAAATGAGTCACCTAAAAATGGGGATGTGTAATCATACCCGAATCAAACCACGAGTGAAAACAAGTCAACCCAGAGACGCCACTAAATGTTTGTAACTATAGAGATAGCTAAATACACTCTTAATTGTCCTAGATCTTTCTCCTTCTTATTGCTTTTATCTGTTCCCTCTTATCCTTTCCCTTCTGCAGTGTAGTGTTATATACACTCTTCGCCCTAATACTGTAGGTGCTCTGCAGGGGAGGGGGATAGGGTGTAGGAAGGGAGGAGGGGGAAAGAGTAAGGGGGGCTTAGATTCAGTTTTTTTTTATGTGTTAGCTGAGAGACAGAGAAAGCGGAATCTGAAAGGAAAGAGGTGCAATATAGTAATACAACTTTCAGATGTTTAATTTATTACGCTCAATGCATTATGGTAAACGGGTCTGGTAATCACATAACATTATGCATAAACTCTACATCTGTATGTTGTGTGCAATACCACATAGAAAGTCCAAGATAGGGCACTTGCGATAGTTGACCACAACACTAACGGTTTAGAAAATGATATAATATTTAGCCTTAGTTGGCAAACTAAATCGACTTATTTTTTTTATATTCTATTTCATCACTACTCACTACTGATATGTAACTTAACGTATTTTTTACATTTTATTTTATTTTATCACTTTATTTATGTGACCTGCTCTCGTGAATGTAAAAATTAATGTGGGCATTTGTACTTGTCCAGTGGGTTAATATCCTAAAGGGGTATTCAGGGATTAATCTTGAAAGTGACCATGATAGGTCATTTGACCAGTTCACAGGAAAAACAATAGGTCATTTTGGAAAGCAATAAGTCACACAGTCTCATTCGATCGCTTAACAGTACAAATGGTACAAAATAACTCCACGAGTCTCTCTCTCTCTATTTAAAATTCGGGCATCAGTGACAAATCTGAATTCCTTTTAAAACAGTAATAAACATGATAAATCGAGCGATAAAGATACAGATACTAGTACAGTTGTAGTAACACTAAGAGTAAGAGATCGAGAAAATAATAAATAAATATTATACACTAATAGTTATACTACTACCAAATGAAGAATTGGCCTATAAACTAAAGTAATGGAGCCTGCGGCTGAAGCATATACTGCAGGAAGAGTTATTTTTACCCTGTTTGAGTATTAAACATGGTACAATTTAACTATAAAAGAAGGGAATAAAACAAAAACAGCAGAAGACAAGTGTCGACCGGTTTCTGTCTCAAAGAACTTTATCAAGACATTTCCTGATGCTGCCGACATTTTTTATGTTTCTATGGAAATGTACAGGTCTGCATCCATTCTTTAACCTTATTTAATTACCTCCACAAAATAAAATAAAAAAGCAATAATTATAAAAATAATACTTACTAATGAATAAAGAAATGAACACAAATAAATTAAATAAAATAAATAATTAAATACAAAATACATTAGTTTAAAATAACCCACAAACAAATCATCTACGTCATGTGTGACATCATTAGTACACACTACACAATCTGTGCACTGCCAAAAGAGGGAGACAATCCAACAGTGCCAAAGTACATACATGTAAATAGATCCGTAAATTATTAGTTATAATAATAATAATAATAATAATAATAATAATAATAATAATAATAATAATAATAATAATAATGACATTACTAATAATTTAATAATGTGCATCTTTAAATGAAAAAACAAAACAAACTAGGCTATAGTATTACTATATAGGCCTAAACACCATGTTTTTTTTTCGGAGGCATTTTTTTGTTTGTTGACAAAATGGAATCGCAAACTAGATCTACACTGTGACTGTCAATGCGTTGGCGCGTTGCATGTCAGCAATGAAAACTATGGATCGGAAAAGTTTGTATTATACTGAAAGGGTAAATAATTTCGTTTCGGTAATGGTTGTGCTAAGTTTTATTGAGTTCGCAGTTTGTATAGAACTTTTTAAATGACAAATCTTCACAAAGTTTGACCGCCTGATCGTAAAATCAATAGGTCACTTGACCAGCTGGCTGGCAAACCAATCGGTCATTTCAGATTTGTATGCGTCAATGACCGATGACAGACGCCAAGAATAAACCCTGGGTATTTGTCTAGGGGGTGACTGTTTGGGGGGGTAGTTGTCTTAGAACCCTATTTGGATGTTATAATTTAGATAGACTAAGAATTTAGCATTTTATTTTTCTTACATTTCCAGATAATATCTGAAAATACTTTGAAATAGGAATAAGAACGAACCCAATAATAATATCTGCTGGTTGGTTGTTCCATTGCATGCCATATCTCATGAACCACTGAATAGGTTTTGTCCAAATTTCACGGGAACATTAAATTAGTTAGTGGTCAGCTTCCTGTGCAATCGTATCAGCTCTACCTCAAAGGCCAAGGTGGCTGGGGTCAATTTTTTTTCTGAACACGTTTTGCTCTACATCTCAAAAACTATTTGGTTGAAATTTGGTATACAGGTAAAAGTCATTCAGTGGCAGTCTAATTGTCAGTCAGTTGATCACTCCAAAGCTGCGAAATTCACTTTTTTGTTCAAAACACATTTTTACTGCGTTTCAGTAATGATTGAACTGATTTTGATTATTTGTATTATACAGATACTGTTAACTGCCGCTCAGCCTTTTGCATCATTCACTTTTGCTCTTTCTCAAAGCTCAAGGTCATTAAGGTCAGTGATATTGTATGGACATTTGCGCTTGATCTCAGAATTGGCTGGAACAATTTTGATCATAGTTTGCTTGCAGATAGTTCAGATAGTGACCCATCCTTTCATGTTTACATTTTGTTTCTATAAGGTAAGAGCCGAGTCCATGAAGAGTAACACTTCAACATTCTGATTTCAGCTATATTATTTGTGTTTCAAAATACATTTTAATGGTTTGCCATTTTGTTTTTTTTACTTGAACTTTATCAGTTTATCAGTCATTGTATTTCTGTTGTTTTGTTTGTGTTGAATGTGGGTTTTGTTTTTAGTTGGGAGTGGGTGGGAGAGGGTGTTTGCACTAACACTCTTAAATGTGCGTTACATTTATCTTATAGCGAGCGTTGTGGCCAAGTGGGCTAAGGCGGGACTAATTTGCCTTGTCCACAGGCCAGAAACTAATGGCGCCTGACAAGTGTGGAATCGATCCAGCATCTGGGCATTATGTTTCTCCGAATGTTATTTACTTTCGACTCTGGCAACGTCTCGGGGGGTTTTCTCCAGATACTCCGGTTTGCTCCCCAAGCCAAATTTCAAAAACGCAACTATTATTAGGTAGGTTGGGTTTGGGCGCGCCACAGTCTGCAACTATGCCTTCTCCAGGGGAGGTGGCCCAGAATTTCCCAATAAAAATGGGCAATAAAACATTCAGAGTTTTCGTTTTTTTACCACTGTGAGCAGGTCATCGTGTTGTCCAGTGGCTTGTGTGGTCTGTCGGACTTCGTTGTTGGTGATGTGCTGGGTATAGGAAATGCCCAGAAGTCTTCTGTAGCACCTCATTTCCATGCTTTGTATTCTTTGTTGTAGATGTGCTATGAGGGTCCATGTTTTACAAGCGTACAGAAAGATGGAGATGACAAGAGAGCGCAGCAGCCTTATCTTGGAATGTAGACTGATGGTCCTGTCTTTCCAAATGGGCTTCAACCTTGCCAGAGCAACAGTTGTTTGCCAGATCCTGGAGAGAAAAGAAACTGAAACTCTGATGGTACGGCCTTGCATAGACCATCCTGCAAGGCACAGTGCAAGGTTGTAGAAGAAGAGGGAGACCAAAAAAGAGGTGGGAGGACAACATTCGAGAATGGACTGGCTCGACACTGAGCGAAGCCATCAGGTTTGCTGAGGACAGAGAAAGATGGAGTATGCTGGTTAAACGATCGTCTGTGGTGCCCCAACAACTTCTGAGTTACGGGATAGAATAGGGATAGAATAGGAATAAAGCATTACCAAAAAATTTGTGTTTTTTTATATTTTAAATTCATGTGTACACAAAATTTTTGTTTTCATCCTGCAGGGGATATGCGGCCCTTCCTTGTGAAATGCGTGCATGTAAAGTCAAAACTTATTGGCTTAGACATCAGGTAATTTAAAATAAATTACATAAATAAATAAATACAATATTTAATATTAAAATAAAAATTAAGGAGTCAAAGGGTGAACATGTGTGCATATATATGAATGAATTTAGAAGGAAAAACAAATACCCATATTGTTTACTGTAAAGTAATTTATGTATTATAAAAAAAAAATTTTTTTACATCCTAAACTGAATATTAGAACATACATGCAGTGTATCAAGTGCAAATGTCAATGTGTTTGTTCTGTACAAAGGAAACATTCACAACAAGGAAGACAGAAAGTGGGTGTAAAATACAGGAAACATGGTGTTTTCCCTAAAGAGGTAGAAATGGGAGTTTATAATAACATTTTTAATATACTCTTTTTAAAAAGGTTGTAAGTCTAGTTAAGCAATGAATGATAATCAGATGAAGTTAAATGATGAATGCACAAATTAAAATGTTTCTGAATATCTCTTAGGTCCAAATGTCTCATAATCGCGACAGTACAGTCTCTGTGCGTTTTCTGCTTCAGGGGATGCTGCTCCAAACAGACTTTGATGCACCGACTGTGGGATTTGATCACCAAGGCCTCTGGTGATGAGAACAAGAAACCTTTGCGCTATCTGATGGTGGGCCACTACCTCAATTCTGTAACCAACCTATCAGCACGAGTCAACTCAAATGAGTATGACAAACAGCTGACTAAGAGACTGAACCAAGTGGCGGATGTAGTTCACATATGTCACAGGTACGACAACCCTGTGTGGGATCATGTCGCCAATATGTAGTCACTAGTTACCAGTGTACAGTGACGACATCAACATCGATTCTGCATCAAGATGTTGGAGACCCACAGCTCTGTCAGCTATTCTGTAAGGATTTCTATCGAAAGGAGACAAAGACAGTTCCCTCCCCTTACCTACATGTATCAGGAAAACAGTGTCATTCAGCTCTGTGCTTTATGAGTCCTGGATATTCGTTCCCAGAGATCGTACCTTACACAGCATTCCAGGAGCATGAAATTTAAGCATTGTGGGATCCAATATTTTGCCATATTCAATGCTTAGTTAGCATTGTCAGGTTGTTCCAATCTTTGCCAAGTTCAAAACTTTGCATTTTTATTGACTGCCATTGGCTGATCTGAGGCTCCTCTTCATATACTCAGGGACTTGCCATTACATGTGGATTTGTGTGGTTTGTTTGTTTGTTTGTTTGAATTAATTAATTTATTCTTTCATTTATTTGTTTGTTTATTTTCATTGTACATGAGAGGCATATCACATTTTGTTAAAATAATGAGATAATTGAACTTCCTCAAACAGTGCTTCAGATTGTTGGTGCGCCCGCGCCATTGGCGCATATTTTATCAGAATGGCGCATAACAGTCAACGTGAATGCGCCAGCCTGGCGCGTCATGAAAATCAAGAAGGACTAGGTGAACATACGATACGAATACCTTCGATTGTCAATGACCCATCTTTTTCAAAATTGACCCATCATTTTGCATGGCCCATGATGTCTGAAAACAATCTGAAGCACTGCTCAAAGTGTGCGCGCACAAGCATGCAGTGGTGATTTTGGTTTGCAACAGGCAGTTTCCACAAAAGCTGACCCTCCCCTTGGATCCACGCACACTAAGTCTTGGAGATCTGTCAAGCGTAGGCTCAGTTTGAGTGTCAAGAGACTATGCACTGCGCTGACTTCCTCTTTTATGCTATAAGCATTCCAGATGTACTGGAACCTAGCAACAAACGGTCATATTAGGACATTATAGAACTGCAAAGATCTGCATTTGCGTGAAAGTCTTTTCATTTGTGGTTTCAGCATAATAGGAATTGTTACGGGAGCTCTTGTCGGTGGTTCTGGCACATCACAACATTAACTCTTTGCCTGCCAATCGACGATATATCGTCGATCTGAGCCATCATGTTTGTGCCAATCGACGATATATCGTCGATTTCAGTATTCCGTTTCGTTACGTTTTTTTTGCGCAGTCCAATCCAAGTTTTATTTTAACCAAAGAGAGATAACTCTTTCTTCTTTCGTTCTCGATCGACACGCACGTGGTTTCTTCAAATTGATTCGTTTTTAGAGTGTTTTTTTGTGCATTTTACTAAGCATTGTGATGGGCACAATCGACAGTGTGTCAAACTCTGCTAATAATCAATATAATTTCAAACTGTAAAGTGTATTTTGATCCTAAATAAATTTTCTTTCTGGTGTGTGAAGCTGATTCAGTGATTGGAATTATTCCTCCAGATTTTTTTTTATCACTGTGGTATGTAGAAATATTTTTATTTTATTTTATCATTTCAAAAAGATCAACATGCTTTCAAAACACATATTTCAATAACATAATCAAATTAACATTTTTTTGTTTTTTTTTCTTATTCTTCACTCTTTTACCTTTAATTTGATATGAAATATGTCTATTTAACAACTATTATTGAAAGAACAGTAGCTTAAATGCCTAAGGTACTGAACTTTATTTCCGGTGCCAGAGAAATGTCTGGCACAAACGTGGAAACATGCCTGGCAGGCAAAGAGTTAATTATGTGATGATAAAATTACGGTTAACAGTTTGTGCTAGACTATCCTATCCCGTAACTTGAAGGTCATTGGGGCACCACAGATGATTGTTTAACCAGCCTACTCCATCTTTCTCTCTCCTCAGCAACCCTCATATCTTCGCTCAGTGTCAAGCCAGTCCATTCTCGAATGTTGTCCTTCCACCTCTTTTTCTGTCTCCCTCTTTTTTGGCCTCCTTGTACCGTGCTTTGCAGGATGGTCTTTGCAAGACCTAGTGCTCTGGTGACATGGCCATACCATCGGAGTTTCTGTTTCTTCACCACTGTGAGCATGTCATCATGTTGTCCAATGGCTTGTGTGATGGTTATCGGACTTTGTTTTAGGTGATGTGCTGGGTATAGGAAATGCCCAGAAGTCTTCTGTAGCACCTCATTTCCATGCTTTGTATTCTTCGTTGTAGGTCTGCTGTGAGGGTCCATGTTTCGCAAGCGTATAGAAAGATGGAGATGACAAGGGAGCTCATCAGCCTTACCTTGGAATATAGACTGAAGATCCTGTCTTTCCAAATGAGCTTCAGCCTTGTCAGGGCCGCAGTTGTTTGTGTGACCCTGGAGAGGACTTCCTGTTGGGATCCATTGTCTGATACAGTGGCTCCTAAATATTTGAAGCTAGGCACTGTGTTGAGGGATTGGCCTTGGACTTTGATAGCCATGTTGATGCCATTGATATTGTTGGTCATCATTTTGGTCTTCTCTGCACTTATTTCCATTCCATAGGTTCTGGAGGTGGTGTCAAGCCTCTGTAGCAGCTGTTCAAGTTCTTGTTCCTCTCCAGCCAATCCATCAATGTCATGTGCAAAACGGAGGTTGGAGATTGCTCTATCCCTTATGCTGACTGTGCCTTTCTGATCTGCAAGGGCATCTGATATAATTCGCTCTAGGAAGATGTTGGAGAGTGTTGGAGAGAGTAAGCATCCTTGGCACACACTGATTGTTGTTCTGAACCAGTTCCCGATGGCGCTGTTGTGGAGGACTGCACTGGTAGCCTTGTTATACAGGCTTTTCATGACTGCAATAATTGGTTGCCCACAGAGCTGCATGCCAGACTCGGTCAAACACTTTCTTGAAGCTAGACTGAATTTGCTTATTTGATTTTTTAATATAATTAATCATTTAACTTACAACTTTTGTACAAATTTTGGAATCTCATGCGTGCTGCAATACAAGTATATGAATTCACCCAAATTCATAAGGTTCCATTTTTGTGCAAATCTGCACGAGATGAGTCCAAAATAGTCCCAAATAATTATTTTCGATGGAACTCAGAATTCCGTTGATCTGTTTGCAAAAATGAGCATGTATTTTGTGTCCAGGAAAAGTGCTTGTACAGCATCCAGTATCATCATCATCATCATCATCATCATCATCATCATCATCATCATCATCATCATCATCATCATCATTATTCAAGCTATGTGTGTACTATGACCAGTGATAAGAAAGTGAGGAGTGAATTTTACCAGCGTAAATGTTATGTATGTCTTTCTATTTTTTATTTTAGTGCAGCCTATTCAAAAAACATTAAAAGTCAGCAAAATTATTGTATTGGTCATTGGTGGTTCAATTGTAACTTTTGTGACTGTAGCTTTTGCCTTTCTTTCTTTTATTTGTCTTATATCACGTTCTTGTGAAAAAAGATACAATAAACCCTTGAATTGATTTGAATTCAATTATTTTTGCGTTTACACAGTGTGTAAGGTATAAAAATTTTACAGGGATTTTCTGTTTATTTGTTGTGTAATTATATTATGGAAAGTTGAAAATACACCGGACTTTTTTGTGTTTCAGGGGGAGAGGGAGGGGGGGGGTAATCTTGCACTGCCAGTTGTCTAGAATCGCAGATATTCCCAGCAATGGCTGTCCAGAACCGCAGACAGTGTTTGCTCACCTACACACAGTACAGCATCAAATATACACTACAATCTGTGTAGGGTAGAGCACCGAAGTTGCATTTCTGTAACAGATGATCCTTTGGAGAGTTTTTTTTTCTTTTTCATTGGTTGGTTGTTTACGGTTATTACTGGATGGGAGCAGTCTGTGTGTCTCTCTCTGTCTCTCTCACCTCTCCTCGAGTTGTTAGTTATAATTGAATAAATGATTGACTTTTAAACAATTTGAATACTCATGTGCCTATTATCTGACCTACATTTTCTAGTTCAAGGAAAAGAGAAAGCATGCTGAAAGAGAGCCCTCGTGGGAATACCGGGGGTTTCTGTACAAATAGTATCCCAACTTACTGGAAATTTAGTACTTTAAATTCCCACTGTCGCTGTTTTTCTCCTTTGTTCTTTCTCGTTCCTACTAGGTTTTATCAATCTACTATACTATCTTTTTATTTGATAGGCCCGTCACCTACCTTTTTTTCTTAAAAACTCTCCCAAAACTCCTCTTTTGTGTATTGGGTCTGTTGGGTCAGCTTGGGAATATTAGACGCTCTCTGCTATTATTAAGCAATGTAGGCATTTTATATGTATGTGTTTGGTTGATATTTTATAATGATGTTTGTATTCTATTTTGTTTTTGTAAACTGGGGTTCGATAAATTAGAGTATGGCCTCGGCGTCCCCTGCGTGGGATGCCTTTATTGTAAAGTGACTGGCTGGTGGAGTGCCTTCAATGTTACCACTAGGGTTGCTTCAGCAGATCTTTTATACGGAGCAGGGGTGAGTCCTCTTTCATCCAAGTTGTGGTCCTGATTTTGTGGTCCTGATTCTGCTTTCTTCAGTCCGCTGGACCCTGTAAGCAATGAATAACTAACTGAGAGAAAGAGAGAGAGAGAAAGTGGGGGGGGGGGAAGAGAGAGAGAAAGCACTCAAACAAACAAATAAGCAAGAAAAATAAATAAAAGCGCACTAAATCTAGGTGCAGTGCCAGCATGACTCTGTGCCAAAAGTAAAAAGACATGGACATGTTACTGTAGCACAATTTCTCATAGAGAAACAACTTCCTCTGTGTCTCTCTCTATCTCTCTCACACACACACATACTCATACACACATTTTCTCTATACCTCTATCTTCCATTCCACCTGCACCCTCCCTCTCCACCAACTTTTTAAAAATATATATATTTTCTCCTGTCAGTTGTAAACAGTTTTATATTGTGTATTACTATTGCTAGTATTAGTCACTCCATCATTTGAAAACCAGACTTTTCCGTTTTTCTTTTACATCAAAGACAATTTGTCATCACCTGTGTTTCGCAATATAGACCAACTGGTTCTTGAAGTTTGAAAGTGGGACGTATACAGTGTAGTTGGGACTTGACTAAGCATATAATACTATCTTGCTCTTTTTTTTGTGGAAGGAGGGAGTTGGCCTCATTGTGTTTTGACTACTCTGAATGAACAGAACACTGTTGCACAGCAGTCTGAGAATGCTCTACATACTGAGTATCAGACACTGCTGAGTTCAAATTAACTGTCTCACGAAAGGTGAGTTGTCAGCAGTCTTTAATACTCTCTACTGCACCAGTACAGCAGGCCTAGTAGATTTATTATAAAGAAACAGTCCATTCAGCCTAGCTGAGAATTGACAAGAGAATTTCTCTCTGGGGAGCTATGCTAGTTTCAGCTGTGCTGTATGGGATGAGCCAGTTAATTTATTCTCTAGTGAGCTGTCTTTTACATAGCTTTTTTTTTTTCATGACAGTGTAATATTATTCATGAGCTAATTTTAAATATTACTACTACTACTACTACTACTACTACTGAATTACAATTTTAAAACATATTTTCCCAAAGCTTTGGGTCAAAGCGCCTTTAACTTTAAATAGGTAATTGCAAGTAAAGGATGTTTTATGACATTTCAATCTAGCTGTAATGAAACTATATTAATTAAGCTGATGAGTAAACTCTAAATGTACGGGGTCATTTGCAGTATAAGCAAAAATGATCCATATATATATATATATATATATATATATATATATATATATATATATATATATATATATATATATATATATATATATATATATATATATATATATATATATATATATATATAATTTAATATAAATTCTCTCCAAATGGCTAGCACCATACAGCAACCATTAAGGAACAAGGCGTCAGGAGAACCAGGCTTTATGAATGCAATTCTACTGCTTATTGAGCTCTTGTAGCTCATTAAGAAGCACATGGAATTGAAAGTCACTATGTCTCACTTTTGTCCACCTTTGAGAGCAGGATAATTATTTTCCTTATATATATATATATATATATATATATATATATATATTAGATATCGCAGAAGGAAAGGAAAATAACGCCAAACAAGATAGTATAAGATCTTTGGTTATAAGGATCATGCATGTTATCAGCATTAAATGGGGTTTCTGCGGCATGGCACATGAACAAACAAGTGTTTTCCATTGTAAACCTGTTGTTAAGGACAAAAGAGATATATAGATTAAACTTTGATATGTTGCATAATGTGTATGGGTTTTAATTGAAAATAATACTAAATGTGTTTCTGGCTTGAATATTCATGTGCTTGTTATTAATTATTACTTTTTTGATGACAGTTGCCTCTGCGGAAGACTGTATATGAATCAAATTATATTTAGCATCAAAGTGACCAACAAAGTATACTTCAGCCTGTTAATATATAATTATTCTTACACATCCAGTATATAAGACTGAAACTTGTGGAGGCTTGCCACTATGAAACTGATCATGGTTCAACTCCTCGCTCTGTAATCAGATTAACTCTGACACTCAGTATTAATCCTACATCAGAGTAAGTTTGTAATCTGTGCTTGACCTACTGTGACCATGTAGATGGGGCAGTAAAAGGTCTCGCCACCCGGCTTGCTAAAAATAGCCTGTATGACTCATGCTTTTGGTGTGAAATGGGGGTTGTCCTGACAAGGTCACACCAACATGATCAGCATGGTTGGTAAAAAGGAGCACAATATACATGTACAAATTATATGGTTTGTTATAATAGTTGTGTCTTTTGTCTTTTTATCCAAATAATAATGGTCTTAAATCCATATGTTAATGTTATGTTATTTAACACTGTATACATAATCATACTGGTTTAAAATTGTTAGTATATAGTCTAGTGCTTTTCATGTATGTAATTTGATATTAGTAATAGACACTTCGAAAATGGGAGGTAACTTGTCTTTTGTTTTGTTTTTAGTTACCCAGGCAGACATCTCGTCCTTCAGAGCACTATGAAAGTTACCTCGAGCTGCAAGCTTTTCTTCGGGAAAGAGAGGTGGAGGTTGCCTGGCATGCAAGGCCGAACGGTCGGAGCTAGCCAGGATTGCAAATGAAATCAACCTTTCGGTTGATCTGGAAGGTTTGATGGAGGACAGAGGAAAAATTGTAGGCAAGAAACTGTTTATTTGCAAAGGATGTCCGCCTCAGACAACTCTGGCACAACATGCAGGCAAGCTGACCAAAGTTATTTCCCCTCGTATTTCCGAGCTTGGTCTATTGTCTTTGCTATGCTGCCTTTTATAACATTTGGCTGTTTTCAAGGACAACTTGTAAAACACGTGCACACACACACACACACACACACACAAACACACACACACTAAACAACAAAACACATAATGCACCCTGTCACCTACAAACAACTTGAATAAGCACAACACGTACAATGCAACACACACACACACACGCACACCAGTGATACTAGAGACATCTGCACATTTCTTGAAAATCCCACAACTTTAAATATACAGAAGAGATACAAGACACATCATAATATTGTTCTTGTTTACAAATGAGATAGATAGATAGATAGATAGATAGATAGATAGATAGATAGATAGATAGATAGATAGATAGATAGATAGATAGATAGATAGATAGATAGATAGATAGATAGATAGATAGATAGATAGATAGATAAGATTAGGATAGATAGATCAGAATAGATAGATTGATATATAGATTGCTTGCTTGATTGATTAGATTGCTTGATTAGAAAGATAGATTAGATGATAGGTAGAGGTGACATGAATATGCAAATATTATATGATCTTTCAATTGATTAGTCACAATTTTAGCACATGCTGACCTTGCAACAGGTGTAGCACTATTTTGTTTGCCAGTACACAGTGCAGAAGGGTAGGGATGCTGGCACTGTTCCAGAACAATAACAAAAACATGCTTCCTTGCAGCTGTCTTTAAAAAAAAAAAAATGAAATAAATACATGAATGCATGTTATAGTATTATTTACATAAAAATGTGTTAGAAATGCTGTTTGAACTGATTTACTCATAGGAAAGATCGAGGCCTATATAAAAGTATCCTTATAGTCAAGACACTTTATTACCCAATGAATTCAAAATACATAGGATTTTGTTTTGGTGATGCGGTAAAACATTCAGTCCCTCTGCAACAACAAACAACCTTCCACTGGACATTAAGACGTTAGAATACTCTGATAGAAAAAGTTATTTAAGGAGTAAAGCACAGGCGCACGCCCACTCGCAACCTCCCCCACGCACACGCCCACTCGCAACCCCCTCACGCACACGCATACTCACGCATACCCACATGGGTATCTAAATTAAAACATAATGAGATAAAATACATTAAAGAATCAGAATTGCACCACTAACACATTATCGCAAATAATAAATTGGCGTTTAAGTATAACACCTCATGCTCTGTGGATAACTGAGGACACTGGTACTAAGAGGGCGGCCTCGGGGAAGAAGCTGTGTCTAAACCGGCTAGTTCTAACTTTTAGAGCTCTGAAATGTTTGCCTGACGTGAGGAGCTCGAACAGATGGTTGGCTGGGTGCGATGGGTCGCCAGCTATATTGTTACTATATAATATCATAGATTCAGAGTATCTGTGATAATATTGACACTGGGAGTAGTATTTATTATTATAATACTTGTATTTAACACTATAGGTGTATGTAGGGTCTTATAAAGACATATAATATAGCAATCCTAATTTTTGGGGGAAGGCTTAATAAATTAACTATACTTAAATTATTTGATTTATCACAAGTTTACATTTGTTTTCCGCTCATTGTTAATTGCGTTGTCCACCACCCCCACTTCCATCCCTCATGAGCAGATATATATGCAAGCAGCTGGGTTGATGATATACTCATTTCATTACCTTATATATATATATATATATATATATATATATATATATATATATATATATATATATATATATATATATATATATATATATATATGAATAAGCACAACACGTCATATATAGATAGATAGATAGATAGATAGATAGATAGATATATAGATAGAGATATATATAGATAAATAATTAAACTATGAATAATAATAGTAAATATATAACTCTGTGTAAGAAGGTAAATGAATGTAAAGTTGACAGATTTGTGAATGTCATTGGAAACAAAATAAAGATAGAATAAACATGCAAAAGTAAAGACAAACAGCTAAGTCAATATATAAACGAAAGGCGTACGTGCGAGTGTGGGTGAGAGAGAGAGAGAGAGATTTGGAATTGTTCCAAAACAACAAGAAGAAAACATGAAAACATTACATGCCTAGAGAAAGAATGCAAATAAAGGTAAATACTTGAACAGCTTGTACAGAGGCTTGACACCACCTCCAGAGCTTATGGAATGGAAATAAGTGCAGAGAAGACCAAAATGATGACCAACAACACCAATGGCATCAACACGGACATCAAAGTACAAGGCCAATCCCTCAACACAGTGCACAGCTTCAAATATTTAGGAGCCATTGTGTCAGACAATGGGTCTCGACAGGAAGTCCTCTCCAGGATCGCACAAACAACTGCTGCCCTGACAAGGTTGAAGCCCATTTGGAAAGACAGAACCATCAGTCTACATTCCAAAGTAAGACTGCTGCGCTCTCTGGTCATCTCCATCTTCCTATATGCTTGCGAAGCATGGACCCTCACAGCAGATCTCCAACGAAGAATACAAAGCATGGAGATGAGGTGCTACAGAAGACTTCTGTGCATTTCCTATACTCAACACATCACCAACGACGAAGTCCGACAGACCATCACACAAGCCATTGGACAACATGATGACCTGCTCACAGTGGTTAAGAAACGGAAACTCCGATGGTATGGCCACGTCACCAGATCATCAGGCCTTGCAAAGACCATTCTGCAAGGCACAGTGCAAGGAGGTAGAAGAAGGGGGAGACCGAAAAAGAGGTGGGAGGACAACATTCGAGAATGGACTGGTTTGACACTGAGCGAAGCCATGAGGGCTGCTGAGGACAGAGAAAGATGGAGTATGCTGGTTAAACGATCATCTGTGGTGCCCCTACGACCTTCGGGTTATGGGACAGGATAGGATAGGATAGGAAAAAAATAAAAAATATATCCATAAAACAATAAGACTCCAGTCTTCCCATTTACTGTTACCATTTTGCCCAATTTAGGGCTTCTTCAGAACAAATATTTTCTGTACAGGGAGAGCTTATATATATTTAATTAATTTTATGTATACTGGTACAATCGCTGTATACTGGTGCAATCGCTGAAGAAGGGGAAGTCAGCAGGAGTGGACAACATACCTGCAGAATTGCTTCAAGAAGGAGAAGAAGCGATCATTGACACCCTCACCATTATCTTTAACAAGATTTGGCAGAGTGGGGAGTGGCCAACACCATGGACCCAGTCGCTTGTCTTCAATCTTCCCAAAAAAGGTAACCTTCAGGAGTGTGAATTAATTACTGGATCATCAGCCCCAGCAAAGTCCTCCTGAAAATAATACTCAACAGGTTGAAACCCCAAGGTGAACAAATCATATAGCTGAAGAACAAGCACGATTCAAGGCATGGAGCAGATTTTCAACCTCAGAATAATCTGCGAGAAATACCTACAGCATCAACATCTATATCATGTGTTTGTAGACTTCAAAAATGCATTTGACCGAGTCTGGCATGCAGCTCATTGGGCAACCTTGAGAGTGTACAACATCAGCCCTAAAATTATTGAAGTCATCAAAAGCCTGTATGACAAGCCTACCAGTGCAGTCCTCCACAACAGCGCCTTCGGGGAACTGGTTCAGAACAACAATCGGTGTGCGTCAAGGATGCCTACTCTCTCCAACACTCGTCAACATCTTCCTAAAGTGCATCATGTCAGATGCCATTGCAGATCACGAAGGCACAGTCAGCATTAAAGGTAGAGCAATCTCCTATCTCCGTTTTGCGGATGACATTGATGGATTGGCGGGAGAGGAACAAGAACTTGAACAGCTGGTACAGAGGCTTGACACCACCTCCAGAGCCTATGGAATGCAAATAAGAGCAGAGAAGACCAAAATGATGACAAACAACACCAGTGGCATCAACACAGACATCAGAGTCCAAAGCCAATCCCTCAACACCGAGCCTATAGCTTCAAATATTTAGGAGCCATTGTAGCAGACAATGGGTCCTGACAGGAAGTTCTCTCCAGGATTGCACAAACAACTGCAGCCCTGCCAAGGTTGAAGCCAATTTGGAAAGACAAGACCATCAGTCTACATTCCAAGGTAAGGCTGCTGCGTTCCCTTGTCATCTCCATCTTCCTATACGCTTGCGAAACATGGACCCTCACAGCAGATCTACAATGAAGAATACAAAGCATGGATCGAGATTTAAGGTGCTACAGAAGACTTCTTCGGGGCATTTTTTATACCCAGTACATCACCCACGACGAAGTCCAAAAGACCATTACACAAGCCATTGGACAACACGATGACATGTTCACAGTGGTGAAAAAACATAAACTCCAATCGGTATGACCACGTCATCAGAGCATCGGGCCTTGCAAAGACCATCCTGGAGGAGGCAGAAGAAGAGGGAGACAGAAAAATGAGGTGGGAGAACAATATTCGAGAATGGACTGACTTGACACTGAGCAAAGCCAGGAGGGTTGATGAGGACAGAGAAATTTGGAATGCACTAATTAAATTATCATCTGTGGTGTCCCAACGACTTCCAAGTAATGGTATATGATAGCGTAGAATAGGATAGGCTCTGGTATAAATATAAAATAATAAATATTGAGATAGACAATCCAAGGTAAAGAGGTTTAAAAAAAAAACAGAATGTAAAAAAAAATGCATCAGATTAAATGTAAAGATAAAGTGATGACAGGTATAATATAGACTGGCAAACAATTAATTAGGTGTTATCAGTTTTATTATGGGAAAAAAGGGAAGAAACTTTCAGATAAAGAAATGAAGAAATAAATTAATTGGATTTAGTATATTAATGAAGTTTGCTAACGAAAAAAGAATTTATTTATTTTAAAATATATTTTTTAAATTTATTTATGTATTTATATAGTTTTTGAATTATGTTTTATGTAGTCTATATAGATATAACAACTTTTTATTATCACTTTTATTTTGCGTGTGTCCACTACGACAATAACAAAGAAAGACGAAAGCTATTTGTACTAAAAATGTTTATTTTTCTGAGTCTGACCAAAGACAATCTTTGGTCTGACTGCCGATGGCCCAGCCGCGAGCGCGTGATTCCCTATTTTTGGCTGTCCCCCAATCACGCCACTCCTTGTGCAACGTCACAAGTTTTGTGGTAGATCCCGGAAATCTAAAAATAACTGGCTGATCTCATGCGATTGGAATGTGACCCACTTTATAGACAGCGCGCGAGCCCTACAACAGACATTTGGGTCACGTTTCATGTAAAAGTTGTACACGAGCCAACACTTGTAAACAGCAATTTTGTAAACATTTGATTCAAACGCAGACAAGAAAACTGTTACTTTTGTTAGATATCTTTAGCCTTGGCTTCAATTTACATGTTTGTTGCTGAATATACCAAGTAGCCTACCCCTAGTACAAACCAAGGATGTACATGTACATTCAGTGTACATTCCCTGTACAAACCAATACAAACAAATTCATTTTTAGTAGGATTAAAGATTTTGTGTTCTTTTGAAAAAGTAGTTTCTTTTGTGGGCTGTTAATATTGTTGACTTCTAACCACAATACGCAATTGGATCTCTGTATGATAACAGTCTGATAAGATAAGGATTAATAGAAAACAAATATCTCATTGTGTATAAATCATTATGTGTACTATTATATCGTATAAGTATTATTGTATTAAAGACAAAACAACCTAGTTCACAGCAATAGAGAATTTTATGATTTTCACAATGGAGTGAACATGTATACACGTGTATATTTGGATAGAACATATGCAGTTAATTTCTATTTCTGGTTTTCTAGTTTAAATGATTAATAAACTTTATAAGTTTGTATGTATGTAATATAGTTTGAATTAAGTTTGTGTACATTACTGAACTTTTAAATTATTAACCTTGTAAGCTTAAAGAGTGAAGTTTGTTAAATTCACAGTAAAATTGACTAGCTATAATAATACTTGGTATTTCTTTCTTTCTTTATGTATACCCTACAATTTGTCGATACAATTTTTTTGATACAATTTATTTTTAGTTGCTGCTGTCAATACCAGTATGAATGGGTTAGACAGGATTCAGCATTACTCTTTTGTTTAATAATCTCATGAAACCCTAAATCTTGGCCTTAGTGTATAGTGCTTCCAACAGTTTGAGACTCCAGCTAGTGAAAGTGCAACACTGTAATTTGGATCAATACTCAGGGTAACCTTTTTTTTCCCCCACTCCATTCCTTTTGCCTCAGCTTCCATCATTTCTTCTCTCTCTCTCTCTCTCTCTCTCTCTCTCTCTCTCTCTCTCTCTCTCTCTCTCCCTTCCCCCTCTCCCTCTACCCCATTTCCCCTCCCCTTTCTTTCACTGATAATGTACTGTGGAGGGGTGTAGTGTTTTCAAAGTGCTCTAGGGTACGAGATGAGAGGCAACATGGAGGATATTTTTTAAAAAACTAATGTCTTAACGGACTCTCTCTCTCTCTCTCTCTCTCTCTCTCTCTCTCTCGCTCTCTCTCTCTCTCTCTCTCTCTCTCTCTCTCTCTCTTCATGAACTTCTTCGTCATTGTACTGTGGTGGATTCCACTCCACCCCCATCCCTCCCACCCCACTCCTACCCCATGCAAATGTGAGTGTGTTCCTTGGATGCCCCCCTATAGCTAACTAATTGTAAGAAAAAGCATTAAAATTGTTTATATAGGTATTGTCACAGTTTGTACGTGTTTGAGAAATTGTGTATAGGAAGGCGATATTGACCTAAACTGAAGAAAATGTGTATTGTTTAATTATAGGTTTTGTCACATGTTGTACGTGTTTCAAAAATTTGAGTTTGGGAAGCTGAAGGTGATATTGACATAAACTGAAGAAAACAATGTTTAGCTACGTTGGTGTATGTGGTTGAATGAGGGTGAGAAATTACGTGTGTGTGAGAGAAGCATGGTTGCAGTAATTTGTTGCTAGGAATACTTAATGGTAATCTCTGCCCTATTTTCCATTGCCATTGTTAGTAAAAGTTAACAAAATGTCTACATTAGCACAATACTGGTAATACTGGTTTTACCACTCGAGTTTATTGTTGTTATCTTCATGCCCAAAACACTACTAAGAAAGTTTTGTGGTTTACTGTCTTTTTCCATAATTATATGGGACAAGGAATTCTGTGCTTCACCCAGGCGTTGGTATGTGTGTGTGTGTGTGTGTGTGTGTGAGAGAGAGAGAGAGTGAGAGAGAGAGAGAGAGAGCACTCACTTTATATATGGTGTTTTCCTTTTTGTTTAGTTACCTTATACTTAATTTATTTAAATGACATATTATTGCTATTTTACTCTTGGTTTTTTGGTGTTTATTTTAAAAATATCTCAACGTTTTAGCATTTTGTGAACTTCCAACACACAGACTGAAGAAAGAGATGTTGGATGAAAGATAAATTCAGCAAATTAAAAACAAGATGTTTGAACAAGACTTCTTTTTTAGAGAGAGAATGTTGATCATAGAAAAATTCAGTGGGAAATAAAAAGAAATAGGTTGAAACTGAAAAAAAAAAGACAAAGTAAAATTATGGTTGACAGACAGAATAAAACAAAAGTACAAAAGCAAAGAGATTGATCAGCAAGAGCACTGAATTATAGAAGTAAACGCATAGAGTGCACAATTTAAATTTAAACACAGACACCATTAGGTAAAATTAACAAGGTATTGTTGTATTAACTTATGAGAGTCTTTTTTGAAAATGCAACAAAAACGTCACTAAAAGAACCCAACATAAGAACAAGATCAATACCTCATCAAAGCAATATTTCAATTATTAAGTCATTATGCAATTTTTTTTCAGTTTTCAACTGCATTTTTAACACAATTTTAACTAAGTAACATGTTCTAATTTCTCTTTTCAATGCTCAATAATATCAATTTTAACATGCTTAAATCTTGAGTTTGCAAATGCAAGTGAACAACAACTAGTCAAGCAGGTATACCATCATAGCTCCACACTTTCACAATCTATGAAACTATTCTCATTCTATTCATTCATCAAAGTATCAAGCAGACAATTACACATGTATTTCAGTTCACTAAGTAGTTATTCAATCATTAGAAACTTTCACCAATTAATTTATTTTCACTTCTCATGTTCAAACATACTGCTCTTTTTTCCCCCTACAAAATCTCTTAAATATATAGTGTTTTCTTTTCAATAACAGTTCAAATCCTTTTACTTTTTAGTACAATTTTATTCTAGAGCATAACAAATTTAGAAATCATGAGCTTCTTTTGTTGACTTTATTTCTAGAAAACAGATCAATACTTTACCAAATGCAGTGTTCACCGAATCATCAAAATCATAAACTACAAATGAAATGGCTGCTTCTTATAAAAGTCACTTTAAAAATACATCTGTCATCAACTAAACTAAAATATTATTATTTTAAAATTGTGCTTTGACTATCAGTATCAGTATGAATAATTATTAAAACTTCTGGTTTTTTTTTGTTTTTATCTTTCAGCAAATTCTTGATTATCACTGTATTCGAATTTCAAATTTGCAACAAAATAGCAAGCAGCCTGATTTATAACAAAATCAAGTTTAAGAAATGAAGCTGTAAACTACATAGTCTACATATCATGATACAATACACTCTACTTGCACACAGGTACTTAGATGACTATGAACACAAATTTAAAGGTATGTTATGAAAAAAAGTTTGAAAATTTAATAAATCAAGATTAACAGGATTATACCATGCCACTCTCTTCTCCCACGCTATCTCCAACCCTTCCAAAAAAAAAAAGTTTATAAATACATACATGTACACACTATGAATGATAGAGCTATTAAAATGAACAACTCATAATAATAAACACTATTATTATTATTAATATTATTATTATTATTAAAATATAAATAAAATATATAAATAAAATAATCAATGGAAATTACATTTTAAAAAGCAGTTGTTTAGTTTCTTTCACTAGCAAACTGTTCATTCAGTCAGAAAGCACCATTTCATCATACAAATTATGCCAACACGCTCTAGCGATTTTCTTTTTCTCGGAGCATAAAATACCATAGTCATAATGAAAAATCACAGATTTGATCAGCAAATGAACATCCACTCTTTTACACATGACTGATGATGTGTGAAAAACATAAAACTAATCATAGCTGCTGTGTTTGTCTAGATTACCATCACAACAATATAAAGCTAGCTGGAAGAAGCACCTTTGTCCTGACCTTAGACTAGATTACAGCATGTACACAACACAAAATAAAAAAAATATTATAAATAAACAATAATAAAAAAAAACAAAAACAAATACAAACGTGATTGTTAAGAAAAATAAGAAAAAACAAGAAAAATAGTAATGTACTGACATGCAAATGAATAGCAAGATCATGAAATGCTGTTGTTGAAACCAAAGGTAAAAAGGTGCTATTTATAAACATACAATTTTCCACACTGCATTATCATGGAACTTTGATTATGACTAAAATTATGCATGTATGTAAAACTGGATGAACGTATACATGTACATTTCCAATCAATCACACGGCACATTTTCAGTCATTTTTCTACCAATGTAGCAGATCAGTTATTCAGCATCTTTTCACATAAAATCCAGTCCTTTTCTCCACAATGCTGCACATTCGACACTCAGTTACATAGTCTTGGACTTGTGATCGCTTGCACTTTCAGAATCCTTCACGTATCACATTTCATATCATGTACACTGTCACTGTCCAAGATCAAAAGTTACAACTTAATATTTTGGATCATAATCTGACACCCACTATTACAATGCTCAACTATCTGCTGCTTGAGCTTCATAACCTGCTCTCGAAGGCTGGTGGCGGTGGTCAAGAGATCACTGTTCTGTCCCTTCAGGTCTTTAACACGATCTTCCAAGCGGGAAATGCGCTCAAGCTTGCGCGTACGACACTTACGAGCAGCAACCCTGTTACGTGCTCGCTTGCGCTCGAGCTTGATACGTTCTTGAGATTCCATGTTGATGGGGGAGAGGGGCGGTGAACTGCCCAGGCATGGGACAGTTTGTTCATCCTTGGCCATATGAATGTCCACCGAGGCTGAAGACCCATGGCAGTTGTCGGTCAAGATACGAGGTTTCATATCCAAACCTGCTGCTGATGACACTGGCAGGGATGCTGAGGACAAGACCACACCGTTGGGGAGGGTGGTCGTGGTGGTGGTGAGTTGATGGAGAGTGGTTTCTGGGAGGCCAGTTCCACCGAGAGAGGCCACAGAGGTGATGGGGAAATAGTCCTGACCAATGTTGAAGGCGTTGGAACTCAGCACAGCCTTAGCCGGCGATGGTTGTTTGGGTTGAACCCCAATGTCATCAGGGCCGTCACAAGACTTCAGCTGCGCCAGAGCGTCGACAAAACCACGAGCATACGCCTCCTGTTCTTCGGTCACAAACTTTGGAAAGACGAACTGAGTTGGAGTAGGCGTGGTCGTGACCATGTTGCTGGCTTGCATGATCATCTTTTCCAACTCGGGAGACGCCAATTTCAACATGTTCAAGTCTGGAGACTGAAGAAGTAAGGTTTTCTTCGCTTTTGCACTTGGCCCTGTATTGAAGTCAAGGGTCATGCTCTTCTTCAAACCACGAAGATCATTCATTGACGAATTCGAGCCGTAGATTGATGGCTCCATTTTGACTGAAGATACTCGAAGATCCAGTTTTAATCGAAGTGTAGATTATCAGTCAGATTTAGATGACTCACTGCGCCGAGTTAGGGAAACCCTTTTTCGTGGAGTACAGTCACAGCTTTTCGACTGTCTTCTTCGCTGTTTGGTGGTGTAGTAAACTCCGACTGCTCTTTGCCTTGAATATAACCCGTGAGTCATGCTTCTATTTTTAGAATGACATCATATAACGCAGTTTTCATTGGTTCAAAATGACATAAGCAGTCACATGATACAATACTTTACGGATTCTCGATTGGTGGAAAATGGTGACGTCGTTGAGAGGAGCATTATGGGATGTGTTCTGTGTGGCACGTCACGCTTTACGGTGTACTTATTTTTGGAAGGCGGGTCCTCGGCGAGTTTGCAGAGTAATAGTGGACATCTTATTCAGACACAATAGTCTGTTTAATATCAAGATTCTTTCAGATCTTTTAAAGTATTATTTAACGACGAACTTATAATTTCATTGTTATAGCCTCTGATTATGATTTTATGTCTGCAGATGTTAGTGTAATTTCCTTTCTGTAAACAGTCTAGACATTAATTTACATTAGTCTGATTAGAGAACATTCTAGGACTAGGAGAGCATAGCGGTACTATCCGCCTACCCGATTTCAAGATTCGTACTAATATTTATGTATATTCTTACCGAAATTTACGTTTTTATACTTGTTTTTAAAACCCTATAAGCACTGAATATCTAACTTCTTTATTAAGAATGTAGCTCATGCCATACAGCCTATACATTTTAGAATAATTCTGATTGGTATTGGGAAATGGCTGGAAATTCCCTTGAGCCAAAAGTGTCGACCTCGAGGGCAGCGATGAGTCATCCATCCAGTCGGCACAGGCACACGAAGCATATCTGAGAGTCGCTGAGGTTTACGCTTTTCTCTCACACCGAGTGAAAGGCAAACGTAGTGTAATACCTAATGAAAATAAATCTCTAATGAAAATATATCATGTTTGTCTAAATTATGAAGATAATGTATTATAAAGTTAAAGTAATAATGAGGGAGAGGAGAGGGTGGAGGGGGGAGTTTATACATTCAAAAAACTATTTGGGCAATGTTCAATCACATTTGAATGAATGAGCATAGATCGGTCATTTAGATTGGTATAGATCGCCGCGCTTTGAGCCTCGGGGAAAGGCGCGTACATAGCATCATGTATTATTATTATTATTTAACTGATTCCAGAATAATCAGTTGACTAGAGGCCCTCTTGGGAAGTGCAGGATTGGTTGATGTTGCTGACATTTAAGTTTGTTTCATCGTATACTTTCTTAGCTTGGCTCGGAAGAGTCCGCTGGACTTAAAGCAACAATAAATCAATCAATCAATCAATACTTTCTTAGCTATAGTTACTTTTAGCTTGACGAAGTATTCTTGTCAAATTGCTGAGGATATTAGAATGGAATTAAAGCTAGCGACGGTGTAAGAGGAAAGGGCTTATTTCAGAGAAATTTATGTTAATGACTAATAAAATATCACCATAAAGGCATAATACTCGTATATGCTGTTATTAATTATTAGCTACACATGTGCACTGTCTTTAAAAACAAACAACCTTCTATTAGTTTATTTTTTAAAAGTTATATATTTTATTATTCCTAGGATTTACGATGGCCCACACATCATCCATTTTACCATGTCGTTTGGGGGCAAAAGGGTCATCATCTTCATCATCATCATCACAGTATGGCAGACGCAGTCAACCATCTGATGACTTGAGCAATGAAAATGATGTCAGTTTGTGCAACGAGGACGTTCAAATTAGGCAAGGGGTGGGACCAGACATCACAGAGACCAGTTCTATGCAGAGAGATGTGAGACTTTGTTGGGTTTTTTTTTGCTTCTAAGTTAATTTGGCTAGCTTGGCTTTTGAGTTTGAATATTTTTTTTAAAGTACAAACAAACAGTAAAAACATGTCCTAAAGAGCATTATTTAATGTTACTGTCATATACTTATTTGCTAGAGAAAATACTATAGGAGTTAATTTGGCTTGGCTTTGAATGATAAGAAAATGTATAAACAAGTAGTAATTAAGGGTGTCCTAAAAATAATTTTAAAGTCGCTATCGCATATAATTAGATAGCTGAACATTACCCGCCATTAGATAGCTGAAAATTACCCAACATTAGATAGCTGAACATTACCCGCCACAGTCCCATCCTCCTACTTTATCGCTCTTGGTAGGGTATATAATTCTCTGTGAAGTTGTTAAGTCCATTTCCTGTTTTTTGGTCTTGAGATTCTTCTGGTTTTTTTCTGTTATTTTTTTTTTTAAACTTTAGCTATCATCCTTTCTTTATACTGTATTATACTTTTTATATTGAGGTCAGTGGCTTTTCATCACACAGCCATTTTTATGTACGCTATTTGGGCATACAAAGTGTTCAAGTCAAGATCATGTGGAGGTCAGAGTCACCTCATTGCCAATGTCAGTTATTCTTTACACACCTCAAAACAACCTTTTATGTTGGAAGTTCTATCAGTGTTCATCTAAATGTACATATAATCTCATAGATTTCAACGGAGCATGTTAATTTTATGGGCATTGCCTTTCTATGGGCATACAGCTATTTTGCTCTTTGCAGTCTGCTGGACCCTGTAAGTTAATAAATAACTAACTACACTGGAGCATGTAAGGAAATAATAACGGATTCTTCAGGCCTTATAGTAAGCAGCTGTATTGTTGACATTACATTAATGAGCGTTTATGTGTGTGTTTATAACACTATTAACAGCACTTGAAACTAACAATGAAGACTTCAATGATGAAAGTAAGAAGGATTTGACACAGGAAGATAAATGTCAGGATGTAGGATTTCCTGTGCAACTTTATTCGACTCGTATAATAAGGTCTTGGGTGTAATAGAATGTGAATCTTGGTTCATTATGACTAGATTACGGAAAGGATGTGTTTACAGTTCAGGAGTTGAACTTGAATTTGAAAATAAATAACTGAAGGTTGTGTTTGTAGTGAATGAGATGGTCGGGATTTGGAGAGAGGGGTGGGGGTGAAGATTTGGGAAATTTAAAGGAAAAGGATTAGTGGGAGAAGATAGAAGGGCAACATAGAGAATACCGGAGAATAAACCTTATAATAGACTTTATCTTTGAGGAGGGGGTGTGAGAAGAGGGGTGGGGATGAGGGTGGAAGTCTTCTTTTCTGCTAATAACCATGCTACCTTGCTTAGTATGATTGCGTTTTTAAAAGTCTACTGTATTGAGCTTTATAACCCAACACAGTGTGAAGTTAATGGTTCTGTTACTCAAGGATGTAAGGAATGATTGAATGAATGATGCAGGGATAGTGCTTATTAAGCTATCCATTTAAATGTTTGAAAACAAATGGTTGGTACCGCTAGTTTTCATAATACGAAGACCATGTGTGAATTCAAGTTGACAGTGATAATAGAAAAATAATACATTAATAATGCATTAATTACATTTCACCATTTATTTAC
This sequence comes from Oncomelania hupensis, assembly GCA_036898135.1. Classification (NCBI taxonomy): domain Eukaryota; kingdom Metazoa; phylum Mollusca; class Gastropoda; order Littorinimorpha; family Pomatiopsidae; genus Oncomelania; species Oncomelania hupensis. The sequence continues at coordinate 18,258,202 of CM072516.1, forward strand.
AATGTACTTTGCACATGGTTGCTTGTACGTGTAGATCTTACATTTTATTGTTGTATTTTTGTTTGTCTTTATTTCACCCCTTGGGGTCATGAGCAATCTTGCCACTGTAGATTGTTCTAACCTATAAAGGGTACAGTGAAAGCCCCAGTTGAAAACCTGTCTTGCCTTTGTAGGCATGACAAATTAACTGCGGCAACAGTTCCCCCCGTTGGAGTGCCGGGGGTTTCAGTATAAATAGTATCCCCACTTTCTGGAAATTTAGTGCTTTAAATTCCCACTGTCGCTGTCTTCCTCATTTGCTCTTTCCCATTCCCGATCTGTCCTACCACTCTGCTATACTATCTTCTTCTTCGCTAGATCAATGACCTACCTTTTTTTCTTGAAAACTCTTCCTGGACAAGACTCCTTGTTTGTGTATGAGGTCTGTTGGATCAGCTTGGGAATGTTGGACGCTTTCTGCCGGGTGGGCACTAGGGCTTCCTATGAATGTACTATTTAGCACTATAGGCATTTTATATGTATGTTTTTTGTTGATGATTTATAATGATGTTTGTATTCTATTTTGTTTTTGTTATCGGGGAGTTCGCGTAGTTGAGGTCAACCCTCAGCCGTCCCTCGCGTGGGATGTCTTTATTGTAAAGTGACTGGCCGGTGGAGGGCATTCAATTTTCCCACTGGGGTTGTTTCAACAGATCTTTTATGCGGATCGGGGGTTGTCCGGTCCTGATTTGGCTCGGAAGAGTCCGCTGGACCTAAAGCAATAATAAATCAATCAATCAATCATGTCTTTATTTATATTGACGCATGCATGGACAACATGTCAAAGGTAGATTTCTGGGTTTTATAGGATAATAAATTAAGTTGTATTGTATAGACCTTTTACTGCTCGTTACTGACCTTGACATCTTCATGTGTGGAAGAGCTCAGTCCCCATTACGTTGGGCTGAAACAGTGGCCTGCCTTTGTATAGTCCTTATGTGCGTGCGCCTTGTTGTCATTTCAGGAGCTTGTGCATACTCCATAGTGTCATATTCCCTCATAATTTTGTATGAAATACGTTTTTGACAAAAAGTAATAAGCTGTCTTTTTTTTAAATGTCTTAATTGTTAGTTAATTGTTTTATATGTAAACATGCCTATTGTGTAAGTTGCAGCTTATGTGTGTTCTCCCCACTATTAACTCGGTCACAGGCATGCACTTTTGAAACTAAAGTGGTTCAGTGATCATTGGAGAGATAGAGAGATCAAATAAAACTAAATGTTCTGTTCTGAATGTATTGTATTCACTGTAGGGTTAACACACATGCGCGCATGTCCACACACACACAAGATAAATAAAGTGAACTCATTACATGTGAGGTTCATCTTTATGAATTGAATCAAGTATGAAGACGCCCTAACAACAATGTTTATTCTCAATTTCTTCTTCAAGTATTCATTGTTTCTACTCAGAAAGGCCCAATTAAGTGATGGCTTGTCAGTGTTTGAGTAATACTGAATAATCTGAAACTGGCCACGTTCAATGTTCGCTTATACAGTAGGCTGCAGCTATTGCGCGTTGGAATAATACTTGCCAAGTTCACTGTCCTTTTAGAGGAAACCAGCCTTTGTATTGTACTGTATTGTATTGTACATTTTCATTGGGGTTTCTGATTGTTTGTTTGTCACAATAACTTACATGAAGACACTTCTGTCTGTGACAGAAAAATGCTCCGGTGACCAGATATTTCTAGCATTAAAATTATGTGAAATTTGGAATTTCCACTAATGATTAATTTCTTGAGGAATGTTGTAAAAATGCTAGTCATTATGATGCCGTTTTAACTGGAGAGTCTGTAGGATTAGTAATACTAAGATTCAAGGCTGCCTACATACTTCCAACCAGTGATGAATACTAAAATTGAATTAATAAAATAAATTTAGTGCTTTAAATTCCCACTGTCGTTGTCTTTCTCATTTGCTCTTTCTCATTTCTGCTCGGTTCTATCAATTTGCTATACTATCTTCTTCTTCGCTAGACCAGTCACCTACCTTTTTTCTTGAAAACTCTTCCTGGACAAAACTCCTTATTTGTGTATGAGGTCTGTTGGATCAGCTTGGGAATATTGGACGCTTTCTGCCAGGTGGTCACTAGGGCTTCCTATGATGTTATTATTTAGCAATGTAGGCATTTTATATGTATGTGTTTTGTTGATAATTTATAATGATGTTTGTATTCTATTTTGTTTTTGTAAATGGGGGTTCGATAAATTAGAGTACAGCCTCAGTGTCCCCTGCATGGGATGTCTTTATTGTAAAGTGACTGGCTGGTGGAGAGCTTTTAGTTTTACCACTAGGGTTGTTTCAGTAGATCTTTTATGCGGATCAGGGGTTGTCAGGTCCTGATTTGGCTCGGAAGAGTCCGCTGGACCTAAAGCAATGATCATGTAATGTAATGTAATGTAATTTTATGTGGATCAGGGGCGAGTCCTCTTACAGCGAAGTTGTGGTCTTGATTTTGTGGTCTGATTCGGCTGTTTGCAGTCTGCTGGGCTCTGTAAGCAATGAATAACTAACTGATATTCTGGTTTCTTTTATCTTACCCAAGTACCCATCACTCTAGCCCTTGAAACCTACATTTATTTTTGTTGTCCTGTTAGAAAAGTAATTCAGACATATGTTGTTGTAATGTTTTTTTTAAACAGAACTCTTTTCTTTAGACATGAACAAATATAAAATTATGCCCAGATCAGTTAGATAACAAGCTTGATCCTGCTGATAAATGGTTCAAAGAGAATAGTGGTGTTCATATCATGTTTGAATAAAAAGTGTGTAATATGAATAATTATTATGTTATTTATTTGTGCGTTCACTTTAATTGATGCAGAATAAAACTATTATTTCAAAAGACATTTCTTAGCTATCATTTTCATATGATATATTACAAATGATGGCTTTTAACCTTTTGTCTTTACAATGTAATTTTAAAAAGAATTAATATTTGTGCAGGTCTATTTGAGTCTGGTGTGGCATGGTTGCAAGTTGAGCATTGCGTACTATGACTTGGACTGCCCACAAATTTGCTTCATGGGTGATACACCGGAGACGGCAGAGTTTACGCTTCTTCAACATAGTATGTTAAAGGGAGTGTCGGATAGCGCAGTGGTTGGAGCTCTTGCTAGTGTGTCGCAAGTTAAGCACCGTCCAGTGCGGTGAGCACTTGGATGGGTGACTGCAAAATGTGAAGCGACAAATAACAACGCCCCCAGTTGACTCAACTGTGACTGAGTACCTACTCTCTTAAGGGTGGGAAAGGTAAAGCAGCGAGGGAGAGAGATGGGCATCACCCTCATTACGCTGGCCCAAGATAAGTGTGATCTCCAACATCACGCTCCCCTATGTCCACAAGGCTATGGGACTACCTTTACCTACCTTTTACCCTTATGTTAAAGTTATTTCAGTTCATTTATGTACTTAGTTATTTATTTTCTTTTTTAAAAATTGTTTTTAAGATACTAGCAAATTTTTTGGTTGGTGAGTTTTGCAATGAACCTTGTCTGTATGACTTTCCATCTATTTGTTTGACCTTTTATTTTTTTTGTTTATAGTATTATGCATTATTATCATATTATTATTATATAGTTGTCAAACTCTTTACGGGGCTCCAATGCAGTCATCCACAATCGTTCATCCTCCGTCATGACATCAGCCTTTCATGTCCCATTTTTGTTCAAACAGAGGGTCCTAGGGGGTTTGTGACTTGGGTTTTAGGTTTCATTCTGAATATGGTATGGTGGAAAATAAGGCATCATCTCTATAGTAATTCATTTACACTCTTGGATGACTCTACTGTATTTATCTCACACTCTCGTAATTGTTTTTCATGTTTTCTTTCACTCATTGTGTTTTTTTCAGTACTAAAGCAAATAGAGCCGACAACTATAGTGTTGAGTTCCAAACAAGATGATCGTTTGCTGAGAGTTCTCAAACGTGCTGGTAATTTATTTTTCAACCAGTTGTTTTGAATGTTATCTGGCTTTGTATGTTTGCATGCATATTTCACTTCTTTCTTGTTTTATTTACATTTGCAAATAGTTTTCTTTCAAGTAGTGAAATTAGAATCAGTAAAGTCCAGGAAGAAGATTGTTAGCTGCGGTCATGCGCGCGAACAGTTTTAGTTTTGTATCTATGTACACACAGCACATTCAAAAATGTGTCCACAGTCAAATGTCTCTCTCTCTCTCTCTCTCTCTCTCTCTCCCTCTCTCTCTCTCTCTCTCTCTCTCTCTCTCAAAACAGTATTTTGCGATTGTGTTTTATGAATGTTACTTGATGAGCATATTCATGAGTATCGGTCAAGCACATATACTTTTTTCTTTCTCTCTTACAAATATAATTAATGGGGTCATCATTTGAGAAGTTCTGCCAAGTTAAGCACATTTTGTTATTGAACAATGTTTGTCTCGTTTTTTGTTCTTTAATCAGTGTGAGTAAATGCAGAGTTTAAAAAAAATGTTGTTCTTCATTCATTATATTGGGAATAATGTTACCCAGTGACACTGAGCGAAGCCATCAGGGCTGCTGAGGACAGAGAAAGATGGAGTATGCTGGTTAAACGATCATCTGTGGTGCCCCTATGACCTCCGGGTTACGGGACAGGATAGGTTACCCAGAATCAGTAACTACCTTTTTCCGCATGCAGTTAATAAAGGTTTTCTTTCAACAGTTGGTTCTGCTGAGGATGTTGACTCAATGAGTGAACATGAAAGTAACAATCTAGTCTTTCTACCAAGCAGTGACTTTGGTTTGTAATTTATTTGTTTTATGTATCTATGAGTTCGTATTTCAATCTTATTTATTTAATTATTTTTCACCTTTTAGTTGTTTTGCCCTTAAGTAGTTTTAATGTTGGTATTGTCAGTTTGTAAGGTGCTTTTGTGTTGACAAATGAAATCCAGTCAAAATAATGTATAATCTTTTTAGAATTTATATTATGAGATTAATGTTTTTGCGCCTGTGAATTTCAGCACTGGAAGGGTGCAGGAGACGAATACTTTCTTTGTCTCTGCCTGGGCTTCCCTCTCACAGCACAGAGATTGAACGAAATCTCTACTTCTCATCTCTGATTCCAATGGACCAGTGTTGTGTGGTAGGGTTTGACACTGATCATGTTGCTGCTGTGCGTGTGTAATTGTGTGTGTTAGTGTTAGTGTGTTTGTGTGTGTGTGTGTGTGTGTGAGAGAGAGAGAGAGAGAGAGAGAGAGAGAGAGAGAGAGAGAGAGAGGTGGGAAACTGAACTTTTATGTACTGTCAAGTGTTGGTAATGATAATGTATTGTTTCAAGGGAGATAATTTGCTTTTGCCAGACATAAAGGAAACTTGTTTTCAGAAGTATTGTGTTTTGGGTGTGTGCAAGTGGGCGCCTCAAGCAGCTTGAGTTATATCCTGAATCGGCCTGTGCTTTGAGCAGCTCTTGATTTGGAAAAGTGCTATATAAGAACGATTAAATTATAAGTTTAATAATACTTCCCCAAAATAAAAAAATAAAACATATACATTGAACTCGGATGCAATGATAACTAGATTGATTAATTGTTTATATGCACTAAATTAATCTTTATTGCCCCTGTTCTGTCTTCTATTAGGTGAAGGCAGTTGGAGGATTATTGAAATATCTTGAACAAGCCAGGGTTGGTGTGGAGCTAGAACATTCCTCTGTCAGAATTCCAGTGCTGGGTTTCCATGCCTTTACAGCGTAAGTATGCATAACACATAAGTGACAAATAATCTTATCTCTTCTTTCTGAAAAGTGATGTATGCAGGGTTTGATTGTTCAATTCATACTTAACGTTCATGCTATAGGATGTTAAGCCTTGTACTTTTTCTCTTTGTCTCAGGTGAGGCAATTTTAATATGGGGCTCTGTACTGTGAAAATTGGTGAGCTTTTAAAAAAGTTATTTGGGGAAAAGATAAAATCTAACGTAACTTATTGTCAGTTGATGGATCCATACCTAAGAGTAAATTTTAAGGTATTGACAGACTCTTTTATTTCTTTTTTCAGAGAAGATCAGATCATCATTGATGATCAAACTTACAGGTAAATTTGTTTCTCCACTTTTATGTCAATATTGAGTAGATTTGTCACATTGTAGTGTTATAAGTTTTTTAAGCTTGAATTCTTTTATAATAAGAATTATTGACTAAAAACAAGTATTTTGTTAGTAAAATGGCAACCAATGATTCTGTAACAAAAAAGCTATAATCTTGTCTTAATAAGAAAGAGTACATATTTCATACCAAAACTAGACATTTCAGTATAAAAGAGAGCATAGCGTTGATTTGGTATTGTTGAGATGATATGGTTTTTAATCTACAGTGCTCTGCAGATCTTTCATAAGGAAGCGCACCCTTCTGTGTACAAATTTGGAACATCAAGTAGCTCAAAAGAGGGCCTTAGTCTCTTTGGTATGTATTTGTAATTGATGATGACGTTGATGATGATCTATATGACAGCAGTCATGATTGTGATTATGATGGTGATCATGATCATGATCATTATCACCATCTGATTATGATTGTAGTTGTTGTGGTCACTGAAGTAGACGCCTTTCCGGCTACCTCTGCAAAATTATGGCTACCTGATTGCAGCGCCACCATTGATACTTGTAGATTACTTTGTTATAGTTGTTTATTATTAATGTGATTCATTTCATGTTTCATTTATACTCTCATTTTATAGCTTCATTGTTGTGTTCAAAATATTCCAGTAAGTTATTTTAAATGCTTTTCAGGAATCATGAACAAGTGCAAATCTCAAATAGGCAGCAAGAAATTGAGGTATGATGCCTATTCATTTTTCATAGAAATGTATAGAAAAGAGTAGAAGTATATTTTCTGTCCAATTTGTGTATTGTGATCTCATTTTGGGAGCTATAAAGTCATGCCGATTTGATATGATTAGTAGCAAATGATTGAGGATTTTACACATAGAATTACCCAGATAGCAGAAGATTATATGTATATGAGGATAATTTCTGACTGCTGGTGTATTTATACCAACATTTATGTCTGTCAATATGTTACAGACTGTGGTTTGTACGACCACTGAAGGACCTGAAAGCATTGAACAATCGACTAGATGCTGTTTCCTTCCTCACCCAACCAAGAAACGCTGAGGTTCTCAAGTCTCTTCAATCCTGCGGCAGAAACATCAAAAATGTTGGAGTGAGCTTTAGGAAACACCGAAAGTTTTGTATAAGTTGCAAAATAAATAAATTTATTGGCTAGCATTACAGGGATCAGTTTACTAGCGCGCCCTGCGCCATTGACGCATAAAAATTAAAAATGACCCATCTACAATTCTTGCCAGGGGCCGAATGGCGCTTCGATTTTTGGTACCAGTGCGCCACCACAATAACACTGCACTGTATTGGAGGCGACAAACGTGCTTTTGCTAAGGCAAGTTCAGCGATTGGCTATGAGGGCCCGGATGTTGATCTTTCAGCCAATAAGAAGTGTTGTACGATTCTTCCAAATCAGAATTTGCTATCGTCTGCGCGGATGTTGTATCCGTGCAAGGAGGATTTTGTGTTTTTCTTTGTGCCGCTTTGAAAATGCCCCCCTTCCCCCCAAAAAAAACAACAAACAAACAAACAAAAACCCCACTAAACTTGAGGTAGGACAGTCTAGACTGTCGTTTGCTGCTGTTAAACTACAGTCTTCCGCCGCTAATCCTACGCAAGATGATTGTGTGTGCCCCGAGTCAAGTCAAAATACTGATCCCTGTTCTGGTTAGTGTTTTGTTGGTAAACATGCTTCACAACACATGCACACTCACAATAATCTATTTTGTTTTAATTTCTGTCATAATATCTCCAGGTTATCTTTTACATGTACGTAAATTACTGCTGAAATCATGGCCCATTGAAATTTGATCTGAGGGGCCCAATGGCCCATAGCTTTTTTGTGTCAGGCTGAACACTGGCATTATAAAGTTATCAAAAGTATGTGTTTATATTATGTGTTTAGCTTTTTGCAATTTTTAAGTTAATTATGACAAGTGTGTGTGTGTGCTCACACATGAGCGATGGTACATGTTCATATGTGCATAACTAGGGAGGCACGGAGGCTGAGTGGTTAGAGCGTCGGTTTGCGGATCTGAAGGTCCCAGGTTCGAGCCCAGGCTGGGGCATTGTGTTGTGTCCTTGGGAAAGACACTTTACTCCCGTTTTCCTACTCCTTCAGATGAGAGTATAAACCGAGGTCTAGTCTGTGTCGCATACATTCCATCATAACAGACTTTAAAGATCCTGACGCTCATGTCCTAGACGGGTGAGTGCCGGTGACAAGAACATACCCAGCATGATCCTCCCCCCCCTCTCCTCATCTCAGTGCAGCAAGTTTCTTCAACATATTGAAGTTGGCTGCCTATAACAAAGAAGAAAAAGAAGAACTGATTGAGTTTTATCTTTTATTCTTATACAAATTCTTTCTGTCAGAATGCGTTTGTGTTTTTTGTTTGTTTTAAAACTTCGTTGATTGTCAACTTTTGCCTTTGCTTGCAGCGCATTCTGTCTCGCATGATAGAAGGCCAGGTTCTGACAGCTGATTGGATGGCTTTGTACAAGGTCAGTCGAATTGAAAATGCAATTAGTTTATGTATTAAGCAGAGATTTGTCTTTAGTTTTGGAATATGTTTGCGTCATACATGGTGATCATACCTTCTCATTTCAAGTACTACAGCCACAGTGCATAATAACAATTGGTCAACACAATTGATTAAGACCCATCTGCTATCTTGGATCTAATCAGCCTTGCCCTCAGTCTCTCTCGTCCTTCTTACCTGTACTTCCACCACCCACCCCTACCCCAAAATGGATTGCTATACATTTAAAATAAATATTTACTGTGTTAACGCTGTTACAGACTGTGTACCATGCTTTGTGTATTGGAGACATCTGCCGATCTCAGACACTGGATATTGATATTTTCAGACAGGTGATCAATTGTTTCTTCTTTTTTTTTCATTCCTGTTGTGGTTCTTGTTCTTCTTTCATTTATTCCTTGCTTACAGAGTTTTAATACAGGCGCAGTAATTGTGCACATGGCCACATTTATTTGCCTTTGACATGCCGCTTAGCAGAACATTATGACGAAATGCAAGAGTGGGAGTTATTCAGTATTGTCGCTTTAAGTTTATCCTAGCAAAGTTAGGCACGAATTTTTTGGGGTGTAAATTAAGGTTCATTGTTTCAATAATTTTATATTTCCAACTTTAAATGGGCAACAAAAGCTTAATTGTTTCAATTATTCTGTTTACATTTTCAGATTGCCAACAAATTCACTACAATGGAGCTTCATAGGATCGCTAGTGTGCTGCACAGAACTGTAATGATGTTATTGTGATTCTGGGTTGATTATACCTGTGAAGAAAAGTGATCACATTAGTTAAATTATTGAAAAAATTGTATAAATCAGTGTTTGCCTTTTTTGGGGGGGGACAAGAGCTTGCCCCTGGTAATCAACATGTCATTTTAAACTTTCCTGCTAAAAAAATTCTCTTCCCACTCAAAAATGAAGGTTGAGCAATTGACCAATCAAATCCGTTGTAATATATCGGATTTAGAGGTTACTACGCAGATCAAAGTAAACATGATTCAGGGCAGACGATCAAGTTGTGTTGTTTTACATTCACAGCGGTTAACTTACGCCAGGGCAAGTGACTTTCATGATTTGTCTTTCCCAGCGGCTTTTTTACTTGCCCCGGGAACCGGGAAATGGGGTTTGGCAGTCCCTGTAAATAAAAATATGTTGATGGTGAAGGTCCTTATAGTTTCTTTTCCACTGCCTTGAAAACGCAGAATTTATATGGATTTTGATTCACATGTGTAGCAGTGTGAGCCGTGTACTCAGACACACACCCCTCTCCTCCCACCTTCCCCCTGTCTCTCCTCCCTTCTCCCCCCCACCCCACACCCCTCCCCCCCAAAAAAAAAAAAAATTTCAAGATTTTTGCAAATCCGTACAAGATGAGTCCTAAATAGTCCAAAAATGACACTTACAAAAAATGGCCCTCTGTCTGCCATGTTTGTGCAAATCTTGTAAGTGGATTAATATTTCAGAACATATTTCAACTATCACAACCAAACTTGGTATGATGGTGTATACCCATGAGATCTTATAAATCATAAGTGAATGAATGACTTCACTTCAAGGTCAAGGTTACAAGGTCAACAAATGTTAGTCAAAAAATGAAAATTTTTCACAAATGTTCACTTTTTTTTCTAGGTTATTAATATTAAAGTTATGATTCTTTGGTGCACATACTTTGCAAATTTGGTCAACCTCACTCCAAGGCCAAGGTCACTAGAGCTGAACAAAGTCAATTAGTATAGATACTTTTAAGTGTCCTTGACCCTAAACTATGAGAGATATAAAGTCCAGACTTGTTGTATTTAGAGATCATAGATTGATCTTTTATATTTTTTCTATTTTTGGGTTGATCTTGAAGGTCAAGGTTATTTTAGGCCTTGCAAAAACACAAAACATAGGTCATCATACAGTGCAATGGCTGTTCATTAAACTCATACTATGCAACAACATTGGGTTATTTGATGAGACATTCATGAGAGGTTATGGGAGGGTCAAAGTCACTGAAGGTCGTCATTCAAAGGTCACTGGGTTTTTTTCATAATACAACTTTTGCTGTACTTTATTTGATAGTATATGAGTGTATTTGAAGCTGGAGGTCAAGGTCATCTCAAGGTCAAGAGCATAGAAAGATCAAAGTTGGTATTTGCATTTTCGTTTCATTTTGTTTTTTCTAGGCACTCATTTTCATGTTTAATATTGCTAGTTCCATAAGGAGCATATGAGTCATATGGGCTTTGCCCTTCTAGTTTAATGCTGTAAGAGTAGGAACTCTTTTTGCACTGATGTAAGGTAAACAATGAAATGCTGGATTTTGTCTCTGTATAAAGGGGTTTGGCCCTCTGAACCCATAGTTTCTCTCCATCAAGGAATATTATTACTTATTGTAGCTTTCATTACTCAAAAGAGTACAAGTACTGATTATTTATATTAAAACAAGATATTTCATTGCGACATAGTTCTGTTTTTCTTTAACTGAGTCCGCGTTTGATTCATGTCCATAATTTTTTTACAAATATTTTATTTTTTACAAAATACTGTTTTTTTTTACCACAGCTGGACTTTGAAGCTTCCAGTACTGGTGGATTGGGAGGCAATACAGGTTTCATGGTGAAAGCAGGATTGGATGAAGCCTTGGATGCCAGTAAGGGGTTTTATACTATAGGATAAACCATTTTATTGTTATTGTATCTATATTGTTTGTCTTTTTTTTTTTTTTCTGAATAAGACACTCGGTAAAGTCTCGAAAGCTGACATTCAGTTTTGTGTCAAGAAGCTACCTAAATATTATGTGTGTCTGCGTGTTATGTTTATAATTCATTGTGTTAAAAATGTTTCTTGATTAGTCTTTGGAGGCCAGTCTATATTTAGGTTAAAAACAGGCCAAATTCGGAAGGTAATGTCATTATCTGTGATAATTTTTCTTTATTTTTTTGACTCGCATACATAGCAATGTTAGTATATGTACTCACCCCTCCTTCTTTTCTGATTTCGACCAGCACCGTTACACCCCCAACCCCCTGACTCCTTAGCTGCTCTCATCATTTATAGTTTACTTGCAAATATTCTTTTTTAAGTTTGCAATATGTCATTGCATAATGTATTAGTGTCTCCTTTTTGTTTGTATATGTCATTGCATAATATATTAGTGTCTCGTTTTTGTTGCACTTATTTTCTTATGTGTTTCCATGTTAACGTTAAGTATAAATGGGTTAGAACTGCGCTTTGAACAGATGTTATTAGGAAAAAGCGTTATATAAATAATCTTAGTATAGTAGTAGTAGTAGTAGTAATTATTGTTTTTATTATCCCAAGATCATCTTTTTTGGGGGGAGAAGGGGGAGGGCATAATACAACTTTTGTTGTACTATATTTGATAATACATGAGTGTATTTGGAGCAAGAGGTCAAGGTCAAGAGCATAGATTGATTAAAGTCGGTATTACTTTGCATTTTAATGGCACGGTTTCATTTTGTTTTTTCATGACACTCCATTTTTATGTTAAATATTGCCAGCTCCATAAGGAGCATTTGAGTCATATGGGCTTTGCCCTCCTAGTTTCTGGTCGTTTAACAGAGAAGCGTGCTTACTACGGTCTGCCAGACCTGATGACCAAAGTAGCAAGGGAAGAACTAAGCAGACTGGGTGAAAACATCACAACTTGTAACGTCATCTACATGCCCCAGGTTTGATACTATATTGTTGTATGATTGTATTGTACAGACTGTTTACTTAGAATGCACATAATAATGACATCATTTGAATACGCATACACTAGACGAAATAAATAATGAACGTTTGGGCACTGAGTGTTACTTGAACAGGGATTTTAGAGGTATATAATAGCCAAGTAACCTTGTTTATTTAGTCACTTTTATTTGGCGCCTTTTCAGCTCAAGAGCTGCTCAAGACATTGGCTGATCCAGGATCTAACTCAAGCAGCCTGTGGCGCCCACTTGCAACTTATGGGTGCATAGTCTGATGCCCAGACAACTGAGCACAATCATGGGTGACCGGGATCTGGCAGAAGGAACCTTTTGCTTGCCCGGTGTATTTATATGGTCGGCACTCACCCATTTAGAACATGAACGTCAGGATATTTAAAGTCGGTGCAATGGAATGCTTGCGTGCACAGGCTGGAGCTCGGTTTATACTCTCATCCAAAGGAGTAGGACCGCAATGTCTCAGAGTAATTTTTTGTTTCAAGGCCGTTAACAGGCTTTGAGTCACTGCTTATACATTCTGCAGTGTGATCACCTGATATTCAAGTACACTGCATACACCGCTGAGTCAACTGAGCTCATTCATTTACCTTTGATATGCTTATGCCACATCCAGTTTTGACCATTTGTTATTCTTTCCTGTGCTTACATGTCTTCTCGTTCTTCTGCTTTTGATCTTTATTGATTGATTGATTGATTGTTGCTTTAGGTCCAGCGGACTCTTCCGAGCCAAATCAGGACCGGACAATCCCCGATCCGCATAAAAGATCTGCTGAAACAACCATAGTGGGAAAATTGAATGTCCTCCACGGGCCAGTCACTTTACAATAAAGACATCCCACGCAGGGGACGGCTGAGGCTTTACCCCAACTACTCGAACCCCCGGTTACAAAAACAAAATAGAATACAAACATCATTATAAATTATCAACAAAACATATACATATAAAATGCCTATATTGCTAAATAATAACATCATAGGAAGCCCTAGTGACCACCCGGCAGAAAGCGTCCAACACTCCCAAGCTGATCCAACAGACCTCATACACAAACAAGGAGTCTTGTCCAGGAAGAGTTTTCAAGAAAAAAGGTAGGTCATTGATCTAGCGAAGAAGAAGATAGTATAGCAGAGTGATAGGACAGAGCAGGAATGGGAAAGAGCAAATGAGGAAGACAGCGACAGTGGGAATTTAAAGCACTAAATTTCCAGAAAGTGGGGACACTATTTATACTGAAACCCCCGGCACCCCAACGGGGGTACTGTTGCCGCAGTGAATTGGTCATGCCTACAAAGTCAAGACAGGTTTTCAACTGGGGCTTTCACTTTTCCCTTTATAGGTTAGAACAATCTACAGTGGCAAGATTGCTCATGACCCCAAGGGGTTGCTTTTGATCTAAGGCCAAGCTAACTTTGTGGTCAAAATTCTGTTTTGCAGATCTGTTACCTGCTGGCAATACCCAAACCAGATGGCATGGAGGATGGAAACTATGAGATGCCGGGCATGAAGTTCTATGTATGTAAAATGTTGTTCAATCATCCTGTAGTTTTGTGTTAGAAAATATGTAATTGAGAAGTGAGATTTCTTTTTAGTTCATTAATGTTCTGTGCTTCCCCTCCCCAAACATCCTCTCATACCCCCCTATTCCTCATCTTCATAATGGTTATTCTCTTAGGTATTTAAACACTTTCTTTGAGTGCCCAATGCTGGATTTACTACAGATCTTATAATCGATTTGTGTCTATTTTCAGTAGAAAAATATATAGTATGAGTACAAGCTTGCGTAAGATGGAGTGTTTCATGGAGAGCAAAGAATGCAAATGCACTTTTTCGCTAATTTTATCCAATAAAATTGTTCTTGTGTGTTTCTTGCCTTCAGTTCGAAACCAACAATGTTCTGCACTACAAGTCAGCTCGAACAACAGGTGTAGTTTTTAGCGTAATAATGTTTGCATGGTCCTCCGGCCTTTTCGTTTCTTTGCATGCAGTTGAATGAAGTTTATAATTTGGGGTTTAGTTCCTTGTTTTCTGTATAGTATTGGTGTTTGAAATTTTGTTAAAAAAATGTCAGTTTTTCATAAATGACTGAATTTTATTTTCCTTTCAGAACTGGATAATATGTTGGGTGACACACTGTGTGACATAAAAGGTAACTTAAATCTTGTGATTCCGACTATTTTTATTTTAAATTGTAGTGGGTTTTTTTCTCTTCAGAGTTCTAAACATTTACAACACTAATTATAAATGGAAACGCAAACATTTTTTACACGATTTATTATTATTATAAAGACAAACCATGGACACAAATTTACAGAAATGTGTGTGGGTATGAGGGTCTTCTCATGCATAATGTTTCATCCATCTGTTGCTTGCAGTGGTTTAAAATTAGAATGTATATAACTCTGATGTAAAATACTACTCCTGTATATTAACGAATAACGAATAGCGAATCTTTATTGTCCCCATTTGCACAAGGATATTTGTGTGTGATGCACAGTAACTGTTAACATATTAAGAAGACAACACAAAGGTTAGCGTACATGTATACAATAAAGAAACGGTAGCGGATATTAGAACACCTTAATGTTAAAAAATAATAATAATAATAAAAAAATTAAAAAAATAAAAAATCTTAAGACTATAACTGCCATTTTCACAATTATTCACGCTTTCTCATGACCATGGTAATCCTTGCACATTCATTCTTATCCACGTATCGACTCATCCCACACACACCCTTAATACATTTAAGGGGCTCACTGTAGTTAAGCTAGTCGTTCTAGGGTTGCACATTACGCACTTCCACTGTCAACGCTATATCAACATTGTTGTTTCCGTTCACTAACTACAGGGGAGTGGAGGTTTTACATACATTATAAGAAAATAAGTAACGACCAATAGGCTACTGAGCAAATTAAAATTAATGGTGTTACATGGACACTATACACATGACTAGTTACAACTTGAGACATTCCGCAACGAATACATCAGTAAACTGTTGTTACTTCAAAAACATGAGGCTAGAATGAGTAGATTTAACATTGCTAATAAAGTCATGGTACTAGGTAGGCATCACGGATTAGGGTCACGTATATTATGAAAATATAATGTGTTTACTGATACGAAATAGCAAAATACAGTGTATGATTCTGATTTTGTTTCTTCCAGATATGGAGAAGAACATATTGCTAAGGCTGCAGAACAACATTGTGGAACAGTCGGCAGTTCTTCTTGATGTTATGGAGCTTGCTGCCCAGCTTGACTGGTCAGTGTTAAATAATAATTGAAGATCTGGGGTATTACATAGTAACTAAGTACAAGGTAATGCTCAGCATACTCCGTGACGATTAGATACATTTTGCAGTTAGATAATAATGGGATTACTTTGAATATTAAATTATATTGCCTCTGTGAAAATACCTTTTTTTTTTTTTAAAACAAAGACAAAGAACTTCCAGGATCGTGGATGAGTATCAACTAAGATAACTGACTAAAAAAAAAAGCAATCGTAGATATTTCAAGTCATCACTGCCTTGTTCTTTTTCATTATTGTAATGATCATTTACCATGTCTGTCATTGCATTATTTAAACTGCCTTTGACAGATTGAAGGTTTGTGAGAAATTGCTGGAGGTTCATGGGTAGAAAATAGTATGCCCTTAGTTTTAAAAAAAAAAATCATTTATTTATATTGGTTGGCACAGATGCTGATCAAGATACTGACATGCTTAATTTGTATTGTGATAACAGTTTGATGTCATTGACTGCCTGCGCCATTGAGTTTGGATATGTGCGCCCAGAGCTGACTGAAGACAACATCATTGAGATACGAAAGGGCAGGTAATTTTGTTTCAATTTACTAATGTAAGCAAATCGTAGCAAGCAGTTTTAAGAGAACACTCACATCTTAGAATACCAAGGTGATAACATGGCAAGAAATAAGAATAGTCAATAATTACTTTTATATTTGTATGTACATGTGGGTTTTGTTACTGTAACAAATAATTTTGTTTCCAGGCACCCACTTCAAGAACTGTGCTGTAGCCCTTTCATTCCCAATGACACAATGTCTGGCAATGCAAGCAGCAAAGTCAAAGTTCTCACCGGACCTAATTCTTGTGGGAAAAGCGTCTATCTCAAGCAGGTGTGGATTGAATAACCCTCCTTTTAATTCTTCATGACATTCTAGCTCACGAGAAACTGAATACATAGCATCATTGCTAATATCATGAAAATTCTACAGAATGTGCCACGCTGATTCCTAGTCTCACAATGTTTTTACATCACAGATCTTTTACATTACAGTCAAACTCAGCTGTGAAATTGTGTTAGAGCGGCGTTTTGCCTAAATCCGTTAAAAATTAGTTTGCCCACAGTTCCAAATAAATTTGCCCGACTTGCATTTACATGTGTTCTTTCACTTTCAGTATAAAGGATTGTTTGTTGTAGTTCATGTGCATGTTTTGCTAAGGTGGTTTTGCTCTTGTGGATATGCAACAAATTAAATCAACCAAAACCCAAAGCCTGTTGTTAATATGATAATAGCTGTAACACAGACTGGATATGTTCTCTGAAAACCCAAGAATGACTACATGGTCCTCTGCGACTCAACAGATTAATATTGATGGGGGTTTTATATAAATGATGATCTGTGTTATTTTGTATTTGTTACACCGATTCAGTAATCTCATGCGCTTATTACTGTTCCTTGTAGATGGCAGTGATAGTGTACATGGCCCACATTGGGAGTTTTGTGCCAGCGGAAAGCGCGGTGATCGGACAAATTGACAGGATCTTTTCTCGCATCAAATCCCTTGACAGTGTGTCAGTCGGTCTGTCCACTTTCATGCTGGACATCAACCAGGTGAAATTCAATCTGCAACATTATGTAATATTTTAGTTACCCAAGAATAACTCTTTGTGCGTGCTTGCATGCGTAGGTTAACAAAAACACATTTTGGTCACAGTAGAGCTTGCCAAAGACAAAGATAGGTGAAAAATACAATGTTGTTCATGAACTTTCTGCGTACTGCCCAGGGCTGACAGCATTTGAAGATGATGAAGAGGAGAATTTTATTTTTTAGTTTATCCACAAATTATGAAATATTGAATTTATTTATTTGTCTTTTACAGTTCCTCTTCTTGGCTGTTCTGTTTTAGGTTTCTTGTTGGTGGGTAAAGTATGTATATTGTTTTGTTTTGAAGAGGAGGTGCATAATAGTACATTTTTGTCTACAGATGTCAGACGCTCTGAACAATGCAACCAAGCAGTCTCTGGTTATTGTGGATGAGTTTGGAAAAGGCACAGAGACCGTAAGTGAATTTACAGCTACATGGTAAGACGTCAGTTGTAAGCACAACTTTAGGTGTTAGTTTGTTTTCTTATGCACTTTAATAGTTGACATTAATTTTTTTATTCATTCATTAGTTATGTTTCCAAAGGTGCTCACTGCTGCATTAACTAATGATATGTATTATCTTGCTGGAAACCTCTTATTGATTTCATTGAATATCAATTTGTATGATCTTTTTTGTTGTTGATAGGTTGGATTTCATTGAATATTGATATGCCTACTGTTTTTCAATAGGTTGATGGTTTGTCCCTGCTTGCAGCCAGTCTTCGTTACTGGCTAAAGAAGGGTGAAGATTGTCCTCACGTACTGGTTTCCACCCATTTCCATGAATTGGTGCAGCAGTCTTTGCTTCCATCTTCTTCCATGGTGGAGTTTTTGGTGAGGAATCACATGGAAATCTGTGTGTTGGGTTAATTCTAAATTTGTGTGACTGAGTGATTGAGTGTTCGTGCTTGTATATGAACAGATCAGAGTATTTCCAGCAGTTTAGAAGGAATGAGAGATGGAAGCTGTGTTGATTTATTGTCCCGGTGACATGTAAGTTTTGAGGATGATGATGATTTACTATTCATTTCTTAATTTTATATACATTCTTGAGCCCACCCTGAAAGCAATTTTCCACTTTTATGTATGTAATGTAAAGGTTGGACAATAAAGATGTATTGCATTGAATAAAATGTGTTATTCTTGTTCTAGACGATGGAAACGCTGCAACAAGAAGGCGAGCTGGTGTTTCTGTATAATTTGACAGCGGGTCACACCAGTTCCAGTTATGCTGCACACACTGCGCTCCGAGCTGGTTTGCCACCTGATATTGTGCAAAGGGGTAGACAGGTGCGTGAACCTCATTTTATTTAGTTTAAATAATTATTCCCTATTCTTTGAGCTGATATTTTGCCAGAGGTTTCCCAATTGTCCCAAGGTTGCTGCTGTTGTTAACATGTGTGTACAGCAACTTAATATTATATTCTTATCTTGCTCTAGTTGCCAAATCATACTCCCAAGTGTGTACATTTTTCGAAGTGCTTGTGAAACCAATTATTTCTATACCTGCAAGTCTTGCGTTACAGTTACTTATTTCCACTCACTTTTTGATTGTTGATTTTGCATTTCTTGATTTGGTTAACTTGTATTCATTTTTAATTTGTATCCCAGAAAAAAGGATGCATGTTTTTGAGCTTCTGGTTTAAAGTGATTTTGTCATGCTAGTTGTATACTGGTGTCTGTATAAATTATAACATGACAGAAACTTTGTGACATTGGATTGTTCTCCTTTCACTTCTGTTCCCACTGTTTGTATTACTATCAATAACATGTAGACTCATCATATTGTTGGATCTGCTGTCATTTATTTGTGCATTTCAGGTGTCCAACTTGCTGGCTCAGAACAAACCAGTCCATCAGGTCGATGACAACAGTGCTGATACACAGTTCAGACGGTAAATATTTTGGATATTAAAAATCCTCTTTTTTAGTTTGTTTTTATGTGTGTGTGCATGTGTTTGCATGCATGCATATGCGTATCACAGGCAAGCCAATTGTTATAAAAAATACTAAAGAAAATTGCACACTCACGCAAGTACACATGCACGCACGCATACGCACGCGCGCACACACAACCACACACACACAAACGAAAATAGGAAGTAAATCACTATATTTTTAAAGAACTGGTGGTTAAAAAAATGAAAATTTAAGAAACGTCTATATGAAGAAAAGTGCATGTTGACATAAAAGAAAATATAACTTTCAGCCAGTGAACATTGATTTTAAAGAACATTGGTATTATTCATTGTTTACAAATAACTGACCAGAGAACATTTTATCTCTTTAATATATGTAATAATTTGTTGTCTTGAGAGAAAAAAATAAAGAAAAAAAAGGGAAGGAAAAAATAGAAGAAAAAAGCCACCAAAAAATCTACAGAAGTAATATAAAGACACCAGAGTAAGGATTATGATAATAAAGATTACAAACAAACTAAAATTCCCAAGAGGCACAGTGAAGAATAACAAAATTGTCAAATCTTACAGTTTTATATTATACTGTGTTGCATGTTTGAATTTGTGCAGGTATCAGACGATTGTGAACACATTCATGGAACTTGATCTGAAGACGTGCGACGTCAAAGGGTTTCTTCAAAACTATGTTCTTCCGGTCAGCAAGGGATGTGGTGCTAACTGGACGTGATATGGCAGCGATGAACCACAAACCTAGCTTTAAAACACCCAGTTTCAATTTCTGGTACAGAATTTCAAGAAGCTGACAGTGGCAACCATTAGCAGAAATGTAGATAAACTGACCAGAATGTCTGCAAAAATCAGTAAATGTAATTGAAGACAATTTTGAATTTTAAATGCTTCTGTTGTGGATTGTTGCTTAACAGTTGAACTCATTCTGTACTTGTGTGGGCTGCTTTTTTATCGTTCAATACTGGCTGATTTGTATGAGTTACTAAAAAAAAAAAAAATAAAAAAAAGAACAATAAATGTAGTGGAGGCTTGAAAGTTTAGGTCCATACAGTAATTAGAATGGACTAACCAATAACCAAGTTTGATAGAATTATCTTTCTATTGATCTATTTATAAAGAAGACATGCAACCCACCCACCCCTGTCCTCCCTCACAAACCCATCCACCTTCCCACCCCACTAAAAAAAAAATAAAAAAATTTGCAAATCCAATTCCCACAGAATGTTACAAAGTAAGGGAGGCAAAAATTCAAAAAATACTAGACTTTTCCCTGATTGTTGTAGAAAACATCGTTATCTCCCTCTACTTGTAGCGCATACCTACAGCGTTAGAATTGGATATCACCTTCATCACTTTCTTCTTCACCACTTTGTCCACTAGTATCACTTTTAGCATCCCCTCTGTAATCAATGCCAGGCGAACATTGCAAGCGTACTGTAAAATGAAAATATAAGAGGTTTTTCCACCTTAGTTTCATATACTATGTTGTCTACACACTGCGACTTTTGAAAGTAGAGGCACGCGTTTGCGTATGTGAGTATGAATGCGTTGTGTGTTGGCACTACGCTATTGTGTAGCAAAGTATAGAAAGAGTTCATGTATTTTGGAGAGGATGGTGTTTCAATCATCAGTTAGTATGATTTTTGCAAATTGGCAAAGTTTGTGTATTTAACTCTTTTACTGCCAGATATTATATAACAGAGTTATTCCCAGTTTAAAAATCTCCAAAACTATTGCAAATGAACATTAAAAATTTTGTGAGCTCAAGGAATAAATGTTGCTATTTTATTTGCATCTACATGGATGATTACACCAAAAGTTTTTTTCCCCTGAAGGTCCAGATGCACAATAATAATAATAATTAATAATTTATTTTGTATAGCGCAATTCAAACATAAAATGCTTCACAAAGCGCTTGATCACACGCAGCCACACACAGATACACACGCATAATAAATCTATTCTGCATTTAAAAACAAGACAACATGTAAACCTAGTAAAGGTAACAAACCAACAAATAAAAGTATAAAATCAGTCAATCAATCAATAAACTTATATAAAATAAATGAATAATTTCACATAAAAAATTTAAGAGAGGGACGTTAATACCAAAAGAGGCAGATCAACAATGCCTCATCTAAGATGTAAAGTGTAAATGGTGGTGAAATACAGCAGTTTTAAAAGTAG
This sequence comes from Oncomelania hupensis, assembly GCA_036898135.1. Lineage (NCBI taxonomy): Eukaryota > Metazoa > Mollusca > Gastropoda > Littorinimorpha > Pomatiopsidae > Oncomelania > Oncomelania hupensis. Next base: position 18,279,562 of record CM072516.1, read on the forward strand.
AATAATCGTTAAATAACTAAACATCGTTACAACATATGACAGGCCAGATGAAGAGAATAAAAGCTTGTGTAATGGCATTAATCTGGTTTTAAAAGAAAACATATTTGTGATTCACATAATAATAGTAACAACACCAATAACAATAATAATAATCAATAATAATAATAATAATAATAATAATAATAATAGCAGTTTCTAATTTCATTTACAGTGAAAACAAGTTAAGAGGGATCAAATGTCATTTAAAAAAGCAAAACAATTTTAAGACAAGTACACGCATACGCACATGCATCCACGTACACACGCATTCACCCACACATTCACACACACACACACATTCGCACCCATATTCACACACACCCCTACACACACACATTTCAGGTATCAGCGCAACAGGGTGTCCGCAAGGGAGGATGTTCTACAGGTGTAAGAGGAAGAGATAGGTTTTCACACAATAACCTAAAAGCATCATATTTGCAAGATGGAAAGTTAGTTCAATAGATAAAAAGCATCTGATTAATCGATTTCGTTGTTTGAAAGTCAATCCAAGATGATTCTCGTCGGGGGCAGATAGATCTGCCTCAAAGAGGGTTTCCGAGAGAGGTATGCAATTTCGTACGTTCACACACCAGCCTAAGTTTTCACTCACAGTTCAAACTGCTTGCTCTCACAGACAAGGGAAGTAGCTTGCTTGTTTATGGTTTAAACCATTTAAGAACATTGCCTACCTATAACTAAACCTTTTTTTTTTTTTTTAAATTTGTAACTTATTTATTTGAATATTGAATATTTACGTTCTGTATTAAAAATAAAATACTGCTGTTCCTAATGATAAAAATAGGGATGCTAAAGAAACTACTGAAATCGTAGGTTTTGCCCTTACACTCTCCCTCTCCCTACCACCACTACTGCCAGACAATCCCTTTTCCTAAACATAAATAAAGCAATAACAGGAGCATGAGAAATAAAATCAATACAAAAATACCATAAACCCACGCTCAAGCAAGATCATACAACACAACAAATCAAATGAACTGTACACTGTTTCTCCACCTCTTCATGATTTTGTTCACCATGAACACTCATTGATTATATTTAACATCTGTCACTGTATATAATCATCTCACATGATTTAACGTCTGTGTTGGTTATATGTGTTAATTGATTCTACCTTGCCCCTATCAACACCATTGACGTATTTACTCCTCACAAACCATGATTATAAATGATGCTGCTGTCTTCAATGAATAAATTTTCCCCAAATCTTTTTATTGGATCTTGTTAGTCAGATCTTTTTTTTACAACTTTTCTTTCCTATTGTTTTTGTTCTTGTCTTCTTTAATTCTCTTTTAATATTTTAATTTGTACTTTCCTTGATTTATTTTCCTTCTCTTTCATTCATGTTGTGATGGTTGGAGCGTGTGAGTGGCACACATGAGAGAGGTTTGGTGGGTAAGCACAATATTACTTTACTTGATTTGTACATCGATTCATAAATGGAACTAATAAACAATACATGTCTTTTAATTAACGAAGGTTATTTATTTGTTACATAAAAAATCTGCAATTTTTCATAATTTATATAACCATAAAAGTTAGGTCCCACTGTTCGTGCTTAGGAAGTTTTTGTTTTTTTTTTCTTCTAAGGGTCTGGGGCCATTAGGCATTGATCAGTGGTAATTAATGCAAGGCAGATCGATAAAACTGATGACATTTACGTACATTGTACGTATGTGTTTTATATTCCGTGTACACAGCATTGGAGCATGTAGTATAGATTACTACATACAGCTGGTGGTGTTGTGCTCATACTTACTGACTTAGCTTGTTGTTTTGACTCTAACTTGGCTAAGAAAACTTGAAGTAATTTACTATTGACTATCAGCATCTGTATATGCAATACATTGGAAGAACAATAAAATTTCAGCAACACACGGCCCAAAAAAAAAAAAAAAAAAAAAAAAAGAACAAAGTTGCGTTTGTTTTTGTGCAGTTATACATAATAGTACAGAGAAGTTTTAGTTTCAAAAATATTACGGTATAGAAGTTTTCTGTTACAAGAATCTTTATTAGCATCACCCATACAGAATTACCACCATGAAGGCGAGGCCGCCTGTACGCGTCCAGTTTCTTCTGCCAGCGATGCCATCCAGACAGGTAACACTTTTTTATTTAGGCGTTGGGGGTGGAAGTGTCAAATTTATGTTTGTTGTTGCTGTTAAATGTATGTTTTTCCACAGTTATTTTAAGTCAAATTGGCACAATTATATAATATCATTTTATTTGTATTCTTTTTTTAAATATTTTGTTTTAGCATATATATATATATATATATATATATATATATATATATATATATATATATATATATATACATAGCACATGCATATTTTAATTTGGCTTCAGGCTGAGACTTTGGACCTCATATTATTTAACTCACTCTTACAATATTTATTTACTTGGACGTGAACATAACCTGGATAGGAAAACCTATTTTGTGGGCATCAAATTGAGTGAATATTCCAATATAAATATCTAACTTGATGAGACCTTTAATGAGGGTCTCAGACTTCTTCTTCTTCTTCTTCTTCTTCTTAATTAAATTAACGTCCCCGGACACATTGAGCGTATAGGGGACTTCGGGTCTCAGACCCTACGTTATAGTGCCTATATAGCCTACTTCTATCCTACCCTGCTCCTACTGTAATATTTAACATTTGATTTTATTCTTCACTATTTTAACATTTTCAAAGAACATATAACTTTATTGGTAGAAAAGTCAGCATACAAAGTTGAAACTAATTCATATCCTTTTCACACAACGTTCATGTCAGTGATTTCTCACCGTGCAGCCCGCTAGACTATAATTTTGTACTAATAGCCAAGGACTAGGCCTACGGGCGGATTGTCTGCTACAGGCGTTCTGCAGTGAAGCGACACGTCAATAAAATGTTTTATTTGCAAATGTTTAGAGCAGCGGTGGAAGTATATGTTAAGCTAAGTTGAAACAAATTATGTTAATAAAGTAATTTACCTACTGGCCTTTCTGGCAACATTAGACATTAATTATTACGCAACCAAAGCTTATCTCTAACGTGAACTGCGCAACTGCTTTGGCCAAAAGAAGGTTAAGGTCGTTTATCGGATGAGGAACCTTATGTTTTATACGATGGCATCCAAATAAAGCGACAGATAGCCACTATGGGGAGGAAAAAGGGAGGTTTGGGCATAGTTTGGGCCAAGAAAAGGGACTTGAAAGATCCGGTGAGTATGAACTGGCGATCACCAGTTTATTTTGTAACAGATAGATTTCATTTTTGGCTGACTAGACTGACTAGAAATAGAATGTACACAGTACAGACTTTAACTTAGCACTAGCACTAGCAGATCAAACTAGGCTAAAAGTAAAACTGACAACACAAATACTACAACGACGTGTATTTCATCTGGTTAGTTTTTTTCAGAACAGGTTTAGTGATTGAAATGAAATGACTGAAGTATCATACACTTCGCCCACATATAAGTTATAACGAGCACAGGTATTCCAACTTAGGCCTATTGAGGCTATTCTACCTCCGGTCTGTATATAATAATATATAGCCTATTATATTAGTCCAAATTAAAGAATATGATTGTTATAATGTTAATTGACTGTTTATTTTTAGTTGAAATCAGCTAAAGATTACTGTTAAAAAGGCCATTAGTCATTACATTAAAAAAAATTTCTTATACAGTGTATTCCAATTCCTTTCTAATCAATTTAATTATAATACTCAATTTACAATTATATCAAAATATCAAACTCCTACAGTCTTAGACTAGAGTTTGGTTATGATGCAATATGTTCAAGATATTTGAGGTCATAACGAGAAAATTATGGTAATATTTTTTCCTTTTTAAGTTTCTTTCTTTCTTCTTTTCTGGTACCCTTTTTTGGGTTGAAAATTAAATTGGGTAAACTATATTTTGTATTTAGAATCATACTATTAATTACTAGTACAGTACTGGAATTAGTAGTGTTTAAAGAGTTTATAGTGAGTTAGTGTTATATGCTAATTATATACTGATCAACACCAATGTGACAAACAAATCATTGCACAGGATGACACAAATTTTGTAAGTAATGTGGGTGAACCATTTGGCATATTTAGTTTTTTTTATTTTAATTTTTTACTCACTGTGTGGGCAGACTTGCTGTATGTATGTGTTTGTGTGTGTGTGTGTGTGTAGTGTAAGAAGTATTTATATCTTAAATCAAATTGTTAGGGGTTTTTCATACCTCAGGACATCTACAAGTACAACTTTTAAGGGTATTCATTCCTCCACTATATAAGGAGTACACTACAATGCTTTTGCATTAGGATTTAGTAGTCAGTAAACCATTATATTTAACTTTTTAGTAAGAAGACATTTTACTACATGAATGCTAACATTTATGTTCAGTGTTTCAATAAAATTTCAGTATAAAGTATCATATTTCTCCATAGTCATTTTAGTTTTTTGCCATAGGTATTCAGACTTCTATGTTTATAACGAAAGGCTAATGCTAATAAGGTATGAATGAAATGTTTACGTGATGACCCATATCTGCGAAGTTTTCTGTGCGTTTTCATACCCCTGTACACGTATTACAGGCTGACAATCTTTCACTCAGTAGATTTTCATTATGCGATTTGAGTTTCTTTTTTACGTGATATAACCCCCAGTAATATGCTTTGTGCAAACAAGTGTGTATGTATGGAGAGTCAATATGTGTGTTTGCATGCACATGTTCCTGCAATTGTTGTTGTGGAAATTCTAAGCTATAATTTGTCTTGCCACATTTACTTGACTCACGTGCATAGCAGTGTGTCTATGTACTCACACCCCCCTTCCTTTCTCCTTCTCCCCCTCCCTCCCCCCCCCCCCCCCCCCCCCCACCAACAACTTTTTTCCAGATTTTTGCAAATCTGTGCAAGATGAGTTCTAAATAGTCCAACAATGATTTTTTAAAAAGTAAAAAAATTATGTACGTCCATCAGTCCATCAGTGCAAAAACTTAGTGGCTAAGTACTCAGAGCCTATTTCAACTATCACAACCAAACTTGTACGATGGTGTATACCCATGAGACCTCGAAAATGATCAGTGAATGAATGACTTCACTTCAAGGTCAAGGTTACAAGATCATCAAATATTAGTTTAAAAAAAACAAAAAACACCAAAAAAAAACAAACACAATTTATCACAAAATTTCACTTTTTATCTATTTTATTAATATTGAACTTATGATTCTTTGATGCATGATAGATATCAGTGAGACACACATACTTTGGAAATTTGGTCAACCTCATTAGAAGGTCACTGGAGCTGTCCAAAGTCGGTTTGTATAGGTACTTTGAAGTGACCTTGATCCTAAACTATGAGAGATATTAAGTCCAAACTTGTTGTACTTAGAGAAGATGGATTTACCTTTCATATATTTTCCATTTTTGCGTTGATCTTGTAAGTCAAGGTCATTTTAGGCCTTGCCAAAACATTTAAAAAAATAGGCAATTGTACAGTGAAATTGCAGTTTATTTTAACCCATAGTATCTAAAACATCATTGCTGGGGTGGTATAGAAAGTCCGACAGACCATCAAACAAGCCATTGTACAACACGATGACATTCTCACAGTGGTGAAAAAACGGAAACTCCTATAGTATGTCCACATCACCAGAACATCAGGCCTTGCAAAGACCCATGGTGCAAGGAGGCAGAAGAAGAGGGTGACAGAAAAAGAGGTGGGAGAACAAAATTCAAGAATGGACGGCTTGGCACTGAGTGAAGCCATGATGGTTTCTGAGGACAGAGAATGATGGAGTACACTGGTTAAATGATCATCTGTTGTGCCCCAACGACTTTCGAGTTACATGATGGAATAAGATAGGATAGGATCTAACAACTTCGGGTTATTTTATTAAACATGCATGAGAGATCACGTAAGGGTCAATGTCATCCCAAGATCAAGGTCACTGAAGGGCAAGGTTATCCAAAAGTCAACCTTTTTATGGCATAATACAAATTTTGCTGTACTTTATTTGATAGTACCTGAGTGTATTTGGAGTTGGAGGTCAATATCATCTCAAGATCAAGAGCATAAAAAAGATCAAAGTTGGTATTACTTTGCATTTTAATGCCACTGTTTCATTTTGGGTTTTTTTGGGCTCTCATTTTCCTGTTAAATATTGCAAATTCCATAAGGAGCATGTGAGTCATATGGGCTTTGCCATTCTAGTTTTAAATACTTGTGAGTTGTTATTTTGTCAATTCATATTGAGTACGATAGTCTGTGGGTTTAATCCCATGATAACTGTAGTTTACACTAACTTTTAGATGTGTCTAACTTTGTAGGTAAAGCAGCTTGTAGAGTTTCCTAAAGTTTGTTTTCACTACATGTATCTATAGTTTCACTGTGAATTTGATTGAACACCAAAATATTTATAGATTTGAAAGTAAAGTAACAAAAAATAACACAACTACTATATTCGTTAAAGGAGCACCAATTATATCTTTTATACATTTTATTGGGGGTACTCTGCTCCCTATCGTGGACAGATTAGTTATTATTATTAGGCTATTAGTATTAACTTTTTTTAATAGTCTTTAGTTTTCTTTTATTTTCAATATAGCCTCATTTTGTATGTTAAATGCATATATGTGTTCCATACGCAATACCATAACACATTTTTGACTCACATGTGTGCAGTAGTGCCAGTCCCATGTCTCAATCAAAATTTTGGGTAGATTTTTGCAAATCTACTTGAGATGAGACCTATTTGGTCCTAAAACTATGTTCTTAGCAGAGCAGTGTTAAATCTCATTTAAATGTGCATGATTGTAATATTGATTCATAAGAGAAAGATTTATCAGTCTTGTAACGTGTTAGTGGAAGTAAGTCAATTATCATCTCGGACTTGACCTAGTCAAGATTTATCAAAGAACCCATATAGTACTTTCTGTATTTCAAGACTTATTTTGAAATAGTTTGGAATCAGAACAAGCCAAAATTTTGGTCTGTTGCCGTGTTGGAAGCCATCTCTTTATAAACACTGAACAGGTTTTGACCAAAATTCATAGAAAGATTACCTAGATCAATGACTTGCCTACCGAGTCATCAGATTTTGCTCTATTTCAAGGTCACTGGAGTCATGTTATAGCTAATCATGTTTTGCTCAATATCTCAAACACGGCTAACGTGATTTTGTTGAGATTTGGTACACAGGTACTTCTGATCATGGACCACCCTCCAATAACAGTCGGTCAGTCAGTTGTTCCGAATGTCACTTTTTTGGTGTAAAGCACACTTTTGGCCTTATCGCAAGAATAACCAAACCGGATGAATTTCTACTTTGCGGATACTGTAACTACTGCTAAGCATGTTAGAACATTTGTATTTGTACTTCCTCAAAGGTCGAGGTCATTGTGCTTCACCATTTTCTAAAGCACGTTTTTTGCGCTGTATCTCAAAATCGTCTGAACCTATTTTGATAAGTTTTTGCTTGCAGGTAGTTCAAACAGTGGACTATCGTTCCATGTTTTCCTTTTGCTTTGTTAGGATAAAGCAGAGTTGCTGCACCACCAAGAAAATTAACAACTTCGATAATGTTCATTTTTCGGCTATGTGTGTGAATGTCTAGTCTGGAAATTCATTTGAATGGCTTACCATCTTGTTTTAAATTGATGTCCTAGATTCATTGATTCATATTTCCGTATTTTTTATGACTTTCTAACCTTTGTTATTATTTAATATTTGTTGTTCCATTTATTGTTTTATTGACCTACTATTTATGTTTCACTCGAGAGAAACAAAACAGTGCAGATGTGTGGTTTGAATTGAGATTATATAGTAAATTGTGTCTGCCGTGCAATACTTACTTTAAAATAATGTTGCTACTGTAAAGCATATTGCAGAGCTATAGAGCTATATTATTGTATTTTTATCACAATAGTCATCAGGCCATGACAGCTGTCACTGATTGTGTAACCTTTGAATTTTCCTTCCTTCCTTCCCTCACCCTTCCTCCCTCCCTCCCTCTCTCCCTCTATCCCTCCCTCCCTCTCTCTCTCTCTCTCTCTCACTCATATCAAACACTTGTCAAGTTGTATTTTATTTTCTTTTATAGTTTGTTAGTAGTTAATGAATAGACTTGCATTATATAACTGACTTGTTTTCCTACTTGGGAGAAGGGGAGTGAGAGGTCGCCTGTTTTTGATGAACATGAAAGCAGTTTGGCTGGACTTAGTTTAGTGACAAGAAACCGTGCAACTGACAAACTGTTATCAATAAAGTCATGACAGTTGAATTTATTGAGTAAAGACTGTTTCGAAATCACTAATAATTTTGATTGTTATGCAGGCCTCTGGCTTGGGACAGGCTAGTACTTACCATGCCTTGGTTGTCATTTTCCTCGAGTTTTTCGCCTGGGGTCTTCTCACAAGCCCAGTCATCAGTGTAAGAATGATTGTTAAATTATTGTTGTGGATAACATCTTGTTGTTGGTAACCAGATACATGTAGTAACTGCTGCTTTTCATTAAATTAGCCCTGCCGTTAGGGTAGTTAAATTATTTTGTTGATAAAACTATGTTTGGCATTGCTATCATATCGCTTAAGCCGACAGATGTGAATTTACTTCTCTTTTTGTATAGTGTCACCAGCATATTGATAAATTATTTGATGTGTGGTTTCATTCAAAATGTAAATTTTGGGAGAGACAGGAATATGAGTGTGATTGTTGAAATCTGTCAAATATCAGCAGAAGTACATGTTTAGATAAAAACATATCAATTGGCAGATATGCAGCATTTTGATTAAACCTGTAAAATACTGTGGAATATCACAGAAATGCAATGTCTACAGAAGTATTGTATTACCTACTATATCTATACTATATTTGGGGTGACTTTCATTAAGTGTCCAGTATACAAATCTGAATCTGAATAATACATGTGTATAGTTATGGGTAAGAACTTTGCCTGTCAGTGCATATATCGTTAATAGATTCAAAATACAACAGAAGTTGAGTTCAACTTGACGAACAGTCAATAATTATTCTTTTATCGTGTTAAATCTATTTCATTGATTTATTAAATATTGTAGTAGTAATAAAAAAAAAGAATAGTTTATAAAATAGTTTTCTAAATCTCTTTTCAGATTTTAAATGAGACATTCCCAAAGCACACATTTCTTATGAATGGCTTGATACAAGGAGTCAAGGTAATTTAATTCTGTTTAAATAAATTACATGTTTTATTTTTGCACTTGCTCACATGGTTGACAAGTTTTGAAACTATGAAAATCAGCATGTCTTCTTTTTGACCTATAAATTTAAGGGTGAGTTTGCTGTGTGATTGAACTGTTTTATCCCCTGTCTGATTGGTTGTTCTCTAGTGATAATAACATGTGCATATGATATAATCTACAATATGCCCGTCCCCTATACGCTTAATGTGTCCGGGGACGTAAATTTTACTTTAAAATTTTTTTTTTTTTAAATCTACAATGTTTGAATGATCAATCTTCCCTTTGAATACTCAGTACCATTCACTTTATAATTCTGCCTGTTTGTTGACACTGGTAAAAGATATTTTGTAGTTGATATCTGTTACCATGTTGGTTATACTTATAGTGTTTGGAGATGTTGGATACCTTCCCCTTGCTTTCCTCTGCCATTGTATTGTGTGGACCTTATAGTGCATTTCTGTAATTTGTAAGGTATTTGAAGTACAATAGTAGAAACTTGCGTTTGACTCACATGTGCGCAGCAATGGGAGTATATGTATTTACTCCCAAACCAACATGTTCTCAATTTTTTTTAGGGTTGTGCAAGGTGAGTGTTCAAGGCAAAAATAGTCAAAATTTATGCATGATCTTTTCCATTCATTCATATATTTTGTTCTGCCTGAATGAATACAGTAACAACAGTTTAATGCATACCTGCTTATGTAATGAAGGTTGAGATAAATTAAATGTCTAATTTTTTTTGTGTAAACATGGGGACAATAAATTATCTTGCATTTTGTAAATAGGCCTTTCTTGTTCTCTCAGGGAATGCTGTCTTTCCTGAGTGCCCCGTTGATAGGAGCCTTGTCGGACGTGTGGGGAAGGAAGCCATTTCTGCTCCTTACTGTCACGTTCACTTGTGCCCCCATCCCACTCATGCACCTTAGTGTCTGGTATGATCGCATTTTATTTTATTTTATAATTTTTCATACTAAAAGTTTTCTATCGTGTTGTCAACAATTTAGTTTAGGAGAAGGTTCATTTACTGAACACTGGATAATTGTGCATAAAAGAACTCTTTTAAGTAAACCTTCAATTAGAGTTCCTTTTCTGCGAAACTATTTGCTTGATTTTGTGCTTTTAGCTAATGTGTACTGAATCAAGGAATGATTTTTCAGTACAAATCTTCTTTTTGTGTTTCACATTGCTGGCTAATGGAAGCTTAGAAAAAATCTTAACGCTCTTTGCTTTTTAAAAAAAAAACGTTATGTCCTGTGCCTATTGATACATTCTAGTGCAAGGGTGGTACAGGGATGTAGTGGTCTGTGCACACGCTAGCAATGTTTCATGTTAAGCAACATCGGGGAAGGGTTGGTACTTGGATGTGGACAGTGCTTGAAAGGCAACCATCAAAGGACACAAAAAGATTGAAACAAGCACACAACACACCCCAGCCAATGCGTATGTGGATCTGTTTAGAACTGGGGAAGTTAAAGCAGGTTAAACTGACCTTTGAGAAAAGGGAGGTGATAAACGTTTTCTCCTTCTATCCCCTCCCTCCATCGACCGAAATGTTACGGGATACACCTTTACCTAGTGTATTATGTGGTATAGTTCAAATGATATAGTAGGTAGGGTACCCTGATGTAATACTGACATATTTTTTCCGCGTTTGCCTTTCTCAGGTGGTACTTTGCCATGCTGTCAATATCTGGAATTTTCTCAGTCACCTTCAGTGTTGTTTTTGCCTTTGTGGCTGACGTCACCACTGATGAAGACCGCAGTGCTGCTTATGGCTTGGTAATTCATATAGAGGTTCATTTGATTCCCTTTGATGTTGGGTAGCCTGGCTTGAGTTTGAGCCTGCCATGAGCAGATAAGATTTAGATTTTTTAAAAGATTTTAATGCTTTATTGTCCCTTTTTATCGGGAAATTCTGGGCCGCCTCCCTTGTGGAAGGCGTAGTCGCAGCCTGTGGCGCGCCCAAACCCAACCTACCTAACATTAGTTGTGATTTTTGAAATTTTTAGAAATTCTTTAAATCGAAATGTTTTGAAATTTTGCTGGGGGAGCAAACCGGAGTACCCGGAGAAAACCCCCGAGACGTTGCCCGAGTCGAAAGTAAAATAATATTCGGAGAAACATAACGCCCCGATGCAGGATCGAACCCACACCTGTCAGTCGCCATTGGTTTCTGGCCTGTGGACAAGGCAAGTTAGTCCCGCCTTAGCCCACTTGGCCACAACGCTCGCATAAAGCGCAATTTAAGAAGAATTCAATTGAACAATGTTGTATGATGCGTTAATTGCTAAACTATTGAGTTCTTGGTGTCTTTTTACTCTAACGAGGCCTGCCCGATGTTGCACATTTATTATTTATTGCACATCTTTCTCCTCTTTTGTTTTGTTTTTCTTATTATCTTCTTCCTTCCTTCATTTGTTCTTATTTATGTTCATTGACCGCCTAAATAGTTTCGTTACTTTGGCAGTTTGTGAATCAAAATTACTACTACTTTACATTAAATTGAATGTTATTTTCTCTTTGCTATCCGTTGCAGGTGTCCGCCACATTTGCTGCCAGTCTGGTCACTAGTCCAGCTTTAGGAGCATACCTACAAGACCTGTATAGCGAGACTGTGGTGATATGGATAGCCACAGCAGTAGCATTGCTGGATGTTGTCTTCATCATGGTTGCTGTGCCCGAGTCCCTGCCGGAGAAGCTACGACCTGCCAGCTGGGGATCAGCGATTTCTTGGGATAAAGCGGATCCCTTTGGCGTAAGTCATTTAATGGCTTGTTGATTTGAATCTTCTTTTTAGCTTCTCTGCACTTATTTCCATTCCATGGGTTCTGGAGGTGATGTCAAGCCTTTGTATCAATGTTCAAGTTCTTGCAAAGATTTTCTGCCCCAACGTTAGACAACTCAGGCTCAACATGCGGGCAAGCCAGCCAAAGTTGTTTCCCTTTGTATTTCTGAGTGCTCGGTCTTTTGAAAGACAAAAAATAATGTGAAGCCTAAAGTTTCTGTAGGACTTATGATTATAATTTTATTTGGCTGCTATTATGCTTGTGGCTGCAGTATGCAAGATGGTCATATTTGTGTTAGAAGTTGGATGGCAGAAAGATGATGATGTAAAACATGTAAAGCGTCCGATTCCATGTTACAGCAGCACACTCGAAGTACATGATGATATTGGAGTATTGTAAGGCAATTAATTCACAAAGTTCATTCTAGAGGGACTGCACAAAATCGTAGTAGATGGCCCAAACTGAAGAAAATCACAGTAAAGAAACAGAAAAATAGTGATAGGAAGAAGATGTGATTTATGTAGATAAAATGTCTAAGATTAAAAGATTCTCTAAACATCAAAACACATGTTATGCTAAATGCTTCATCATGAATAAGAGTTTGATTTGAGGCGAGTGGCTTCATAGAGCGTAAAACTTGCACACAGTTTGATTCAGATGACAGTAACAAAACATTATGTTTCAGGCCTTGCGTAAAGTAAGCCAGGATCAGCTCATCCTGTTGCTGAGCACAGCTGTCTTTCTCAGCTACCTCCCTGAGGCTGGGGAATACTCTTCTATATTTATCTATTTGAAATTGGTGCGTATAGTCTTTGTTGCTGTAGTTCAACAATCAAATGTTTGCTGTCCTTGTATGCCTAGTAGTACAGGCACCACTTTAGATTTTTTTTTTAATTTAAAAATTTTGACTCGTGTATGTGTGGCATGCAGGAAAATTTCTGGATTGTAAACAAAATCCATTTTCTATTTTTGTCAGAGTTTTTTAATTTTATTATTTTGATGTCGAAATTTACAAATAATTGTAAACATGCAAATAATTGTAAACACTCTAATACTGAATTTGCAGAATATTTTAGATTCTTATAACATTTGTATGTCTGCGCCTGCTTTTTTTTGTGTATTCACAGAAATCAGATTCAGGTGTTCAGATCTTTTTAAAAAATTAATTTATTTTTAAAAATATAATAAATAAAATTATTTTGGGGAATCAGAAGAAAAGAAAAATATTAGAATATTAGAAGAAATTATTAGAATATAAATGTACCCTTTTCGTTCCAGGTGATGGACTTTTCCAAAGAAAATGTTGCCTCATACATCGCCATGGTTGGGGTTTTGTCTGTAATAGCACAAGTAAGGTTGTTTGTTTTTTTTCGCCAATAGAATGTTTATAAAATGTTTCTTCTTTTTCATCTTTTTGTGTTCAACAGCAACAGTCAGAATTTTGATTTCTTTGCTGCTGAGGACATCTTTCATAGGATTTTTTTCTAATGAGAAACAATTAAATTGATAATATGCAGTGCTGTGAGGTAATTGCATAAGTTTTGTTTCATGAGATTCTATGCGGCGTTAAAGGATAAGTGTGTAACTATTTTGTGTCATCAGATTGTATTATTTGTCCTGACAACCATTCAAGCCTGTGCAGAATGCCAAGAATATTGTGAGGCTCCTTCTGGGTTATTACATAAGCTGTCAACCCTTATACAGAGTTGCCTACCGTCCCGCTGTAGGCGGAATCGTCCCGATTTCAGGTGAAAAAACGAGCTGTGTTCCGCGATTCCGCTTTTTAAGTTTACGTCCCGCCAAATTAAAAAAAAAAAGATTTTTTTTTATTTTTTTTTTAAACTTGGTAGAAGTTTATTTTTAGCGCGTCGGCTGATGCAATATCGGTGGTCTGATCCGGTTTTTGCGCGGACTAATGACGCGCGTACAGTTTCAAACACAGAGTCACGTGACTTTCTTCAGCGCAACCTGCTAGTGGTAGGCCTAGGCTACTGACAAGTTGCCGCGATTGTTTCGACAGAAGTTATGGCGTCAAAATCAAATTCACGAGCAGACGATGGTCCTGATACACCTCCGAGAAAAAAACAGAAAAGATATCAGACATTCAGAAAAGAATATACAGAGAAATATTCTTTTATTAGGGAGGGCAAAGGAGAATCATGGGCGCATTGTGCCATTTGTCACACTGACATTTCATGTGTTTATTGGATTTTACCTTCACTGGCTTCAGTGGCAGCATGCACATAATCTGTACAGGAATAATAGTTTCTCATGTAATGGTAGTGTATGTGACAGTGACACTACGTTTATTGGATTTTACCTTCAGTGGCAGTATGCAGATTAGTAAAACGGAATCATGAACTAAAGTTTCTGTGTTTTATTTGTTACTTCATCATTAACAGTATCAATAACAACAGATTCATAAACAAAGGTGAGTTTCAGTGTGACTCAATTTTTTAATTTATTTATTTTTTATTTTACATTTCAAAACTTCTTCAACGATCATAGCTGCTCGCCTGAAAGTCAAATCATTTGGCAAAAATATGCATGACATTTTTTTGTGTTGAAATCATCCAGTTGCGGTGTCCCTCCTAATCAAGCCATGTCCCTCTTTTTTGGTGCCAATGTCCCTCTTTCACGTTTTGGGGGGTAGGCATGTATGCTTATATTGGCTGTGTGGTATGGACTTGGCTTACTACACAGCTTCTTGCTACTTTGGGGCCACTTTTGGGTTGCACATTGTTCCCGGATGAAAAAAAAAACCACAGGATTTGAAGAGCCTCAGCAGTGTCTTTTTGAGATTTGCAGCCATTTTCTTCTTCAGTTTATTGTAAGAGAGCTGCTGTAGCTTTGCAAACATTTTGACCCTTGTGTATGTTTCAGACATTGTTCATGAGTTTGCTGATGAAGTACCTTGGCCACAAGCACACCATCATGTTTGGTCTCATCTTTGAAATCATCCAGCTCTGCTGTTACGGCTTTGCTACACAGACATGGTCTGTTGTTAACACTTTCATTTTTTAATTTTGTATGATGAATCTTTATGTAGGATGCGCACACATACACACTCACACACACACACACACACACACACACACACAAAAGAGTATTAAAGGCATTAAAGACCGCACGCAATTTACTGCTTTCTCAATTTACTGCTTGCTCAATTTTCTTGGAATATTTATGATTTTATCAATCAGAAACATTGCATAGATTGTGTAGTTTTTTAAAAAAAAATCGTTTTTGTCCAGATGAAGAGATCTGCTCTGTAATTGTATTTTAAAGAACTGATGCAATTAGTTACAGGAAGCGAGAGAGACAATGAATGAAGCGAATACAATAAAATTTTCGGTTTTGCACACCGACTCAACCAAAGCTTTTAGGTTTTGAAGCTAGTTCAGACAGGCTAGCTATAAATAGCTTCGCAGGTGCTCTTCTTTCCTTTCCTTTCACTAAAAGGGAGGGTGTAGGCAAGCTATAAATAGCCCACAGCCAGCACAATGTGGGAGAACCTAAGAGTGCTGCTCATATAGGCATTGTGCTGGTGTGTTTGCTTCAGGATACTGTGGATATCAGGGTGTATGGCTGCCATGTCCAGTATTACCTACCCTGCCATCAGTGCCTTTGTCTCCTCACATGCGAGTGCAGATACTCAAGGTATGTTGTATCGCTTGCTTTTGTATTGTAAACTCAGCTGGTTGCATTCAGATATGTTGACCTTTTTGATACTCAACAAGGACTTGCTTTTGGGATGCATATTTGTTTGTTTTTTATTTACCGTGAGCAGTACTTCCAGATATGTTGCAAATACCTCGTCTTGTGATATCTTGGCTTTCAATATTTCATTGTAAATTTCCGTCCCCTACAGCATTCTCCATTCAGTTCATGGTATTTTCAATGACATTACTTTTTTGGTTCATCACCTATAGTTGACTTTATGTGTCATGCACATTGACAGCAATATTTGCAGTATTTTTGTGTGCCATGTTTTATACATATGTATGCAGAATTATTTTAGACATCCAACTATACTTCGCCAGAAATATTTGGTTCTCCTACAAGTCGCTGAAGCTTCATTAAAAGTGGATTTGAAAGTAAAAAGTGTAATTTGGTTGAAAAATAAAGGTTTTGACCAACAAACAAACTAAACCAAGTATACTTAACTAACAGTGTTTTGCTAGGGGAAGGAGGGAGAAAGCGCTGCCATATGATACACATTATGTAAGTACGTATGAGGACAAAATCAAAGCTTGAATGCTGATGGAAAGAAAATCATTTGAATGCTTTTAATGATGGCTGTCTTTTTTTCTCTTTCCCACCCCTCTTTTAATCATACAGGTGTAGCTCAAGGTATCATCACAGGAATCCGAGGTCTGTGTAACGGGCTAGGCCCAGCTATGTTCGGCTTCATCTTCTACCTTTTCCATGTCAACCTCAACGAGAATCACCTTCATCCCACACCCCAGCCTGACAACACCACCATTCCGCTGTTCCCAGGATCTCTGAAGGTAGGTCACTTATATGGGACAGCTAGCAGACTACCTGTCGCTAAAAAATACGTTTGTTAGAAGGTAGTTTTCTTGAAGCTTTTGTAATAAATAAGAAGAAAAGAATAAGAAAAGAATAATGGATGCTATAGACATGCCTTTACCTAAATCCCTATTAGGCTCAAAGCATGGCGATTTGTAATATGTTTAAAATGGAGTTTACATTGACATGTTTCACATAGTCTTACATACGCAACACACATGTATTTATCACTCAAACATGTGGCCTAATGGCAGGAAGATGGCTATTAGAAGACAGAAAAGAAATTACATTTTATTTTCAGATTGCAGTTTGACCGATTCCAATACCATTATTGAATGAAGGGAGGAAACCAGAGTAACCAGAGAAAACCCTTGGTGACCTGAAAAGTTGTAGCTAAGTCACATGTCTATCTTAAAAGACAGAAAGAAAATGACATTTTATGTTCAGATTGCAGTTTGACTGATTCCAATACCACTATTGAATGGAGGGAGGAAACCAGAAAAAAAAACCCTTGGTGACCTGAAAAGTTGTACCTAAGTCACATGAGTCTGCTCCCTGCAGGATTCAAACCTACAACTTTGGGCATGGGAAAGCAACTATGCCACTATGTCAGAGAATTGTTGTGTGAGAGTAGAGGTGCTCTGAGTAGAATGTTTTGGAAAATGGTTATGTGAAGTACCACACTTATGGATGAAAAAAGCAACATGTTATTGTTTAATGACTTCTCTCTTTTAATGATACAGAACCTAATACCGGGACCACCATTTGCCTTTGGTGCTGTTTTGGTGATCATGGCACTCATCGTTGCAGCATTTATTCCTGAAAATCCCACCACTTCCTCCTTCAGAAAAATCAACCCCGTACTCGCCCTTGAGTCAAAGAAAGATCCAGGTATGGCATTGCTTTTGACAGTGTAGTTTACCTTTCAAATGGCATGTATATAAAGGCAGTGAAAAAGTGAACTTTAGATGCAGTTTTTGTTTTGTGTATTTTGTTAGTGGAGGGGTCAACATTTGTTTTAATGTGACGCATACTCTTCTAAAATGGGTGCTTGCTGATTATTGAAATAAAATCGTTCTCTGTTGTATCACATTTGATACGCCTTCCCCTCCTAGCGATAAGGGAGAGAACAACTTTGGTCTTTGTATCTTTGAGTTCAAATATATGTGTTTGAAGACAGGAAGTGTGGTTTTTTTTTAAACTCTTGTGTATATATTTGTTTGATTTTGTGGCTGTGATTTATTTGCACAGTAGCTATGAGTCCTATTTTTAAACATTTTCACTACCTTTTGCCAGAACCCAACACAATTTTCCCTTTCATCCTGTAGAGCTAGGATATCATCTTGTACTTAGCAGGTAGGACAGAACTCGTAAAATCTTGCTGTTGGTAATTTTGGTTGTGGTTTGTAATTTGAATTATAGTTCTTTCAGTGTTTAGATGCTCTTTTGGTATTAATTATTGTTTAGTGTCACTCATTATTAGGTTTTTGTTTGTTACAGTTTTAAGTAAAGTAGAAAACTCAAATTTTGTTTCAGTTTTTCGATTTCACACTTCTGTTTTAGAATTGTCTCTTTATTGAATTGTAGTTTTTTCAGAAATAATGTTGTACTTTCTTTATGCTGTTATTTTTACTGTTGATTTTGTTTGTTTGTTTGTTTTTTAATCAGCCATATAAGACAGATTGCATGGGTTTGATACATTGATGTTTCAGTGTTGTACTTGTCTTTTGTGCTGTACGCCTTTTCTTGATTGATTGTTCCTGTGTTTGATAAAGGTTGCATGTAGTTGTCCATAATTATGACCAAACATTATTCAAACTTGCACAGACGTGTGTGCTGTAAAAATTACGGACCGCAAGTATTGTGGTAAAGGTTACATTTAGGGTTTGTCAGCACTAGCTCCACTGTTAACCCTAACTGTGACCTTAGTGATGGGGTTGTGCTGTTTGCCAGCCACTTAGCAGTTTACAATAAAATTGGCTAAATGCTCTAGTGCCTACATTGTTGTGGTCTTGATTCATTCTTAACATTCACTTACTGATTGACACTGTATTGTCCCTTTTTATCATGAAATTCTGGGCCACCTCCCCTGGGAAAGGAGTAGTTGCAGCCTGTTGCGCGCCCAAACCCAACCTACCTAATATTAGTTGTGTTTTTTGTTTTTGAAATTTTGGGTGAATTGGGGATTTCATTACTTTCACCTTCTGAATTGGGAATCTGATAATGTTCAGTATTGTCCGATATGGGTAGGCTGCAATGTCTTTGTTTGATCTTTTGATCATTCTGCCTGGCTACCCAGCTTTGTTACTATGCTCCCTGCGATAGTTTGACTGTGGCCTGGAGATCATTTCAGAATGAGTGAATACTTCCTGTAATGAAAGAAATATATTTTGATGTGACCTGTTCAATGTTTTATTATTTTCAGAAGCAACCATACCACTAACAAATGGTAATGTAGCAGAGGGTGAATACTGACTAATGTTTGAACCATGGGCTATTGTTTTTTTTTTGTTGTTGTTGTTGTGGATTATTGTCCGCTGTGGTCACTTTCAGCTTTTTGTCAACAATGCATCTGTGAACATCGCCTTTATTAAGTTAAGAAATGATGTATTCAATCTGCCCTTCTATATTTTTTAACCTAAAAGCAAACGATTGCTATACATTTTAAATGATCTTTGACCCTAAAGATTTGCACTATTAATTAAACTAAATATATAGTAAATTATTTAATTTTAAAACTTATTTATTATATTGCTACATTTAAGAAATAATGGAGCACAGGGGAATAACAATGCTATTCATATATATCTATTGAGGTGGAGATACAGGAAAAGGGGACTTAACGTTGGACTAAAGCGACTAGCAAATAAAATAATACTTGAAACTTTTTTTTTAATTCACCCAACTCGGCAATACTTTGTATTCCCCCACCCACCATCTTTAAAAGCCTCAATATAATGATACTCATCACAGTAGTAGTCACCAATATTTATTTTTATATTTTTATTTTATTTATTTTTGTAAATCAAACAATTACTTGAAACTTATAACTAAAAATGGCCAGAAGCTGATTGTGACCATTTTAGGTCTGTGCACTTGCATGGCTTATAAATGTAGTTTGATGACATAAATATAGTTAGTGCAGGTATTATTAGCATTGTAGCATTGCATTTCCAACAGCCGAACTAACCAAACCGCCAAATTTTGGGTATCACATAGGTTGACAAGAATGTGTTTCGCAAGAAAAGATTCAGGGAGAGAAAACATGTTCATTTTCTGCGAACCATCATTGTATTTCATTGTGAGATTGACCAGCGTTGCTTTTGATTGTTTTCTGTTGCTTCCTAGACAGTGCTTTCATACTGTAGCAGGTAATCACACCTTTTTATTTTTTTTAAATAATTTGCGTTGCCGCTTAATGGGATGGGGGAAAGCCAAAGGAGATGGGAAATTAGAGCTCTAAAAACAAAGTATTAAAAAGTTGTAAAAACCTTACTGCTATGTTTCCTTCCACTCTCCAACCACCCCTAGGGATGAAATAAAAGGTTATCCCATTCCCAATTTTTAACCCGTTATTATGTTGCACATTTGTTTAAAAATTAATGTCGTTTGTTAGCAGTCCCTTCTCATCTTTTCACTTTCGCATGACCCCTCCTGTCCCTTTCCTCCTCCCCCCCCCCCCCCCCCCCCCCATCCATCCTCTCTCACCTCTTCCCTCTTTCCGTCACATCCTCCCGACCATCTCATTGCTGTGTTGTTTATGTTTAGAACTTCATTTAGGCGTCTTCTCATACTTTGGAAAATCAGTCCCTTGATTTTCAGCAAGCCCATCTGATACACTGACAAGCTGAGAGACACACCGACATGGCCATCTGTGTCTATGGCACTACATCCACAAATGAAAACCATTGGCAGCAGAGAAGGGGAGATAAATCTTTCCTGTCATTCTCTCTTTCCACGGAGGACAGCAACTGATAAGGAGTTTATCCAACATGCTATCCTTCAACTCCAGCCCTTTATCACTTGTGTTTTACACAAACGTTTTGTCTATGGTCTCATTGTTGTTTAGTTTTATGATTTTCCTTCTGTTTCTTCTTCTTCTTCTTCTTTTTCTTCTTGAACTTCATCTTCTTCGTCTTCTTCTTCTCCTCATCATCACACCATTTTGATGTCCTTGTGATGATAGAAGATTGTGTTTGTTGCTGCTATTGATATGTATCCTGCGTAGTCTCCAGACGCGTCCTTGCCTGCTGTTTTTTTTATTGCTTGAGCTTTGGTTACGAGGTAGCTTGTTGAGGTGTTTTGTTATTATTTATTGGGATCTCCGGGTTCTGAGAACTGGACTCAAAAGAAAACATCAGTTGGTTTTGAATTCCTCCTTTTATGCAGATGTGAAGTAGTTAACTTGGTGCTACGATTTATGTGAGTGAGGTTGTCAGTTTTTGCTGATTTGATGAACATTGTTCTTGGAGCCGTCGGAACAACAACCCTTGAAACTTGAAACATGTACAGCCATTGGTAAGGATTCAATTCAGGTGGAAAAATCTATGAAACTTTCTAGGACCACAAGACTGGACTGAACATAACTTGTTATTCTGGTTTATTGGTTTAAATTCAGCTTTTATTTTCCTAAAGGATTTTACTTACCATACATTGGCAGTGCTACATTGTTGAATGTTGAACGAAGATTTTGCAGATGAAGACATTCGAGAGCATTGCGTTTTGTATGTTGATGACGTCAGTATAAACCTGTTTGCTGGAACAGATGCTAATGCAGCTAACAAAAGCAACAAATATGTGTTGACATGAAATTTGGAAGATGGTGGGGGAGAGATTATAGCTTGTAAAAATACTGTTTTGAAAATATCTAGAAATTCCTTGCTAGACTAGTACTGAGTTTCGGATACATGTATCATAGACTAGCAATATTGTTTGGCAGTGCAGTGAATATAAACTTGTACTAACCACATGCATGATCAGTACTTATCAACATTGTCATTTGTAAAAAGTATGGCATTGTATGTTTGAAATACTCTGTATCAGAACGATGTTCACATTTATTTATTATTTAAATTGGTTTGTTTTTTTGTTTTTGTTTTTTTATTACAGTGTAATTGTAAATGGTTATCTGTATATGTGGTTCCATCATAAAACTTCAAATTGTGAGAGCATGACTATACCTGTTTACGTTAACATAGTATTTTCAACCTCAGAATAATCTGCGAGAAATAACTACAGCACCAACATATTTATATATTGAAGATTTCAAAAAAGCGTTTGCATGCAGTTCTGTGGGCAATCATGAGAGTGTACAACATCAGTCCTAAAATTATTGAAGTCATCAAAAGCCTGTATGACAAGGCTACCAGTGCATTCCTCCACAACAGCGCCATCGGGAAATGGTTCAGAACAACAATTGGTGTGCGTCAAGGATGCCTACTCTCTCCAACACTCTTTAACATCTTCCTAGTCAGATGCCCTTGCAGATCACGAAGGCACAGTCAGCATAGGGGGCAGAGCAAATCTCCAACCTCCGTTTTGTCGATGACATTGATAGATTGGCTGGAAAGGAACAAGAACTTAAACAGCTGGTACAGAGGCTTGACACTTCCTCCAGAGCCTATGGAATGGAAATATGTGCAGAGAAGACCAAAATGATGGCCAACAACACCAATGGCATCAACACAGACATCAAAGTCCAAGGCGAATCCCTCAACACAGTGCATAGCTTCAGATATTTAGAAGCCATTTTATCAGACAGTGGTTCCCGACAGGAAGTCCTCTCCAGGATCGCACAAACAACTGCTGCCCTGACAAAGTTGAAGCCCATTTGGAACGACATGATCATCAGTCTACATTCCAAGATAAGGCTGCTGCGCTCCCTTGTCATCTCCATCTTCCTTTACGCTTGCAAAACATGGACCCTCATAGCAGATCTACATCGAAGAATACACAGCATGGAGATGAGGTGCTACAGAATTAGAAGACTTCTGGGCATTTCCTATACCCAGCACATCACCAACGACGAAGTCCATATGTTCGCCATCTACTGTCCGTCTGTGCAAAACTTTAAAGTGTCTAAGTACTCAAAACCTATTTCATGTATCTCATCCAAATTTGGTATTGTGGTGTATATCCTAGCAGTGAATGAATGATTTCACTTCAAGATCAAGATCACAGGGCCAACAAATGTTAGTAAAAAAATGACAATTTTTCCGAAGTTATTAATTTTGAACTGATTCTTTTATGCATGATAGATATCAGTGAGAAACAGATAGTGTGGAGCTGTCCAAAGTCAGTTCATATTGGTATTTTAAAGTGACCTTGACCGTAAACTTTGAGAGATATGAAGTCCACATTTGTTGTATTTAGAGATAATAGATTGATCTTTCATATACTGTATGTTCCGTTTTAGTGTTGATCTTGAAGGTCAAGGTTATTTTAGACCTTACAAAAAACATTAAATAATTCTTATTGTACAATAGAATGGCATGGCTGTATATTTAATTTAAAATTTTAACCCATAGTATGCAAACACATTGGTTTATTTGATCATCCTTGAGCAACTGAGGTCACTTAAAGGTCAAGTCATCCCAAAGTCAAGGTCACTGAAGGTCAAGGTCATGCAAAGGTGTTACACTGTTGTTGTTTTTTATCAATTGCTGATTCAGCCCCGATGCTTGAATCTTGATAAGTGTAACTCAGATTCGTTTATGCACGCAACCTTTTCACTCAGGAACAAGGCAGGAGTCATCGTATGAAGTTTTCCAACTGTACTCAGCATACATCAATAACTGCATACAAGATCGCTCAATCGCTTTTTCCCACTTTTCACTCTCACTTTTTCAAGACGACAAAGAGCACCGCTAATATAGTCCCTCTATAACCGAGAGAATGTTCGAACATTCCAGTGTGACGCAATAACAGCTAATCAGAATAAAATTCGTCACCGGAACTATACACTGTCTTACGTCATATAACTTTATTTAGGTTAAAAGAATCTCTTAGCTACCACTAGATATATCTACATACTTCGATCAATAGTAAACAAGTAATTCTAGAAACTTCTCCAATAATATCGACCAACGAAAATTATCAACATTATGCAAAGCTTCTTGTAACTACAACGCAAAATCAAATCAAATGTACACTCTGTTATTGCACGCTTTGCAAAACAAAACGATCGGATCTATCGTGCACGTCTCAAACGTAACAAAAGGTCACTGTTTTTTTTTAAAGCATAATAAACTTTTGCTGTAGTTTATTTGATTGTAGATGAGTGTATTTGGAGTCGAAGGTCAAGGTCATCTCAAAGTCAAGAGCATCAAAAGATCAAAGTCTCTATCACTTTGCATTTTAATCCCACCGTTTCATTTATTTAATATTTTTCTGGGCACTCATTTTCATGTTAAGTTGTAAGTTCTATAAAGAGCATGTGAGTCATATGGGCTTAGCCCTTCTATATATATATATATATATATATATATATATATATATATATATATATATATATATATATATATATATATTTTATACCTGTAGTACTTTTTTGAATGAACATGTATTATTACTTTCTAAAATGCTTATCTTTCGTTTTGCTACCTGTAGTTACTTTTCTGCACATTTAAGAATATTCTAAGTGCATGCCCTTTCCTATATGTGCAGGGTCGAAGAAGCATGAGTCCCTGGAACCTCTCATGGCAGAAGTGGATGTTCAATTATAGCAGCGAGGCCTTGCTAGACAGACGGCCAACATCCCGATGAGCAAGACATATTTCCACTGGTCATCACTCGGCCAACTAGCTACACCACATACAGGAGTGGGAAAACTGCTTCACTATCTGTGTAACATTACCTTCATCTTTGTAGTGAGCAGTTTCAACTGGAAGATGCTAGTCAGCTACTTTGTTTTAGATCCATTGCTTTAATTTTGAACAGAGAATTTGCCACCTTGCAGTCAGGTATTGACATGGTACCTAATAGGCAATCATTTACTGATACTGATATAGTTGTTAACTCTGTGTAAAACAAAAGCCACTTGATTCAGTGCCACCCACATCAAATTCAGAGCTGCCTCAACAGTAATGATCAAGGGCACTTTACCATGTTAAAACCCGGAGACCGTATTACATTTAATAAATCTACTGCCAACTCGTGGGTGCATACGTATTAATGGTCGTGGTCATGTTCAGTTTAGCTAAATTAGTTCCTGATACACAGGATCTTCATGTTTGGAGTTTTTGACGTTTGTCGCTGTGGAAGTCGCTTCACAGAATTGTCAGGCACTGTTTGTATGTACAGTACCTTGCAGTCTCCTTGGCTTTTTCAGTATTGTTAGCCTCTCTTAT
Source organism: Oncomelania hupensis (assembly GCA_036898135.1). Classification (NCBI taxonomy): domain Eukaryota; kingdom Metazoa; phylum Mollusca; class Gastropoda; order Littorinimorpha; family Pomatiopsidae; genus Oncomelania; species Oncomelania hupensis. Next base: position 18,304,490 of record CM072516.1, read on the forward strand.
TTGTTTGACAGCACCACACTTCGTACAGAGGCTTGCCCACTGTAAAACGGAGGGTGACCGCTGCTTTGCAATTGGGGACTGTTTTTTTTAATTTGTGAAAGCCACCACTCCATCTTCTCGTGTGATTTATTATTAGCACCCCAGCTTGCAGTTTGGTGACTATTCATGATAAAGTATTGGAAAGACAGTTGCTTCCAGTTCAGTTCAGAGTAACTTCCATCATGTTAACCCATATTGACGGTGCCACATATATTTTGGTCTGTGATGTTTCATTTCAACTTTGCTGTTGGGCGTTTGAAATATAGTACATAAATTGATCTATTTCTTACCAAACAGTCACACATTGATGCATTTCATCTTCCTGTTGCATTGGGATACTGGATTAATTATTTTGAACCATTTGAATGGATGGATGGACTGGTTCTTGCAGAAGAAATCTGACAATTGTTGACTTTGATTGATGAAGTCAAACAAATACTGATACAATTCACCTGTTAATGATTTAGGGATTGGGTTGCTGGGAAAATTAAATGAATTACGTCATGTCTGTTTGTCCCATCACTTTAAGAAAAATGCCTTTCAAATTTTTAAAATGATTATTACTGCTTGTATGGAGCACTTTTTTTTGAGTCCCTTTGTTGCTAAATTTAAATAATAAGCGTGCTTTACAAGTGTTGTAGACATCAACATCATCTAGGTGCGTTACCAAAGAATTTTAGGGAGACTGATAATTAACGCATTTTTGGTGAACCTTTAACAGTTGATATCCCCAGTGGTAACATGGAGATTATTTTTCTGTAATATAAGTTATTTGCGTTGGTGTGGGTGTGTTTGTATTTTGTTTCTGGGTGTGTAGGTGAATTTTATATATATATATATATATATATATATATATATATATATATATATATATATATATATATATATATATATATATATATATATATACAGGAAGTCCTCGGGTTACGCCGGTCTTGACTTACGATGTTTCGTGGTTACGACGCTCCTCCCCATAAAAATATAATAAATATTATTACGCATCTTTCCGTCTTACGCTGTTTAGCGTTGTAAGCAACGTAAACAAACGGGAGCTAATTTAGTTCATGTGGTAAGGAATTGTTTTCTCTTCTTTTTAATACTTTTTTAATGTCATTAACAGTTACAGTACAGTATATAGCACTGTACGTACAGTACAGGTATTTTTCTTTATGTTCCGAATTACGATGAAATCGGGTTACTACGCGTCCAACGTCGTAACCCGAGGACCCCCTGTATATATACACACACACAGACATTTGTAAGAATCTGTGTGATATAGGTTATGCGATGTGAATAAGTTTTTCACTTTGATCAGCAAGAACTACACTATTTATTACTTATTGCTGGTGGCCGGTTCAAATAAAATCACCCTTTACATTTTAATCCATTAATAAATAAAAATGAAAGTCCTGCAAAATAAATCTGGTGATTTTTTTTTTCATTTTTTAAAGAAATAAAAGATTTTGAATCTGAAATAAATAAAAAAGGTGACATTTTAAATCTTTTTCATGGCCATAACTAAGGGAGCCAGCACAAACATCTGCAGATTTTGCCTGTTCAAATCATTGTACCCGTCTTTGAATGATCACGTTAATTGCTTAAATATGTTCAATTTGTTCTTTGCTTGTTGATTTGTTGCCCTGGATTTTGAATGTAGCTTTGTCTTGATGGTCATATCTCAGTAACGCGTCTCGGAGAATTTGAGCTTGGCTCATGATGCATGGAGCAGTGTGTGTACTGATCTCGTCTTCATTCTTTGCTCCCCACTCTCTCCCCCTCATCCCTCGCTCCTCTCCCACTCATACACCACCTTCCTTTGTTCCTTTATCAATTATTTCCATCTTCATTTGTTTATATGTGCAATATTGTCATTGACTGTTTGATATGCCAGGGGTAGCTTAGAAAGAGTGGTGGAATGGTTGATTGTGCTAGTGGTAGCTTAGAAAGAGTGCTGTTGTCAGGTTTGTTCTCATTTTGCTGTACAGCAGTATACGTATGTTACCGTTAAAGTACAATGTCATTCAAATTTATATTACATTTTATTATTGAGTACCTTTTTGTGTGTGTCGCAATTACAAAATATAATTAGTAGTACTTTTAATTATGTTGTATTGGGAGGGGGATTGGTAAAATAGATAACACTTCCCCACCCCACCCACTCCCCTTCATTTTCCTCCCTCCCATTCTCTCCTCCTCCCCTTCCCAATACACACACACAAACACAAATACATGCACACCATGTACAAGAAGAAACTGATTATTTAAACATGTTATTTCGGTGAAAGAATTTTGTATCAGTTTGTTTCTCCCTGTGATTTGACTCGATGATATTGCTTCTGTGTTTAACATTTTTTTATGATGTTTGTCTTTTGTAAAAATTTGATTCTGCAAGTCATTTGGTTGAGAGAGTCTGTGTTGCACTACCGTTTAGTTCTACAAGTATCACCTTTCTGCATATTTGAATGGAAAACAAGGGATTCTCTTCAAAATTAAAAGGTCCTTATAAAGAATTAAACTTTCTAGGTCTACTTCTTCTTCTGCTTCTTATCCAAAGCCTTTTTCACATGTCTAGGTCAGTTTCTGTTCTTTATCGCAGTAATAAGTATTAGACCCACACACATAAATTAGCAGTCTGCTGTAGTTGTTCCACAAGTAGTGCAGTGTGTCCAGCATGGGTGCTTATCCTACTCATATAATAGGAATCGTAACTTTTTTTCTGTATTTACGTCTGTGATGATGCATTGTAGGTCTGCCATAAAAACTAAGGCTGTCTGTAATGATGACTATTTTTGTTTGGAATGAAAGAAAGCTTCGTATGAGTGGTTGAAAGGCAATGATATTTATAGACTTTTGTTAATTTTTTTTAAAAGTGTTTCTTCTAGTCTAGGGTTGTTGTCTGTAACTTTAAAGAGATTGCTCAATGGAACATGGGAAAAAGTACCATTTCATTAACGGTGTAAATGCACCTGTCTCGTCACTTCATATATAAATATATATACAGACAACTACTCTTTTCTTTGGGCATGGGTTCATTAATTTGCCAGCTATTAATGCATTTATTTTCTTAATACTTAATAAAAAGCTTTTTGTTTTAATATATATATATATATATATATATTATATATGCATACTAGAGAGGTTGTTGTTTCTGACTTGGCTTGGAAGAGTCCGCTGGACCTAAAGCAATAATCATGTAATCAGAGGTTGTTGTAATAAAACAAAAAAACAAGTGAGAAGAAAATATTTATTTGGGTTTCATGTTTAAAGTGGAGTAATTAACAACTTTTAAAATAATATCATTATGCCTATGGTAAAGACAATACATTTAGGGGAATTGAGCTTTTGTTTCTTAAAGTAATAATTTTGAATTTTATACTAAAGTGAGTGATGTTACAAAGAGGGCATTAGAATCATGTACACCAGTATCATTTTGGTGTTAAATTCTGTTACCAGTTCTATTCAGAAGTAGAAATATTTTCATGTCCTTCCATATTTCTTTTATATTACATCCACTTTTTTTTAGCTTTCTGTGCTAAAAGACAATAAAAAAAGAAAATTCATCATTAACGGTCTTAATTCATAGAAAACGGTGGTCTTTTCTCCACAATGCATTGTCCATTTTGATGATAAAGATATAAAGCTGTGTATATACTCTGTCAATAAAACCATAGTTCTAAATTTGCAAGGAATTGGATTTTGTTCATGTTTGATCTCATTGTATTTCAACTCAAACAACAGTTTATCTAAAATGTTTTATGTTTTGAACGTATTGTAAGATTGTTTATACATAGGTTAGTATATATATATATATTTGTGTGTGAATCTTTGAATCTTTTAATTGTGCCTGTGGGCTTTTTTAGCTGGAGACTGATTTTTTTTTTTTAAAATGATATGTTTGGGTTGGTTTGTAGAAATTAATTGTTTACAAAATAAATAGAACTAATTTTTTGTGTGCGATGTTTACTGGTCGTTTATATATGTTCAGCATGTATTTTGTTCTAAAACAAAAACAAAAGATATTATAGCAAACTTCGTTGAGGTTTGGTTTAGTGTCAGAAAGATTATTCCAATTGTGTCTAATAAATAGGCCTTATTTTAAAAATGGAGGTAACTTGTCTTTTTGTTTTGTTTTTAATTACCTAAAGTTATCTGGGCGGACATCGTGTCTCAGAATACTATCAAAGCTACCCCGAGCTGCTAGCTTTTCTTCGGGAAAGGGGGTGGTGATTGCAGGGCAGTGCAAGGCCGAACTAGCGGAGCTAGCCAGGATTGCATCTGAAATCAACCTTTTGTTTGATCCGGAAGGTTTGATGGAGGACAGAGCAGAAATTATAGGCGAGAAAACCGTGTTCGTTTGCAAAGAATGCCCGCCCAACGTTAGACAACTGTGGGTGCAACATGCAGGCAAGCCAGCCAAAGTTGTTTCCTCTGGTATTTCTGAGCATGGCCTATTGAGAGCAGCACCGGATTTTATTTGTATAGCCTGGTGTGCCATTTTGAATGAGAGAAATGGTGAGGGGAAAAAAGGTTGTAGAAACCAACAGCACTGAAACTTCAAACAGTTAGTGAACAATGTCGTTTATTCTTTATAATGAGACTGTAATGATATTGGTAAAGATAAGCAGCAAAACATTTTAGACATTTGAGTAGTGATCTAAAAGATTACACAATTTGGATGGTGAAATTCGACTATAGAAGTTGCATGGTTTCTTGGGTAAATACAATTAAATATAATATTCAGTATACAATGAATCTTTTTTTTTAAATCAAATCAATAGGAAATATGATTTACATAACAATTATAATACAATAGAATTTATAAACTGCCTCATAGTAAATAGGAATTTGCATTTGGCTCATCTTCAATGTACAATAAATAGTTAAATAGTACATTTCTGACAAAATTGCACATGCATTCTTATATAGTTAATGTAGCTACACACTTTAAGGTATTAATGTTTATTGATTCAGTTGCACATTAAGTTCAAAGGCCAAACCTAAAGATACCTTTTTCACTTTTTGTGTGTGCATGTATGAGAATATAAATTTCTGTTGCTTGCTGCAAGTTTTAGTTGTTCAGAACATTTTTGTCTTCCAACATCTGGAGAATTACCAATTATAGTTTGAATGTTATATTGGTTTAATTGAATATATAATTTGTAGTGGTGTCCTGTTGCCAAGTGCATTTTGCAAGCACGAACATTATACGTATGTAATTTAGATACTTTGAAATTTGCATGGTTTGGTGAGGATTCTAGTTTATCTTTTAAAACATGAGTTGGGGGAGGGGAAGGAGAGTGGGATAAATGAATGAAAGTTAAAAAATGTTTAGATCGTTTGTTTGTGAGCTTTGTTAGGTTGTAACAGGTGTAAATGAGTGTAAATTCATTGGGCCTAGTTAGGTAAGAAATTATAGCAGGGTATTTGGTTGTTGTTTTGTTTTGTTTGCTCGTTTTTAATGTAAAGAAGGCTGGACAAATCTGAATGTAAGAGAGAGAGAGAGAGAAGCGGCATTTTAATGTTTTGGTACAAACGAAATGGTAATAGAATAAGATAGTTATTTGAAAGCAGAAGAGTTGGGATGAAAATGTTTGGGAAAAGTTCATGGTCATTCTCCTTCTTCAGTATTTTCAATGTGTGGAACCCAAACACCAGATATTCATTACTATTGTTCTGGAAAGTCTTAGTGTTGAAAATGACACCAAAGTGTAGCAGAGCTGATTTTCTTGAAAATTACATCTGAATAAACAACATGGATGCTGTGGGTGTTTTTTTTTTAACCCTTTCTTTATCTTTCCAATTTGACTTGAATTCTTGTTTTTATTTTTGCCTTTAGAAAATGGGTGTCATAATTGTAGCAAAACGGTTTGATTACATGTACAAAATTGTATGTAACAGATTAATTTATGATGATGGGTATTTGTTCTTCACAGAAAATGTGCGACATGGTATTTGATGAAAGTGAAATTATTTATATATATATTTATATATACAAACATAAAAAGCAAATAGGAAAAAAAATAGTTTTCTTCAAAGTTCATACTGTGTATATGTGTATGTAGTGTATGCTGCTCATTAAAAAAAATAATTAAAATCCAATTTGAAAAGTTGACAACATTTATCTGGCTTTGCCAAATGTTTCTGAACTGTGTGTTGCTTGTCAATGTTCATTTAACGCATAGCATCACACAGTGCTTTGTTGCCAGTGAGGATGGGATTGATACATGTTAGATAGAATTTATAGTTTTGGTTTTTCGTTGTTGCGATATATTGACTTTGATGCCTGTAAAATGTCAGATGCCTATGTCTTTTTATTTTTTTGTTTCTTATTGTGATGGTGAAACTGTTATTTCAATAAATCAAAACTATTGTCTTGGAAAGTTAGGTTGTTTCTCTGTTTGTTCCTATTAGGAATTTGTTTATCAGTTGTTTTTGTTATTTATAGTTTATTTCTTGCTTTTCGTTATACACAGTAACATACTCATTAACATAGTAAATTAATTAATAAACGATTTGCAACGCACTTAATACAGTATATCCATGCCCAGATCGCATGACTTTAAGAGTAAAACAATAACTTGTTTATTATGCTAATTACGGTTTACATAAAGGATATAGTGGGGGTGCTGGGGGTTTCTGTATAAATAGTATCCCCACTTTGTGGAAATTTAGTACTTTAAATTACCACTGTTTGTGTCATTCTCCTTTGTTCTTTCTCGTTCTTACTCTGTTCTATCAATCTACTATTTTCTTCGCTACACCAGACCTCTACCTTTTTTCTTAAAAACTCTCTCAAAACTCCCTCAAAACTCCTGGTTTGTTTATGGGGTCTGTTGGGTTAGCTTGGGGGTATTGGATGCTTTCAGCCAAATGGTCACTAGGGCTTACTATAGCATTATTATTTAGCAATGTAGGTATTTTCTAAGTACGTGTTTTGTTAATGTTTTATAATGATGTTTATATTCTAATTTGTTTTTGTAAACGGGGGTTTGATAAATTAGAGTAAAACCTCAGTGTTCCCTGCATGGGATGCTTTTATTGTAAAGTGACCAGCTGGCGGAGTGCCTTCAGTGTTACCGTTGGAGTTGTTTCAGCGGATCTTTTATGTGGATCAGGGGTGAGTCCTCTTTGAACCAAGTTGTGGTCCTGATTTGGCTCATTGCAGTCCTCAGGGCCCTATAAAAAATGACTAACTTCTTAATGTGATGGTGAAACTATTATTTTAATAAATCCAAACTTATTCTTGTAAAGTTAGGTTGTTCCTCTATGTTTGTTCCTATTAGGAATTTGCTTCTCAATTGTTTTTATTCTTTGGAGTTTATTCATTGGTGGTTTTTTTATACACAGTATCATACACATGAACATAGTAAAACATGAAATTAATACGATTTGCAATGCACGTAGTACAGTCATGCCCAGATCGCATATCTTCAAGAGTAAAACACTCAACTTTTCATTATGCTAATTATGGTTTACATAAAGGCTATAGCGGTTGTTTGAAGCCCTCAGGCATGAAAGAACAGAACTATTCCAACAAAAAGTATTACATGAAAATCCAAATCTGCAGGCTACCAAAGACAACGTCTGTAAAGACAAAGTCTGTACTGTATTACACATGATAGATTACTTTGATGCTACTGATGACAAAAGCAAAACAAAAGTATTTTAGGTCAAAAATGAGATTTTTTTGCATCCTCATAGACAACATGGTTCAATGCGTCTCTAGTGTTAATTCTGCTAATCAAGCTTTAAATTGCGAGATCCAGACAAGTGAATCATCAAAACATAAAAAGATTAGAAAATTTGAAACTTTGAAATTTTTTTACATTCTGGATAAATTTTAGACTAATTATAAAGTGTAATCTTCCAATCTGTCCATTAACAAATTAACATAATAAAGGAGCTTAAAGTTTTACATTAAACTGGAATTCAGATAACGTACACGAACGCACACACCCGCATGTTCATCATCATCTTTAAACAATTTTAAATAACCACCCCCCACCCAAAACCTCGCTCTTACAAACATAAATTATAATAATAATTATAATAATAATGTAATAAACACAAATAATAATATTAAGTACATTAAAGACTGTGTGATTATATTAAAGTACATTACATCAAAGAACGTACAGCTTCACAGTGAAGCTGTACGTTCTTTGATTTCATTTATAATTAACAAGGAAGTAACCACAGGCATCACATGACAATTTCTAAAAGCTAGCATCGATGGTCTTGCTTTACTTTGTCATCACACAGCAGAGTATTCCTCAAAGATACTTTGAAAAAAAGAGTGTAGGTCTGACATTCTTCCCATAAAATAAATCGTTCTATTTTTTTTTCGCATTATTTAAATTAACGTCCCCGGACACAGAGCGTATAGGGGACAAGGAGAGCGCAGGTCCGTATGTAATAAGAATGCGGGATGGAAGTGGGAAAATGCTAAGGAGCGCGCAGCGCTGCTGCGACTTTCAGTTAAGGACAAAAATGAAAGTAAGTTAGGGTGAGGTGCGATAGGACGAGGGGCACAAAAAGGGGCAGAAGCCGGCAAGATGAGGGTGAGGAGGAAAGAGGGTGTGGAGAGGCCGTACGCTACTGACAAGGGTGGCTCGGATCGTCTACGGGAAAGGGCACCAGGGCAAGCAAGCAGTCAATTGCTCGAACAATATAATTAATTATGTAAAAGTTATATGATAAAAATTTAAAAATCCCCTCAGGACCAACATAGGCCTAAAAGTTAAAAAGCCTATGAGTGGCTATATGGGGTATACAAAGAGATAATAAACAGATAAATCAAACGCTATATATTAAATTTGTACAGGTACTAGACAAAAGTCTATTAAGTGTACCGTAAGAGAGAGAAGAGCAAAAAAAAAAAATTTTTTTTATAGCATATACGGGAATCATGGCTAGCAGCCGATACAGGAGCTAGGAGCTCGACTGAGAAGGAACAATAATACATGTAAACATGTCAATTGCCAAAGGATCCAGAGGATCATGGAAATGTATAATGTCATATAACAGGAAATCTATGAGTTTAGATTAGTTTATGTACGGGTAAACCAGGACATCAAGTCTACTGTGTGTTACAAGGTAAGGTTGAAGACAGTCTATGGGGACGTACACTCAGAACCGAGGTTAACTGAGGAGAGCGTCGAATGTTGATTAAGTCATAAACAAGGTATAGGACCGGCATCAAGTACCAGGGCCAAAGTCATTGGGAAAAAGTCGTCGTAGGCAAATGGCCAGGAGCAGGAGGCTCAACTGGGCATGTAATTTGTTATATTAAGTCCAAACTAGGTCACACGGTCAGGAGTCAGGGACTCAACTGATCAGTGAAACATGTGATATAAGGGACACGAAGGGTTAAAGTCTTGTCAATAGGCATTCCCAGGACATTAAGTCAACTGAAAGAATGAAAGTAGTAGGTGTGTCAGTCTATGTGAGCATTAACTAGGGACACAAGGTCCTCTAGGTTAAGCTGTATGGTAATAAAGTCATAATATGTAAATATGTTTGGCCTGGTTCAGGGAACTCAGGTACCAAAGTCATGGTAGTAGGACATCATATGGACAACCAATGCACAGGAGCAGAGGCTCAACTGAGCAAGGTGCGAGATCGTGGTAGTGATAGCAATACACCTGGGAGCCAAGGGGGTTATACAGGTGTGTGTTGTACAATGCAATAACTGTGGTGGACAAAAAAGTTATAAAATTTTAAAGGTATGCCGCAAGACAGGAACCATAAACGGCTTTGGCAGCCTTAATAAGAAGACCAATATCTACAGAAAGAGAATAGGTAACCATGTCGGGTAGAGTGGCACCTAAACCTGCAGATAGACAAGCAGCTCTGACTTCCGAGAATTCGTCGGCCAACAGGGGACACTGGAGAATACAATGTTCATAGTCAATAGCATCTCCGCAGAAGCAGGATCTGGAATAGTAGGAGGTAAAAGTACGTCCAGAACAGATCCGGAGGGCCAGACTTTTTAAGTGAGGGGGGCAAGTGAGACATAGGGGGACAGGATGTTGACCCTTGAGGAGGGCAAACTCCCACCTGTCGTTACACCAAATGGCATAACGAGTATCCCAACTCTCACGGAGCTTACGTAAAGCTAGAGCACGCACCTTTGAGAAAGATTCGGGATTAAATTAGCGTCCCCAACACCAAAGCGTATAGGGGACGACGTCTGAGAAAGAAGGAGGGAGAAGAGAAGATGAATTGGCCAGGCCGGCAGCGGCAGAGGCAGCAGCACGGTCGGCTTTCTCGTTACCATGGAGCCCAACGTGAGAGGGGATCCATTAAAAATGTACTGGGATGCCATGCTTAGAGAGAGTAGAAACTGAGTCAAGAATGGAGTTGAGGACAACTGGACGGGACAGACATTGTGCTCCGCCAATGCACTGGAGAGAGCCCAGTGAGTCAGTCAAAACAGACACAGGTGTACGAGGGATACGGGGAGGCTCGCTGACCAGAATGCCCCGAAGAGCCTCCCTTATAGCAACCAGTTCACAAGTGAGGGTGGAAGAGCCGGGAGGGAGACCGCCAGAAATGGTGGTACCGCCCTCAAAATAGATGCCGTATCCGGCTGCCCCGTTAGTGAGAACGGAGCCATCAGTGAAGACACGAATTGTGTCTGAAAGAGAGTCAATTAGCTCTAAAGACTTGACGGTAAGTAAGGACAGGTCACAAGAGCGAGTGAGGAGGCCGTTGCCAGCCATAGCGACAGAAGGGAGCGGTTCCCAAGGAGGACGAGGAGGAAGGATAGGCTCCACACGAGTTTTTTGAAAAAGGGAGCTACCAAGAGAATTTGACACAGATTCGGCTAGGCCGATCTTAGGAAATTTGGTGACCGGCCACGTGTACTGTGGACTTAGCTCGGCCTGTGTAGAATTATCGACCCGACTAGCACGGATAATGTAGGAGGAACAGAGCTGTGAGAAATGAAATCTTAGAGGCATGAGGCCAGCCAAGCGATATACCAGTGGAAGAGGAGTTTCATATGACAAAGAGAGAGCAACCCGGAGGGCTCTTCCCTCCAGTCTTTCCAGTTTTGAAATTTGACGCTCTGACAGGTCGTACACCAACTCAGCTCCGAATGACAGACGGGATCGAACGAGCGAAACGACAAGAGTAACCAGAGTTTTTGGGTCGGCGCCCCAAGATTGATGCTTAACAGTCTTAATAACAGAGATGGCTCTAGCAGCGCTGGAGTAATTACGCTCAACATGAGTGTCACCGCCACGACTCTCTCCGGGCAGACGCCACAAACAGACAACTTCCACACGCAGACAACCCAGACAGAATGGCGATTTCCCGCAGACGTGAAGGGATGAAAACACAACGAATATATATACAACTTTCAAGCTATTTATTCATTCATACCACACACTCATACACATACAACATTTACACGTGAAACGAGAAAAATGGTGATGGAACAATCAATGGATCGATGAACAATGAAATGGAAATGTCAGATGAACGGGGGTTGTTGATCAACCACGTCTAACTAACGACTGTGCAACGCCAATGTCCGGGCACAGAGGGGGCAAGTGTCAAGAGGGGGACAAACAAAGAACGAGCCGACCTGATAGTAGGGTGTCCCCGTTGATGTCTCCGAAAGGTAGCTGCCTCCTCGTTGTGGTTGTCACTGGACTGTCGCTGTTAAATCCAGGCGCTGTGGTGTCGCCACTCCCTCCGCCGCCGACGATGACGATGATGATGATGATGACGCTGTAGTTGCGGCGGCCCTGCATCAGCACGTGAACACCATCAGGGCCAGCGTTTTTCTTAGCAGAAGTGGCCCTAATAGCCCGGGCTAATTCAAAGATAGTAAGGGGACGAGCGAGAGGTCTCAGAGGAGGCTCTGGCGGAAAAGTGGCCTCGAAAGTGGCCCGTCGTGTTTCTCCTCATTAGTAAGACATGAACCATCTCCCGCAGAGAGAAATTGGGAGAGAAAAGCTTCGGCTTTATCTTCTGCAGTAGTAAAAGTATGTACTCCATCAGACATATCAGGATCTAGGGGTCTGTATGTTCCTCGTATTTTTTTAATGTTTTCCCAAATTTTACCCATAGGGAGTGTGGAAGATAACTTAGATAGAGCATATTCTTTTTTAGCCATGGCTATAGTTTTCTTTGTTGCAAGTTTCGTAATACGCATTTGCAGATATGTTTCAGGGGTGTTAAGTTTTTTGTATTTTTTAAAGGACCTACGTTTAGCAAGAACGGCCTCACGACAGGCCTCTGTCCACCACGACTTGTGGGCGCCGGATGGTCTGCCTGAGGAAGTGGGCGCGGACACTGCAATTGCAGCAAGCATTGCACAACGAAGGGAGGATTCGGCCTGGTCGGTGGACAGGTCGTTAGCTAAGGTGAAGTTATCAAGCTGTGAAGCATAAAGGTCCCAGTCAACACGATCCCATCGAACACGGGCAGGACATGGGCCGGGAGTAATAGGACTTCTATCAAATCGAATAATAATAGGTAGGTGGTCCGAGAAAGCCGGATCATTAGAAACCGACCAGCTAATCCCAGGAACAAGAATAGGAGTCGCTAGACTTAGGTCGATGGCAGATCTACCATGGTCCTCACGGTCTAATTTATTCGAACCCTTGTTTGTTTAAATATCAGGACAAGAATTATTGTCGTGCATAGTGATCTCCCATGCTAGGCAGAGAGTGCAGAGCAAACTTAACAGACTGAGCAAACAGCTTTTGGCAGAGGCCGGACCCGGAATTTCATGCTAGGGCTGTAAAGGTAATACAGAATCAACGAAGTTGATTAAATGCAACACAACGCTGGCAAGTCAAATCAAGATAGGAGAAGACTTGGTTAAAAAAACAACCACACAAACACAAAATATATATATACATATACATATATATATATATATATATATATATATATATATATATATATATATATATATATATATATATATATATATATATATATATATATATTTGCAAAAATGTCTAGAATACTGAGCAAGTGTTCATAGATCTGGACGTAATGCAAGGACTCAAAGATATCGGAGCAGAAGACATAGCATGTCTGTGATGACAAGTATTAACATCCATTTGCTTGTAAGCATATCCAACACATATTCCACCCCATTCACTAGCTTCTCCATCAGTCCAATGATGACTAGATTCACGCTCTTGTTTCGGGTCCAAGCTATCATCTTCCGTATCAGTACGTAGTGATGCAGCCGGCAGCGAGTTCTCTGATCGTGCACGTGCAATGGACATGACCAATCATGAAAGCTACAGCCTTTCAGAGAAGAAGGAATGTTGGGCTCGTCGTCGTCAAGCCACACGACGAGGACTGTGTCTTTCAACCTTTTATTCCTACTTTGCACCTCTTCCACAATCTGGCCAATCTCGTAGTCTGCCTTATCGTCTTCGAGGTAGTCCTTTGACATTAGAAGGATAAATTTTTGACTGTTGCAGATAGCTGCGTTTACTACCAATAATTCTGGCACCCCTGGAGGAATATGCCCGCACGTTTTTAGTCCGCAACGTTCAAACACTATATTGGATAGGTACTGTTCGTCAGCAAGCATCCTGTCAGAGAACGAAAAGAAAGCGTCGAATTTGGTACGCGTTAGATGTGCTACGACGTCCACGAGTTCTTCTTCTTCCTGCTTGGCATTCCTTTGTATTACTACACGAATCGTCTGCTTTATCTGACCAAAACCCACGCAAGTCACTTTCCAGATGTAACACAGAACCTTAAACATTGATACCGGAAATTTTAAAACTCTAATTAATAAAAACCACAAAAACTGCAACAGTTTCAACTGCATGTACTCAAGCAGCCGACGCCTCATGCAAGGAATGGAACATATGCATATGATTAGAAAAACAATCGCAACAAAGGCGCACATTGTGTACAACAGCATTTTAATCACTGTTTTTTCACAAAGAAACACATTCTCGTAATTGTTTCCTGAAGTAGACCTATCATGTATCTGACCTCTCGTATAATTAATGTACGAGTAACAACTCCCGATGAGTTCGAATTGTGGAGGCAAGAATTTTGAATAACCAAAATATACCAGTGAACCAAGACAAACTATAATTAAGCAGCATGCAACACAGATTTTACATGCCTTGTGTTCTCGTCTTCTTAGTAGTGCCATTTGAAGTGTCTGTTACGGTTACAATTGTTTTCTTCTTCAATGAAGAGTTCCCAGTAATCAAGACGGTTCAACCCCGTTTTGCACTATTACTTTCTGCTCTGTCCAGTTGTTTCGCCGTTAGCCTTGTCTAGTCTTCTGTAAAAATAAAACATAAACATAAAAATTAAACTAAAAATAACATTTAAAGAACAACAAAACAGCCGAAATTCATAATGACATACAGAAAAAAGGTGAGTTAGAGGAGGAGGAGGGGGGGGGGGGGGTGTAATGGAAAAACGTTACAACATAAAGAAGGAGTATAGGTTAATTCTTGCAGTTGCTCTCTCTAGATAATATTAATGTTGCTGTCCATAGTAACGTGGTAATTAGCTCCTACTTGTTCTTTTCAACAGTGAATCAGCCACCAGCTTGACCTTATACTTTAGTTACTGTCGGGGTTTTATTCTTTTCAAGTATCAGTTTCTTTAGGTTAATGGATAGCCTGCTAAGAAGTAAAATAGTTGTGTGGAGAATAGAAAAAAATCGGGTTAGACTAGCACATAATTTGGATTTCATTGCGTGAACAATCACACACAAACACACACACAAACACACACACACGCACCCACACACACACACACACACATACAGCCCATACATGAATCCACCCAAACAGACACGCAACACCACACACACATGCATCTCTCAACACACAAACACATTCAACCTACTCTCACCACCACCTCCCACCCCCTACTTCTAAAATTTTAGATTGACGTCGGTCTTGAAATCTTATTTGCCGCTAGCTATAAGCTACACATTTTACAAAGAGTTCGGAGGGAAGGGGGGAGGAGGGAAAGAGAGTGATAGATGGGTTGCATGAGATAGAGACAGGGAGAGACAGACAGAGAGAGAGAGAGAGACAGACAGACAGAGAGAGAGAGAGAGAGAGAGAGAGAGAGAGAGAGAGAGAGAGAGAGAGAGAGAGAGAGACAGACAGACAGAGAGTTCGTAAATCATCAAAAGTGGGCAAAGGTATAAAGAAAGAACCACAGCTGAAAGCCAACTTTGTAATTAAAAAAATAATAATAATAAAGATTTGAACACACCCGATGGCGAACTTGTTTTTTCCAACCTAGTTCCAGTCACTTTCCCGAAAAAGGCAATTACCGAAGTCGAACGAAGCTCTCCGAGTCGAGCGGAGCCATCCGATGTTTTACGAACGAATTCTGGCAGGACTACGTGAAACCACAGGCTGGGAATTCTAGTCTTTCGTAGGCCTCAATTACATACTATACTACGTACGTATTTAGGAGTTTACAAAGACAAAAGAAAAGACTTCAGAGCCTGTGGTGAAACATCCGTGCATAAAAATAGCCGCTGCTAGATCTAATTCTATTTCGATCTGCACAGCTTCAAGCTCAAGTCGAGATTTTCATTTTGAAGCAGTTAGTATTATTATTATTATTTTATGATGAATAATATACTGACATAATTAGTAATAAGGAGTAAAAGTAATACATAACACATAAAGCACACATACAACGATTTCACATCTATATCAACAATAAAACCATGACAAAACTTCAAAGCGCTATGGATACGTTGATGTCACTTCAGCACAACAAGGCAAAGCAAGTTTATAATGGTCTCAAAAACAGTGACATTTTTATTGCAAGCACCAAAGCAATTATTTATTTAACTAATATTATTCTTTTTAACTGATACAGTACATTTGTTATATGTATCTCAATGATATGTATTTTAATGAGAAACACGTATTAAAAACATGTTGCGTGGCGGGCGGAAATTTCTATAAATCATCTGAAAACTTTGGTAAATCTATAAGAAAAAATAACCAGTAACACTATCTGAATATTTCGGGTTACACCCAACTTCAGCAAAAACAAACAAAACGTCACTGACCATATTTACACCATTGAGCACGCACAGCAGCACACTATTCTTTTTTTTTTTTTTAAAGTAGGAATAATAATAATAATAATAATAATAATAATAATAATAATAATAATAATAATAATAATAATAATAATAATAATAATAATAATAATAATAAATTAAACAAATAATAATAATAATAATAATAATAATAATAATAATAATAATAATAATAATAATAATAATAATAACACACAAACAAAACAAATAAATAAATTAAAGATTTAACTAAATAACTATGCTACTACTACTACTACTACTACTACTACTACTACTACTACTACTACTACTACTACTACTTGCGAAGTTGTGGTCTCGATTTTGTGGTCCTGATTCGGCTCTTTGCAGTCCGCTGGACTCTGTAAGCAATGAATAACTATTAAGCTTTTCATTTAACTCTGATCTCGAGTTGTCTTGATTTTGTGGTTCTGATTCGGCTCTTTGCAGTCCGCTGGACCCTGTAAGCAATGAATAACTAACTATTAATTTAACTCTGATCTCGAGTTATTAAAAAAAAAAATTCGCTTAGCCTACTCGTCCTTCTCCGGAAATTTCAAGATTCGAATATTATAAAGTATAGGCCTAAATATTATTAATTAGAATAGATAAACTTTATACATTTATTTACGTATAAAACAAACAATACAAGTCTAATAATTATATTCAGCTAGTGAGCTTCTTCGCTGCGCGGAGACTGACTTATAATATGATAATGTAGATTAAGCCTATGTATACTGTATAACAGTGTCTACTTGGTTCTAGGCAGGAAATTGGCAATGCTATTATTAGCCTTTACTGCTGAGAACTAACAAAATGCAAATCAAGGAACGCAACTATTAAATATGGTCGATAATAATTGTGCTCATATTATGCTCATATTAACAAAGTATACCGTTGCGAAATGCTAAATCTGTGTAAATCGAACAGAATTAGAAGCAACAGCGATCATTTGTAATGTCAGCTAGTCGTAGCCATGCAAGCATCATTTCGTAACACATCGGAGAGCTTCGTTCGACTTCGGTGATTGCCTTTTTGGGCGAATGACTGGAACTAAGTTGGAAAAAACAAGTTTGCCACCCGATGTACTACCCCGTTGGGGTGCTGGGGGTTTCAGTATAAATATTGTATCTTCACTTTCTGGAAATTTAGTGCTTTAAATTCCCACTGTCGCTGTCTTTCTCCTTTGCTCTTTCTCATTCCTGCTCTGTTCTATCAATCTACTATACTATCTTCTTCTTCGCTAGACCAGTCACCTACCCTTTTTCTTGAAAACTCTTCCAGGACAAGACTCCTTATTTCTGTATGAGGTCTGTTGGATCAGCTTGGGAATATTGGACGCTTTCTGCCAGGTGGTCACTGGGGCTTCCTATGATGTTATTATTTAGCAATGTAGGCATTTTATATGTATGAGTTTTGTTGATAATTTATAATGATGTTTGTATTCTATTTTGTTTTTGTAAACGGGGCTTCGATAAATTATAGTACAGCCTCAGCGTCCCCTGCGTGGGATGTCTTTATTGTAAAGTGACTGGCTGGTGGAGAGCTTTCAGTTTCACCACTAGGGTTGTTTCAGCAGATCTTTTATGCGGATCAGGGGTTGTCCGGTCCTGATTTGGCTCGGAAGAGTCCGCTGGACCTAAAGCAATAATCATGTAATGTAATGTAACCCGATGTGCTGCTATGCTTTGCCCAACGCGTGATACGGGTAACAGCGTATACAAGACATAGTAGAGGCTCACAAACTACGATTATTGAAAAAACGAAAATCAATTGAACTATGTCCTTATGCTGTGTTTCTTACTTCACCACTTGACTATAATTATGGTGTTGCTTATATGTTTCGGAAACCAAACAGTCACATGAGTCAAACAGAATATTATGTCTCTTCTGATTTAGATCTACTGACATTCCTAAAAGTTCTTGTCCTTTAATTTGGATACCCTACTCCCTCCCTTCACCCCCCCTACACACACACACGCACACACACACTCACCACACACACACACACTCCCTAAATAAATAAGAATAATAGCCTGTATTATAGCCTATGGGACAAGTTGACAATACTTTTTAGTTTAAATACTTGTATATTCTTACTATAATGCTAGGCATAGTAAACATATTAAACGCATCTTCTTATCACCAGGCAAGTAGGAAATCATTGTTAGAACGTAAAAATAAAATAAAATACCTTCTGAAGAGATGCAGATCACAAACGCGTTTGAGTTCAAGACAGTATGCACTCGTTTATGAAAATGCACAACAGCGAATATTATTTTTTAACAAAAGTATGTGAAGACATGTAGAGAAAATGCGTGTAGTGAAGGGCGTTATCACACTGACTTCTCTCTCACTTCTTACTCGTGACGGCGGCTTAACTCAGTAATTGAGAGATCTATACAAGCAAGCATACCGACACAAAAAAATTCGAAAGGCAATGCTGCCGTGCTTGTGGATACCTAATATGTTATTATGGATCTGGTGAATGTACTAAACCCTCTTCGGCGGTATCGCGCAGACATTTGTACACGGATTTGATGTACGTGTAATTTTACATGTTCCGTTCTTCCACTTAGTTCCTTGGATGCATGCAGCAGACTGATAGTAATCTACACATAGTTTATCATATTTTATTATTATGGTCGGAGGGTTTTCATAATAAGATGAAACCGGTTGGTTGGTTTTACTAGATCTTTGTAAACATAGTAACAATTCACAATATCCATGTAGCCTAGACCTACAAAGCGCTGGGAGTCGAAGTAACCATGGACCAAAGAAGTAACGTACCTGTAAGGGGACTTCCCTTTGAGCTGTAGCTTGAAAATACTGTACTGTAATATTCCAATCCCGATGCATAGCTACGCTTCATATGTTCTAGAATACAGCAAGGGGAAGTACCAATTGAAATGCATTATGTAAATACTTGTAAGCCTAAAACCGATAAAGTGTATTGAAATACTACGCCGCTGTCAGCTAGATGCGAACAGGTTAGGCCCAGGTTTTCTAAAAATAAACAAACGAGTTTTGTTGTTTTGTTTTGGCAAATTCAGCAACATTTATTAAATAAATCAATACATTTTTAAACTATAATAATAAATTAAACAAACATTGCCTAGTTACTGAGCAGTGTTAGATGACAAGGGAGCGCAGCAGCCTTACCTTGGAATGTAGACTGATGGTCCTGTCTTTCCAAATGGGCTTCGACCTTGTCAGGGCAGCAGTTGTTTGTGCGATCCTGGAGAGGACTTCTTGTCGGGTCCCATTGTCTGACTCAATGGATCCTAAATATTTAAAGCTATGCACTGTGTTGAGGGATTGGCCGTGACCTTTGGTCTTCTCTGCACTTGTTTCCATTCCATAGGCTCTGGAGGTGGTGTCAAGCCTCTGTACCAGCTGTTCAAGTTATTGTTTCTCTCCAGGCAATCCATCAATGTCATCCGCAAAATGTAGATTGGAGATTGCTCTATCTCCTATGCTGACTGTGCCTTCATGATCTGCAAGGGCATCTGAAATGATGCTCTCTAGGAAGATGTTGAAGAGTGTTGGAGTGAATAGGCATCCTTGACGCACACAGATTGTTGTTCTGAACCAGTTCCCTATGAAGCTGTTTGTGGAGGTAGCCGTGTCATACAGGCTTCTGATGACTTCAATAATTTTAGGGCTCATGTTTTACACTCTCATAGTTACTCACAGAACTGCATGCTAGACTCGGTCAAACGTTTTCTTGAAGTATACAAACACATGATTATAGATGTTGTTGGTGCTGTAGGTATTTCTTGCAGATTAAACCAGGCGGATTGCTACAGCCAAAACTGAAAATTAAATTAAACATGATCCCGCGAAGATATTTATTATTTTTCAATGATAATTGTTATGATCCCTGGATAATTGTAATTGTCCCATTATATTTGTAATTATCAGGTTTTGGCGCTAGTAGGCCGTTATACACAATAGTTACATGCTCCTGATAGGTTTTTGACGTAATTCGTGGCTTTGTGGCGGACTTTCCTTTAGAGAAAATTGATGCAAGTGTTAATTGACGTCATCATCGAAGGAAGCTTATGTTCATGCCTTTTCCTCAAAATTTGCAGCAACATAATTATTATTCTAATGACAGTAAGTAGTAATTGATAACGAATCGTGCAAATGCAAGTGTAAGACAAAAGTCAGTAAAGAGAGTCAACCTATCCCAACAATTGATGACTGCATGGGACAACCATGACGGATCGAGATCAAGAAAAGACAGTGGTAGGGAAATCGTCAGACGAAAGAAATCCTACACCAACAGGGTCGGAGAAAGTGAACAGCGACGAAACACACAAGAAGCCCGAGATAGCAGAAGAAAGGAAACATTCGGATCCATCTTCTAGCCCTCGAACACCCAGTTCCACCTCTGCGGTGCAGGCCGTAACAGAAGATGAAGTCCACTTCATCAACTGTTCCAGAGGCCCAAAATCTACTGTGGTGGAATACTACGCCATCAAGTACACGCTTGAGGAGATCTTCGACGACAAAGAAAGCGTGACCGCTGAGATCAAGGCGGCTCCGGGGACGGGACTCCACAACGCTCACGAGTGCGACTCTTTTGTGCTTAGCGCAGAAGAAGGGGGACGCAGCAGAGCACGACATTCTCCTTCTCGTCCATCTTGTTCCGAACGCAAAGACGAAAGCACTCAGACATCGCGATCAACATGACCGTGGAACGACAAGAAAGACGTTCAAAGAAGAAATTGAAACAAATCTGATTTGTGGTTGATTTGCTCGCACTTTTTGTTTTCGCTGCTTCGACATTTTCTAAAACAAAACAGTGCGAAATAGTCTACAGCGGATTAGGAAGGTGCGTGTGTGTTTTGACCTGTATACTAGGTACATGACTGTGTGCCTTGGGTTTTATCTGTTTACCTTTCTTTGTTTTGTTGCTTGGCCTGTGTGAAAGTTTTGACTTCATGACTTTGGTTGTTGTTTTTAATTACAAATCGTATAAAGAGTCCACGTGTATAATCCATTGATATGATCAATCCATTCACTCTACCATCAGATCAACCATTTACAATTGCAAACACACACATTACATTACATTACATTACATTACATTACATGGTTATTGCTTTAGGTCCAGCGGACTCTTCCGAGCCAAATCAGGACCAGAGAGACATTATCTTAAAATCATTAAAATGTTATAAAGTGGTTCAAATCTTAAAAAATAGACCTGTTACACTTAAATACTCAAACAAACTTTCACATGACACCTCTTGGAAAGTCTTTTTTAAAACTGATGTATTAAAAATACGTTCTCTTTCCTCAATCAAATCACGAAATTCGGTCTTAGCAATAAAATCCAAAACAAAACGACATGGTTTATATGCGATAAAACAAACCAACATCATGTAAAAATTGAAACAAAAGTTAACCATTGCATATTTTAAAAATCTCTTTGAAAGGTATTGAACCAAAATATGTTTATCTTTTATCAAGCAGGTCAGCACATTCAGACATGAAATGGCGAACGGAAAAGGGTTTTTCACATGCAAAGCATCATGGTGGTTCTTCTCATTTTAACAGGAAACTGTGGGTTACATAAGTATGCCCAATATGAAGGCGAGACAAAACTGTTTCTTCTTTGCGAGTGGATGCACAAACGCGCTCATAAACAAACACACGTACACACAAACATACACACGCACACTTGGACTTTCCTTCTTCACAGTGATTTACATTAGATCCTCTGTTAAATCAGGGGTAGAGATGGGGGACACTCTCCAAAGATCACCTTTTTCGGAAATTAGCCAATTATAGACACCGTTTATAGACACCGTCCAAGATTAGGTCTAGATACTCATTTTATTTGCTAACCTTAAATAACATACTGCATTCGGATTATAGATGACATGTTGATTGGACATCAGTCCAAACTATCAAACATCCTATCCTATCCTATCCTGTCCCGTAACCCGAAGGTCGTAGGGGCACCACAGATGATCGTTTAACCAGCATACTCCATCTTTCTCTGTCCTCAGCAGCCCTCATGGCTTCGCTCAGTGTCAAACCAGTCCATTCTCGAATGTTGTCCTCCCACCTCTTTTTCGGTCTCCCTCTTCTTCTACCTCCTTGCACTGTGCCTTGCAGAATAGTCTTTGCAAGGCCTGATGATCTGGTGACGTGGCCATACCACCGAAGTTTCCGTTTCTTCACCACTGTTAGCAGGTCATCGTGTTGTCCAATGGCTTGTGTGATGGTCTGTCGGACTTCGTCGTTGGTGATGTGTTGGGTATAGGAAATGCCCAGAAGTCTTCTGTAGCACCTCATCTCCATGCTTTGTATTCTTCGTTGGAGATCTGCTGTGAGGGTCCATGCTTCGCAAGCATATAGGAAGATGGAGATGACAAGGGAGCGCAGCAGTCTTACTTTGGAATGTAGACTGATGGTCCTGTCTTTCCAAATGGGCTTCAACCTTGTCAGGGCAGCAGTTGTTTGTGCGATCCTGGAGAGGACTTCCTGTCGGGACCCATTGTCTGATACAATGGCTCCTAAATATTTGAAGCTATGCACTGTGTCGAGGGATTGGCCTTGGACTTTGATGTCCGTATTGATGCCATTGGTGTTGTTGGTCATCATTTTGGTCTTCTCTGCACTTATTTCCATTCCATAGGCTTTGGAGGTGGTGTCAAGCCTCTGTACCAGCTGTTCAAGTTCTTGTTCCTCTCCAGCCAATCCATCAATGTCATCTGCAAAACGAAGATTGGAGATTGCTCTACCCCCTATGCTGACTGTGCCTTCATGGTCTGCAAGAGCATCCGACATGATGCGCTCTAGGAAGATGTTGAAGAGTGTTGGAGAGAGTAGGCATCCTTGACGCACACCGATTGTTGTTCTGAACCAATTCCCGATGGCTCTGTTGTATAGGACTGCACTGGTAGCCTTGTCATACAGGCTTTTGATGACTTCAATAATTTTAGGGCTGATGTTGTACACTTTCATTGTTGCCCATAGAGCTGCATGCCAGACTCGGTCAAACGCCTTCTTGAAGTCTATGAACACATGATATAGATGTTGTTGGTGCTGCAGGTATTTCTCACAGATTATTCTGAGGTTGAAAATCTGCTCAGTGGTACTTCGCCCTGCCCTGAATCCTGCTTGTTCTTCAGCTATGATTTGTTCAGCTTGGGGTTTCAACCTGTTGAGTATTATTTTCAGGAGGACCTTGCTGGGATGGCTGATGAGGCTGATGGTCCGGTAATTTTCACACTCCTGAAGGTTACCTTTTTTGGGAAGAGTGATGACAAGCGACTGGGTCCATGGTATAGGCCACTCCCCACTCTGCCAGATCTTGTTACAGATAATGGTGAGGGCATCAATCATCGCTTCTCCTCCTGCTTGTAGCAGTTCCGCGGGTATGTTGTCCACTCCCGCTGACTTCCCTTTCTTTAGCGCTTGCACTGCTGCCTCAACTTCTTCCCGGAGAATTGGGAGGATTTCTTCTTCTTCTCTGTTCTCGGGACATGCTAGAACTGATGGGTCTCCATTTGGTGTATGGTTGTAAAGGTCAGAGCAGTACTCTGTCCATCTGTCCAAGACTTCTTGTTCTTCTGTAAGGCATATGCCAGACTTGCTTTGGATAGTGGAGACTTTGGGCTGTTTGACACTTGTCAGCCGCTTCACAGTCTGGTAGGCCTTCTTGCTGTTGTTCTTGTTCAGACTGTTCTCTATTTCCTGGCATTGATCTTCTATCCAGTTCTCCTTTGCTGTGAGCATGCCTTTTCGGATGTCATTGTTGATTTTTCGGTAGACATCAGCTCCCTGTGAGGTGTTCTTTTTCTTTTTCATCTCTCTTCGTTTATCACACAGATCCAAAAGTTCAGGTGTGATCCACAGCTTCTTCTTTGGTCGGTGCTTGCCAAGGATCTTAGTGGCGACATCTGTCACAGCTGAGTTGAAGGTGGTGGTCATGGTGTTGACATCTACTTCACCAGCCCCCAAAATGAGCAGTGGTGCAAATTTCCCTCCAATTGTGGCCTGAAATAGTTCTGCCACCTCCGGGTCTTGCAGTTTGTCCAGGTCGAACTTCAGTCTAGTGCACTTTGCTGTATTTACTCTCTTCAAGTGGAGCCGGAAAGACATCATCACGAGATCGTGGTCACTTCCGATGTCTGCTCCTGGAAAAGTACGTGTCCTGCCAATGTTGATGCTTGATCTGAAGCGTTTCTTGACCATGATGTAGTCTATTTGGTTGTGATGCTCCCCGCCAGGACTGTGCCATGTCCATCGTCGGGAGTTTTTGTGGAGACCAAGCGTGTTTGCCAGTACCAGATTGTTGTATCTGGCAAACTCCAAGAGTCTCAGACCCCTGTCATTTGTCTCGTTGTTGCAGTGGGGTCCACATGTGTCTCCCCAGTTGTGGTGCGCATCTTGGCCAACCTTGGCATTCCAGTCGCCTTGCACTATGACTATGTCCTTCTTCGGCACTTGGTCAAGGACCGCCTGTAGATTTTCATAAAAATCCTAAATATCAAACATATCTTGGCAATATTAAAGTCTGTAAGTACGATGTTAACTTGATGGGAACAAGTCAACCCTACAAACAAATCACTGCACACATGCAAGTTTACAGTCCGTGTCCAGGCTGAAGATCTCTCCGCGGATTCGCTTATTTTACATAGCGTTTTTCTCATAAGTTTCAAAGGAAAAACAACAACAACATATCAACGGATTTTTTATTTATTTTACAAACAACAACAATCCCAAAAAAAAAAATTTTTTTTTAATCGATAATTTTTTGGCCGATTTCTATAAAGCCGCACGAAGGTAACTTGTGTACTAGGCCTACATCATTGGAACAGAGAACTTACCATAATTATGTCCAAGTTCTCTGAGTGGAAAGAGCAGACATTTACATGCATATGTCCAAGTTCTCTGTCACATTTATATGCTTCCAATAAGCCATGCAGGGTTTTTTCCCCCGTTAGCCTATCTTGTTTCTGATTGGCTGTGCTAAAAACCGAAGCAAAATGGAGGTCTCGATCAGTGGTAACTATACTCCATAGTGCCTAGTTGTTGAATAAACACAATACAATACAATACAACACAGTATGTCTCACACGGAGAAATTACAATGGCAGCAACATGTAACATTTTTTGCAAATCTAATTATTAGTATTTACCACGCCTTCCTAGAGCCAACACCTGATAATTACACATATCATGAGATAATTACAAATATCAAACGAAAATTACAATTATAAAGGGATAATTACAATTATCATTGAAACATTACAAATATCTTTGCGTGACCATGTTTAATTTTCAGTTTTGGCTCTAGCAATCCCTCGGGAAATGGGCCAAAACCGAAAATTGTAATTTTCATTTCATAATTACAATTTTTACATGTTAATTGTAAATATGTCGTTGATATTTGTAATTATAACATGATGTGAATTACACAGAACATGTTTTAATTACTATTATCATTGATACTAGCGCCAAAGCGTATATTTACAGGTATCAGTGATAATAGTAATTAACACGTGTTCTGTGTAATTCACATTATGATGGTCTACTAGCTCCAAAACCTGATAATTACAAATATCATGTGATAATTACAAATATCAATGACATATTTACAATTAACATGTAATACTTGTAATTATGAAATGAAAATTACAATTTTCAGTTTTGGCTCGTTTCCAGATGAATTACTAGAGCCAAACTGAAAATTAAACATGATTACGCGAAGATATTTGTAATTTTTCAATGATAATTGTAATTATCCCTTGATAATTGTAATTTTCCTATGATATTTGTAATTATCTCATGATATTTGTAATTATCATGTTTTAGTGCTAGGAAGGCGTGGTAAATACTGAAAATTGTTAACATTGTGAACTACCGGTATCTCTGTAAATTACACAGAACATGTGTTAATTTCAATTATCTCGTGATAATAGTAACTCTCGGTTTTGGCGCTAGTAGGCCATCATAGTTTTCCTGCTTCAATAACTATACAGAAACAGTGTTTGTGGCTGTGCAGTCTTCAACCCACGTCGTCTAAGAGTAACAAAACATTGGATTGCACTTTCAGTCACAGGGCCAATGTGCCAACCATGTATTATTATCGTACGTGGGGTTGAGGTGGCGTACACATGCTTAGCACAGTCCTGCCTTGGGTCGTCTGCTTGGCATCGACTTTAATTTACAAAGGCTGGCAGGCTGAACTATTTAAGGCGCGAAGCCGTAGTGCTGGGTTAAACTGGTCCTCTTGCGACAGTGATGGTCTGTCGGATTTCGTTGTTGGTGATGTGCTTGGTATAGAAAATGCCCAGAAGTCTTCTGTAGCACCTCATCTCCATGCTTTGTATTCTTCGTTGTAGATCTGCTGTGGGGGTCCATGTTTCGCAAGCGTATAGGAAGTCGATCTAAAATTTCAAAAATAAAAATTGGATTTCCTCTCCCTCTTCTAATAGCGATTTCCCTGCCTTTACACCACATGTTAGAATGATTGATGTGTGTTGTGTGTGTGAGAGTGGGTGAAACATGTGAGCGTGTATGTTGGTACAGATCGCCACGCTTTGAGCCCGATTGTTGATTTGGGGAATAGCGCGTATATAGCATCCATTGTTGTTGTTATTGTTATTATTATTATTATTATTATTATTATTATTATTATTATTATTATTATTATTATTATTATTATTATTATACTACAAAGAAATATTCGTATAGTCACATTTAAGATGCTTTGGACGAGTTTCTGCAAACAGTTATCTTTGTTAAGCATTTAGCAGGGTTCTGAAAGTAGACCATAGTCGTCAGTATTGTACTGATTCCGATTAATCCCGCCGTGGAGTTGCCGGGGGTTTCAGTATAAATAGTTTTCCCCACTTTCTGAAAACTTAGTACTTTAAATTCCCATTGTCGCAGTCTTTCCCCTTTGTTCTTTCTCATTCCTATTTTGTTCTATCAATCTACTATACTATCTTCTTTTTCGCTAGACCAGTCAACTACCTTTTTTCATGAAAACTCTTCTGGGACAAAATTCCTCATTTATGTGTGAGGTTTGTTGGATCAGCTTGGGAATATTGGGCGCTTTCTGCCAATGGTCACTGGGGCTTCCTATGATGTTATTATTTGGTAATGTAGGCATTTTATATGTATGTGTTTTGTTTATATTTTATAATGAGGTTTGTATTCTATTTCGTTTTTGTAAACCGGGGGTTCGATAAATTAGAGTATAGCCTCAGCGTCACCTCGTGGGATGACTTTATTGTAAAGTGACCGGCAGTGGGGTTGTTTCGGCAGATCTTTAATGCGGATCAGGGGTGAGTTCTCTTTCAGCGAAGTTGTGGTTATGATTTGTGGTCCTGATTCGGCTCTTTGCAGTCCGCTGAACCTTGTAAGCAATAAATAACTAACTAACTATAATTAAATTTTTTGGGAACTAAATCCTAATAGATTTCTGCAGGTATCGTTAAGAGGCCAGGGATGGAATGGGGGATGGGATGTTGGCCCACGAATCGATTAGCATGTCTATGAAAACATTGTTTTGAGTTGTAGCTTACTAGTTGAACAATTTGGGCACTCTAGAACCACATCATAAATCAAACAGCTCACAAGCGTCGCACAAGCAGGGACCTTTTGATATAATAAATACGTATGCTAACGTGTGCAAGCCCTTGCAAGCGATTCAACATCCCTGCTCTGGATAGGAAAGCCACGAGTCAGTGCTTCTTCCCATATCGAGCGAAGGGTTGCACAAGGAGTTGTGCTCTGCCAAAAAAAGGACAGATTCGGCCATCTCTTTCTGGCACTCAATGCCCTCTTCTGCCCAGGCAGTTTCTCCCCATCGCTGTCAGCCTCTCGCTCGCCTTCCTCTCCCCTTCCCGCCTGATCCTGTCACCTGTTTTCCGCTCGCTCTCTTTCGTTTCACTTTTCATCCTTTTTTTCTGCGTTCTCCTCGTCCCATCTCATTCCACTCTTCCCCAACCCCCTTCCCACCCACCCCCTCCACCGACACTACATTCCGTCCTTTTAAATAAGCCTGTGATATTCCCTACCCCTCTTTCTTTCTACTGTACAGTCTACATCCCGGGCTTGAATGTCTCTGTTCTCGTCCACTACTGGATAAAATATGAATTGGAGTATTTTCTCCAACTCTTCCCTTGCTCTCTGTGACCTCACCCCTATGACATCTATATCAAGACCCCCATCTAGTCCTCCATTCCAGCCCTGACCAAACTTCAGTCCGTACCCCCATCTCAGCAACTTCCTTTCCCGTTCGGATTTTCTCTTCTCGTGTACAGACATGGAAGGATAGTTGTAAGAGAGAGGTGGAAGGGGGCATGCCGACGTTTGCGGAACGGGCAGTAAGAGACGAACGTCTAAGGCAGTCAGCTGTACTTCAATACCGAGGGTCGATAGCAGCAGACTGCTTGGCTTTTGTCCTTCGCCATGTCACGGTTATCAACCATTCTGTAAATGTCATCACGAGCATGGGCGTTTGGATGTCCTCCAAGTTGTCATCGTTGTTGTTGTTGTTAACCTTTCTGGTATTCGTAATTAGGTCGCTTAATGGGTTCACTTTAATCCGTCATACTTTTCGTTTCTTTTCATACTGTTTTTTTGCTTCTGATGTAGGCAGACTGTATTAATCGTTGAACATCATCCCCAGTTATAAAAAAACCAACATTCTTCCTCATCTCATTGGTCATTATTATCAGCACTATCGATTCTTTCATGTAAAGGAAGGGCGATCTCCGCTTTTCTGATCTGTGACGCGCCAAAGAAGAAGAAAAAGAAAAGAGTTGTGGTGTGTTTGACTCTGACAGTTCCAGAATTCTGCCCAGCGTTGCGAGCCTAGCCGCCGATGTCAAGTGATGGCGGGCCCGTGATGGCATCACTGGGTCTCTCAGGCAGAATATCACAGACTCGCTAGGTTTCGGTCTGTTTTCATTTTACGGGTCTCTGATACTCCGTGGCCATCAGTGATGTGGGCAGAGGTCGTACTGGCTGCTTGCTCGCTGGCTTCAGGGCTTGTGGACGGTCTTCGGTGGCTGAAGCTTTGGCTCCAGAGAGAGAGAGAGAGAGAGAGAGAGAGAGAGAGAGAACAGCTTTGACCAGTGTAGATCGATTCAACTTGTGTTTTTTGACACAAGCTGAATGATGATCGGTCACATCGTGGACGAAGGCCTTTTTCTTTGTACCATCGTGACCAGCCTATTTCGTCGTTAGAATTCCTTCAAGCGCTGTTTCGTGATCCGTCTGTTATTATTATGTAAACCTGCTGTTCCGTGTGTTCATCGTAGGATTTTGACTTGCTGCTGCGTCATAATCGTCTTCGCTGCGATCTTTTGAATTCAGCATGGGAGAAGACATAGTTTTTTGTTGTACAACTGACTGGATGAAAGGCACAGACGGCAGTTTGTTTACTGCCAGTCAAATGCAATAAAAGACTTTTAAGGTGTGTATTCTGTGCGACCTAACTTACTTAAACTCAAAAGGTATATTAACTAGCCTGTTGAATACAATGAGTACTCAATGCAAAATTGATTGATAACGAACAGCAAATAGATTACTTTATCTATTGGCCAGCGCTAGGTTATATTCTGAATAAAAACAGACACAAATCCTTCGGATGAGAGTATAAACCGAGGTCTAGTCTGTGTAGGCACGCATTCCGCCGCGTGGACTATAAAGATCCTTACGTTCATGTTCTAGACGGGGGAGTGCCCCGGATACACCTACACATCCAGCATGCCAGAGGTTCTATTCCGTCTTGGCCTGGATGGCGCGGCGCTTGCGGGCTGCCGCATTTGGCAAAGAAGGCAGTCCGAATCTCGCCTGAGTGACGATTAAATTCCCAAATCCAATTTGTCTCGTCTCCGTTCTCCATATTCCTATTGAAATCGCCACACTCATTAATTAGCCCAGCGCACCTCACTCTGGATAGTTTTTGTGTTAGCCTGCCATAAAGTAAGTCTTCAAACCCATCGGGAGCGCATCCTGCACAGACTGGAATTAGACCCAGACCCAGATCCAGTAGATAGACCAGAAAAGCTATATTGATTTTTAACTTGTGCAATACTGATTCTGGACACAAGAAACTGACCGTTGTTGCCACATTTGCTGCTTCAAGTTTGATTATCCCGATCCCTTCACGTAAGAAGACCTACTGGCAAACTGTGTATTTACCTCAAATTAAATGCAGTGTGTGAAATGCTTGCATGGAACGCCTGATACGCTTTAAAAAAAAAAAACACCTCATTAGTTATAGTGGTACTTCGTATGATAATTACATGTATGATATTATTGTCTCGTAGCCATGCCTAGATAGGCGTTTTGCACCGGAGAAATTGCAGAAAAGAAGAGAGAAGTTACCGACTGTTGTCTGAAGATTCTTACGAGTAAGTATGAATGTCTTTAAAATGGAGAACATAATTAATTCCAAGTCTTTTCCAGTGATTACCTGAGATATTTTTTATTTTATTATTATTTCTTTAGATGCATTACACCATGTCTAATGTTGTTTATATGTAAACATTGTTTCCGTCCGTTTGTTGTTATTGCTGCTATTTTGTCTTGAGGTTTGTATAGTATGACTTCCCACCAGTGGCCTCACAAAGGAAAAAAGTCAACAGGCAATAACATTTATAACAGGCGAAGGTTTGTTGTTGGTTTTTTTAAGGTAAAAGGAAAATGAATTGTGCTTTTTATGGTAAAGTTAACTAATCCTCTTTCAATTTCATCAAGCAAAATTATTTACCTGTCTTCTTTATTTCTTATTCTTTAAAAATATTTTAAAAATCTTTTTTCATTTTATTTTAGGAATTTTAATATAGTCAACAAATATGTTTAAACAAATTACTTATTTTTCCAATTACAGGTCCCAAAAAATTGTTTCTTGTTTTGTTTTTTTGTTAGTAGTAAACAGATATACGAAAGTACAAGAATGTGTCAACATACAATTTTAAACGAAGAGATCGCAAAACATATATATATATATATATATATATATATATATATATATATATATATATATATATATATATATATATATATATATATATATACACAAACAAAACTGCTGTCCTCTTCTTAATCTTTTTGTCTCCCTTTGATGAGAAAGGGCGCAGACGCTGCGAGATAAAGGCATGTTTGATGGAGGGCGTTAAATCGGTCTAGACTTTCCAACACCTTGAATTATCTCCCTGAAAGGGCACATGGACGCTGTGATGCTGTCCGTAATACAAAATAGTACATTGGATTTTTGTTCTGTTGATGTTCATCGAGAAGAAGAAGAAACAGAAACTCCGATGGTATATGGCCACGTCAGCCTTGCAAAGACCAACCTGCAAGGCACGGTGCAAGGAGGCAAAAGCGGGAAAACAGAAAAAGAGGTGGGAAGACAACATTCAAGAATGGACTGGCTTGACACTGAGTGAATCCATGAGGGCTGCTGAGGACAGATAAAGATGGAGTACGCTGGTTAAACGATTATATGTGGCGCCCCAACGACTTTCCAGTTACGGGATGGGATAGTGGATACAGACAGCTTCTACTATTATATTATAGAAGATGTCTGGTGGATAGGAGAGATTGATTGATTGATTGATTGTTGCTTTAGGTCCAGCGGACTCCTCCGAGCGAAATCAGGACCGGACAACCCCTGATCCGCATAAAAGATCTGCTGAAACAACCCTAGTGGGAAAATTGAACGCCCTCCACCGGCCAGTCACTTTACAATAAAGACATCCCACGCGGGGGACGGCTGAGGGTTTACCTCAACTACGCGAACCCCCGGTTACAAAAACAAAATAGAATACAACCATCATTATAAATTATCAACAAAACACATACATATAAAATGCCTATAGTGCTAAATACTAACATCATAGGAAGCCCTAGTGACCACCCAGCAGAAAGCGTCCAAGACTCCCAAGCTGATCCAACAGACCTCATACACAAACAAGGAGTCTTGTCCAGGAAGAGTTTTCAAGAAAAATGGTAGGTCATTGATCTAGCGAAGAAGAAGATAGTATAGCAGAGTGATAGGACAGAGCAGGAATGGGAAAGAGTAAATGAGGAAGATAGCGACAGTGGGAATTTAAAGCACTAAATTTCCATAAAGTGGGGATACTATTTATACTGAAACCCCCGGCACTCCAACGGGGGTACTGTTGCCGCAGTGAATCTGTCATGCCTACAAAGGCAAGACAGGTTTTCAACTGGGGCTTTCACTTTTCCCTTTATAGGTTAGAACAATCTACAGTGACAAGATTGCTCATGACCCCAAGGGGTGATAGGAGAGATAGGAATGTTCGTCATTACAATACGCAAGTATGGTCCTCTTTTTCTATGAATACCATATCCAGCCAAGGAATTGTATACCAAGGATTAGTCTAGCCGCTGATGCTTTTGTCATGTTATTAACATAGCTTTTGATTTCACTGGATTCAGTGACATATGGTTTAAACTGCACCAGTCAGCAACACAAGATGCCAACGCAAACAAGATATAACCATCTGAAAACCATCTAAAGCTGAAATAATACAATTGATGGCTTAAGTGTACAATCACCGAGACTTGCAGAAATATATTTAATTAAATTGTCTGGACTGGATACTTCATTAGTTCATTGTCTCTTCACCACTATTTCCAGAAAATCACCAATCTGATATAACTAGCACAAATATAATAAAGATCGAGACACTGCTTGAAAATTCACTGGAGATTTAGTAGGTGTTATTTGCGTGCAATGTGTGTATGTATGACTGTGAAGGTGTAATCCTGCGGATGGAGAATCGGGACGGATCCCGGGGGTCGTCTCCCGGTCGTAGGGGTCTCGTAGCATACAGGCGGCGATGGTTGCACAACCGTCTCAGGACGGCACCCACGACGCTAGAACGGAGCAACAGCAGCCAATCACCGGACGGCAACCGTACAAGAAGAATAACAGTAGTAGCAGTAGCAGTAGTAACAGAAGTAGCAACATCAACAGTAGTAACAGCAGTAGTAGTAACAGCAGTAGTAGGCCCAATCTGGCCAACAAATAAACCTTCTTACTAAGCTATACCTCAACAATGTAAACAATACATGGGAAATAACTTCTTCCACCGTCCGCCATCTTGACCTGTTTATTCATGCATTACAACAATTCACAATTCTTCTATAATTTATATCGACTTCTCATGAACATGATTATCTATACAAATACAAATGCATATTATGATTCCATTTCTAGTCAACAATCCTGGTTCATCCTTTCTCTCATATTCGTTACCCCTCTTCCATATCATAATATATAATACATTGTCACCCTTGACCTCATTTTCATCACCCCTTACTCACATTCATCACCCCTCTGGCATGCTATATTACATCGTCACTCATGACCTCATTTTGGCAACAACTTCAACAACATAATTCCATTTTACTTCTGCATCAATAAAATCATATAAAAAATACTATTTATCAAAACACCCCTTCCCCCCTGATCCATCATCATTCATTCACGTACACATGCTCAGAGTGTATAGCCACTAAAAGAATTGAGATACTGGGCACCCACTCACCTTGAAGTCCTCGGCCTGTGAGGTTACAGACACATAAACACCACAACACAGCACTGTCTGTAGAGAGTATAGATGGTTCGTTCGTCTGTTACTGGTCCCCGGGCACCCTGGCACTGGCGTAGTGCACAGGTCTTGGGCGGTCTCTAAAATAAGAACACACACCCTTAGGGAACACACCCTACACATGTCACAAAGAAGGGGAGGCAGTGATATTCCTCCGAACTGTAGAAAATACTTTATTCACAGCTTTGACAGTATACTGGACATTCTTGCCTGTACTAAAGCAACAAGACCTTGGGTGGTTCCAAACACAAAACACAACCCTTCTAGAAGGACCCTACACCTATCCTCTGATAGTAGCAATCACAATCTACCCAGTCACGTCAGACACAAGCGCTACCAACTTGACTCTAACCCTCTTCGCCGTGTCTCCTAGTCCACAGTACAAAGCACCGAACTCCGCTCAGGCTTCTAGTAGCAACTGGGCCTACGTGCAGCACGTGAAAAACCTAACTTCCTATCATAACCTACGCAATACAAAATACTGATTCAAACTTTGCACATCGCACTCTCAGAGATATGAAAATATATACTATATACACTCCGACACAGCATAATCTTAGCGTGCGTCAAAACTCGTGTCATTACATCTTCTGTAGCACCTCATCCCCATGTTTTGTATTCTTCGTTGTAGATCTGCTGTGGGGGTCCATGTTTCGCAATCGTATAGGAAGATGGAGATGACAAGGGAGCGCAGCAGCCCTACCTTGGAATGTAGACTGATGATCTTGTCTTTCCAAATGGGCTTCAAATGGGCAGCAGTTGTTTGTGCGATCCTGGGGAGGACGTCCTGTCAGGATCCATTATCTGATACAATGGTTCCTAAATATTTGAAGCTATGCACTGTGTTGAGGGATTGGCCTTGGTCTTTGATGTCCATGTTGATGCCATTGATGTTGTTGGTCATCATTTTGGTCTTCTCTGCACTTATTTCCAATCCATAAGCTGTTTAAGTTCTTGTTCCTCTACAGCCAATCCATCAATGTCATCCGCAAAACGAAGGTTGGAGATTACTCTACCGCCTATGCTGACTGTGCCTTCGTGATCTACAAGGGGATCTGACATGATGCGCTCTAGGAATATGTTGAAGAGGGTTGGAGAGAATAGGCATCCTTGACACACACTGATTGTTGTTCTGAACTAGATATTGTACACTCTCATGGTTGCCCACAGAGCTGCCTGCCAGACTCGATCAAACGCCTTCCTGAAGTCTACGAACACATAATATAGATGTTTGTGCTGTAGGTATTTCTCGCAGATTATTCTGAGGTTGAAAATCTGTTCAGTGGTACTTCGCCCTGCCCTGACTCCTGCTTGTGCTTTAGCTATGATTTGTTCAGCTTGGGGTTTCAACCTGTTGAGTATTATTTTCAGGATGACCTTGCTGGGATAACTGATGAGGCTGTTGGTGCGGTAATTTTCACACTCCTGAAGGTTACCTTGTTTGGGAACAGTGATGATCCTCTCTATATATTTTGTTAGGTGAGTAAAAATGTGATGCTCTAGTATCTTGTAAAGTGTAGACTGCAGAGATATTGGCCGATAGTTATTAAGATCAGAATTTACTTTTGATTTAGGAAGAGGAATAACCTTTGCTTGTTTCCATGTGGTTGGAAATGTACTTTTAATAATGCATAAGTTGAAGATGTAAGAAAGGGAATTCACACTATAAGGCAAAGAAAGTTTGAAGACCTTAGTACTAATTTCATCATGACCTGCCGACTTTTTATTTTTAAGTTTTGATATGTATTTAGCAACTTTAATTACGGTAATAGGCGGTATTTTAAATGGTGAAGAGTTACTTGCTCTTTGCTTACAAAATGTAGTGGGACAATCTGAACACGTGTGCTGTGAATATTTTGAGCAATCCGATTTCAGTACAGAAGTAGCGACTGAAAGAAAATAGTTACTGAAGGGTTTAGCAGATAATCCTATCCTATCCTATCCTGTCCCATAACCCGAAGGTCGTAGGGGCACCACAGATGATCGCTTAACCAGCATACTCCATCTTTCTCTGTCCTCAGCAGCCCTCATGGCTTCGCTCAGTGTCAAACCAGTCCATTCTCGAATGTTGTCCTCCCACCTCTTTTTCGGTCTCCCCCTTCTTCTACCTCCTTGCACTGTGCCTTGCAGAATGGTCTTTGCAAGGCCTGATGATCTGGTGACGTGGCCATACCATCGGAGTTTCCGTTTCTTCACCACTGTGAGCAGGTCATCGTGTTGTCCAATGGCTTGTGTGATGGTCTGTCGGACTTCAACGTTGGTGATGTGTTGGGTATAGGAAATGCACAGAAGTCTTCTGTAGCACCTCATCTCCATGCTTTGTATTCTTCGTTGGAGATCTGCTGTGAGGGTCCATGCTTCGCAAGCATATAGGAAGATGGAGATGACCAGAGAGCGCAGCAGTCTTACTTTGGAATGTAGACTGATGGTTCTGTCTTTCCAAATGGGCTTCAACCTTGTCAGGGCAGCAGTTGTTTGTGCGATCCTGGAGAGGACTTCCTGTCGAGACCCATTGTCTGACACAATGGCTCCTAAATATTTGAAGCTGTGCACTGTGTTGAGGGATTGGCCTTGTACTTTGATGTCCGTGTTGATGCCATTGGTGTTGTTGGTCATCATTTTGGTCTTCTCCGCACTTATTTCCATTCCATAAGCTCTGGAGGTGGTGTCAAGCCTCTGTACAAGCTGTTCAAGTTCTTGTTCCTCTCCAGCCAATCCATCAATATCATCCGCAAAACGAAGATTGGAGATTGCTCTGCCCCCTATGCTGACTGTGCCTTCATGATCTGCAAGAGCATCTGACATGATGCGCTCTAGAAAGATGTTGAAGAGTGTTGGAGAGAGTAGGCATCCTTGACGCACACCGATTGTTGTTCTGAACCAGTTCCCGATGACGCTGTTATGGAGGACTGCACTGGTAGCCTTGTCATACAGGCTTTTGATGACTTCTATAATTTTAGGGCTGATGTTGTACACTTTCATGGTTGCCCATAGAGCTGCATGCCAGACTCGGTCAAATGCCTTCTTGAAGTCTATGAACACATGATATAGATGTTGTTGGTGCTGTAGGTATTTCTCACAGATTATTCTGAGGTTGAAAATCTGTTCAGTGGTACTTCGCCCTGCCATGAATCCTGCTTGTTCTTCAGCTATGATTTGTTCAGCTTGTGGTTTCAACCTGTTGAGTATTATTTTCAGGAGGACCTTGCTGGGATGGCTGATGAGGCTGATGGTGCGGTAATTTTCACACTCCTGAAGGTTACCTTTTTTGGGAAGAGTGATGACAAGCGACTGGGTCCATGGTGTAGGCCATTCCCCACTCTGCCAGATCTTGTTACAGATAATGGTGAGAGCATCAGTCATCGCTTCTTCTCCTGCTTGTAGCAGTTCCGCTGGTATGTTGTCCACTCCCGCTGACTTCCCTTTCTTCAGCGATTGCACTGCTGCCTCAACTTCTTCCCGGAGAATTGGGAGGATTTCTTCTTCTTCTCTGCTCTCGGGACATGCTAGAACTGATGGGTCTCCATTTGGTGTATGGTTGTAAAGGTCAGAGCAGTACTCTGTCCATCTGTCCAAGACTTCTTGTTCTTCTGTAAGGCAAATGCCAGACTTGCTTTGGATAGTGGAGACTTTGGGCTGTTTAACACTTGTCAGCCGCTTCACAGTCTGGTAGGCCTTCTTGCTGTTGTTCTTGTTCAGATTGTTCTCTATTTCCTGGCATTGATCTTCTATCCAGTTCTCCTTTGCTGTGCGCATGCCTTTTCGGATGTCATTGTTGATTTTTCGGTAGACATCAGCTCCCTGTGAGGTGTTATTATCAGCACTATCGATTCTTTCATGTAAAGGAAGGGCGATCTCCGCTTTTCTGATCTGTGACGCGTCAAAGAAGAAGAAAAAGAAAAGAGTTGTGGTGTGTTTGACTCTGACAGTTCCAGAATTCTGCCCAGCGTTGCGAGCCTAGCCGCCGATGTCAAGTGATGGCGGGCCCGTGATGGCATCACTGGGTCTCTCAGGCAGAATATCACAGACTCGCTAGGTTTCGGTCTGTTTTCATTTTACGGGTCTCTGATACTCCGTGGCCATCAGTGATGTAGGCAGAGGTCGTACTGGCTGCTTGCTCGCTGGCTTCAGGGCTTGTGGACAGTCTTCGGTGGCTGAAGCTTTGGCTCCAGAGAGAGAGAGAGAGAGAGAGAGAGAGAGAGAGAGAGAGAGAGAACAGCTTTGACCAGTGTAGATCGATTCAACTTGTGTTTTTTGACACAAGCTGAATGATGATCGGTCACATTGTGGACGAAGCCCCTTTTCTTTGTACCATCGTGACCAGCCTATTTCGTCGTTAGAATTCCTTCAAGCGCTGTTTCGTGATCCATCTGTTATTATTATGTAAACCTGCTGTTCCGTGTGTTCATCGTAGGATTTTGACTTGCTGCTGCGTCATAATCGTCTTCGCTGCGATCTTTTGAATTCAGCATGGGAGAAGACATAGTTTTTTTTGTTGTACAACTGACTGGATGAAATGCACGGACGGCAGTTTGTTTACTGCCAGTCAAATGCAATAAAAGACTTTTAAGGTGCGTATTCTGTGCGACCTAACTTACTTAAACTCAAAAGGTATATTAATTAGCCTGTTGAATACAATGAGTACTCAATGCAAAATGGATTGATAACGAACAGCTAATAGATTCCTTTATCTATTGGCCAGCGCTAGGTTATATTCTGAATCAAATCAGACACAAATCCTTCGGATGAGAGTATAAACCGAGGTCTAGTCTGTGTAGGCACACATTCCGCCGCGTGGACTATAAAGATCCTTGCGTTCACGTTCTAGACGGGGGAGTGCCGGATACACCTACACATCCAGCATGCCAGAGGTTCTATTCCGTCTTGGCCTGGATGGCGCGGCGCTTGCGGGCTGCCGCATTTGGCAAAGAAAGCAGTCCGAATCTCGCCTGAGTGACGATTAAATTCCCAAATCCAATTTGTCTCGTCTCCGTTCTCCATATTCCTATTGAAATCGCCACACTCATTAATTAGCCCAGCGCACCTCACTCTGGATAGTTTTTGTGTTAGCCTGCCATTAAAGTAAGTCTTCAAACCCATCGGGAGCGCACCCTGCACAGACTGGCATTAGACCCAGACCCAGTAGATAGACCAGAAAAGCTGTATTGATTTTTAACTTGTGCAATACTGATTCTGGACACAAGAAACTGACAGTTGTTGCCACATTTGGTGCTTCAAGTTTGATTATCCCGATCCCTTCACGTAAGAAGACCTACTGGCAAACTGTGTATTTACCTCAAATTAAATGCAGTGTGTGAAATGCTTGCATGGAACGCCTGATACGCTTTAAAAAAAAAAAAAACCTCATCAGTTATAGTGGTACTTCGTATGATAATTACATGTATGATATTATTGTCTCGTAGCCATGCCTAGTTAGGCGTTTTGCACCGGAGAAATTGCAGAAAAGAAGAGAGAAGTTACCGACTGTTGTCTGAAGATTCGTACCGTACGAGTAAGTATGAATGTCTTTAAAATGGAGAACATAATTCCAAGTCTTTTCTAATGATTACCTGAGATATTTCTTATGTTATTATTATTTCTGTAGATGCATTACACCAAGTCTAATGTTGTTTATATGTAAACATTGTTTCCGTCCGTTTGTTGTTATTGTTGCTATTTTGTCTTGTGGTTTGTATAGTATGACTTCCCACCTCACAAAGGGTAAAAGACAACAGGAAATAACATTTATAACAGGCGAAGGTTGTTGTTTTTTTTAAGGTAAAAGGAAAATGAATTGTGCTTTTTATGGTAAAGTTAACTAATCCTCTTTCAATTTCATGAAGCAAAATTATTTACCTGTCTTCTTTATTTCTTATTCTTTAAAAATATTTTTAAAATCTTTTTTCATTTTATTTTAGGAATTTTAATACAGTCAACAAATATGTTTAAACAAATTATTTATTTTTCCATTTACAGGTCCCAAAAAATTGTTTCTTGTTTAGTTTTTTTGTTAGTAGTAAACAGATATACGAAAGTACAAGAATGTGTCAACATACAATTTTAAACGAAGAGATCGCAAAACATAAATATATACAAACAAAACTGCTGTCCTCTTCTTAATCTTTTTGTCTCCCTTTGAAGTGAAAGGGCGCAGACGCTGCGAGATAAAGGCATGTTTGATGGAGGGCGTTAAATCGGTCTAGACTTTCCAACACCTTGAATTATCTCCCTGAAAGGGCACGTGGACGCTGTGATGCTGTCCGTAATACAAAATAGTACATTGGATTTTTGTTCTGTTGATGTTCATCGAGAAGAAGAAGAAACAGAAACTCCGATGGTATGGCCACGTCATCCTTGCAAAGACCCACCTGCAAGGCACGGTGCAAGGAGGCAAAAGCGGGAAAACAGAAAAAGAGGTGGGAAGACAACATTCAAGAATGGACTGGCTTGACACTGAGTGAATCCATGAGGGCTGCTGAGGACAGATAAAGATGGAGTACGCTGGTTAAACGATTATCTGTGGCGCCCCAACGACTTTCCAGTTACGGGATGGGATAGTGGATACAGACAGCTTCTACTATTATATTATAGAAGATGTCTGGTGGATAGGAGAGATTGATTGATTGATTGATTGTTGCTTTAGGTCCAGCGGACTCCTCCGAGCCAAATCAGGACCGGACAACCCCTGATCCACATAAAAGATCTGCTGAAACAACCCTAGTGGGAAAATTGAACGCCCTCCACCGGCCAGTCACTTTACAATAAAGACATCCCACGCGGGGGACGGCTGAGGGTTTACCTCAACTACGCGAACCCCCGGTTACAAAAACAAAATAGAGTACAACCATCATTATAAATTATCAACAAAACACATACATATAAAATGCCTATAGTGCTAAATACTAACATCATAGGAAGCCCTAGTGACCACCCAGCAGAAAGCGTCCAACACTCCCAAGCTGATCCATGTCGCGTTAGGACTAGTTTTAACTCTGCTTGTTGACTATTTAGCATTGTGTAGTCTTTGTAATAGTAGAGAGTCAGTCTATTACACAGCAGCAATTAAATTACAGCACACTGCGAGCCTGAGCCACACACACAGCGCAGTGACGTCAGCACTTAAGTTTTGAATCGGACCGTTGGAACCAATGGGAGAGCTTAGGCAAAGTGGTTGGAGCCAGTTTGACTGGGTCCAAACCACGCACAGTTTTGGTCAGTTGGGAGGAATACACCGAAGTGTGAACAGCTAGATAGCTAGAGAAATCTCTACACACTTAGACCAGGAAGCAGGACTTAGAAGCATAGAATTCTATCAAGTCACAACGGGCCTGAACTTGTCAAACAGGTAAATGAACACCCTTCTGTTTCATCGTGATATATTTATATTATTGTTGAAATTATGTTTGTGGAATTTGCTATGCATAAATGTGAATTATTAATCCGAATTTGCGGGACCACGTGGAAGAGCCGACCACGAGGCGAAACACGACC
This sequence comes from Oncomelania hupensis, assembly GCA_036898135.1. Taxonomy (NCBI): domain Eukaryota; kingdom Metazoa; phylum Mollusca; class Gastropoda; order Littorinimorpha; family Pomatiopsidae; genus Oncomelania; species Oncomelania hupensis. The sequence continues at coordinate 18,345,731 of CM072516.1, forward strand.
GGTTGCGCCGCCATGTTGTATCCCGTACGGAACCACTGTTGTTTAACTTATATGTATGTTTGCAGACCAGTGGCTGTACCACTGAATGTTTATATTATTATTAATTCTGTATGTGTATAGTTAGACACGATTGATATTTATGTATGTATAGGAATTTAGAGTGAGATTCCAGTGGAACCCGGAAGTAGCAGAATGTTCGTCGCTTATGTATAGAGATGTGGAGCTATCACTGAGGGCTACTTTGGCTTTCAGTGAGACGCTCTGCACAAACCGATTATTCAGGGTTGTGCAGAATTTCGTCTCTTATATTACAGACGAGCAGGCGAGCTATCCCGAGCTATCCCGAGCTATCCTGTGCACCCCACTCCACAGAAACGACTAGTTGGCGGAGTATCCTCTACCGCACAAGACGGAAAGAGCTACCCGGAAAACTCCCTGTCAGACCCCACAGCGTGGCAAGGGAACCCAACTACACAACGACACAGGTGGACCAGAAGCTACCTCACAGAAGGACTTCGAACACCCCACACATGAGTTAAGTGCATAAGGCGAAGGTGCACTTAAACTGATCATAACAGGACCACAGTAGTCCAACTCTTCAGAAACTGTAAAACGGACCACAGTAGTCCAAATCTACATGAGATATACTAGCAAGTGCCCGATGAAGATAGAACAGCTGCATAGACTATCAGCGATCGAACTATTAGCAGTAACTGAGACATTTTAAGTTAGATTAGTACTTAGAGAATCTTGTATAGAGTAGAAGAAATAAATGTGTGATTTTAACTGTTATCAAGTGGCTGGACTACATATGATTCATAGCCGTGTGAAAGCTAGTGTGACAGTAATCTTTTACCATTTTTCTATCTATTTCTGTATCCCAACCTTAACACAGAACGAGCTAAACAAATAAATTTATTAAAGTAATTCATAGGGTGACGTACTAGCCGTTCCCACCGAATAAACGTGAGGGTCCATAATTCCATTGTGCAGAGCCCATAAACCCCACGTGACACTTTAATTGGCGAGCCTGCCAGGATCTGTGTATAATAGGAATTGGTATAACCGGACCTAAGTACAATAAAATTAGATAACAGTAGAAGTAGAATAACTTAGAATAGTGTAAGAGTATAACACTGATCAGTTGTGGTGCACTATTCTTTAGTTAAAAACTTTTTTGCTTCAATTATTTTTGTGCCTGTATGTTGCATTGTTCTTTTGCAGGTTTTGCTTAAATAACTGTTGTATGCCATTTGACTCTTGTTTTATTCTATTATTGATTACGAATTTGATTGTCTTTGCATTGTTGCTATTGACTTGCAATATTGCTAGTGTTTTGGTATTCCACGTGATTCAGAGGTTGTTCATAGACACGTTTGACAATGTCGGACCCCGTGGCCTTGAGATTGCGTTTCAAGGAACTAGGAGAAGCTTTACACTTAGCAGGGGCAGACCTAATTGCGTATATCAATGCAGAGGTAGAGAAACAGGAAGCTAAGGCAGAGAGAGCAGCAGAGAGAGAGGCGAAGAAACTCGAAGCAGAACAGAGAAAAGCGGAACTAGAAGCAGAGCAAAAGAAATTAGAACTAGAGCAGAAGAAATTAGAAGCAGAGCAGAAGAAATTAGAGGCTGAGAGAGAAACGAGGAAATTAGAGCTAGAAGCAGAACAGAAGAAGGTAGCAGCAGAGAGAGATGCAGAAGTTAGGAGGTGGGATTATGAGAGGGCAGAAAAAGAAAAAGAGAGGGAAGAAAAGGAAAAAGAAAGACAGCATGAGTTAGAGCTAAGAAGATTGGGATCAGGAGCTTCAAGTTCTTCCTCAACCCCTCCCCACTCAGATCAGCTAGAGGTAGCCCCCAACCCTGTACAAGGAATGTCATTCCCACTGGGAACATTCAATGAGAGAGAAGAAGGTCTAGATCTCTATCTGACTAGGTTTGAGCGTCTAGCAACAGAGTACAAACTAGATCCCACTCATTGGTCTTTTAAGCTTAGTCAAGGGCTTAGAGGAAAGGCTTATGACATCTACAGTAAGCTACCGACTGACAGAGTGACTGACTATCACAAAGTAAAAGAGGCACTCCTAACGGGATTCGAACTGACAGGAGAATGCTACCGGCAAAAGTTCCGCACCAACCGGAGAGTGAAAGGAGAGAGCTATGCGCAGTTCGCGGATCGGTTGTCCACAATGCTGGATAAGTGGATTAGCCAGTCAGCCACGGCAAAGACGTATGATGGACTGACAGAACTGTTAGTATGGGAACAGCTACGGGAAACCATGACCCCCGAGCTGAGAACATTCTCAGTAGAGCAGGGCGCGGAAAGACTGGAAGATCTGGTCAAGGTCGCAGATAGGTACGTGGCCGCCCACGGAGAAGCCAAGAGCTTCAGGCGAGACCTAAAGCCTAACGGGAAAGAGGCACAGAAACGAAGCCCTAACCGAGAAGAGCACACCGCGAATAAGCCGAATAACCCCAGACCTGGGCAAAATAAAGGACCCAACACGGAATTCGGGAAAAGAGGTCCCGCAGAACAGAGACGGTATTGTTCGTTCTGCAATAGAAACAATCACTCCACCGCAGAATGTTTCAAGTTGGCCGCACAACGTAGGGAAGAGCGCGAAAGCCGGCCAGCGCACAGAGTTCTAACTCAAAGCAGCGGTAACAAGCCACACACAATCGGAGATCACCCATCGGTGACAGACACGGTCAAGGTCAACGGAAAAGAAGCGAACTGTCTGTATGACACAGGTCTATCATACGACGCGATAGTCAGCGAATCTCTTGTATCGCGCGCGGACTTGACAGACAAGACAGTCGACTTACAAGGAGCAGACTTGACGAAACCGACGACTACTTGCCCAATAGCTTGGATCGAAGTAGAGAGTAGGTACGTCACAGGACGAATCCAAGCAGCTGTTTTACAGAAACCCCTGTATGATCTAGTGCTAGGTTGTAGGTATGTGTTCTTAGGCACGCCCCCTAACACTGTAGAGATAGCTGCAGTGCAAACCAGGGCCCAAGCTAAAACCCAACCACCCCAGCCCGAGTTCGCTCCGAATCCAGGACTCGAAGAGATCAAAACAGCACAGAAAGAAGACACCTCGATAGCGAAGTGCTTCCAGAAGCTACCCAAGGCGCACACACCCCCGCACAAGGGAGACTTCTACATGGAAGAGGGAGTTCTACATCGCCAAGGAGATGGAGATCACACCCAACTAGTACTACCAACCACCCTTCGAGCCCAAGTACTAGAATTAGGCCACAGCATGCCACTCAGCGGACACATGGGAATTGGAGCCACAGTGCAGAGAATCAGCGCACACTACTATTGGCCAGGAATCACGGAGGATGTCAAGCGCTACGTGAAATCTTGCCACCAATGTCAACGATATTCCCCGCGACATCACACCGTACCAGTTACCTTAGGACCATCGGTAGTAGTCGGCGTGCCATTCCAGCAAGTCTCAGTAGACATAGTAGGACCACTGCCCATGACCAAGAAGAGGAACAGATTTCTACTCACACTCGTCGACGCATGTACGATGTGGTGCGAAGCAGTCCCATTGCCAGCGATCGACACCAAGAAGATTGCAGATGCACTCATCGCCATCTTTACCAGAGTCGGATTCCCGGACAGCATTAGAACGGACAACGGATCTCAGTTCACCGGCCGCCTGATGCAAGACGTGTTCGAGTTGATACAAGTTCATCACATTCGCACACCACCATACCACCCCGCCAGCAACGGACAAGTAGAAAGACTGAATGGAACCCTTCTCACCATACTCAGGAAAGTCGCCGACGACAATCCAGAAGCGTGGGACACCTACGTGAATGCGGCACTGTTCGCATACAGAGAAACGCCCCATGCAGCCACAGGCTACACCCCGTCAACCTTGCTATTCGGCAGACCTCTAGCAGGACCGCTAGAAGCCCTACGCAGAAGTTGGACGGAAGCCAAGATAGACGACACACCAAGAGGTGCCACCAAGTACGTCGCAGACCTGCAGGAAACCCTCAAAGCAACGTGGAAGAAAGCTGGTGAAGCACTGAAGAAGGCAAGAGCCCGTCAGGCGAAGTACTACAACCGCCACGCGAAGGACAGAGAACTGCAAGTCGGCGATCAAGTGCTACTCTTACTTCCAAGTGGAACCAACAAGCTGGACATCGCTTGGAGAGGACCGTACCGGGTGACTGCCAAGAAATCCAAGACAGTCTACCAAGTAGAGGTGAACGGGAGAGCCCGATACCACCACATCAATCTCCTCAAGAAATACACGGACCGACCAGCGACCCCCAGCACTCACAACTTGCTAGCCATCGCCATCGCGGAAGAAGGAGAAAGCATGGAGACCAATGCAGTAGAGTATCCCCTGCACTCCAAAGAAACCTACAAAGACGTGATACTCAACGGAGACCTAGCCGATAAACAGCGACAGCAAGTACTACAGGTCATTCGACAACATCAGACTGTGCTCACAGACCGACCAGGGAGGACAGACCTCGTCGAAGTAACCTTAACGGTGACCGACCCAACACCCGTCCGCCAGAAGCTCTACCCGATGCCACTGTCTCAGCAGCGAGCCATCAAGGAAGAGATAGACACCTTACTGGCAGCCGGAATCATCTCAGAGTCTACTTCACCCTACAGCGCAGGCACGGTATTGTTGCGAAAACCCAACGGAGAGCATCGACTGTGCATCGACTTCAGACTCCTGAATGCGGTAACGCAGTTCCAGCCAGAGCCACTCCCGGACCAGACCGACCTATTTGCCAAGCTACAGCGAGCAAAGTACTTCTCACGCATCGACCTCAGCAAAGGATACTACCAGATACCAGTGCAACCGCAAGTCCGAAAGTACCTAGCGTTTAGCACTATGGAAGGACACTTCGAGTTCAACGTGCTTCCCTTCGGACTCCACAACGCACCCAGCATCTTCAGCGCCATGATGCGAAAACTCCTGGCACCCCTGAGCAGCGAGCACCTACACTCGTTTATGGACGACATCCTCATCGCTACGCCTACGTGGGAGGAACATGTCACGCTCCTACAACAACTACTCGCACGCCTCAGAGACACAGGATTGACGGCAAGACCCACCAAATGTCAGATTGGATTCACAGAACTAGAATTTCTGGGACACACCATAAGTCAAGGAAGCCTGCGACCGGTAGAAAAGACAGTGAAACGCCTACTCGACGCTCCTAGGCCCAAGACCAAGAAGGAAGTACAGTCGTTTCTAGGACTCTGCGGCTTCTACCAGAAGTTCATCCCCAACTACAACAGCATCGCCGTACCACTGACAAATGGAACCCGGAAAATCGCCCCGGACAAAGTCGTATGGACAGCGGAATGTGAGACGGCATTCCAAACACTCAAGGACAGAATGACATCGGCGGCAGTACTCCATCTACCCGATTTGACTCAGCCATTCGTTCTTCGCACCGACGCAAGCGACTTAGGCCTCGGAGCAGTACTGCTACAGCGCGACCCCAAGAATGCAGAGACACTATTCCCTGTCGCCTACGCCAGCAGAAAATTGAGACCCGCCGAGACCCACTACGCCACGTCGGAGAAAGAATGTCTTGGACTAGTCTGGGCCATACAGAAGTTTCAACTCTACCTGTATGGGACCCACTTCACAGTTCAGGTGGACCACCAACCACTATCGTTCCTGGCAGCCTCCAAGTCTTTGAACTCTCGCCTGATGAGATGGGCACTCACCCTTCAGGCATACTCATTCCAAATCGAGTACATCCCCGGCAAGGAAAACCACGGAGCCGACTACCTCAGTCGCCATCTCGTGGAGGACACAGCAGCTGTCGCCCACCCAACACAACTAAGGGCCACAGCACCAGAATTCGTCCCCGCCCAGTAATACCCTGTCACTAGAGTCCATAGCTACCTGGCACAGCATTGCAGCTCAGGTAGAGCAACTTACTTAGCTTGTAAATAGGACCCTAGGATTGTGCAGCGTTAAACTAGGCTCTGTAGTAGAAAAAGGTCGAATCCAGTAGTCATCGCCTTTTTTCAGTTGAGGGAGCCTGTCGCGTTAGGACTAGTTTTAACTCTGCTTGTTGACTATTTAGCATTGTGTAGTCTTTGTAATAGTAGAGAGTCAGTCTATTACACAGCAGCAATTAAATTACAGCACACTGCGAGCCTGAGCCACACACACAGCGCAGTGACGTCAGCACTTAAGTTTTGAATCGGACCGTTGGAACCAATGGGAGAGCTTAGGCAAAGTGGTTGGAGCCAGTTTGACTGGGTCCAAACCACGCACAGTTTTGGTCAGTTGGGAGGAATACACCGAAGTGTGAACAGCTAGATAGCTAGAGAAATCTCTACACACTTAGACCAGGAAGCAGGACTTAGAAGCATAGAATTCTATCAAGTCACAACGGGCCTGAACTTGTCAAACAGGTAAATGAACACCCTTCTGTTTCATCGTGATATATTTATATTATTGTTGAAATTATGTTTGTGGAATTTGCTATGCATAAATGTGAATTATTAATCCGAATTTGCGGGACCACGTGGAAGAGCCGACCACGAGGCGAAACACGACCGGTTGCGCCGCCATGTTGTATCCCGTACGGAACCACTGTTGTTTAACTTATATGTATGTTTGCAGACCAGTGGCTGTACCACTGAATGTTTATATTATTATTAATTCTGTATGTGTATAGTTAGACACGATTGATATTTATGTATGTATAGGAATTTAGAGTGAGATTCCAGTGGAACCCGGAAGTAGCAGAATGTTCGTCGCTTATGTATAGAGATGTGGAGCTATCACTGAGGGCTACTTTGGCTTTCAGTGAGACGCTCTGCACAAACCGATTATTCAGGGTTGTGCAGAATTTCGTCTCTTATATTACAGACGAGCAGGCGAGCTATCCCGAGCTATCCCGAGCTATCCTGTGCACCCCACTCCACAGAAACGACTAGTTGGCGGAGTATCCTCTACCGCACAAGACGGAAAGAGCTACCCGGAAAACTCCCTGTCAGACCCCACAGCGTGGCAAGGGAACCCAACTACACAACGACACAGGTGGACCAGAAGCTACCTCACAGAAGGACTTCGAACACCCCACACATGAGTTAAGTGCATAAGGCGAAGGTGCACTTAAACTGATCATAACAGGACCACAGTAGTCCAACTCTTCAGAAACTGTAAAACGGACCACAGTAGTCCAAATCTACATGAGATATACTAGCAAGTGCCCGATGAAGATAGAACAGCTGCATAGACTATCAGCGATCGAACTATTAGCAGTAACTGAGACATTTTAAGTTAGATTAGTACTTAGAGAATCTTGTATAGAGTAGAAGAAATAAATGTGTGATTTTAACTGTTATCAAGTGGCTGGACTACATATGATTCATAGCCGTGTGAAAGCTAGTGTGACAGTAATCTTTTACCATTTTTCTATCTATTTCTGTATCCCAACCTTAACACAGAACGAGCTAAACAAATAAATTTATTAAAGTAATTCATAGGGTGACGTACTAGCCGTTCCCACCGAATAAACGTGAGGGTCCATAATTCCATTGTGCAGAGCCCATAAACCCCACGTGACAATCCAACAGACCTCATACACAAACAAGGAGTCTTGTCCAGGAAGAGTTTTCAAGAAAAAAGGTAGGTCATTGATCTAGCGAAGAAGAAGATAGTATAGCAGAGTGATAGGACAGAGCAGGAATGGGAAAGAGTAAATGAGGAAGATAGCGACAGTGGGAATTTAAAGCACTAAATTTCCATAAAGTGGGGATACTATTTATACTGAAACCCCCGGCACTCCAACGGGGGTACTGTTGCCGCAGTGAATCTGTCATGCCTACAAAGGCAAGACAGGTTTTCAGCTGGGGCTTTCACTTTTCCCTTTATAGGTTAGAACAATCTACAGTGACTGATTGATTGATTGATTGATTGATTGTTGCTTTAGGTCCAGCGGACTCTTCCGAGCCAAATCAGGACCGGACAACCCCCAATCCGCATAAAAGATCTGCCAAAACAACCCTAGTGGGAAAATTGAATGCCCTTCACCCACCAGTCACTTTACAATAAAGACATCCCACGCGGGGGACGGCTGAGGGTTGACCTCAACTACGCGAACCCCCGGTTACAAAAACAAAATAGAATACAACCATCATTATAAATTATCAACAAAACACATACATATAAAATGCCTATAGTGCTAAATACTAACATCATAGGAAGCCCTAGTGACCACCCAGCAGAAAGCGTCCAACACTCCCAAGCTGATCCAACAGACCTCATACACAAACAAGGAGTCTTGTCCAGGAAGAGTTTTCAAGAAAAAAGGTAGGTCATTGATCTAGCGAAGAAGAAGATAGTATAGCAGAGTGATAGGACAGAGCAGGAATGGGAAAGAGTAAATGAGGAAGATAGCGACAGTGGGAATTTAAAGCACTAAATTTCCATAAAGTGGGGATACTATTTATACTGAAACCCCCGGCACTCCAACGGGGGTACTGTTGCCGCAGTGAATCTGTCATGCCTACAAAGGCAAGACAGGTTTTCAACTGGGGCTTTCACTTTTCCCTTTATAGGTTAGAACAATCTACAGTGACAAGATTGCTCATGACCCCAAGGGGTGATAGGAGAGATAGGAATGTTCGTCATTACAATACGCAAGTATGGTCCCATTTTTCTATGAATAGACTACTATATCCAGCCAAGGAATTGTATACCAGGGAATAGTCTAGCCGCTGATGTATGTTGTTATTAACATAGCTTTTGATTTAACTGGATTCAGTGACATATGGTTTAAACTGCACCAGTCAGCAACACAAGATGCCAACGCAAACAAGATATAACCATCTGAAAACCATCTAAAGCTGAAAAAATACAATTGATGGCTTAAGTGTACAATCACCAAGACTTGCAGAAATATATTTAATTAAATTGTCAGGACTGGATACTTCATTAGTTCATCGTCTCTTCACCACTATTTACAGAAAATCACCAATCTGATATAACTAGCACAAATATAATAAAGATCGAGACACTGCTTGAAAATTCACTGGAGATTTAGTAGGTGTTATTTGCGTGTAATGTGTGTATGTATGCTATGACTGTGAAGGTGTAATCCTGCGGATGGAGAATCGGGACGGATCCCGGCGGTCGTCTCCCGGTCGTAGGGGTCTCGTAGCATACAGGCGGCGATGGTTGCACAACCGTCTCAGGACGGCACCCACGACGCTAGAACGGAGCAACAGCAGCCAATCACCGGACGGCAACCGTACAAGAAGAATAACAGTAGTAGCAGTAGCAGTAGTAACAGAAGTAGCAACATCAACAGTAGCAACAGCAGTAGTAGTAACAGCAGTAGTAGGCCCAATCTGGCCAACAAATAAACCTTCTTACTAAGCTATACCTCAACAATGTAAACAATACATGGGAAATAACTTCTTCCACCGTCCGCCATCTTGACCTGTTTATTCATGCATTACAACAATTCACAATTCTTCTATAATTTATATCGACTTCTCATGAACATGGTTATCTATACAAATACAAATGCATATTATGATTCCATTTCTAGTCAACAATCCTGATTCATCCTTTCTCTCATATTCGTTACCCCTCTTCCATATCATAATATATAATACATTGTCACCCTTGACCTCATTTTCATCACCCCTTACTCACATTCATCACCCTTCTGGCATGCTATATTACATCGTCACTCATGACCTCATTTTGGCAACAACTTCAACAACATAATTCCATTTTACATCTGCATCAATAAAATCATATAAAAAATACTATTTATCAAAACACCCCTTTCCCCCTTATCCATCATCATTCATTCACGTATACATGCTCAGAGTGTATAGCCACTAAAAGAAATGAGATACTGGGCACCCACTCACCTTGAAATCCTCGGCCTGTGAGGTTACAGACACATAAACACCATAACACAACACAGCACTGTCTGTAGAGAGTATAGATGGTTCGTTCGTCTGTTACTGGTCCCCGGGCACCCTGGCACTGGCGTAGTGCACAGGTCTTGGGCGGTCTCTAAAATAAGAACACACACCCTTAGGGAACACACCCTACACATGTCACAAAGAAGGGGAGGCAGTGATATTCCTCCAAACTGTAGAAAATACTTTATTCACAGCTTTGACAGTATACTGGACATTCTTGCCTGTACTAAAGCAACAAGACCTTGGGTGGTTCCAAACACAAAACACAACCCTTCTAGAAGGACCCTACACCTATCCTCTGATAGTAGCAATCACAATCTACCCAGTCACGTCCGACACAAGCGCTACCAACTTGACTCTAACCCTCTTCGCCGTGTCTCCTAGTCCACAGTACAAAGCACCGAACTCCGCTCAGGCTTCTAGTAGCAACTGGGCCTACGTGCAGCACGTGAAAAACCTAACTTCCTATCATAACCTACGCAATACAAAATGCTGATTCAAATTTTGCACATCACACTCTTAGAGATATGAAAATATATACTATATACACTCTGACACAGCATAATCTTAGCGTGCGTCAAAACTCGTGTCATTACATCTTCTGTAGCACCTCATCCCCATGTTTTGTATTCTTCGTTGTAGATCTGCTGTGGGGGTCCATGTTTCGCAATCGTATAGGAAGATGGAGATGACAAGGGAGCGCAGCAGCCCTACCTTGGAATGTAGACTGATGATCTTGTCTTTCCAAATGGGCTTCAAATGGGCAGCAGTTGTTTGTGCGATCCTGGAGAGGACGTCCTGTCAGGATCCATTATCTGATACAATGGCTCCTAAATATTTGAAGCTATGCACTGTGTTGAGGGATTGGCCTTGGTCTTTGATGTCCATGTTGATGTCATTGATGTTGTTGGTCATCATTTTGGTCTTCTCTGCACTTATTTCCAATCCATAAGCTGTTTAAGTTCTTGTTCCTCTACAGCCAATCCATCAATGTCATCCGCAAAACGAAGGTTGGAGATTACTCTACCGCCTATGCTGACTGTGCCTTCGTGATCTACAAGGGCATCTGACATGATGCGCTCTAGGAATATGTTGAAGAGGGTTGGAGAGAATAGGCATCCTTGACACACACCGATTGTTGTTCTGAACTAGATATTGTATACTCTCATGGTTGCCCACAGAGCTGCCTGCCAGACTCGATCAAACGCCTTCCTGAAGTCTACGAACACATAATATAGATGTTTGTGCTGTAGGTATTTCTCGCAGATTATTCTGAGGTTGAAAATCTGTGGTCTACTTCGCCCTGCCCTGACTCCTGCTTGTGCTTCAGCTATGATTTGTTCAGCTTGGGGTTTCAACCTGTTGAGTATTATTTTCAGGATGACCTTGCTGGGATAACTGATGAGGCTGTTGGTGCGGTAATTTTCACACTCCTGAAGGTTACCTTGTTTGGGAACAGTGATGATCCTCTCTATACATTTTGTTAGGTGAGTAAAATGTGATGCTCTAGTATCTTGTAAAGTGTAGACTGCAGAGATATTGGCCGATAGTTATTAAGATCAGAACTTACTTTTGATTTAGGAAGAGGAATAACCTTAGCTTGTTTCCATGTGGTTGGAAATGTACTTTTAATAATGCATAAGTTGAAGATGTAAGAAAGGGAATTCACACTATAAGGCAAAGAAAGTTTGAAGACCTTATTACTAATTTCATGACCTGCCGACTTTTTATTTTTAAGTTTTGATATGTATTTAGCAACTTTAATTACGGTAATAGGCGGTATTTTAAATGGTGAAGAGTTACTTGCTCTTTGCTTACAAAATGTAGTGGGACAATCTGAACACGTGTGCTGTGAATATTTTGAGCAATCCGATTTCAGTACAGAAGTAGCGACTGAAAGAAAATAGTTACTGAAGGGTTTAGCAGATAAATTGGATGGAATTTCATGATGATTTGAAGATGAGCCCTTAATAACAGAATTTAGGGCATGCCATACTTGAGAAATGTGTTATTTTCTATTGAAGTCACTCACCATATTTTTGATTTTATTACGAGATTTTTTTTATACTTTTAAAACTGTTTAGCATGTTTAAGTTTGTCTCGCTGTGACATTGCTTCTATAATCTCCGGAGTCAGCCATGGTGGGGGCTTAGGATGTTTTACTCTTTTGTCTGTTAGAGAGAGAGAGAGAGAGAGAGAGCGAGAGAGAGAGAGAGAGAGAGAGAGAGAGAGAGAGAGAGAGAGAGAGAGAGAGAGCGTAACTAGTCATCATCATCATCATCATCATCATCATCATCATCATCATCATCATCATCATGTTTCTTTGTGTTTTTTTCCTTTTTTTTGTATTTCTAATGTGGACCTACTGGACACAGAAGGAGTCAAATACCTCTGTCGGTCGGTCCCGTAGCTCGTCATATCTCAAGAACCTCTGAGCAGATTTTGACCAGACCTCATAGAATGATTATCTAGGTTAGTGGACAGCGTCTCGTGCAGTTGCATTTAGACTACCTTAAAGATCAAGGTCATGGGGTCGCTGGCCAATTCTTCTGAGCAGCTGCAATCAGTTCGTCCCTCAGTCGGTCTGTGTGTCGATCAACAAGTGGTGGAAAATTTCACTGTTTTGTTCAAAATCTTTTTTTTTCTTTTTTTTTTTTGGGGGGGGGGTGTGGGTGGTGGGGGGGGGGGGAGCCTTATTTCAATACGACTTGACTTGACTCGACTACAATACAATGCTTGAAGTCATTCTAAACGCGGAACTTAAGCGGAAACTTTATCTCCAACTCACGGATGCTATCGTGAAAGCGAGCATTGTCTTGTAGCCTACTTTAGGAGGTTCGTATAGGCGTTATTTTAATGTTGTCCTTTCGTCAATCCAATGAGTACAGCTCAATGAATGCGATTTTTGTATCTGAAAGTTAACTTTAAGGAAACTTAACTTTAAGATACAAAAATCGCATTCATTCAGCTGTACTCAAAGTCCTATAATTGATTCGTATGTTTGTTTTTTTTATTTGGTGGAGGACGAAAAGCAAACACTACATAAGTTACTATTTTTTTTCAACGTTGTGATTGTTATCAAAGACGATCAATCATGTTGATTCTTTGTTGTTATTATATTTTTAAACTCGTGTTTGTTAATGCAAGCAGCTTTTTCGTCCACAATCAGACGTATTGTGTGACCTATGTGATTTTCTACTTTGTTGAAATTAGTCGAAACCAAGGTTTCTGTGTGGAAAGACTGGCTATGATTCTGCTGTTCGTTTGTCTTTCCTCATTTAACATGCATGGCTGCATGTATTTGTACAAATCTGCATTTGGAAAATAAATACTGTATTTATTTAATCGTTCTTATATAGCGCTTTTCCAGCTCAAGAGCTGCTTAGGGCGCCGGCTGATACAGGATCTAACTCAAGCCGCGCTAGGCGCCCATTTGTGCTTGTATTCTGCATCATCTTGCAGATTCCCATTGCTGTGTAATTGAAGTATGTGTGTGTGTCAGTTTCAAGTTTGAGTTTAATATTTGTTTGAGTAATGTTTTGCGCTTTTGGAATTGTTTGTTATGTAATTTATTGCTTCGTTAAACTTAACGCGTATGCCTGCAATTTTCAAGCAATGGAAGACAATTTCAATTTAATTTCAACTGTTTATTCATTCACCCTTTGCAGATGGTCCTTGTGATGTAAAGCTGAAGCCGTGAGGTCACGTGTGTCAACATAGTATGCTCATCTTGTCGTCTGCGCCGGACTGAGAGAAAAGTGCTCTCTTTTGTGCAAAATTTACTCAGTGTTGTAGCAGTGAGCGGAAACCTCTGTGGTAGCAGTTACTTAACGCCCTTCAATCTTTGAACGTTGACACTTTCATCTCTAACGTCTGTTGGGCAGACGATGTGAGGCAGGCGACGTGGTATATTCAAAATATTGAGGTGTTTTGTGTCTATAATAATGTTTTATATTGATATTTTGACAAACGGTAGTTGATTTGTAAAGAATTTGTTGGAACCGGACATTTTAAAACTATCGTGTGAGCGTCAGATTCAAGCGGGACGTTCATCTGAAACTTCTCGCTTTTTATTGGAGTAAAAAACGATTTTAAGTTTTACTGGAGTTGCAGACTGCATTAGTCATCATGGAGAACGGCCTGTCAGACGACAACTCACCCAACAATAACAGCAACATGGAAGCCAACGATAAGAAAGCCACAGAAGAAGACAAAGTCAAGGAAGTAAGTGATGTCATCATCAATGTTTCGTCATTAGTAGCATCTTCGTCTTTTCTATATTGTCAAAATGTTGTTAAGTGTCAAAATTTTTCACTTGTCGATCTGTTTGCGTCTCCCCAGTCTATAATTTGCGGATTTCCAGCCCAAATTCCAACAATGGTTACACGCAAGTTCACACTACGCAACTGGCGACAACTAATAAAGGAGTAACATTGAAATGTTTTGTTTTATTTAAAGTTTTATATCTGATTGTCGAAGTGTTTTTATTTTAAAGAATATATTACCATCGTTTCTGTTACGCATGGTCTGTGTGCTGTTCTATGAGCCAGCAGAAGTCGCTGCGCGAGTGTAAGGCACTCCTACTTATAAAGTTAACATTTTCTTAGACATTTATCTAGAGTCTCTTATACTTCCGTCAATATTGGGGCAGTATAGCAGACGTCAGATGAACTGTTATTGGTTTTAGTGTTCAATGCTCGCAGACGACGAAAAGACCGTAGAGACCGTTCATTACGGATCAGTCACACTCACACAGAGTTCTTGACCTGAAAATATCTAACTTCAGACGGCTCCCGTGGGGTTGCCGGGGGTTTCAGTATAAATAGTATCCCCACTTTCTGGAAATTTAGTGCTTTAAATTCCCACTGTCGCCGTCTTTCTCCTTTGTTCTTTCTCATTCCTACTCTGTTCTAACAATCTACTATACTATCTTCTTCTTTGCTAGACAGTTACTCTGTTCTTACAATCTACTATACTATCTTCTTCTTTGCTAGACCAGTCATCTACCTTTTTTCTTGAAAACTCTTCCGGGACAATACTCCTCATTTGTGTATGAGGTCTGTTGGATCAGCTTGGAACTATTGGACGCTTTCTGCCAAATGGTCACTAGGGCTTCCTATGATGTTATTATTTGGCAATGTAGGCATTTTATACGTATGTGTTTGGTTGATATTGTATAATGATGTTTGTATTCTATTTTGTTTTTGTAAACGGGGGTTCGATAAATTAGAGTATAGCCCCAGCGTCCCCTGCGTGGGATGTCTTTATTGTAAAGTGACCGGCTGGTAGATTGCCTTCAGTGTTACCACTAGGGTTGTTTTGGCAGATCTTTTATGCGGATCAGGGGTGAGTCCTCTTTCACTTCTCTGGTCCTGATTTGGCTCGGAAGAGTCCGCTGGACCTAAAGCAATAACCATGTAATGTAATGTAATCTAACTTCAGACTATCAGTATTAACACTAAGTTTAAATAAAGGCTAGAGATGGGAAATGGAATGTACAAGGGAAAGACAGATTGAAAGAAAAAAAAAGGATTAGAGAAGAGAATACCTTAAAAACAAAAAAACAAAAACATATTAAATTTAACAAAACAAAAATAAATATTGTAAATAAAATAAATAAATATATAAATATAAAGAAGTATCGCGTTCACTATTAATTTTGTAAGCATTACTGCATGAAGGACTAAAGCTGGGATAGCCATATAGTTATGATGATCCTTCTTCTCCCTTGGCCTTTCTTGTAGATGAAATGCTTTTGTTGAGACTGTGTTTAAAAATAAAAGCTAGTGATACCTGTGCCTTGCAGGATGGTTTTTCCAAGGCCTGACGTCACCAGAGCACCAGGCCTTGAAAAAAAACATCCTGCAAGGCACGGTGCAAGGAGGCAGAAGAAGAGGGAGACCGAAAAAGAGGTGGGAGGATAACATTCGAGAATGGACGGCTTGACACTGAGCGAAGCCATGAGGGCTGCTGAGAACAGAGAAAGATGAGGTACGCTGGTTAAACGATCATCTGTGGTGCCCCAACGAAGTTTGAGTTACGGGACAGGATAGGATAGGATAGTGATACCCGTTAGTTGTTTCCGTTATTATATAACTGTACGCTTCGGCAATATTTGAATCATTGAACATTTAAGTCTCTACAGACTATAGTTTAACATACGTTTGTTTCATTGTGGGCGGGTGGGAGATATTCACTTTACAATTTTATTAATCATTGGGTTTTGATTGTATTTATTTATCAGTCCCCAACACACTCTCTCTCTCTCTCTCTCTCTCTCTCTCTCTCTCTCTCCCTCCCTCTCTCTCTCTCTCTCTCTCTCTCTCTCTCTGTCTCTCTTTTTCTGTCTGTCTCCCTCCCCCTCCCTCTCTCTTATTTGTCACCTGCTTCACTCTTTTATTTGTTAAGACCATTTGTCCACACACATAGCTCGTAGCCTTTTTCGGCCTAAGCTTACATGTACATGAGCAAACTTTGCGCAGCGCCGGCTAGGCTGCGAAATGTACACAAAACTTCCATTATAAACGCAATCTTTTAATTAGAGAGAGAGAGAGAGAGAGAGAGAGAGAGAGAGAGAGGGAGAGACAGACAGACAGACAGACAGACAGACAGACACATAACTTGAAGATATGTAAAGCAGGAGAAGGGAAGTTGAAAGTTGGCGGGTTGGTGAGTAAGTGTGAACAATAGATGACGGTGGTGTTGTTTCATACTGAGCTCGTTCAGCTGCCCCGTACTAGCAGAGTGTGCCGCCGGCGAAAAACCCTTTACAGTTTTGTATACTCAGTCCTATTAGCCATAGTTTGGAAATCGTACACTGCACATTTCTAGTGTATAGCGGACAATAAAGTTTGTTTTGTATTGCATTGTATCGAAAAGCTTATTGTAGATTCTTGTATAGTGTGTCATAATTGCATAGGATTTGATTGTATTGCACCCAATTGAACACCGTGCTGGTAGTTTCTTTTGTCGCCCATAGTTTCGGTCATTACCGTTATTTTCCAATGTAGAAATATTTTTTTTTTAAAAACATATTAACAGTGTTGGTGATAATTATATCATTACACACTCCGTTCCGTTTATCACCCGCTATATTTATCTGAAGAAGAACGCACTTGCTTGTGTCGTTGCGACCTTAACGATGCACAAATGAAGTTTAAGGTTTCTATGTGGGTACACTGATGTGTGGAAAGTGGCGGTGAGAGTGCAGTGTGTGGGTGCGTATGTGTGTGTGTGTGTGTGTGTGTGTGTGCATGTGTGTGTGTGTGTGTGTGGCGTATGGTCTATTTATATGTATGTATCTTATAATACATACGCACGCGCGTGTGTGTGTGTTTGAACAGAGAGAAAATGGTTTGAAGAATATTTGACAGTTTTGCCCGTCAATATTTCTGCTATAATAAACTTTAGAACCTTAAATCATAAGCTTCCAGTACAAAATGGACGTTTTTTTTGTTTGTTTTTTTTATCGAGAGATGTGACAGAATCTGTAATAAATGTACTCCCCATGAGTTAGGAGATGAATTTGATTTAACTTTTATATGTCCACATTTTGATGATGTTCGAAAAAAGTTGCTTTAAAGATTTTTTTTTTAATGTGCGACCCAATGCTATTACTTTTTTAACATTTATTTTCAACAAAGAATAAGATTATCCTGCTGAAACTAAGTTCATTAAAATAATAATGGATTGCTTCAGAACGTTATAGAATCAAAGGTGATATGAGCTGGAATAATAATGACAGTAATAATAGTAATTAATTTCAATCAATAATGACACTTTATAAATATGTAGAATATCCCGACTCAATCACAATTTTTACCCTACCCTCTCCTACCCCCTCCCCACTTCCTTCTCACCCAATCTTGCGAGAGAGTGCGTGCGATTTGTGATCAGGTTTTGTGGCCATAATTTTTATGTAGTACACTTGTGTTGCATGATAATAATAAATGTATATATTGCGAGTATATATCATGTGCGAGTGTGATTGGTTAACAACTTACTCTTGTCATATTTGTACATATACGTGGTTTGTGTTGTATTGTGTGCGTTCCATTATTATCCTGTTTTATTTTTATTGCATCCACGTGCTCCAAGGGGTTTAATTACATTACATTATATGATTGTTGCTTTAGGTCCACCGGCCTCTTCTGAGCCAAATCCGGACCAGTATAGCCGAAACAGGACCACAAAATCAAGACCACAACTTCGCTGAAAGAGGACTCGCCCCTGATCCGCTTAAAAGATCTGCCGAAACAATCCTAGTGGTAACAATGAAGGCACTCCACCAGCCGGTCACTTTACAATAAAGACATCCCACGCAGGAGACGCTGAGGCTATGCTCTAATTTATCGAACCCCCGTTTACAAAAAACAAACTAGAATATAAACATCATTATAAAATATCAACAAAACACATACATATAAAATGCCTACATTGCCTAATAATAACATCATAGGAAGCCCCAGTGACCATTTGGCAGAAAGCGTCCAATATTTCCAAGCTGACCCAACAGACCTCACAAACAAATGAGAAGTTTGTCCCGGAAGAGTTTTCAAGAAAAAAGGTAGGTGACTGGTCTAGCGAAGAAGAAGATAGTATAGTAGATTGATAGAACAGAGTAGGAATGAGAAAGAACAAAGGAGAAAGACAGCGACAGAGGGAATTTAAAGCACTAATTTTCAGATAGTTAGGATACTATTTATACTGAAACCCCCGGCACCGCCACGGGGGGTAAGGGGTTTAATGGAACAAAGCGTTTTGATTTGACTTGACACTGGATCAATGCTTGCATGAATATGTTTACAACTGGAATATTTTTATGAGTTTAGATTACTAAGGTCTGATGTAATTTCTGTTCATTTAACACATATACGCCTTTAAATGTGCTTTTGATTTATGTTATAGTAATCTACGCGTGTGTAAATTCTTTGCTTGCGGTATTAAAGATGTATTATATTGTATTGTATTGTACTGTATTCAATGGCCAAATGTTTTATGCTGGGTTTTGAAGGAAGCTTGGACTGTGATATTTGGATTTTTGAATGTTTAGAAAATCTGTACAACGGATGGCATGTATGCACGTATTAGACCTCGATTTAAACAAATGCTCCCAGGCTTATAATTTTTGATTTATTTGGTCCAGTGATAAAGATTAAAACTACGGAGTTTAGTTCCAACTTCTTTTTTGGTTTGTCGTCGTCGACTGCTTAGTTTACAACATACCACTCGCTTCTTGCCTCCAACGCATTGAAAATTAATCAAAAATACTGGATCCATAGCTCGCCTTTAAAAAAATGTATTCCTTAACGCGAATTTACTTTCTATATTTGAACCATTTTCTTGTCAAATAGGTTAGATATAGTAGGCTATCTGCCATTTACGGCATCATCCATGATGCGTCCCGGATTGGTCGCAGCACGTCACTTCCGGCTCCTTACCGGGCTGACAGACACCTCATTTCCTGTACACATCCGTCGCACGCTTGTGCGAGTTCTGCAAGTAACATTACAAAGACGTATTCAGAAGTGTTGGTTATGGCGTACGAACAGGGTCAAACGCGCGATGAAAAGTAGCGATGCTTTTTACCCCCGTTGAGGTGCCGGGGTTTCAGTATAAATAGTATCCCCACTTTCTGGAAATTTAGTGCTTTAAATTTCCCCTGTCGCTGTCTTTCTCATTTGCTCTTTCTCATTCCTGCTCTGTTCTATCAATCTGCTATACTATCGTCTTCTTCGCTAGCCCAGTCTCCTACCTTTTTTCTTGAAAACTCTTCCGGGATAAGACTCCTTATTTGTGTATGAGGTCTGTTGGATCAGCTTGGGAATATTGGACGCTTTCTGCCAGGTGGTCACTAGGGCTTCCTATGATGTTATTATTTAGCAATGTAGGCATTTTATATGTATGTGTTTTGTTGATAATTTATAATGATGTTTGTATTCTATTTTGTTTTTTTGTAAACGGGGGTTCGATAAGTTGGGGTGAAGCCTCAGCCGTCCCCTGCGTGGGATGTCTTTATTGTAAAGTGACTGGCTGGTGGAGAGCTTTCGGTTTTACCACTAGGGTTGTTTCAGCAGATCTTTTATGCGGATCGGGGGTTGTCCGGTCCTGATTTGGCTTGGAAGAGTCCGCTGGACCTAAAGCAATAATAATGTAATGTAATGTTATTGCATCGATACTTTCTTAAAAGTATCGCTACTTTACATCGGTCCGTTACAAAAGGATCGATCCTTTTCATCGCGCATTTCCGAGTTCTTCCGAATACACAGTATGCACATTTTCCAAAAGTTTGATCGGAACTAAAACAAAACAGGCAATCGCGCCAATCTGCTTGCTTTCCTTTCGTTTTGCGTTACTTGAGGCGGGAAGATGGATGCGATTGAAATTATCGACGATCGAATGAGAGAACTTGAAGAGAGACCTGTTATATTTATTAATTAATTTGCTCTGCAAAGGACAATTGGAACTGCGGAATGTTACATAATACATGTATATTATTTCATTAGCTTGACCGATTTCAGTTTTGCAGAAACAGTGTGTTTCGCCTCGGTAAACTTAGGAACTGCGCGATGAAACTGCTCGAGCTAAAGTATCGATACTTTTTAAAAAGTATCAAAGCATCGATACTTTTCAGAAAGCATCGATACTTTTGCAATTGGCGTTCCATTTGAGAAAATGTGCGATCCTTTTGAGAAAAGTAGCGATACTTTTCTAAACGGATGGATCCTTATGAGAATAGTATCGATGCATACTTTTCATCGCGCGTTTGACCCTGTTCGTACGCCATAGTTGGTCTTCATGTTTCGTACCCACCCTAGGTCAGCTTCCAACCTTTAACTTCCCTCCCATACACTTCTCCCTTTCTTTTTTATACTATTATACTAGCCATAGCTTTGATCTCATTGTTTCAAATGTTTATTGTATGCCATCTCCACTCGTGATATTAATAATAATAATAATAATAATAATAATAATAATAATAATAATAATAATAATAATAATAATAATAATAATAATAATAATACAGTAGGCTTCTATAGCGGTTGTACTCTTGTCTCTTTTGTATGGCATTTCCACTCGTGATATCCCGTCATTCTCTGCCCCTGTTCGTATGTTTGTCTGACTGTCTGTCTCTGTATGTCTATCTCTCTCTCTAGTATCCCCACTTTCTGGAAATTTAGTGCTTTAAATTTCCACTGTCGCTGTCTTCCTCATTTGCTCTTCTTCGCTAGATCAATGACCTACCTTTTTTCTTGAAAACTCTTCCTGGACAAGACTCCTTGTTTGTGTATGAGGTCTGTTGGATCAGCTTGGGAGTGTTGGACGCTTTCTGCCGGGTGGTCACTAGGGCTTCCTATGATGTCATTATTTAGCAATGTAGGCATTTTATATGTATGTGTTTTGTTGATAATTTATAATGATGTTTGTATTCTATTTTGTTTTTGTAATCGGGGGTTCGAGTAGTTGGGGTAAAGCCTCAGCCGTCCCCTGCGTGGGATGTCTTTATTGTAAAGTGACTGGCCGGTGGAGGGCATTCAATTTTCCCACTAGGGTTGTTTCAGCAGATCTTTTATGCGGATTGGGGGTTGTCCGGTCCTGATTTGGCTCGGAAGAGTCCGCTGGACCTAAAGCAACAATCAATCAATCAATCAATCAAACAGTCTCTCTCTCTCTCTCTCTCTCTCTCTCGCTCTTTCTCAAGTCATGAGATAGGTTCTCCGGGTGTAGTTATTATTGCAAACCGCCAACATCCGTTTTTCGCCGTCCCATATTTAATTTGTTCTAATCCTCAACATTTTCGTGTTCTCGTTAGCAGCAGCGGTACTACCCCTACCGCCTACAACCTAGGTCAGTGCAGGCCGTTGACTATTCATCAACATTGTTTGTTGATGTGTGATCTGTAATAAATTGATTGACAATGATGTGGACAGAGGTGTTTGTACGGAAGTTTGTGAACTTTAATTAGTGTGTGTGTGTGTGTTGGTGGGGGTGTGTTTGTGTGTGTGTGTGTGTGCGTGTGTGTGTGTGTGTTGGACTGCCTTAATTTTGTTTTTCTTTAAAACTCGTTTTAACTAGAGACTGCTTTATGCATTTATATTTTTACATCATTGTTGTCTGTGGCTTCGTTATAATCTATGAATTTGTCAACCTTTTATTGAGAGCATGTTTATAATTCCGAAGAAGTCCGACAGACCATCACACAAGCCATTGGACAACACGATGACCTGCTCACAGTGGTGAAAAAACGTAAACTCCGATGGTATGGCCACGTCACCAGATCATCAGGTCTTGCAAAGACCATCCTGCAAGGCACAATGCAAGGAGGTAGAAGAAGGGGGAGACCGAAAAAGAGGTGGGAGGACAACATTCGAGAATGGACTGGTTTGACACTGAGCGAAACAATCAGGGTTGCTGAGGACAGGGATAGATGGAGTACGCTGGTTAAACGACCATCTGTGGTGCCCCTACGACCTCCGAGTTATGGGATAGGATATGATAGGATGTATATAATTGCCTTTTCTTACATATTTATTGCAATTTGTTTTAGAGCTGTCCGCAGAGCATGTCTTAATTTCTCTGTTTGAGACAATCAACACTTGAATCTTGGTGGTTCGTTCCGCACTGAGAGAGAGAGAGAGAGAGAGAGAGAGAGAGAGAGAGAGAGAGAGAGAGAGAGAGAGAGAGAGAGAGAGAGAGAGGAAAATGAAGGGTGACTTTGCTCCAAAATAAAAAGGCTGTCCCTGGAATGGAGAGAGAGAGAGAGAAAGAGAGAGAGAGAGAGAGAGAGAGAGAGAGAGAGAGAGAGAGAGAGAGAGCACCGAGGTGCATATCCCCTTGGACAAAAGAGATGGGGGAGAGGGGAGGAAAAGGGGTGGGGAGAGAAGGGAGTGGGGAGAGATTGAGGGTGGGTGGAGGGTAGAAAAATGAGAGAGCATGGGAATGTTGCGTTAATGATGATTGAAGGCGCTTTGACCGGGGGTTATTTGCAACCGTCCAAGGACAAGATACTCTCCAATTTGTTTGAAATATTACTGCTCAGCGGACGCTGCAGATGTTGGTCCTGGTGTTGGTTGTGTGGTCAATGCTCTCTGGCATTCTAGAGCGGTCTATTACTGCAGTTTAAGAAGAAGAAGGTGATGATGATGAGGAGGGGGAGGATGAGGATGATGATGAGGATGATGATAATGATGGTAATGATGGTGATGGATTACAAAAAGGAAAAAAGGAAAATGATGGTGGTGTTGAGGATCATGGTAGTGGCGTCGGTGGTGATTACCAGCCTTATAGATAACAATCGACGGCTTCTACAGCAGCTCTATTGAAGAAGAAGAAGAAGAAGAAGAAGAAGAAGAAGAAGAAGAAGAAGAAGAAGAAGAAGAAGAAGAAGATGATGATGATGAGGAGGAGGAGGAGGAGGAGGATGATGATGATGATGATGATGATGATGATGATGATGATGATGATGATGATGATGATGATGATGATGATGATGATGATGATGAGACCGGTCTAAACAATAGCTGGAAAAGCCCAGAAAGAAAAGGGGAAAATAAAAGAGGAGCAAGGCTGATTTGGTGTCCCGCACATTTACAAGCGGGGAGGGTAAATGATGGGGCGCTGGGTGGCCCAGACGGTCAAATGCGGAGCATTGGGGCTTGTGTCCAGATCGATCATGCATAATGAGCGCCGGCCGCCTAGACAGATCTGGAAAATGTAACGCTGTTGACAACCTTTTTACCCATCTCTTCCAGTGATGTTGCTGGAAACTTTCAGCATAGGCCATTTTAGGACATTTTGAAAATCTTTCGGCCATCATTTTGACTTCTTTCCAACACCAAATGAGAGGCCACTGATAAGTTTTGGTGCTTTTTTTCGGCGGCTTTTCGAACACGAACAGTTTTATTGCCGGAAGCACGCCGTTCGCAACAAAGGGAGTTACTCTAACTCTTTCTGTTGATGCATGTGTCATCTGCTTTGCGCTTCCGATACGCGATATTCGACAATAACTCATAACACCTTTATTTATCCCATAGAAAATTAATATGGCCAGAAGCAATAACAACGAAACAGACATGAGACAAGCAAACAAAAAACGGAGAAAGAGTGTCCGATTGAGGCGGTTAAGACAGCGGGCTGATCAGAACATGACTCTTTCGGACATTTTGGAATTTTATCGGTGAATGGCCGATTTGCCGACAAAAACGACATCACTGCTCTTCGACAGGAGGCAAGCATCATAAGTGGCACCACTACACACACACACATAGGGTCAGGCATCATAGGTAGTTAAGAATTAGTCTATTATGTTACAGTTCTAAACATCATAGAATAGGAGGGACAGTACAATAACCCTTTCACCAGCTAGTAACCTCACGATTAGTCGTCTGTCAGTTGAACTCCAGTATAATTACGGCGTACTCTCTTGCTGCTTTTTTCGGTCTTGGGTCTGTCATACGCGCCTATCCTAAAGTAATGTTCACCACTAGCGTGCGAAATAGAAAACTAATATAAGATTTCAATGCAATTCGACCAACAGTGGTCAAACGATAACGACGACAATGGTTACGATGCTCAAGAAGATTTCGACAACGATGATAGTTAAGACGCAGACGGAAATTATAGTGAGAACTATGAGGACGTTGACGCGGACTTGTTTTGAGACGAATTATGTAAGTAGGCCTACTATAGGTGCATTAAATACTCGTACAGCAAAGGATAACGCGAACAATTATGGGTAGACAGATAATTCATTGATGCTACATGTAGTATTTGACTTCAGAAGGTCTGTAAAGCTTTATAGTGGTGTTAGTTGATATGTGTGTAGGGGAATGTTTTCTTTACTGAGAAATATTATTAGTGGATGGTACGACTGCATAGATGGCATTAGCTTGTGTGTATTCGTTTTATCTGTATGATTTGTAATGTGATAAAACAGTCTAAGCTTAACCGGGTTAAGCTTAGACTGTTTTATCACATTACAAATCATACAGATAAAACGAATACACACAAGCTAATGCCATCTATGCAGTCGTACCATCCACTAATAATATTTCTCAGTAAAGAAAACATTCCCCTCTTGCTATCATAAAAGTTCGGTCTCTGAAGTTTCTGGACACGTTTTATTTTTATTTGTAACTGGGGCGTATATTGACCGGAACATTTTGCCGAGTTGGCGTTTTTCCTGCCTAGCCAACAGAATAACTTCGGTGTTTATATTAATTTGGATCTGTGTGCATAGAACAGGCGTACAAGCTCTGCCTCATGGGTAGATCTTACAGCATGTGAGTGAATTTTTGTGTTCCCGAGTGATGTTGGTTACAATCTCACAAGTTTGTTGGTGTATAAATATATATATATTCTCGATTTGTGCATTCCAGCACGGTTAATGTATGAGAGGGTACTTAGGCAAGCTGGGAGACAAGTCTACAGTCAGTGCCCCTCTATCCCGTCCTCCTCAATCTTGCCCCATCCATTGTCCGATCTGTAGCTTCCATCACGCGATCATCATCATCAACAGCAACGGCGCTGGAATCATCATCATCGTCGTTGTTATTATTATTATTATTATTATTATTATTATTATTATTATTATTATTATTATTATTATTATTATTATTATTATTATTATTATTATTATTCTCATCCTCCTCCTCATCATCATCATCCTCATCACCATCATCATATCATTATCATCGGTAGCAGAAGAAGCAGTAATATAATCCTGTTTAGTTTGTCTGACTACTGACATCGGCATTGCCATTTACTGCATCAGCAACATTATTGTAGTTGTGCAGGCAGTGTATATCCCCACAACATCATCATCATCATCGTCTTCGTCGTCGTTCTCCTCCTCCTCCTCCTCCTCCTCGTCGTCGTCGTCATCATCATCGTCATCATCATCATGATCTTTTTGGTGTTTAGATTACATTTTTGAGGCGGGATTCCCTGTGGTATGCCGTGCCAAGAAAAAATCACAAATACCATCCCGTGTCTGTGGACTAATTTCCCTTGTCATGCATATTCATGCCCGAAGGGAGAGCAATCCACGCTGCTTATTGTTTCCTTTACTTTTGCTTCTAGTGTCCAGTGTAGATCAACATTTTATCCCAAAAAAAACCCACGATAATTGTGGCATCCTATTTCACGTGTCAACAAAACTGTTAAATTTAGTAAAGAAGTTCCATGACGTCTAAAGCTCGACGAGAAGGATCATAATTTATTTCATTTAATTTTTTTTAGCTGTATTATATGATCATAATTTATTTCATTTAATTTATTTTAGCTGTATTGTCATTGACATTTAGATTTTCTTTTCAGCGATATGGCCACATCCACAATGCATCAATGTTTGTGATCGACCCTCTGTATAATTTATTTTCTTCTTTGTGGCCGACATTTTTGTTGTTATCAATTATAGGCTACTATTAGTAACGGTAACGCACACTAGAAATTAAGGGTGATAAGGTTGAGTGCTGTGCAGGAAACAAGCAAACTTACTACAGCACAACCACAGCAACAATAACTTGCCTTTTAATACATGTACAAACCCGTATTAGTAACCATTCTATTACGATAAACAACTGATTTTCGTGTTTGACCTTGTTGCAACAGAAACGGATTTTTTTTTTTTTACAATATTCTTCTATCAAAATTTGGTACACTGTACTACTAGGCCTACTACTACTACTACTGGGGTGGGCTCGTGGCACAGTGGATAAGTCGCCGGTTTCCTATGCCGAAGGTCACGGGTTCGATTCCCGCAAGCGAACGTTTGTGACTTAGGTACGAGACTATTGAGATCACCGAGAGTTTTCTCCGGGCACTCCGGTTTCCTCCCTCCCTTCAATAATGGTACAGGACGCAGTCAATATAAAAATTTCAAAAATAAAATTTCGATTTTCTTTCCGTCTTCTAATAGCGATCTTCCTGCCTTTACACAACCTGTTTGAGTGATGGATGTGTATTTGGTGTGTGAGAGGGTGGATGAGACAGGTGAGCGTGTATGTTGGTATAGATCGCCGCGCTTTGAGCCTGATTGATTTGGGGAAAGGCGCGTATATAGCATCCAGTATTATTACTACTACTACTACCACCACCACCACAACTACCACTAGTACAATTACTACTACTTCTACTACTACTACTACTACTACAGAGAGAGAGAGAGAGAGAGAGAGAGAGAGAGAGAGAGAGAGAGAAAGAGAGAGAGAGGGAGAGAGAGAAGATAAGATAATTATTTTATTTAACAAGGGTAAAAGAGTAAGCACTGGTTTTGCTTGTTTACATCTTGGCCTTGGTGAGCGTGTATGTTGGCATAGATCGCCGCGCTTTGAGCCTGAATGATTTGGGGAAAAGCGCGTATAGCATCCTGTATTATTATTATTATTATTATTATTATTATTATTATTATTATTATTATTATTATGAAGCAATGCTGATAGGGGACTAGGTTTTTCATTCTCTTTGCTATTGTGAACACTCGGTGAGCAATTGGTTAATTTGTGTGTGTTGGATTGGTGTTTTACATTTAATTTTTAACATTAGAGCTATTCAAGAAAAGATTTTTTTTTAAATTCACCCTACACCTAGCTCCAACATTTTGGTTAGTCATGTTCTGAATGTATTGCATTTGCTCTCTCTGTGCGTTTGGTTGGTGTGTTGGTGTGCTCGTGGTTTATGCATTGGGCTATTTTGCTGTTATTTTTTTTTTCTGCCAGCACTACTGCTACGGGGTGCTGGGGTCAGCTCGTTACTCCCCCGTATCACTACTCCCCCGGCTCGTTACTCCTTCAGCTCGTTATTTTAAGAATGTAGAATCGGAAAGTGGTTTTTGTAGAGAAAAGGGTTAGGGCAAGGGTTAGGGATAGCTCTGCAACTAACCCTTACCCGAACCCTTTTCTAAAAGGTTTACCTAGTTCGTCTCCTATAGGCGACGAAATAGGTCGAACTTTGTTCAAAATAACGAGCTGGGGGAGTAACAGCCAGGGGAGTAGTGATACGGGGGAGTAACGAGATGTTCCCGCTACTACAATGTTTATAATTTTTACTGGGTCAGAGCAACCAGGTTAGAGACTTTTACTATTAGGATAATCAATTTCACCACAGCCCCACGTAATAGCACATGCGCTTGTATCTGGACACGCGAGCGCCTATGCACGTGACGCATTGCTGGTTATCTATAACTACCCAGAGAGAGAGAGACGCGTCACAAGCATAGGCGCACGCATGTGTCCAGATACAAGGGCCTGTGCTTTTACGTTATGGCCGTGGGTAAAACTATTCCGCGGAAACAAGAGCCGTTTCTCGCTGTTGTGCAAACACGACATTGAAGGATTATTTGAAGATGCGCTGTAGTGGGGGCCTCTTATTCCCCTGCAGCATCCCCTAGTTTTGTCCCTTCCTCTTTTCTACTTTGCTGTCCCCCTTTCTGGTCAGGACATAGTCTACTCTCTCCAGATTTCCTTTTCACGTTTTCCCGCTCACTGTCCGTGTTGTGTTTGGTTTGCTGTTGCCTCCCTTAGAGCCTACTGGGCAAAGTTGCTTTCGATGCAAATGAGCTAATATAAAAGATCACTGTATTCAGGACACACACATTCATGTTGGTGGGGGAAAATGGTATTCTGCTTCGAGGAAGAATATCCATATTGACTGAAACAGAGTGTTAGAGATGAATTTTGGCGTAAACTATTTGTAAGGGAAGGAGAGGGGGGGGGGGGGGTGGGGGGGGGGGGTGGAAGAAGCGACTGATGACGGACGCCGGCTGTGTGCCGTCCATGGCTTGACATGTAAAATAGTCGGTAAATTTATATCTCAGGGAGGGAGGAGGGGGGATGGGAAGGGGAGGGGGCTGTTTTTGTCACGGGTTTAGATTAGTGATCTAATTCCGTGTTTTTTGTATCTAATTATTTTTTACATCATTATTTTGTATTAGTTTATACATTATTTTACTGATAATATTTTATTTCTGCAACAGAGATGAAGCGGGTCTTGTCTTTTTTATCTGATCGTTGTATTAATTAATTATTTGTTAGATGTAACAAATTTTTTTTTTTACATTTTTTAAATTTGTATGGTGAATTCTCAGATTTTATTATCTTATTATTATCTAATATGCCATTTGTATTTTAAAATTAATATTTTTTTATTATGCATGTGAAGTGTATTGTATATTATGATGTTGTTCCCTTGTAGGCTATTGCGAGTACTAGTACGGTTGATGTGAATGCTTGCTTACTTTGTTTTTATTGTTCATATGTCTGTTCTGATCGGTGAACTATCTTATCTATTACTGTGTTAAAAGCGGTGGTGTGAGCCCAGCCCTGAGAGGGGGTAGCGCGCTATACAAGCCTACTTTAATAATAATAATAATAATAATAATAATAATAATAATAATAATAATAATAATAATAATAATATTATTATTATTATTATTATTATTATTATTATTATTATTATTATTATTATTATTATTATTATTATTATTATTATTAGTTTAGTTTAGTTTTATAGATTAACGTCCCCGGACACATAATTAGCGTATAGGGGACGATTATTATTATTATTATTATTATTATTATTATTATTATTATTATTATTATTATTATTATTATTATTACTATTATTATTAATATTATTATTATTATTATTATTATTATTATTATTATTATTAATATTATTATTATTATTATTATTATTATTATTATTATTATTATTATTATTATTATTATTATTATTATTATTAAGTACTAACGGTGTAGTGTGGGGAGAACGCCAGGCCTTTGCGTCAGTTCGATTTTTTTTTAATGGGATAACGAATTTATATTACGATTGTTCCTATAATATTTCCTTATCCTCCCCCTCCTCCTCCTCCTCCTCCTCCTCCTCATCATCATCATCATCATCATCATCATCATCATCATCATCATAATCTTCTTCATCATCATCATCATCATCTTCTTCTTCTTCTTCTTCTTCTTCTTCTTCTTCTTCTTCTTCTTCTTCTTCTTCTTCTTCTTCTTCTTCTTCTTCATATCCATATCATCATCGTCATCATGGATAAGTGGATAAGTCGCCGGTTTCCTATGCCGAAGGTCGCGGGTTCGATTCCCGCAAGGGGCGAACGTATGTGACTTATTAGGTACGAGACTATTGAGGTCACCGAGGGTTTTCTCCGGGCACTCCGGTTTCCTCCCTCCCTTCAATAATGGTACAGGACGCAGTCAATATAAAAATTTCAAAAATAAAAATTCGATTTTCTTTCCGTCTTCTAATAGCGATCTCCCTGCCTTTACACCACCTGTTTGAGTGATGGATGTGTATTTGGTGTGTGTGAGGGTGGGTGAGACAAGTGAGCGTGTATGTTGGTATAGATCGCCGCGCTTTGAGCCTGATTGATTTGGGGTAAGGCGCGTATATTATTATTATTATTATTATCATTTCCGTCGTCGTCATCATCATCATCATCATCATCGTCAACGTCGTCGTCCTCTTCGTGGCCATCAGACCGCCCCTACCCCTCCCTACCCTCACCCCCGCCGATCCCTTCTCTTCCCAACTCTCTGTCTCTCCCTCTGTCTCTGTCTGTCTGTCTGTCTGTCTGTCTGTCTGTCTGTCTCTCTCTCTCTCTCTCTCTCTCTCTCTCTCTCTCTCTTTCTCTCCACTTGTCAAAAACAACGTTCGCATGCATCCTCTTCTCCACTCCCTTCCCACTCATTTCTCTCTCAAACGAATTGTCAGACCCACACACTTGAACACCTAAAACATAAGTACACACACACACACACACGCACAAGTCTCCATCCTTTTCTCTACACACTCCTACCTCTCTCCCCTACACGCATCCAAAATACATTCGCACACACACACACACACACACACACACACATACACACACACACACACATTCATATTCTGCTTCTCCTCCAAACCGAGATATGGTTTCAGTGACGAAGATGTCTGCTGTATAGGTTAGTTATTTGGTCATTGTTTATAGGATCCAGCAGACGGCAAAGAGCCGAATCAGGACCAATGCTGTATAGGTGATGATGACACAGTACAAGGACACATGTTCAGAAGTTTTATAATAAAATAAAACTGAGATACAGAAGCGACAACCGCTCCCTGCTGTTTCACTGTTCAAGGTAGACTTGTCGATGTGTTGGCCTGATACAGAAAGTTGACGCTACTGAGCTTAATATAAACCTGTGCTAGCAGCTAAAATGTTTGTGCATCGATCAAACAGAATGGTGTTTAAATAGCTTGCATAACATGCACGTACCTTTATAGTTATGATCCTAAAACTAAAACAGTGGGGCCCATCTTTGACAAGGACCAAAACGGTTTTGATGCGAGGGACACGAATGTCACCCTGAGATTTTGTGTTATGATAAACAAGGTTCGACCCAACGGCGATATAGAGGTCAATTCGCAGCGGGACTACACGCGTTTGAATATCAACAGGGCTGACAGAGGAGTGGCGTGGGGAGTTTGGAAAGGGGTATGGCGAGATATGGGGGTGGGAGGGGGCAGGAAAAGGAGTGTCAAGAAATTGGAAAATTGCGATAGAGCAGACATGTACTGGATAGAGATAGCAGGATAAGAGACATTGACTTAAAAGGAGATTAGAACTGTAAGCTTACTTTCAATGTTCCGTAAAAAAACACATGGTTCGCATTCTTAATAAAACTCAGTTTTGATGTTGTGTGCGTGTGTGTGTGTGTGTTTGGTCCTGTACTGTTTGCACAAATATAAAATATAATTATAATGATTGACACGCACACATATAATTAATTATGTGTATGTCACATACACATAATTATTCACTAATGTTTACATGCATACACGTAAACGCTATGAACCAAAGAATGAACCTTGCTATGAGCAGTCGATTTTTATTTTGCAATGGAAACCATCACTAACCTAAAAATAATAGCAGATTTTTTTTTTTATGTTTTGCATTGAGTAACAACTTCACTGTGGGTTTTACAATTATTCTTGTTTATTTATTTACATTCTTTATTTAAATTGGGGTGTCTGGATAGCACAGTGGTTGGAGCACTCGCTACTGTGTCGCAAGTTAAGCACCGTCCAGTGCGGTTAGCACTTGGATGGGTGACCGCAAACCGTCAAGCGACAAATAACAACGCCCCCAGTTGACTCAACTGTGACTGAGTACCTACTCTCTTAAGAGTGGGAAGGTAAAGCAGCGAGGGAGAGAGATGGGCATCACCCTAATTTTGCTGGCCCAAGATAATGTGATCTCCAACATGACGCTCCCCTACGGCCTCAAGGCTACCTTTACCTTTTTTTTATTATTATTATTATTATTTAAATTATTTTGCCGCTTGTAGAAACTGATGCCATGACAGGTGTTTGTTGGACCAGGACCCATAACAACCTGTTGATGCAGACCGAAATAGATCTGCAGTGCCTGTATCTGATTTCGTACGCACTACTGGTCCAATCGATAATATCATACCCTGTATGTTAGACTAAATTGCTTGTTTGTTTTTTCTGCATTTGCGCCCAACTGTGTCAATGTGTATAACCGCACAACTGGGGATATTTTTTCATGTAAACTTGGTAACAAATGGGGTCGTTAAAAAAACAAAGGGAAACAAAAATCTTCCCCATTTTTTAAACGATGTTTTCTACTCGAAAACGGTATAGCATAATCCTAAATATCGAGAAATCGCATCTTCTTCATTTGTCACAAAATGGGATAGACACGTGTGTAAATGATACACACCTAGCTGTGTAGAAAGTTGCGCTACGAACAAAATTAAGTTTGCTGGGCAGATTACCCATCAGTCATGTACGTCATTCATAAATCTACTTAATTTGATCAAATACAACCTTTGATTTGGAAATAACACTGAAAAAAAGACAATTCCCCATGTGTACCCTGTTTTGGTAACGTTCTCGATTGATCGGCTTATACACGTATGGGGGTGTGTCTCTCTCTGTGTGCGTGAGTGTGTGTGTGGGTGCGTGTGTGTGTGTGTGTGTGTCCTCTACCCTCCCACCAGCGCTGCGATCATGCCCTTCGGCGTAAGCGCTTTATACATTATTCATCCATTCAACTCCCCGTTCCTACTTCCCTCATTGTGATTTGTAGAGATTGAAGAAGTGTTCTAGTTAGTACGGACGTAACATCAACAAGTGAACATCAATCCCACCTTCCTCTTCCTTCTACCATTAATATGCTCCAACCTAATTTCCCACTTTTCTTCTTCTTCTTCTTCTTCTTCTTCTTCTTCTTCTTCTTCTTCTTCTTCTTCTTCTTTTCTTCTTCCACGAATAGTGTCTTGAGTATGGAGCCAGCTAAGTGCTTTGCAAAGCTGACTGATGTGCTGTCTTCAAGATTACAGAAATCTTAACTGAAAAATTCTTAATTTTGCTAATGGCTTTTGTCAAAAGGGATCACGTGGCTGTTTACCAGATCTGGACAGTGGCACTGGTAGATTATTTTGTTTAGTTTCTCGTGCTGAATGTTTCAAAAGCAAATATTTAAAACTTAACAGCTACAGAATGATCAGAGGCGCTATATAAGAACAATTCATTTCACATTAATGTCTTGTCAACAAACATTAAAACCCTACAAGCAGCAGCAAAGTTTCAATCAAACGAACACACAAACAAAACACCTGAATGGAATAAAACTGGATCAAGGTTTCTCTTTATTCCTACACCTAGGCCTACTTAACGACTTTGGCAAGCAATAACACAACATTATTTGCTGTAAAGTTTAATGTCGAAGTATAGGCGTGCACTAGCCTAATATAATTTGCTGTTGTTTGCTGGAAGTGAAGGAAAAGATGAATACCAACAAAGGGACAGCGGAATCTGTATCGATCAGCGTCTAAAACGGTTTTTAACGAGATGAGCCTGGCCGCACACGGCGTAACTGAGACTAGCGGATGCATACGTCTTTTCTCTCTCACACTTGAACGTAATCCTCGGTTAGTCTCAGCTTCGCGGTGTGGCCTGGCCAAGGATTCGCATTTCTAACCGCCATTGTTGTAATGATGCTGTATAATGGCGTGAAGACGGAGCCGGACAACAGCAAGATTCCCACTTTTATTTTTTTTTTATTTTCGTTTTTTGTGTGTTCTTATAAACCGCCATATATTTTTATTTTTATAATCTCAATGAGCTTGTAAGTCCTGACGAAGTTTTTTTTGTGTTTGTTTGTTTTTTTTGGGAGGTGGGAATTGGGGGGGAGGCTTTTTGTTGCGAAATCCTAGTTTAATTATCTGGTGTGTTTTATGGCTTCGTCTTCATGTCTCATAGTATATGTTCACCGTTGTTCCCTCAACAGTAAATAAGACCTTTGCGCATATTACATAGTTTCAATACTTGCGATTCTCTTGACATTTTTCATTTTTCCTGTGTTAGTCATTCCTGTCCATTTTCTCTCTCACTATTGGGCGCACAGGCGCTTGTATCTGGACACGCGAGAGCCTATGCCTGTAACGCGTCTCCCTTTGGTTACCTGGACACGCGAGCGCCTATGCCTGTAACGCGTCTCCCTTTGGTTACCTGGACACGCGAGCGCCTGTGATTGGGCGCTATGACTAGCTATGGGACTGGCAGCATGGACGATACTGTTTAACAAGTGGGCATCATCATCATCGTCATCATCATCCTCGTCGTCGTCGTCGTCATCATCATCATCATCATCATCATCATCATCATCATCATCATCATCATCATCATCACTTCTGTAGAAGGAAAGAAAGATATTTCTCTTATATAGCGCACTTATAAGCTCAGAGAGCTTCTCAAAGCGCTGGTCACTACTATCCAGCAATCACAAAATAATTTTCTGAAGTCAGGATTCGAACCCACGTCGCCAGAGACGCGCTTGCACAAGTCGAGCGCTCTGACGACTGAGCTATCCCTAGACTTGAATATGTCTCTGTCTCTCTATCTGTCTGACTGTCTGTCTGTCTCTGTCTGTGTCTCTCTCATGCAATCGAAAGCAATGTAAGACTCTATTTTTCCATAACCATTCCCCGGTAAACGGATCAGAGTGAAGTGACCAACATTATAATAATTATTAAGTGAGGTCAGCTCCGGCAGGACTAAACGCAGAGGGGTCAGTGCTCATGTTAAAGACCTTACTATCGACTATGGACATAAACTGCGAATTCCAATTGTGAGCGCGACTTGAAGATAGTGGATGTGCAGTCTTGTTTGTGGAGTAAATTATACTAGTGTCAATAATTCCTTATTTGAAGTCATTAAGATGTGATGTGTTGTATTGTATTGTAATGCATTGTGTTGTGTTGTATTTTGTTGTATTGTATTGTATTGCATTGTGTTGTGTTGTATTGTATTGCGTTGTATTGCATTGCATTGTACTGCATTATATTGTATTGTATTGTACTGCATTTTTGTATTGTACTGCATTGTATGGTATTGTACTGTTGCATCATTCATATTTCAGAGCAGAGAGAGATGGGTTCGGATGCTGAGCTTAATAATATATATCTTCATTGCATCTGTTGCATCTCCTCTCATCCTCGTCTTTCTCTTCTTCTTCTTCTTCTTCTTCTTCTTCTTCCGGATACTGTGGACACTCAGGCTACATGAAGGAAACCTCCACAATTTTGGGGTGCGCACGACACGATAAATTTTAAAACAGTTGCATAAGTGTGTAGAAGGTTTAAAGCTTTGTACAGAGTTGGGTGGGGGCACCTCTCATCGTGCTCTCAGCAGTCCCAGTATTGCGGTTCTGAATGCTGGGAGGGTGGATGCGTTGACTGCTTCATCACTGTGAGTTCCACACTCTGGTTGCTGAGGGAAAGAAGGAATGCAGGTAGGTGTCCGTTCTGCAGTGCGGTAGTTGGAACTTTTGTTGGTGTCCTCTCGTGGAGCGGGTAGCAGACTGGCATAACCCAGCGGGATGAACTATGTCAACAAGGCCATGCAGAATCGGGTGCATTATGCAATCCCTGTCGACCGTTCCTCTGTGTAGTAGCTGCTCCAGTTCGAGTTGTGCGACCATCTCGAGAGGCGCTTGCTGTCCGGCTGAAGTTGTTCAGGATCCTGCGCGCAGCCCTCCGTTGGGCAGCCTCAAGGGTGATCTTCAGGCGTTGCTAGTGGGGGTCCCAGACCACTGAGGCGTAGTCTTGGACTAATCGGACTAGTCATTTGTAGCACTGTACCTGAACGGTTGTGGGGCATCCCTTGAGGTTCCTGCATGCAAACGCGCAGGACCTGTTAGCTTTGGCTGCTATTGCTTCTACGTGCCTGTCCCAGTGTAGGTTTTTAATTAGTTCCACGCTGTCTGTCTGTATTTCTGTCATTGTCTGTCTCTCTCTCTCTCTCTCTCTCTCTCTCTCTCTCTCTCTCTCTCTCTCTCTCTCTCTCTCTCACTCTCCCCTACTCCATCGCTTCCCCTTTCCCCTCCCCCTCTGCCCTCCTCCTCTCCAACTCGTTTCCACATGGCCTATATCTCCCCAAACCTCGACCCTATTTGTAATCAGATTGTATCCCGATCCCAGGAACGTACACATCATTAATTCATCAATCATCGCTTGGCACGCGAGATAATACTCCATCCAATATGTTACCCCCAGGATTAAGAAAAACATTCCTAATCCTACACTTCATCGCCTTCATCCAGCCTCATCTTTTGTTCTTACTGGGTGATGTTGTTGTTGCTGCTGTCGTCGCGTGGTCGTTGTTGCTGTTGTTGTTTGTTGATGATGATGATGATGATGATGATGATGATGATGATGATGATGATGATGATGATGATGATGATGATGATGATTGACGACGACGACTAACATGATGATGATGTTGATCACCGTTTTCAGGACACTGACATCAACTGTTGGTAGGGACAATGGTATTCTGATTCGAGGTTGGATCATACTGACTGAAGCCGAGAGTGTTAGAGACTAAATTTGGCTTAAGGTTGTTGCTGTTGTTGTTATTGTTGTTGTTGTTGTTGTTGTTGTTGATGATGATGATGATGATGATGATGATGATGATGATGATGATGATGATGATGATGATGATGATGATGATGATGATGATGATGATGAAGTTAAGGATGGAATGTGATGATGCTGGGTTTGTGGTACCGTTAATGCTAGTGATAGTAGTAACGATGATGAGTCCAATATAATTGTTAGCATTGTTATGATAGAAATATATCGGTGTTGTAGGCAGTTTTCCTGATTTGTACTTGTACATAAATAGGTATAGCTCATTCCATCTTCTGCAAGCTTGCAGCTGCAGTGTGTCAGTCCGTAATTCAGCAGCCGTTTGGGAAGACAGTTCCTATAAATAGAAAACTCCACAATTACATAGCGCAGAAACAAACTTAATGTTATAAGTAGTCATTCACAGGCATTGACATAGGTTTACACACACCCAAACACATAAACAAACTTAATGTTATAAGTAGTCATTCACAGGCATTGACATAGGTTTACACACACCCAAACACATAAACAAACTTAATGTTATAAGTAGTCATTCACAGGCATTGACATAGGTTTACACACACCCAAACACATAAACAAACTTAATGTTATAAGTAGTCATTCACAGGCATTGACATAGGTTTACACACACCCAAACACATATACAAACTTAATGTTATAAGTAGTCATTCACAGGCATTGACATAGGTTTACACACACCCAAACACATATACAAACTTAATGTTATAAGTAGTCATTCACAGGCATTGACATAGTTTTACACACACCCAAACACATATACAAACTTAATGTTATAAGTAGTCATTCACAGGCATTGACATAGGTTTACAACCACACCCAAACACATACACACACACACACACACACCCACATGCACACACAGACATGTACGCACGCGTACACACACATACACCCATACACTTACCACCACCAGCCCACACACTCGGAGGGTAGAGAAAATAAAACTTATAGTTTGCTTTAAGGGTTCATTCACACGCGTTTACACACACGCGCGCACACAGCACACACACATACACTCACCCATACACACGCACACACAAAACAACAAATAATGCGGGCTCAACACAACATCACACTCAAAGAGAACACAGCACACGCACACACACTACATGAATACATACACACATACACGCTCCACACACATGGATTATAGAGAGATGGACCTCTGAAGGAAATTTAACAATAAATATTTAAGACGCACCAACCCAAAACATTAGAAAACCACATCCCCGTGAAATATCGTGGGTTAACGCTATGGTGCCGGTGGAGGTTATGCGGATTAAAGTGGTTAGATCAAAGGTTTGCAACTTTATTTTCTATTCCTTTCGGACCTGTTGTTATGCATGACTGCACAAAGGTCTGTGCCTTCTCCCCCCCCCCCCACCCCCCCCGCATTGGTTTATGCTTGGTTACATCCACAGACGAAGTGGGGAAATGGGGGAGGAGAGAGCGAGAGAGA
The DNA here is from genome assembly GCA_036898135.1 of Oncomelania hupensis. Taxonomy (NCBI): domain Eukaryota; kingdom Metazoa; phylum Mollusca; class Gastropoda; order Littorinimorpha; family Pomatiopsidae; genus Oncomelania; species Oncomelania hupensis. Next base: position 18,384,135 of record CM072516.1, read on the forward strand.
GAGAGAGAGAGAGAGAGAGAGAGATTTAATTACGTTCTTTGTCGAAACTTACCAGTCTCTTTTGCACTGTCTGCATACACTCAGAGAGAGAGAGAGAGAGAGAGAGAGAGAGAGAGAGAGAGAGAGAGAGAGAGAGAGAGAGAGAGGTGGTGTGGTTGGGTGTGAGAGGTGGGGAGGAAACTTCACACCTTTAACTTTCACCCCTTTAGACCGCGTCCAGCTGCTTACGTGTTGTTTATTGTACAACTAAAGTCACGGCTGATGTAGCCTATACTGCCCAGGAACGACAGAAATTAGCACCTTTTCTTGTCACTTTCGTAGCGGAATTTTGAACATTCTTTTGGTATTTTTACGACCACATAGACTACTGAATAATGTATTTCAGTTGAAGCGTTATTTATTTATTTATTTATTTATTTTAAGAATTGTCGTTTGTTTTGTTTTTTGTTTGTTTATTGAAACTAGAACAGCAAGATGGCCTACAGAAACTGAAACAGCTGACAGGCCAAGTTCTTCACGATCCAAAGCAAGTCTGGCATGTGCCTTACAGAACAACAAGAAGTCTTGGATAGATGGACAGAGGACTGCTTTTACCTTTTACAACCACATACAAAACGGAGACGCTTCAGTTCTAGCATGTCCCCAGAACATAGAAGAATAAGAAATCCTCACAATTCTCCGATACCCGCAGAATTGCTTCAAGACGGAGGAGAAGCGATGAATTACCTCCTCATCATTATCAGTAACAAGATCTGGCAGAGTTTTAGTCTTATCATTTTGGTAAAAAAAAGACATTCAAACAAACAAAGAAGGAGGAGGAGAAGAAGAAGAAGAAGAAGGGGATAGTCACGAATCAAATAATTCTATTTATGACAATCGACTGGTCGCTCTTTGAAATTTAAATTGGAGACATGCTTTGCATTCTTGTAGTCTTGGGAGTCTTATTTGTTAAAGCTTAATTCACACTGGAGATTAATCTGCATAGTCTACATTGTTCGTGTATTTCATTCTCAAACAATTTCCTTGTACTTAAATTCAAATAGCCTTATTATACCCTTCGTATTCCTGTACACACATTCTTCAGATTGAGGTCATCCTTTGAAATAGGCCTGTGGATATCTCTCGTCATTCTCAATATGCCTACAACAAACGATTAATTGATTGGATCTCAAACTGTTGAAAGTTTACACTGGAGGTTTTGCCTTTGCTCAGAGCTATCTGATTTACACCTAGTCATGCTTGATGGTCAGGGACAGTTGATTGATTGATTGATTGATTGTTGCTTTAGGTCCAGCGGACTCTTCCGAGCCAAATCAGGACCGGACAACCCCCAATCCGCATAAAAGATCTGCCGAAACAACCCTAGTGGGAAAATTGAATGCCCTCCACCGGCCAGTCACTTTACAATAAAGACATCCCACGCAGGGGACGGCTGAGGCTTTACCCCAACTACTCGAACCCCCGGTTACAAAAACAAAATAGAATACAAACATCATTATAAATCATCAACAAAACACATGCATATAAAATGCCTATAGTGCTAAATAATAACATCATAGGAAGCCCTAGTGACCACCCGGCAGAAAGCGTCCAACACTCCCAAGCTGATCCAACAGACCTCATACACAAACAAGGAGTCTTGTCCAGGAAGAGTTTTCAAGAAAAAAGGTAGGTCATTGATCTAGCGAAGAAGAAGATAGTACAGCAGAGCGATAGGACAGATCAGGAATGGGAAAGAGCAAATGAGGAAGACAGCGACAGTGGGAATTTAAAGCACTAAATTTCCAATTTTTTTTAATCAGTTTATAGTCCCCTCTCTTCCCGTTAAGGATTTCCAGAAAGTGGGGATACTATTTATACTGAAACCCCCGGCACTCCAACGGGGGTACTGTTGCCGCAGTGAATCAGTCATGCCTACAAAGGCAAGACAGGTTTTCAACTGAGGCTTTCACTTTTCCCTTTATAGGTTAGAACAATCTACAGTGGCAAGATTGCTCATGACCCCAAGGGGTCAGGGACAGTTAGTACATCTACTATTCATAATGTAGGTTCACACAGTACTGTTAACTCACAGTCTCCGGCGTAAGTATCGGGGAGGTGCTGATGAGCTCCTGCCTTACTAATCACGCTAGTGTCTTTCTGACGAACATCCTGTTTATCTAGCAGCAACTTCCTTCTGGAGTTTAGCTTATTGTACACAAACGAAGGAGGGAGTTCCCTTTGAGACAGCTACGTTTTCTTTTCCGTTCCTGACGCCGCCCGTGAGCCAGTGAAGTTAGTGATTGACTATTTTCCATTTGTGCAAATTTTAGAGGGAAATAAGAGAGAGAGAGAGAGAGAGAGAGAGAGAGAGAGAGAGAGAGAGTGGGGATAAGATAAGATAAGATAAGATATTACTTTATTAATCCAAAAGTGTCACGAACTGGCTAGCTTTAACTCTGCACATTTACTATTTAGCCTTGTGTAGTTTTTGTAATAGTAGAGAGTCAGTATCTAACACAGCAGCACTTAAGATTACACAGCAGACCACACACCGCGAGCCCGACCCACGCTAGCGCAGTGAGTCAGCACTTGAGCTTTGAATCGGACCGTTTTAACCAATCAGAGCAGGCTCAGTGGGTAGAGCAGTTTTGACTGTGTCAGATCTTAACACAGTTTGAATCAGTCGTGTGTGAGAAGAGGTAGAGTCAACATCTCCACAGCTAGAGAAATCTCTACACTCATAGACCAGGAAGCAGGACTTAGAATCTTAGAATTCTCTCAAGTCATCACGGGCCTGAACTTGTCAAACAGGTAAATGAACACCCTTCTGTTTCATCGTGATATATTTATATTATTGTTGAAATTATGTTTGTGGAATTTGCTATGCATAAATGTGAAGTGTTAATCCGAATTTGCGGGACCACGTGGAAGAGCCTACCACGAGGCGAAACACGACCGGTTGCGCCGCCATGTTGTATCCCGTACGGAACCACTGTTGTTTAACTTATATGTATGTTTGCAGACCAGTGGCTGTACCACTGAATGTTTATATTATTATTAATTCTGTATGTGTATAGTTAGACACGATTGATATTTATGTATGTATAGGAATTTAGAGTGAGATTCCAGTGGAACCCGGAAGTAGCAGAATGTTCGTCGCTTATGTATAGAGATGTGGAGCTATCACTGAGGGCTACTTTGGCTTTCAGTGAGACGCTCTGCACAAACCGATTATTCAGGGTTGTGCAGAATTTCGTCTCTTATATTACAGACGAGCAGGCGAGCTATCCCGAGCTATCCCGAGCTATCCCGAGCTATCCTGTGCACCCCACTCCACAGAAACGACTAGTTGGTCGAGGAGACTCTACCGCACAAGACGGAAGGAGATACCTTGAAAAACACCCTGTCAGACCCCACAGCGTGGCAAGGGAACCCAACTACACAACGACACAGGTGGACCAGAAGCTACCTCACAGAAGGACTTCGAACCCCCACTCATGAGTTAAGTGCATAACACGAAGGTGCACTTAAACTGATCATAACAGGACCACAGTAGTCCAACTCTTCAGAAACTGTAAAACGGACCACAGGAGTCCAAATCTACATGAAATATTATAGCAAAGTGCCCGAGGAAGAAATAACAGCTGCCTAGACTATCAGCGATCGAACTATTAGCAGTGACTGAGACTTTTTAAGTTAGATTAGTACTTAGAGAATCTTGTATAGAGTAGAAGAAATAAATGTGTGATTTTAACTGTTATCAAGTGGCTGGACTACATATGATTCATAGCCGTGTGAAAGCTAGTGTGACAGTAATCTTTTACCATTTTTCTATCTATTTCTGTACCCCAACCTTAACACAGAACGAGCTAAACAAATAAATTTATTAAAGTAATTCATAGGGTGACCTACTAGCAGTTCCCACCGAATAAACGTGAGGGTCCATAATTCCATTGTGCAGAGCCCATAAACCCCACGTGACACTTTAATTGGCGAGCCTAGCTAGGATCTGTGGATAATAGGAATTGGGTATAACCGGACCTAAGTACAATAAAATTAGATAACAGTAGGAGTAGTAGAATAACTTAGAATAGTGTAAGGGTATAACACTGATCAGTTGTGGTGCACTATTCTTTTGTTAAAAACTTTTTTGCTTCAATTATTTTTGTGCCTGTATGTTGCATTGTTCTTTTGCAGGTTTTGCTTAAATAACTGTTGTATGCCATTTGACTTTTGTTTTATTCTATTATTGATTGCGAATTTTATGGTCTTTGCATTGTTGTTATTGACTTGCAATATTGCTAGTGTTTTGGTATTCCACGTGATTCAGAGGGTGTTCATAGACACGTTTGGCAATGTCGGACCCAGTGGCCTTGAGATTGCGCTTCAAGGAACTAGGAGAAGCTTTACACTTAGCAGGGGCAGACCTAATTGCGTATATCAATGCAGAGGTAGAGAAGCAGGAAGCTAAGGCAGAGAGAGCAGCAGAGAGAGAGGCGAAGAAACTCGAAGCAGAACAGAGAAAAGCAGAACTAGAAGCAGAGCAGAAGAAATTAGAGGCAGAGAGAGAAACGAGGAAATTAGAATTAGAAGCAGAGCAGAAGAAATTAGAAGCAGAGCAGAAGAAATTAGAAGCAGAGCAGAAGAAATTAGAATTAGAAGGAGAACAGAAGAAGGCAGCATTAGCAGCAGAGAGAGAAGCAGAAGTTAGGAAATGGGAGTATGAGAGGGCAGAAAAGGAAAAAGACAGACAGCATGAGTTAGAGCTAAGAAGATTGGGATCAGGAGCTTCAAGTTCTTCCTCAACCCCTCTCCACTCAGATCAGCTAGAGGTAGCATCCAACCCTGTACAAGGAATGTCATTTCCACTGGGAACATTCAATGAGAGAGAAGAAGGTCTAGATCTCTATCTGACTAGGTTTGAGCGTCTAGCAACAGAGTACAAACTAGATCCCACTCATTGGTCTTTTAAGCTTAGCCAAGGGCTTAGAGGAAAGGCTTATGACATCTACAGTAAGCTACCGACTGACAGAGTGACTGACTATCACAAAGTAAAAGAGGCACTCCTAACGGGATTCGAACTAACAGGAGAATGCTATCGGCAAAAGTTCCGCACCAATCGGAGAGTGAAAGGAGAGAGCTATGCGCAGTTCGCGGATCGGTTGTCCACAACGCTGGATAAGTGGATTAGCCAGTCAGCCACGGATAAGACGTATGATGGACTGACAGAACTGTTAGTATGGGAACAGCTACGGGAAACCATGACCCCCGAGCTGAGAACATTCTCAGTAGAACAGGGCGCGGAAAGACTAGAAGATCTGGTCAAGGTCGCAGATAGGTACGTGGCCGCACACGGAGAAGCCAAGAGCTTCAGGCGAGACCTAAAGCCTAACGGGAAAGAGGCACAGAAAAGAAGCCCTAACCGGGAAGAGCGCACCGCGAATAAGCCGAATAACCCCAGACCTGGGCAAAATAAAGGACCCAACACGGAATTCGGGAAAAGAGGTCCCGCAGAACAGAGACGGTATTGTTCGTTCTGCAACAGAAACAATCACTCCACCGCAGAATGTTTCAAGTTGGCCGCACAACGTAGGGAAGAGCGCGAAAGCCGGCCAGCGCACAGAGTTCTAACTCAAAGTAGCGGTAACAAGCCACACACTATCGGAGATCACCCATCGGTGACAGACACGGTCAAGGTCAATGGTAAAGAAGCGAACTGTCTGTATGACACAGGTCTATCATACGACGCGATAGTTAGCGAATCTCTTGTATCGCGCGCGGACTTGACAGACAAGACAGTCGACTTACAAGGAGCAGACTTGACGAAACCGACGACTACTTGCCCAATAGCTTGGATCGAAGTAGAGAGTAGGTACGTCACAGGACGAATCCAAGCAGCTGTTTTACAGAAACCCCTGTATGATCTAGTGCTAGGTTGTAGGTATGTGTTCTTAGGCACGCCCCCTAAAACTGTAGAGATAGCTGCAGTGCAAACCAGGGCCCAAGCTAAAACCCAACCACCCCAGCCCGAGTTCGCTCCGAATCCAGGACTCGAAGAGATCAAAACAGCACAGAAAGAAGACACCTCGATAGCGAAGTGCTTCCAGAAGCTACCCAAGGCGCACACACCGCCGCACAAGGGAGACTTCTACATGGAAGAGGGAGTTCTACATCGACAAGGAGATGGAGATCACACCCAACTAGTACTGCCAGCCACCCTTCGAGCCCAAGTACTAGAACTAGGCCACAGCATGCCACTCAGCGGACACATGGGAATTGGAGCCACAGTGCAGAGAATCAGCGCACACTACTATTGGCCAGGAATCACGGAGGATGTCAAGCGCTACGTGAAATCTTGCCACCAATGTCAACGATATTCCCCGCGACATCACACCGTACCAGTTACCTTAGGACCATCGGTAGTAGTCGGCGTGCCATTCCAGCAAGTCTCAGTAGACATAGTAGGACCACTGCCCATGACCAAGAAGCGGAACAGATTTCTACTCACACTCGTCGACGCATGTACGATGTGGTGCGAAGCAGTCCCGTTGCCAGCGATCGACACCAAGAAGATTGCAGATGCACTCATCGCCATCTTTACCAGAGTCGGATTCCCGGACAGCATTAGAACGGACAACGGATCTCAGTTCACCGGCCGCCTGATGCAAGACGTGTTCGAGTTGATACAAGTTCATCACATTCGCACACCACCATACCACCCCGCCAGCAACGGACAAGTAGAAAGACTGAATGGAACCCTTCTCACCATACTCAGGAAAGTCGCCGACGACAATCCAGAAGCGTGGGACACCTACGTGAATGCGGCACTGTTCGCATACAGAGAAACGCCCCATGCAGCCACAGGCTACACCCCGTCAACATTGCTATTCGGCAGACCGCTAGCAGGACCGCTAGAAGCCCTACGCAGAAGTTGGACGGAAGCCAAGATAGACGACACACCAAGAGGTGCCACCAAGTACGTCGCAGACCTGCAGGAAACCCTCAAAGCAACGTGGAAGAAAGCTGGTGAAGCACTGAAGAAGGCAAGAGCCCGTCAGGCGAAGTACTACAACCGCCACGCGAAGGACAGAGAACTGCAAGTCGGCGATCAAGTGCTACTCTTACTTCCAAGTGGAACCAACAAGCTGGACATCGCTTGGAGAGGACCGTACCGGGTGACTGCCAAGAAATCCAAGACAGTCTACCAAGTAGAGGTGAACGGGAGAACCCGATACCACCACATCAATCTCCTCAAGAAGTACACGGACCGACTAGCGACCCCCAGCACACACACATGGATGGCCATCGCCATCGCGGAAGAAGCTCATCCCCAACTACAACAGCATCGCCGTACCACTGACAAATGGAACCCGGAAAATCGCCCCGGACAAAGTCGTATGGACAGCCGAATGCGAGACAGCATTCCAAACACTCAAGGACAGAATGACATCGGCGCCAGTACTCCACCTACCCGATTTGACTCAGCCATTCGTTCTTCGCACCGACGCCAGCGACTTAGGCCTCGGAACAGTACTGCTACAGCGCGACCCCAAGAATGCAGAGACGCTATTCCCTGTCGCCTACGCCAGCAGAAAATTGAGACCCGCCGAGACCCACTACGCCACGTCGGAGAAAGAATGCCTTGGACTAGTCTGGGCCATACAGAAATTTCAACTCTACCTGTATGGGACCCACTTCACTGTTCAGGTGGACCACCAACCACTATCGTTCCTGGCAGCCTCCAAATCCTTGAACTCTCGCCTGATGAGATGGGCACTCACCCTTCAAGCGTACTCATTCCAAATCGAGTACATACCCGGCAAAGAGAACCACGGAGCCGACTACCTCAGTCGCCATCTCGTGGAGGACACAGCAGCTGGCGCCCACCCAACACAACTAAGGGCCACAGCACCAGAATTCGTCCCCGCCCAGTAATACCCTGTCACTAGTGTCCATAGCTACCTGGCACAGCATTGCAGCTCAGGCAGAGCAACCAAATTAGTTTGTAAATAGGACCCTAGGATAGTGCAGTGTTAAACTAGGCTCTGTAGTAGAAAAAGGTCAAATCCAGTAGTCATCGCCTTTTTTCAGTTGAGGGAGCCTGTCACGAACTGGCTAGCTTTAACTCTGCACATTTACTATTTAGCCTTGTGTAGTTTTTGTAATAGTAGAGAGTCAGTATCTAACACAGCAGCACTTAAGATTACACAGCAGACCACACACCGCGAGCCCGACCCACGCTAGCGCAGTGAGTCAGCACTTGAGCTTTGAATCGGACCGTTTTAACCAATCAGAGCAGGCTCAGTGGGTAGAGCAGTTTTGACTGTGTCAGATCTTAACACAGTTTGAATCAGTCGTGTGTGAGAAGAGGTAGAGTCAACATCTCCACAGCTAGAGAAATCTCTACACTCATAGACCAGGAAGCAGGACTTAGAATCTTAGAATTCTCTCAAGTCTTCACGGGCCTGAACTTGTCAAACAGGTAAATGAACACCCTTCTGTTTCATCGTGATATATTTATATTATTGTTGAAATTATGTTTGTGGAATTTGCTATGCATAAATGTGAAGTGTTAATCCGAATTTGCGGGACCACGTGGAAGAGCCTACCACGAGGCGAAACACGACCGGTTGCGCCGCCATGTTGTATCCCGTACGGAACCACTGTTGTTTAACTTATATGTATGTTTGCAGACCAGTGGCTGTACCACTGAATGTTTATATTATTATTAATTCTGTATGTGTATAGTTAGACACGATTGATATTTATGTATGTATAGGAATTTAGAGTGAGATTCCAGTGGAACCCGGAAGTAGCAGAATGTTCGTCGCTTATGTATAGAGATGTGGAGCTATCACTGAGGGCTACTTTGGCTTTCAGTGAGACGCTCTGCACAAACCGATTATTCAGGGTTGTGCAGAATTTCGTCTCTTATATTACAGACGAGCAGGCGAGCTATCCCGAGCTATCCCGAGCTATCCCGAGCTATCCTGTGCACCCCACTCCACAGAAACGACTAGTTGGTCGAGGAGACTCTACCGCACAAGACGGAAGGAGATACCTTGAAAAACACCCTGTCAGACCCCACAGCGTGGCAAGGGAACCCAACTACACAACGACACAGGTGGACCAGAAGCTACCTCACAGAAGGACTTCGAACCCCCACTCATGAGTTAAGTGCATAACACGAAGGTGCACTTAAACTGATCATAACAGGACCACAGTAGTCCAACTCTTCAGAAACTGTAAAACGGACCACAGGAGTCCAAATCTACATGAAATATTATAGCAAAGTGCCCGAGGAAGAAATAACAGCTGCCTAGACTATCAGCGATCGAACTATTAGCAGTGACTGAGACTTTTTAAGTTAGATTAGTACTTAGAGAATCTTGTATAGAGTAGAAGAAATAAATGTGTGATTTTAACTGTTATCAAGTGGCTGGACTACATATGATTCATAGCCGTGTGAAAGCTAGTGTGACAGTAATCTTTTACCATTTTTCTATCTATTTCTGTACCCCAACCTTAACACAGAACGAGCTAAACAAATAAATTTATTAAAGTAATTCATAGGGTGACCTACTAGCAGTTCCCACCGAATAAACGTGAGGGTCCATAATTCCATTGTGCAGAGCCCATAAACCCCACGTGACAAAAAGCATGGAAATTACATTGTCTGTCAATTAAACATGTCAATTCATTCTTCTTTTACACACACATAAATATTTATACATTATTAATGATCTTCAAACACATGGACATATTTTCATAATGCAGATATTTCAATTAAGCAGTAAAACGGATTAACGTAAGAACAGATAAATATGAGAATTTAAAACTTATTAGTGTGTAAACATAGAAACTATTAAATTTAAAAAAAAAATTAAACTAACTAAGCTGCATGAGAGTTGTAGAGTATGTTTAGTAAGAGATATATAGATAAATATATAGATATAGATAAAGAGACAGACATACATAGAGAGAGAGGGGGGGGGGGGCAAATGATTATAATATTCTCTATTATCTTCTTCTTTTTCTTCTTCTTCCTTCCTTCCTTCCATCCTTTTGTCCTCTCTCTCTTTTACTTGTGTAGCTTGTAAACATGTGTTTCTCTAACGTAACATTTAATATTAGCGGTGGTTTTCATTTTGAACACAATACAGATAAGTACATTCAAATAGGAGTACTTCCTAAATAGCTGTCAACATGTATTTTGACCGCTTTTCAGGGGAAGCAACTCTCATTGACCTACTTTACCTACTTTCGGTTTATGCTGTCAACATGTATTGTGTAACCGCATTTCAGGGGAAGGAACCTACTTTCGGTTTATTTAGGGATAATGCCTATTCAGATGCTTTATTGCAAAGTGACATGCGATGCATGAATAAAACGGCTGAACACACTAGTAACAGTACTGTGACGCCACTTATCAATCACAATACAGTCCTGTTTGTTCACATCCCTTGCTGACAATTATATCTCAATCACAATAAAGCCCAGTTTGTTCACATTCCTTGCTCTCTTGCGTAGTCAAATGCATCGTGTGTGTATATGTATGGGCCTGTATCTCGATGACTCATCACAGTCATCACATCCGGTTCCGGCGGAAATCCCAAGAGCAGAGACCCAACGATCCTGTGTGTGGGCTATCGCGCTGAGAATGAGTTTATGTTTATAATTATTTGGGAATTCAGAGCTGTTAATTCTTTATGTAACAGCTGTTCTTTTTTTTTTTTGGTTGTTGTAAAGATCAAGGACAGTTCTGTTTATGATCAGATGTCTATATTGCTTGTCATTTCAGATTGTTACCTTAAAAGGTGTTGAAATCGGAGATAGGGTAGGACACAAGCAAAACTGTTATTAAATTCGGTACACTTGAGTTTGTCATATTTTGCAACAAGGACTTAATACTTGTTGGGAAAAGAAATGCAATGAAGTTTGACTATAAATAGGTCTCCTGATGAAATCAGTAAATAAGAAAGTGAGTGTAACACTAAGACATCAGGGGCCAGTTTTATGAACGGGTGTTAGGAACAAATGTATTAACTTAAAGGTGTAAGTGTCCTATTTGTTTCGTACACCCGTTCATAAAATGGCCCCCCCTGCCAGAATGCAATACTGTTATGTTGATTTGAGTACGTTTCAGTTTGTCGCGAGATTGCAATTAATTGAATGAGTAAATACTGATTAAAATTACTGCAGTATTACGGCCTACTATTGAAATCAGTGAAAGGAAGCAGATGAATGACTGAATAGACAAGACTTACTGTTTTAAAAACAACCTTTCGACTTATCATAAGGAATGTTAGTGTGACAAGACAAGGCAACAACAATAATAATAATAATAATAATAATAATAATAATAATAATAATAATAATAATAATAATAATAATAATAACAACAACGACAAGTTAATATTGTTTTTAATATATATTAGTTTTGGCAAGATAACAATAAATACATTGAAAATCGTTGAAATTATTGGTAAGTGGTGTGACCAGTGACTAATTGCTGTTGAAAACAGTGACATTCAGTGCCTATACTTACAATGGGAGTGTAGTTGCAATGTAAACAAATACTGTTTCAGATAGTAGCTTAATGCTGAAAGGGTCGCACCTTGTTCGGCACTTAGTCAATAATATGTTAATCTTGACCTTTAAAGGTTTGGAAGCCTTTATCGCATGTTATTTCAATTACGCCTTTACACTGTTCATGACTTAAACAATTAAAATTAGCAACAAGTCACAGCAAACAAGTTTGTTTTTTTGTATTTTTTTTAAAGGGGAGAGATAGAACAATGAGATCAACAGGCAGACAGACAGAGAGAAGAGGGAGGTGGAACGGATGAAGAGAGAAGTAGTGAGTCTCGGAAGGGGTGGAAGACAATTCGAGATATGAGAGAGAGAGATAGAGAGAGAGACAGACAGACAGACAGACAGACTGAGAAGGGTGCTGCGGGGTAGAGAGAGAGACAGACAGACAGACAGACTGAGAAGGGTGCTGCGGGGTGGAGGAACGGATGAAGAGAGAAGCAATGAGTCACTGGAAGGGTGGAAGACAAGAGAGAGAAGAGAGAGAGCTGAGAGAGAGAGAGAGAGAGAGAGAGAGAGAGAGAGAGAGAGAGAGAGAGAGAGCTGTCAAACAGTCGAACTGATAACATTGGTTGTGAAACCGTCAGGAGTTTATATTTACAATGAAAAGGAAGTGCGTGCGTGTTATCGGAAGGATTAGCGATGGTTTGGGGGCATGGGTGAAGAGGGAGACAGAGATTGATCGAGAGGAAAGCGTCTGTGGCTTAGTGTGCACAGTCATTATAGTGCTTGAGTGCTGAAGATTATTATGTACGTGTGCATGCTAGAGGAAGTGTGTGTCTATTTAACTCTTTCATTGTCTGTGTATTTGTCTGTATGTACATGTATGTATGCGTGTTTATAGATTTTGTGTGTGGTGCGTGCTTGCTTGTAGCCTTGATAGACCTGCAGTAGAGGTTTTTAATCTTTAATTTTCGTCTCAGCAAGGTCAAACGAAATGTAGTGGATAGAGCTGGGTTCCGTGGGTCAAAGTCGTACCGGAATTACCGCGGTATTTTTAGGTAGTATCGGTATTTCGTACCGGTATACCGCGATTTTAAGTGTTACAATCAAATGGGATATGACACTGACAGTAGTGACCGACGCAAAAGAAAGATTGTCATACACTTCAAAACAGTTTCAAAGAACCACATTTCCATAGAAACTAAAGCTTTATTATTGCTTGAACGCCTTCAAAACAAATAATGATAAATCACTGTCTAGAACATCAGCAAACTTTAAACCACAAAACCAAAATTAAACAAAAACATTCAACGGGAAAGGTCTTTAAGAACTTTAAGAATTCAGAAGGATTGGCGACTGGTACCATGCTCAAACACGTGGATAAGCTGCTGTTCTTTTAAGTTCTTCTTCAAGAACAGCTGCCTATCCACGTGTTTGGGCTTTAGACTCGCTCTCTGGGCGGACAAGATGTCGCCCACTGTCGCGTTATGTGTTTTCGAGATTTCCCAGTAAAGCGGACCTTGGACACCCGCACCGGTATATCGTACCGTCGCGTTTCCGAACCTGAATACAGTTACGTATCGGTAAAACCGTCCAGCCATAGCAGTGGACGCCAATAATAAGGAACAAACTATGTTCTTTAAAAATCTTTAAAAAGCATGTGGCTCAAAGTACGACTAAAGAGAGATAAGCAGAAAACAGATCAGTATGTAAACCTAAGCAGGAAAACGGATTTAAAAACCTGTTTGTCATGGTTAGAAGGTTAGGCCTTATTTTTGATTGTGTGTATGTGTAGGAGTGCTGCAAGTCTTCTTTCTGACCTGAGTTAGTCATTGTGTCCAGTTGTGATTAATTAAACATTGCCACTGTCAGCACTGTTTAATTTAAATTATTTTAAAATTTCGTGGAGAGGACTTTCCTGTCGGGACCCATTGTTTGATACAAAGGCTCCTAAATATTTCAAGCTATACACTGTTTTGAGGGAATGGCCTTGGACTTTGATGTCCGTGTTGATGCCATTGGTGTTGTTGGTCATCATTTTGGTCTTCTCTGCACTTATTTCCATTCCATAGGCTGTGGAGGGGGTGTCAAGCCTCTATACCAGCTGTTCAAGTTCTTGTTCCTCTCCAGCCAATCCATCAATGTCATCCGCAAAACGAAGGTTGGAGATTGCTCTACCCCCTATGCTGACTGTGCCTTCGTGATCTGCAAGGGCATCTGACATGATGCGCTCTTGGAAGATGCTTAAGAGTGTTGGAGAGAATAGGCATCCTTGACGCACACCGATTGTTGTTCTGAACCAGCTTCCGATGGCGCTGTTATGGAGGACTGACCTGGTAGCCTTATCATACAGGTTTTTGTTGACTTCAATAATTTTAGGGCTGATGTTGTACACTCTCATGGTTGCCCACAGAGCTGCATGCCAGACTCGGTCAAACTCCTTCTTGAAGTCTACGAACACAAGATCTCCAGGATCGCACAAACAACTGCTGCCCTGGCAAGGTTGAAGCCCATTTGCAAAGACAGGACCATCAGTCAACATTCCAAGGTAAGGCGGCTGCGCTCCTTTATCATCTCCATCTTCTTATACGCTTGCGAAAGATGGACCCTCACAGCAGATCTACAACGAAGAATACAAAGCGTGAAGATGAGACGCTACAGAAGACTTCTGGGCATTTTTTATTCCCAGCACATCACCAACGACGAAGTCCGACAGAACATCACACAAGCCATTGGACAACACCATGACATGCTCACAGTGGTGAAGAAACGGAAACTCCGATGACATGGCCACGTCACCAGATCATGAGGCCTTGCAAAGACCATCCTGTAAGGCACAGTGCAAGGAGGTAGAAGAAGAGGGAGATCGAAAAAGAGGTGGGAAGACAACATTCGAGAATGGACTTGTTTGATACTGAGCGAAGCCATCAGGGTTGCTGAGGACAGAGAAAGATGGAGTACGCTGGTTAATCGATCAACTGTGGTGCCTCTACGATCTCCGAGTTACGGGATAGGATAGGATAGATAGGATCACAAGTATATCAACTAACAAGTTAGTATCTCTCTTCTATGTCTCTATCGACGTGCGCGTACAACCGATTGCTTCCCTTTACATGCTTTGCGCCCCATAGAGCGTCATCGGCCTGAAATAACTTTTTAGAAACTTCAAAACCCAGGGGAATTATGGGTAGAGAAATCCTTTTCTGAAATAACGTCGGCTAAATCCTTCTTTAGTTTCTTTGCTCGAGCAAAGGCAACCTCATAGGTATGGAGCACTTCGTCCATTATAACTCCATCGCTGATAATACTGCTGACAAGTTTCTGCCTTTGTTCACTACCAGAAATATGCAGTTCCTCTCCCAACTTTCGTTTCATTTCAGCGAGCACATCTTCGCGAGAACAGATTTCCCAGAATTCTCTATTCTATTTTTAGGTTTGGGATATCCCCGTTTCAGCTTGTGGCTAAACGGGACCACCGCACGTCGACTGGGGGCAATACGAGATACTAACTTGTTAGTTGATATACTTGTGATAGGATAGATTAAAATTTCCTATCTCTTCCGTTCACTTCTGTCTTTCCTCACTAAAACTTCCTTTCCTCCACCTCCTAACCTCTCTGTCTCTCTGTCTGTCTGTCTCTCTCTCTTTGTCTGTCTCTACGTCTATCTCCGCTCTTAATGTAAATTAAGTGCGTAACATATACCCTGTACCTCTGTAACCCTTGATCCATTATGGGCTGTTAACAAAACGGTGTTACTTTTAATTGTAGGGTTCAGTCTGGTGACAAATGCTTCAAGTATTTTAATTGTATGGGACTACGAACATGTGGCCTGTGGATGTGTTTGTTTGTATGTTTGTTTGTATGTAGATTATAGTCACACGACACTTTCGCATATAGGTGACTACTGGACCGATTTATACTGACACCAGCGGGCCAGTTGTTGGTAAAGGGGAAAATAATATGATCACACGTTGACCAATCCGGGATTCGAACCAGCGACCTTTCGGTTACTAGCAAGACGCTCTTACCAACTGAGCTACCCGGCCCCTCTGTGGATGTGTGTGCCCAACACCTTAAATAAGGGACTTGTGACCACAAGGGTCAAGTAAGGGCGGTGTTGACCAGAGTGGAACGTTGAGAAGACTACAAACAAGGCGGGTTGACCAGTCTCGTGCAGTGGTCAACGCAAAAGCTCGCCTGGGACGTTAAAGCGATCAGGTTAGGTCAAGTCATAGAGAAAGCTGCACAGGTGTCGTTAGATTAGCTTGCGAGAAGGTACTATAATATACTGTGACATTCCCGACATTCACTCCTCGTACGCCTCACCATAGCTTTGGTAAAATTATTGTTGCCTCACCCCATGCACCCTCCCCATCCTTCTCCCTTCTCCATCCCTGACTGTCTTTTGAGAAAGGTATTGGGCTAATTTTCCCAATGACCCCTAGCCTAACTTGTCAGAGATTACTGATGCTTCTCTTAACTCTACCACTGTTCTTTAGGTCAACATTGGGTGTAGGTACAAATAAATGCTTTTACCTCCTCAGGACTTCGGAGTTTATAGGAATTCCGTTTACAGGAAAGTTTGTTTTACCTAATCTGCATTATAGTTGCACTTCGCACTTGGATGGACTCATTCGGAACTCATGCAGGCTACCCTCATGGGACGGTCCACACCACACTCCACCCCACCCCTCCTCACATCTCATAATTTTCTCTTGAATCTCTCTCCATCCATACACCACTGTTCCTTCTTCAAACGTCAGCGTCTGTCTGTCTGTCTGTCTGTCTGTCTCTCTCTCTCTCTCTCTCTCTCTCACACACACACACACACACACACACACGCACGCACACACCATGTACTCAGACATACTTGCCATGCTTTTGTTCATGTCTCTTCTAGGTCGAACACAGTCAGGCTTTCTGTTTTGTTGCACACACACGCGTCTTTGTCTTTTCCTTTCCTGTTCTGGCCATTCCCATCATTCCTCTCTCTCTCTCTCTCTCTCTCTCTCTCTCTCTCTCTCTCTCTCTCTCTCTCTCTCAATGTGCCGGCCGACTAACGGTTTGTGGCCAGAAAGTACATTAAACATTTGAGTCTTGAGTATCTTTTTCTCTCCCTCTCTCTTTCACGCACGTACGCACGCGCCACCCCCTCCCCCCCTCACACAAACACGAGTCAATACGGGTTCACATCACCCCAGTTTTCTTTTCAAGTCTCCTTCCCTTTTTAAACCCTTACCTGACCCAGACGGTGTTTAGAGCGGTCAGCACGTTGGTCATACAAGTTGACGATGACGGCATGTGACCCTGCCCACTGTCCACACAAGAACGGCAGAAACAGTTGCCGGACATTGTATACAGTGCATGCGGTCAGGAGGAGAAGGTTCAGCTATCGCAGAACCTCTCTAAATGCACAACGACCACAACTTCTCTCTCTCTCTCTCTCTCTCTCTCTCTCTCTCTCTCTCTCTCTCTCTCTCTCTCTCTCTCGCAACTGTAGTGCAAAGTTGAAGAGTTGCTTTTTCAGCAGCATCATGATGTTGCAGTCATGTCGTAACAGCCAGAGAATACAATCTTAAACGCTGAATATGGGTTGTGAGAGAAGCGGTGGGTGGGTTTGGGGGAAGGGGGGGGGGGCAAGCTTGTAACTTAAACGACGTCGGAGGCCTTTTATAAAAAAAATAGGAATTTGCCTTTGCTAACAGCGTCCTCTGCAGTGTGAAAATAATCCCGATTAAGAAAAAATTCCGACATCAAATCGTTTCCATTGGAATTAGGGTTGTTGTATACTTTTTATTCTAACCCTGGGCATGTCACATAAATTTACACAAATGGACTCTAACTAAAACTTCTTTGATCTTCTTCTCTGGCTTCAGTTAAACTTAAATCCTGTTGATTTCCACCTTAACCTTGTACTTACCCGTTTTCCTTCCTTGCTTCCTCCCTCTCTCCTCCCCCTTTCTCGCTCTCACCTATTCTGTCCTCGCCTAGCCTCATCGCCTCACTCTCATCTTTCTTTCTTCATGTGCATCTCCCCAGCACCTCCTTCTTCAACCCCCCCTCCCCCCTTTTTTTTAATTAATTTTTTTTAATTATTTTTTTGTCTTCCAATGAGTGTACATGTACAACAAGGTTGCGATCAAGCCGGGCAAATACATTCTCGGTTTGTCATTGGGGGTTTTACCGACGCTTGGGCAAGGCATTCCTTCATGCCCAATGCACTAAGCACACAATGGATGTAATATGTGGGAAACCCTATTTACAGGTAAACACCCGGCATCTCTTTCTCGCTGGGTGCTGGCTAGGTACAAATAAGAGCAGGACTGTTATTATGTGAATAAAATTGGTCAAAGGAAAAGCAGAAATAGCGTTACAAGTGTATGCAATTGTATTGGAGTGTTCAAGTCAAGTCACCTCAAGCCAAGAAATCTGTATTCACAAACATCCTATCCTATCCTATCCCATCCTATCCTATCCCGTAACTCGGAAGTCGTAGGGGCACCATAGATTTTCGTGCGTATTCCATCTTTCCATGTCCTCAGCAACCCTGATTGTTTGTCTCAGTGTCAAACCAGTCCATTCTCGAATGTTGTCCTCCCACCTGCTTTTCGGACTCCCTCTTCTTTTACCTCCTTGCACTGTGCCTTGCAGGATGTTCTTTGCAAGACCTGATGATCTGGTGACGTGGCCATACCGTCGGAGTTTCCGTCTTTTCACCACTGTGAGCAGGTCATCGTGTTGTCCAACGGCTTGTGTGATGGTCTGTCGGACTTCCTCGTTGGTGATGTGCTGGGTATAGGAAATGCCCAGAAGTCTTCTGTAGCATCTCATCTCCACGCTTTGTATTCTTCGTTGGAGATCTGCTGTGAGGGTCCATTGTTTTGCAAGCGTATAGGAAGATGGAGATGACAAGTAAGCGCAGCAGCCTAACCTTGCCTTACCTTGCCTTACCTTACCTGTCACAAACATAGTTCTAAAAAAAAAAAACAACATCAACAACACCTGGCGCTTCACTTGGTTATAATAATATACAATAACAATACAAACACAATAGAGGAACAAAACGTCCGTGTAACACAACGTTGTCTTGCCTCAAGAGAGGGAATTGGACATCAACCTAATCAGATGTTGGAAGATCTATTTCCCCTTTTCTCTTCCCAGAGGCTTATTTTTGTGGACTTGTGCCATATAGATGCCGACACGCAGTCTATGGGTTGCCAGAGATAGCTAGAGAGAGAGAGCTCTTGAGTTATCCCTGGGGTTGCACAGTAGTGGTTTGTGTACAGGCTAGCAATGTTTGATGTTAAACATTACATTACATTACATAATTGTTGCTTTAGGTCCAGCGGACTCTGCCGAGCCAAATCAGGACCGGACAACCCCCAATCCGCATAAAAGATCTGCTGAAACAACCCTAGTGGGAAAACTGAATGCCCTCCACCAGCCAGTCACTTTACAATAAAGACATCCCACGCAGGGGACGGCTGAGACTTCACCCCAAGTTATCGAGCCCCCGTTTACAAAAACAAAATAGAATACAAACATCATTATAAATTATCAACAAAACACATACATATAAAATGCCTACATTGCTAAATAATAACATCATAGGAAGCCCTAGTGACCACCTGGCAGAAAGCGTCCAATATTCCCACGCTGATCCAAGAGACCTCATACACAAATAAGGAGTGTTGTCCCGGAAGAGTTTTCAAGAAAAAAGGTAGGTGACTGGTCTAGCGAAGAAGAAGATAGTATAGCAGATTGATAGGACAGAGCAGGAATGAGAAAGAGCAAATGAGAAAGACAGCGACAGTGGGAATTTAAAGCACTAAATTTCCAGAAAGTGGGGATACTATTTATACTGAAACCCCCGGCACTCCAACGGGGGTGTTTGATGTTAGGTACTTGGAGGGGTGACCATGCTTGGAAGCAACCACCAAACGACACACACACACAAAGATTGAAACAAGCGCGCGACACGCACTCCAGTCCACCCAGCTGTGAATGGGTACGTGGATCTGTTTAGAGCCTGGGGAAGGTAAAGCAGGAGAGGGAGGAGAGATAAGCACCGCCCTCATAATAATAATAATAATAATAATAATAATAATAAGAAGAAGAAGAAGAAGAAGAAGAAGAAGAAGAAGAAGAAGAAGAAGAAGAAGAAGAAGAAGAAGAAGAAGAAGAAGAAGAAGAAGAAGAACAAGAACAAGAAGAAGAAGAACAAGAAGAAGAACAAGAAGAAGAACAAGAAGAAGACTGGATGCTATATACGCGCCTTCCCCAAATCAATCAGGCTCATGGATGATCTTTGAAAGGCCTGATGATCTGGTGACATGGCCATGAAACTCCGATGGTATGGCCACGTCACCAGATCATCAGGCCTTGCAAAGATCATCCTGCAAGGCACGGTGCAAGGAGGTAGAAGAAGAGGGAGACCGAAAAAGAGGTGGGAGGACAACATTCGAGAATGGACTGGTTTGACACTGAGCGAGGCCATGAGGGTTGCTAAGGACAGGGAAAGATGGAGTGCGGTGGTTCGACGATCATCTGTGGTGCCCCTACGACCTCCGAGTTACGGGAAAGGATAGGATAGGATAGGATAGGAATCAGGCTCAAAACGCGGCGATCTGTACCAACATACACGCTCACCTGTCTCATCCACCCTCACACACACACACACACACACACACACACACACACACACACACACAACAAATACACATCCATCACTCGAACAGGTGGTGTAAAGGCAGGGAGATCACTATTGGAAGACGGAAAGAAAATCGAAGTTTTTGTTGTTGTTGTTGTTTTTTTTTTTTTTGGGGGGGGGGGTGGGGGGGGAATTTTATTTTGACTGCGTCCAGTACCATTATTGAAGAGAGGGAGGAAACCTGAGTTCCCGGAGAAAACCCTCGGTGACCTCAATAGTCTCGTACCTAAGTCACATACGTTCGCCCCTTGCGAGAATCGAACCCGCGACCTTCGGCATAGAAAACCGGCGACTAATCCACTGCGCCACGAGGCCATCCCTAAAGCTGGCCTACAAGAAAGGGAGGTCCCAAAAGCTTCCCTCCCCAACGGCCGACAGGTTAGCAAAGGTACACCTTTAATGGTACCTATAGTTTACGACCTCCCTTGCAACTCTAAAATTACTTTACATACAATTCTATCCTATCCCCTATCCCGTAACTCGGAAGTAGTTGGAGCACCACAGATGATCGTTTAACCAGCGTACTCCATCGTTTACTGTCCTCAGCAACCCTCGGGGCTTCGCTCAGTGTCAAGCCAGTCCATTCTCGAATGGTGTCCTCCCAGATCTTTTTCTGTCTCCCTCTTGTTCTGCCTCCTTGCACCGTTCCTTGCAGGATGGTCTTTGCAAGGCCTGAGGCTCTGGTGACGTGCCATACCAATGGAGTTTCCGTTTCTTCACATACAATACAGTCATGCAGTTTCTATACTTCCGTGATGTTTATCCTTGATCCTGAATGTGTGTGTGTGTGTGTGTGTGTGTGTGTGTGGGTGTGGGTGTGGGTGTGTGTGTGTGCGCGTGTGTGTGTGTGTGTTTAAATGGCACCCTTTCCTGACCAGAGTGCTGTTCAAGACGTTGGCTACCGAAATGCGCAGTAACAGTATGTCCCAATATTTACGTAGTCATGTATGATAATTATAACTAGAAACGTCCAAAGGGGATGCTTTTGTTTTTTGTATGGATAGTAATGATGTTCAGGTTCTTGCATGGATTCACTGTACCAGAATGTCACCATGTGTTTATTATGATCATATTATGAATTTCCAAGGAGGTGGCTTTTATTTTTTATGGTAGTTATGATGTATCCACGCTCTCGCCCAGCCCCACTGTTTGTACACATCGCATGGGGAGTAATGGATCATCACTGTCATTGGAGTCTGTACAGCTATAGAACTGCCGTCGGCACGCACCCACAGGAACGACATTAGCGCGAGGAGTTACATTACATTACATTACATGATTATTGCTTTAGGTCCAGCCGACTCTTCCTAGCCAAATCAGGATCGGACAACCCCGGATCCGCATAAAAGATCTGAAACAACCCTAGTGGTAAAACTGAAGGCTCTCCACCAGCAGTCACTTTACAATAAAGACATCCCACGCAGGGGACGCTGAGGCTATACTCTAATTTATCGAACCCCCGTTGACAAAAACAAAATGGAATACAAACATCATTATAAATTATCAACAAAACACATACATATAAAATGTCTACATTGCTAAATAATAACATCATAGGAAGCCCTAGTGACCACCTGGCAGAAAGCGTCCAATATTCCCAAGCTGATCCAACAGACCTCACACACAAACAAGGAGTCTTGTCCCGGAAAAGTTTTCAAGAAAAAAGGTAGGAGACTGGTCTAGCGAAGAAGAATATAGTATAGCAGGTTGATAGAACAGAGCAGGAATGAGAAAGAACAAATGAGAAAGACAGCGACAGTGGGAATTTAAAGCACTACATCTCCAGAAAGTGGGGATACTATTTATACTGAAACCCCCGGCACCCCAACGGGGGGAGCGCGAGCAGTATCATTTGGATGGCATAGTAAGGTTTAAAAAAGAGAGTGCAAGAGTGGAGGGAGGTGGTAAGAGTGGGGAGGGGGAATATGGGCGTGGCGAAATAAAGGCCGCGTGAGGATGAAGATGAAGATGATTATGATGATGATGATGATGATGATGATGATGATGATGATGATGATGATGATGATGATGATGATGATGATGATGATGATGATGATGATGCTATTATAATGAAGTGTGCATGTAAAATGGGGGGTAGTTAGACAGGTACATTTAAAGTAAAGCTGTGGTAGTATATATACATCCCTGCCGTTCTGTCGTACCGAGCTCGGGCTACACATATAGGCTACAGAAAATAGTTGGGCTTGAATGAGACGAGTAGTGAAATAAATCCCGTGACGATGACAGCCAGCGGGTACGATAGCTGCTATGTTTAAGGATCTCAATGTGTGCATCAAGCATGGAATTGTGCAATAGACACTGGCGCGTTACAACAGTTATAGGTCATATCTTTAAGAGTCATCATCATCATCATCATCATCATCATCATCATCATCATCATCATCATCATCATCATCATCATCATCATCATCATCATCATCATCTTCTTCTTCTTCTTCTTCTTCTTCTTCTAATAATAATAATAATAATAATAATAATAATAATAATAATAATACAGGATGCTATGAACGCGCTTTTCCCCAAGGCTCAAAGCGCGGCGATCTATACCAACATACACGCTCACCTGTCTCATTTACCCTCACACACACCAAATACACATACATCACTCAAACAGGTGGTGTAAAGGCAGGGAGATCGGTATTAGAATACGGAAGAAAATCTAATTTTTATTTTTGAAATTGTTATATTGACTGCATCCTGTACCATTATTGAAGAGAGGGAGGAAACCGGAGTGCCCGGAGAAAACCCTCGGTGACCTCAATAGTCTCGTACCTAAGTCACATACGTTCGCCCCTTGCGGGAATCGAACCCGCGACCTTCGGCATAGGAAACCGGCGACTTCTTCTTCTTCTTCTTCTTCTTCTGTAAATTTCTTAAATACATTGAAACCAATGGGCATTGATAGCTTATTCAGGCGAAATTAAAGATAAATAAAATTATTGAATTCTTCTTCTTCTTCTTCTTCTTCTTCTTCTTCTTCTTCTTCTTCTTCTCCTCCATTGCCTTTCATTTAGTGGCAATGATTCTTGCCGTGTGTTAACTTTAACTTTACATTCGCACGGCTTCTAGAGGGTTTGTAAGTGCGTATTAAAGAAAACTAATACTGTAATTTCTATAAATTCATCATCACCCCCCCCCCCCCCACCTCTCTCTCTCTCTCTCTCTCTCTCTCTCTCTCTAACCCCACACACACACACACCTTATAGCTGATCCTTGGCGAGTCCAACTCTCTCTATACAAGTGGTCTAATCTCAGCAACGCTGTATGCAGTCCTCTCTGGCTAGGAAAAACCGTGTACCTGACCCCTACTATTAATAACAGTTCTGTCATTTCCCCGTAACAGTGTGTTTATAATAACCACCGGCACCACAATAAATATAATAGTGTTTGATACGTAGCCTACTCTAAATAGCAGACTTTGACTCATCCGGTGCTGTGTCACTGTTGTGAAGGGGAGAGGTGGAGTAAGATTGGTTGCTGAGGGGAGGGATGAAGGGGGGATGGAAGGTGCAGGTGGGTGTGGAATTGCGTTGCGATTTTATGAAAAGATTGAGGTGTGAGTGAATGTGTGTGTGAGCGTGTGTGTGTGTGTGTGTGTGTGTGCGTGTGTGTGTGTGTGTTTCAAAAAGAATGCATGAACCGCATTCCAGAGACCCTACTGTGACATTATTACTATGACAACAGCTATCATAACAAACCCTGGCAAAACAGGATTTTTACCAATGTCAGAACGATCCATCATTCTTCTTTGTTATTTGCTTGAAGGAAAAAAACACCTCCTCACTTCTCCTCCTCTCTCTCTCTCTCTCTCTCTCTCTCTCCCCATACACACACTTACACACACACACACACACACACCACACACACACCCACACCCACACACACACTCCGTCTCCACATGCACGTTTTCTATTATTTACCATTTATTCCACCCTCCTCTCTCTCTCTCTCTCTCTCTCTCTCTCTCTCTCTCTCTCTCTCTCTCCTCCTTTTTCCCGCCCAAACACTCAAAACCATTTACAATTGCCAGTATGTTTTGGTAGTATTCCGCGGCAATGAGGTAAAGAGGACCATTATTCAAAATAATCTGACGTGGATCACACACGCTATAGTTAAATTACATTAACTTCATTCATGTTCAGTACTAAATGTTAACGATCAAAAGCTTTGACTTCTGCATACTTAAAGTCCTGCAGTCCGATGCATAGTTGGCCTTAAAACAAACTGTCCCTGGCAATAAAAATTTTCCAAGGGTAAAATCGTTTGCAATGTAAACGATGGTTTTTCTCTTAGGTTAAGTCCCCCACTTCTGGTTGTCTCCGTCTATGCATCATAAAAAAAACTACTTCGAACAACATGTCGGTCTTTATCCCGAATGCTAATTCCTGAAAAGGGAGTTTAGCTCTTAAAATGGAATGTGAACGAAAATAAACCAAAATAATTATGGATGCGAGAAAATGACAGTAAACAAACCCACGCAGGGTTTTGCTACCATTATAAAATAAATGCTCCTTTATTATTTACGTTAACACGTACGCTCTCTCTCTCTCTCTCTCTCTCTCTCTCTCTCTCTCTCTCTCTCTCTCTCTCTTCTCTCTCTCTCTCTCTCTCTCTCTCTCTCTCTCTCTCTCTCTCTCTCTCTCTCTTTCGGTGTCCCGCTTTACTCCCGCAAAAACCCCTTGGGGTCATGAGCAATCTTGCCACTGTAGATTGTTCTAACCTATAAAGGGTACAGTGAAAGCCCCAGTTGAAAACCTGTCTTGCCTTTGTAGGCATGACAAATTAACTGCGGCAACAGTCCCCCCCGTTGGAGTGCCGGGGGTTTCAGTATAAATAGTATCCCCACTTTCTGGAAATTTAGTGCTTTAAATTCCCACTGTCGCTGTCTTCCTCATTTGCTCTTTCCCATTCCCGATCTGTCCTACCACTCTGCTATACTATTCTTCTTCGCTAGATCAATGACCTACCTTTTTTCTTGAAAACTCTTCCTGGACAAGACTCCTTGTTTGTGTATGAGGTCTGTTGGATCAGCTTGGGAATGTTGGACGCTTTCTGCCGGGTGGTCACTAGGGCTTCCTATGAATGTACTATTTAGCACTATAGGCATTTTATATGTATGTTTTTTTTGTTGATGATTTATAATGATGTTTGTATTCTATTTTGTTTTTGTAATCGGGGAGTTCGCGTAGTTGAGGTCAACCCTCAGCCGTCCCTCGCGTGGGATGTCTTTATTGTAAAGTGACTGGCCGGTGGAGGGCATTCAATTTTCCCACTGGGGTTGTTTCAACAGATCTTTTATGCGGATCGGGGGTTGTCCGGTCCTGATTTGGCTCGGAAGAGTCCGCTGGACCTAAAGCAATAATAAATCAATCAATCAATCAACTCCCGCAAAAACGCTTGCTTACTCTCCACATACTCGCACCGTAACTTGTGCAAGGTGCTTTTGATCTATTTCATTGTAGCATCTCGGTACAAAACACTTAAACACTCGTTGTGAAGGTGTGCTGTGTTCGTGTCCTGTGTAGTGTTGGTCTGTGTTGTGTTTTGTGTTGTTTTGTTGGGTGTGTCCCTGCTTGTCTGCAGTCCACTCTGTAAGAAGCATGACCTCTGTACTGCCAGACATTCATCTCTCACGCTCCCGCTTTTATGAAATGTCATCTTTCCTGTGTGATTTGCAGCTCTCACACAGGTACTTAAAAGGTCGCCGTCCCTAAAAGCTGGCTACTACAAAGGTTTAGTATCAATGTAATCCTGAATGAACCTGTAAACCTCCAATTGACAGTTTTTTTTTTAATTTTGTTCTAAAGTTATTTCCTCTTAACTTTCACTGATACATTCAAGCCCTAATAATTTTCACCGGTGCTTAGGCCCCCCCCCCCCCCCCTAAAACTAAAAAAATGTATGTTTACGGTTTTCTGACCGACCTTAATTTTTTGGCCCGACCCTAAACTTTTTTGGGGGAATCGTCTGGAAAAAAAATGGAAAAAAGGGCAACAAAATTGCATTCAAGGTGGAAAAGGTTTTAAAAAATTTTTTTGTTAAAAAGAAAGAAAAAAGGAGGACAAGAAAAAGAAGGCGACCTACCGACCCTTTTTTTTCTCCCTATGTTACTGTAAATAGACATATTACTGTGTTTTTTTTTTGCCTTAGTGTTTTTACCACAGGGCAAGGACACCTACTTTGCCACAGGGTTATTATCTCGCTCGTACAGTAGACTACCGAACCCTCCGTGACATTTCTCAAGTATCGTTTTACATGCATGTTCTAAAGTTCTGGGTCTAGTTCATTATTTAAGCTTGGCTAGTTGCCATAGCTGTGGTTGCTTTTTCAGTATTTACATATTTCATCTTTACTGAAAGAAATTGCTCTCTTCTTGTCTGTGTACCGTAAAAATGAACACATTATTGTCAGCCAAGCGTGGTCGTGAATTTTAGGGTCGAATACAAACAAACCTAGGATCGTCACGAGAAGGAGGAGAAGAAGAAGAAGAACAAGAACAAGAACAACAACAACAACAACAACAACAACAACAACAACAAGACGACGAAGAAGAAGAAGAAGAAGAAGAAGAAGAAGAAGAAGAAGAAGAAGAAGAAGAAGAAGAAGAAGAAGAAGAAGAAGAAGAAGAAGAAGAAGAAGAAGATAGTTGGAACGAAAGGGAAAGGGCAGGAAGGAAATATAAGGCTTCTAATATAACGGTGGGATTGGTGGATGGAAGGGTGGGAGAGGGGTGGGGGGAAGGATACGCAGGGAACGGATACAGATTGTGTAAGTGCGTCCGTGCATGCATGCGTACGTATGTGTGCTGTGGGTGTGTTTGTGTGTGTGTGTGATGTGGGTGTGTGTGTGTGCGGGTGTGAGGATGTTTACACGGCGTTATTGGGACAAACTAGTGCAAGTTTGCATACGTTCTTTGGACAGACCTCCTTGTTGGGACGTCCATTTAATGATCCGTGAGGGTTAGGGTTAGGGTAAGGGTTAGGGCTAGGGTTAGGGCTAGTGTTAGGATTAGGGTTAGGGTTAGGGTTAGAACACTTTAAAGTACTTAAAAACGGGGTCGTAGCACGACCCATTGTCCACAGAACGTATGTGGCGATAGAGGAAAGTCCAAATAACGGTGTCTGCGCAAGTATGTGTGTGTGTGTGTGTGTGTGTGTGTGTGTGTGTGTGTGTGTGTGTGGGTAGGTGTGTGTGTAAAAAGCTGAATCAAAGTGGACATGACCCAAATATTTACAGCCCCGCATTTTTGATTCACATCAGAACGAATGAAACTCTCAGCGTATTTGCATTAGATACAATGTTGATAATAAGTAAGCAGTTTTGTTTTATTTCCTGAATCATGAATTTAACCGTTATTTTCTTCTCTTTTTTTCTGCACATTTGTCTCCTCGCTTGCGAAGATGACCAGGATGGAAAATGATGTAATTGCTTTTGAAGTATGACCCACAAAAGAAAAAAAAATTGGACTCGCCCTGTAGAAAATGTCAAACGTCCATGAATGCCTTTTATCTTAAACTGTGAAAGGAGTTGTTTCTGACTGTTCGTCTCTCTTTATCTCCCACGTCCATCTCTGCTCCGGTCCTCTAGACTTCAAAACGATAAAGCTAAAATGGTTTAGTTCCTGTGGGAGTCTCCTAATATTTCTGTAAATAATGTCAAACTTCGCTTATAAGTTAGTTGTTGCAATATTGTCATCATTACCATCATTACCAATTAATACTACAATCATTCACCTCCTTATCATCATCGTCGTCGTCATCGTCATCATCATCATCATCATCGTCGTCATCGTCAAAGTCGCCATTAACACCTCCACGGCCATCAATAGTGTCACGAATATAGGGGGTGTGGGGGTGTGGGGCAAGCAATTACTCCCCGCGCTGTATCTCCTCCCTTGTTATAGGCCGATGTGCGATGACATTCAGGGGGTAATGCTTGGGAGTGCTAAGGAGTGCTGGAGAGTTATAAGGACAGACGAGGGGTAACAGTAGTGAAGAACTTAGACAAGGGAAGCAGGGTGTTTATAATACAATATCCACAATTTATTAAGTGGACGTAGGCCAACTATAGTTGGTTGGTTTACAAATGGATCACGAGTGCTGGTCTAGGGAAGTACAGAGTAGTCTGGAGTTATTCTGGTCTAGCTAAGAAAGCCAATAGGGGCGAGTATGGACTGCTTTCATCAGGTGGCACGAGATAGCTGGTTGACCAAGCGTGGGCAACCAGATAGTTCAAGAGTTGTGGTGTGCGCGGAGGGCACACTTAGCTTCAGTTTAGTCGGCTGTTGTAGCCGCTGGAGACTGGATGGGCTTGTGTTGGTCAGTTGCGATGCGAGCGTGGGTGGTGTGACTCAAGTAGGTCACTGGGTTGCGTCCGTGTGCAGTAGCGTGGCGTTGCACAGGTCAGCGTCTCTTGGCTGGGTGAGTCAGCCTCTCGCGTCCCAGTGCCAACCAGATATATGGGAGGCACGCAGCGAGGTTGAGTCCCGCAGAGGCCCGTATAGGAACCGTTCTTGACCAAAGAACGGGTGGAACACAAAAGTATAGCTGAGCTCAGAGGTCGCGGCGAAGGCGGACGTGTCTAGCAGGGCGAGGTGTTACCGTGGGCTTGCGATAGTGGACTGCTGGATGTTACGTTGAAACGCGAACGAAAGTATGTCGGAAGCGTGTACGATAGATCTAATCGTTTCGATTTGCAAAGTATTCAATAATGGAGTTTATTTACCTTTGATTTGAGTTTGCATTGTTGTTAGGAGAGGCTTTGTATAACGTTGATAATTTTCGTTGGTCGATATTGTTAGAGAATACTCTGGATTTCCTTGTTTACCATCGATCGAAGGTTCGGGACGATTGTCGAAGTAAGAGAAGGTTCGGGGTATGTGTGGAGAGATGAATGACGTAAGTCAGTGATGACGATCTTTTATTCGATTGGTGGCAGTGCGTCATTTCTACTGTATTCGAAATCTTTCCGGAAAAGAGAGAGATTATAAAATTGTGTGCCGCACTGTTGTTGAGAGAGAGTGTTATTGTTGATAGTAAAAGAGTTGCTGTGAAAGTTGTTGAGTTGAGTTGAGAATTGTATGCAGTTGTTGATGTGTGCTGAATAAAAGTGGAAAACTTCATACGTCGACTTTGTGACTTGTATGCTGCTTGAGCAGGCTGTGTGAATAAACGAATCTGAGTTACACAACTATCAGGAATTCAAGCATCGGGGCTGAATCAGATACTGATAGAAAACACCATCATCAAACTGAGTGTAACACTGGAGCTAAACCTTTAACTTTAAAAAGTCCGGTCGCGGGTCACGTGGGACTATACTGAGGGGTGGGGCTTGGGGTCGCGTGGTCAGTGGCAAGTGGGGAGGATTACCGCGAGCAGGGGCCACAGACTAAAGAGTCCGCTTGTGACAAATAGCACCACTTCTAATGTCATCCTTCTCGTCCTCGTCTACCACTTCCTCCTCATCATCAGCAGCAGCATTACCACCATCGCCGATCATCTGGGAGGCTGAATTTAAAGTGAGCACACGTGCGTGTAGTTGTCGCCACGATGTTACAGCTCATTTAAAATGACAGTCAAACTTCGTGTATCCCCCGTTGGGGTGCCTGGGGTTTCAGTATAAATAGTATCCCCACTTTCTGGAAATTTAGTGCTTTAAATTCCCTCTGTCGCTGTCTTTCTCCTTTGTTCTTTCTAATTCGTGATCTGTTCTATCAACCTGCTTTACTATTTTCTTCTTCGCTAGACCAGTCACCTACCTTTTTTCTTGAAAACTCTTTTCCGGGACAAGACTCCTCATTTGTGTGTGAGGTCTGTTGGATCAGCTTGGGAATATTGGACGCTTTCTGCCAGGTGGTCACTAGGGCTTCCTATGATTTTATTATTTAGCAATGTAGGCATTTTATATGTATGTGTTTTGTTGATATTTTATAATGATGTTTGTAGTCTATTTTGTTTTTTGTTGTAAACGGGGGTTCGATAAATTAGAGTATAGCCTCAGCGTCCCCTGCGTGGGATGTCTTTATTGTAAAGTGACTGACTGGTGGAGTGCCTTCAGTTTTACCACTAGGGTTGTTTCAGCAGATCTTTAATGCGGATCAGGGGTTGTCTGGTCCTGATTTGGCTCGGAAGAGTCCGCTGGACCTAAAGCAATAATCATGTAATGTAATATAAACTTCGTGCGCTTCTGTCAGATGTGCGTGTATGTGTGTGTATGTATGTGTGTGATTGTGTGTGTGCGTACGTGCGTGCGCGTGTGTGCGTGCGTGCGTCCGGGTGTATATGTGCGTGAGTGCTCTGATAGTGTCTTGAGACCTTTGAAAGCATAATTATTCTTGTCAGTCTCTATTCTGATAGTGTCTTTGTAGCAAATACAGACATATTTAAGGCCTATAACATGAAACGTAGCACGATTCATTGTTCAGCCACATAGATAAACATCAACACTATTTTAAAGCATCCTTAGCATTGCCCCTTTTTATTGCATTTGTTCTTCACTGGGTCTTGCGTGCTTAAGCTATTGCTCAGGTGAATGGGGTGGGGTTTTTGACACCCCTCTGCCTCATCAGTCGACCTGTTTCACACCTGAGTTCCTCCATAGCACACTGATCCGTCACCTAGGAGGACAGAAGGGAAAAGGCCAAATTATTGTGTGAGGCGTTAGCAAGATTTTTTAAAATGGTATTTATTTAAACAATTTTTTTCCTCTGTTAAATTTAAGACATCTTTGATTTTTGTTTGGTTTTAGTATAATAAAGAAGACGGATTGCATTGAGCAGTGTATGGAACATTGCATGAATGAAAATAACATTTAGCTGGAGAGTATTTCTCGCTACATAATTGTGGGCCAAAAAAAAAATACAACAACAAAGAAAAAAAGGTATTTAATTATGTATGTTCTCAGATTATTAGCGAATATTTAGTTAATTGATTTTTGGTTTGTCTTTAGCGTAGTCAGTTTAGTTTATTATACTGTATGGCTTTAAGGTAGGGTGATGGCTAGGTTAAAATACTGAGTAGTAGTATTATACTTTGTTATTGAATACATTCGTCTTCACCGGAAGACGAAATGAAAAAAGACGAGGAGATAAAACACAACATGTAAAATAAAAAATAAGTAAAGAGTTTTCAATTTACGAATTTTTTGTTAAAATGCTTCTCCAGGAGTTCCAAGCCAACTCACATAAACACCCCCAACCCCTCAGCTCTTTCTTTGCATCGCCTCCTGTTTAGCCTTTTTTTTTTTTAAACTAGGACAAGAGCGTCATTTCCGTTGACCACACGCATGCGCATTGTGCACTATTTTTGTTCTTTCTCTCTGAATGTTCCAGTATGATGCGACCACAGGCGCTTGTATCTGGACACGCGAGCGCCTATGCCTGTGACGCGTCTCCCTTTGGTTATTATATAGATAACCAAAGGGAGACGCGTCACAGGCATAGGCGCTCGCGTGTCCAGATACAAGCGTCTCCCTTTGGTTATTATAGATAACCAAAGGGAGACGCGTCACAGGCATAGGCGCTCGCGTGTCCAGATACAAGCGCCTGTGGATGCGACATATGGACACAGGGAAGGGGGTTTAGTAAAAAAAATAACCCTGATGACTCAACTCAACGAAATTTGCATTTTGTTTTGTTTGGGTTGCTTGCCTTTTGTGGAAGTCAGTTCGGCGAACGCTGCTGTTCTTCTGCCGTGCGCTATGAACCATGCTGGACATTTGACGCTGGTTATTGAAAACTGTTATTGCCACTGTGATGATATAAGCCTACTGCATGCATCCTTATATTAGTCGCCCTCTCCGGTTACAGGCTATATAAACATAATTATGTGATGCAATGAGTAACGCGCGTACACACACATACATACCCAGCCGAGGTTACACAGTATTATCATGACTTTCCCGAAACGCCACATACGTTGTGCTGACAATGGGTCATATTTCGTCCCCATTTTTAAGTACTTTGAAGTGTTCGAACCCTAACCCTAAACCTAACCCTAACCCAGCCCTAAACCTAACGGATCATTGTTCTGACGTCAAAACAAGTAAGCATGTCAATACAAGTTATGCAGATGTTCATTGATTTGTCCAGATAACACTGTGTAAGTGTGCCCACACACACACGCGCGCACAGTTACACTCATCACTCTCTTTTCCTCCCTCCCTCTCTCTCTCCTTCTATCTCGCGCGCACACACTCACACACACAACTGCATTTCTATCTCTTTCTTTCTTCCCCCCCCCCCTCTCTCTCTCTTTCTTTCTTTCTTTCCATCGCTTTCTCTCGTTCTTTCTTCCCCCCCCCCCTCTTTCTCTCTTTCTCTCTCTCCCTCCCTCTCTCTCTCTCTCTCTGTCTCTCTCTCTCCATGTTAAATTTGGTACCATTGAACTTCATAGATAATTATGCTGCGGAACTTCTGGTACTGGATACCTATAGCACGAACAATAAACAAAACGTCATACTATTACTACTGACTGACTCTTGAAATGTTGCAGTTATTGTCCAATGTTAAAAAGAAAAAAGAAAACAGAAAAAGAGATAGTTGAAAAGCCAGTGTACCATTTACCTGCAAATGTTCCACTTATCTCATCTTAATGAGAGAGAGAGAGAGAGAGAGAGAGAGAGAGAGAGAGAGAGAGAGAGTCTCATGTTACCTGTGCCACCTGCTGGTACAACTTTAAAGTATTACAATATGTCACGAACAGATGGAAAGGTGTTGACATAAATATTACTCTCTCGCTCTTCCAACAGCTTGGATGCATATATATACAAATTCTTATTGGCACGTAGGGACACTGTTACAACATAAAACATAACTATTATCTGGAGGTAGGCACGGGAGAGGGGGTGGGAATGTTGAAGTGGGAGTGCAGGTGTGTTTTTGAATTATGTGTGTGAGTGTAGGGGGGTTGAGAGTAGGGGATAGGGTGGGGGCAACTACGCCTCAGCAACATTATTGGTTGGAAAGATGGTCTTTTCATTGTTGGCTGAGGGTTACCTAAGCAACTGGATACCATATAATACAACACTATACACGCGCACACGGTTACCCACGAATGGTAATACTAACGAAAATTCACACGTACGCACGCACTGACTCACACACATACACACACACACACACACAAGCGTTTCCCTACACGGGAGAACATTACATTACATTACATGATTATTGCTTTAGGTCCAGCGGACTCTTCCGAGCCAAATCAGCAAATGAGAAAGACAGCGACAGTGGGAATTTAAAGCACTAAATTTCCAGAAAGTGGGGATACTATTTATACTGAAACCCCCGGCACACCAACGGGGGAAACACGGGAGAAGCAGACAACACAAATCCATACGATATATAGATATATAGATATAGATATACATAAATTGCAGAAAATGCCTACGTGCAAGCTTGGGATCGTGTTATCTATTGACAGAAAAACAAAAGGCCTACGCGCAGACTAAAACTAAAACAACAACAAACATAAAACAACCCCTACCAAACCAACATAATCATCATGCACATCAAATTTCTTTACGTCTTTGTATGTGCATTAGCGTGCTATATTATTGATTTTGATTCTTGACACTTTATTGTCCCTTTTAATCGCGAAATTCTGGGCCGGTCGCCTTATCTGGGGAAGGCATAGTCGCGCAGCCTGTGGCGCGCCCAAACCCAACCTACCTAATATTAATTGCGTTTTTGAAATTTTAATATTGTTATGCTTAATACATTTGGCGATTTACTGTATAAAATCATGTTAACCCTTTTTGGAATGCAAACTTGAAACTGTATTCGGTGTTTTTAATAAGAAGGAGAGACGGAGAGACGGAGAGAGGGGTAGGGAGAGGGTGAAAATGGGGAGAGTGCAATTTACGTATTTGACAATGTGTCGTGCATAATCGTAGTTTCGTTTGTGTTCGTTACAACACATTTTTTGCCTTTTATCTCTTGCAGAATTAAATGGCGGTAAAAGTTGTGTTTTTTTTTTTTAAATTATTATTTTTATTTAAATGTATTGATGCATATTTATGTTAAATTCTTAAATGTAGCGGTAGTGGGTTGTTACACGTTTAAATCTTAATTAACCCTTTTTTTCAATGCAAAAATAAAATCTCAGTAACGCATAATTAATTTAATCGTACCTCATATTTCAACATGAATGCATTAACTTTGTTGAAAGTGCATTAAGGTCGTTGAAAGGAATATAATTATGCATGGAAAACTATGGTACCTTCATCGCAGGGACTTAAAAAGATCCTGATGCTCATGCCTTAGACAGTTGAGTGCCAGCTACACAAATACACCCAGCATGCACTAAGTCCTTCCTCCCCCACCCCCGGTCGCCCAGGGTTGTGCTCAGTTGTCTTGCCGTCAGACGATGCATGCATCTGGGCGCATCGGGTGGTTTGAGTTTGAGCCTGTATCGGCAAGCAGCTCTTGAGCTGCAAAAACGCTGTATAAGAATAAATAAATAAATAAATAAATAAATAAATAAATAAATAAATAAATAAATACTGCAATTTTTGTTCCACCTACATTTTCATTACAAGTCTTTGTCTTCTAGGAAACAAGGAACGGCACATCGGTCTAAGTTCAGATGTTCACACCCCAACGCCAGCCTTTTAAAACCGATTTTAAATCCAGAAGGTTTATTTTGCTCCAAAAGAAAAAGAAGATCCGTTGGAGGGAGAGTGTGATGCAGAGAGAGAAAGAGAGAGAGAGAGGAGAGAGAGAGAGAGAGGATGAGAGAGAGAGAGAGAGAGAGAGAGAGAGAGAAAGAGCGAGAGAGAAAAAGAAAGAAAAGAGAGAGAGATAAAGAGAGAGAGAGAGAGAGAGAGAGGGAGATGATTTGAGAGAGAGAGATGGATGAGAGAGAGAGAATGTGAGAACAGTGAGTGGTGTGTGGAGCAGGCAGTCGATTTGTGTTGTGAACAACAGTATCAGATCTCATTTTGAGGCTACTCGTTTCAAATGTTTCAAATGGACTGTGTTGAATGTCGTGGACGCGATAATAATACTGCAGGTAGGTGGTTCAACAACCGATAGGGGTGGGTGGGAAATGGGGGAATGGGAAAAGGCGGCTAGGGGCATATCAGAAATCAGAAAAAGAAGAAAAAGAAAGAGTGTAAGGCGTGATGGTGTATATTATATGAGGGAGAGGCTGGAAAGAGAAGCACTTTGAACTATACATTATTATTGAAAAACAGAGGGAGAGAAAGAGACAAAGAGAGACAGTTTTAAAATGTCAGCCGGCGTCAGTGAAGCTGGTAACCGCACAACTGGCGTTTGCCCAGATTTTTCTTTAAAAACAAAAAACCACACACATCAACCTACAAAAAGTCAATGAGCTCTTGTATTGTAGAGAGAATGTCATTGTGCATTGAAATGACAATTGTTACAACAGGCAAAGTAATGCGTGCAAATTGCAGACTATCGTAATTTGTTTCAGTTGTTGGTGTTCAGTGATTTTTAAAAGAAAACAAAACAACAACCACAAACAGAACATAATGATAAGTAATGTAATATATGGATGTAAAGGGTGCCACAGGAAATAAATTCTCACGACGTTCCTTTCATATACAAGTTTTACAGGACTTCAACAACGCGATTTGACAGAAAGCATCTTTTTGTCTCCCATGCATGCAGTTTTGTTGAATATCAGTCCCCTATTCGCTATTGTGACGTGGGACTTTAATTTATCTAAACGAAATTTGTTGAATTTCTCATCTAGTATCAAGGTGTCTGTTTGGGCTTAAAAAGCCACATCATGCTATAGAAAAATTAGTGCATTCCTTTAATAGTAAATGAAAATAAAATCAATGAATGAGTGAACAAAAACTTGTAATATGTAATATCTCCACGCCCAAATATATGATCGTATGCCTGCTGTTGAAGTTTTCGAATTATACAAGATCAATCCGATGGTATGGCCAAGTCACCAGAGCATCAAGCCTAGCAAAAATCATCCTGCAAGGCACGGTGCAATGAGGCAGAAGAAGAGGGTAACAGAAAAAGAGTTGGGAAGACAACATTCGAGAATGGACTGGCTTGAAACTGAACGAAGCCATGAGGGTGGCTGAGGACAGAGAAAGATGGAGTACGCTGGTTAAACTATCATCTGTGGTGCCCCAACGACCTTTGAGTTACGGGATAGGACAGATAGGATAGGATAGGACAAGATCAATCAAAAGTGCATGCAATTCAGCAAAGTGGAAATGTTACAATACATAAATGTAATTAAACGTGTTTCTGTCTTTGTGCATGCGCCTGTCATCCACACCTAAATCTCAGGTGTCGCAAGTCAAGCGGGCCCAATGGACCTTTCGAGCAGAGCAAAGGTCCCGTGTTTTTATATCTTTCCCCTCTTCTCTCTCACTTTTCTGTTCGTCTCCTCTCTCTATCTCTTTTCCTTCTCCACTCTTTCTGTCTTTCTTTATGTTTATGGGTTCCCCCCTTCTACCCCTCCATCACTTTCTTTCTCTTCATATGTTCCTACCTTCCCTCCTTCCCCCTCACCCCCCCCCCCCCCCCCACTCAACCCAAACCTCTATCAGTCTCTTCCACGTGTTGACGATCGAGAGAGCTGTAGCGCACAGCGTCGGCTTGAAAGTCTAAACAGGATATTGGGATCAAGGGTTTTCATAGGTTTCAAGCTGCCGCAGCGGTCGTTATAACAGTTAGCTGACTGTCCTTTTTCGGAGGACCACCTTTGTGTATTTTGTTTTATTTCTACGATTTTTTTTTCTCTTAAATATTTTCTGCCTTTGTTCTTCGCGTTTTTAAAGTTTTCCAGTAAGATTTTGCTATCAATTCTTTAAAAGTGTTTTGAAGAAAAAAATATAAAAAAGGTAGGGTTTTTCCAATACAAAACTGACAATATTATTATGCATTTTCGATCACTTCGTCATGTTTTCCGATGACGTGATTCTGTTTTTTTGTATAAACCACGTATTTTTTTTAATAGATCTCAACGTACTATCAAATACATTGGCCTAGGAAGTTTAGGTTCTGTACAGTAGTTTCTCCCATCTGGAAGTTGTTTTCACCTTTTTTGGCCATACTGCGTAGAATAAAGTCTAGCAAAGAGAGGAACGCAAGCCTCCGCTTGTCTCAGCTACGCTGTGTGATTGGAGTTAGCCTGGAGATATTTTGCAAGGTTTGAAATTCTATGCGCCGCTTTGCTTAACCTACTCTTACGTTTGCCGCTACACCGAGCGTAAGGTTGTTGCAGGTGTGTGTCCTGATCTATACACTTTTTTTTTTGGTGCTTGGATCTCGTGCGTGGTCAGTGGCTTGAGCACGTAACTGAGTTAGAAAGTGCGCTATTTAAAAGGGGATTCTAACCACTTTTAAGTAAAGCCGGGGCCGGGTAGCTCAGTTGGTAAGAGCGTCTTGCTAGAAACCGAAAGGCCGCTGGTTCGAATCCCGGATTGGTCAACGTGTGATCATATTATTTTCCCCTTTACCAACAACTGGCCCGCTGGTGTCAGTATAAATCGGTCCAGTAGTCACCTATATGCGAAAGTGTCGTGTGACTATAATCTACAAACAACAACAACAACTTTTAAGTGCTGTACAAGGAGTACTAAAGACTAAAGTCTTTAGTTATGTACTCCTTGGTGCTGTATAATGTTGCTGTTGTGATACTGCATTATAATAATAGCAGGGCGAGTTATATTTAAATAAAAACAAGAACAGTATGTATCCTATTTTAAATAATGTGTGAACATAGCAGATGTCTACATTCTGTGCATCCAATACAAGCTATATATATGTTCATATTTATATATATACACATTGCTTAGGGTATAGAGCTTTTCTAAATTTATTTTCTTTTTCTCTTTTTTTTTAAATTAAAAAAAATGTCAACGTCCTGTATTGCGTTAGTAAGCGAACGGCTAGGTAAACAGTTTTTCAGATGTTCTTTGAGTCCCACGAAGAACAATTAATCTATACATTCAAATGCTATCCATTTACATGGCCACCATTTAGCTGTACTGCAATGAGGAGCGGGATCTGAGGATTCCATAGTTATTAATAAAATCAGTGACATTATTAGTTTTAGGTGCGAACTGTTCTGTCTCAACGGTTTTCCAGAGCGAAAAAATACGTTGCCTTCGCATATAACACTTATTTTTTTTAAATTCACATGCATAGCAATGTGCTCGCCGCTCCCTCCCCTACCCATCTCCTCCCACCTCCCTGCCCCCACTCTAGACACACCACATACAAACATACACACCACCACCATAAAAAGGGGGAGGTGGGGGAGGGAAGAAAGAAATTCAAGATTTTAGCAAATCTGTGCGTCCAAAATAGTCCAAAAAACGACAACAATTTTTTTTAATCCCCGTCCTTCAGTCAGTCTGTCCGTCCGTCAGTCTGTCTGCCGTCCGACGTCTGTCTGTGCAAAACTTGCAAGTGGATTAAGATCTCAGAACCTATTTCAGCTATCACAACCAAACTTGGTAAGATGGTGTATATCCGCGAGACCTCATAAATGATCAGTGAATGAATGACTTCACTTCAAGGTCAAGATTACAGAATCAACAAATGTAAGTAAAAAAAATGACAATTTTTCACAAAACTTCAATTTTTTCTCTAAGTTATTAATATTGAACTTATGATTCTTGGATGCGTGATAGAAATCAATGCGACACACATCCAATGCACATTTGGACAACCTCACTCCAAGGTCAAGGTCACTGGAGCTGTGCAAAGTCAATATAGGTACTTTGAAGTGTCCTTGACCCTAATTTATGAAATATAAAGTTAAAACTTGTTGTATTAATCTTTCATACATGTTCCGTTTTTTAGTTGATCTTGGAGGTCAAGGACATTTTTGGCCTTGCAAAACATACAAGAAAAGGTCGTTGTACAGTGGCATGGCTTTTTATTTAACCCATAATGTGCAACAATATTGATCAGGCATGCATGAGAGGTCACGTGAAGGTCACGATCATCCCAAGATCAAGGTTACTGAAGGTCAAGGTCATCCCAAGATCATTGTTTTTTGGGGTATAATACAACTTTTGCTATAGTTTATTTCATATTACGTGATTTTTTTGGAGCCGTAGGCTCGGGTCATCTCAAGGTCAAGAGCATAGAAAGATCAAAGTCGGTATTTCTTTGCATTTTAATGCCACTATTTCTTTTTTATTTTTCTGGACAGTCATTTTCATGTTAAATATTGCAAGTACCACAAGGAGCATGTGAATCATACGGGCTTTGCCCTTCTAGTTCCCCATTTTTTCCCCCAAGAGTCCGCACGTCCAGGCCAGACAATTAACTGCTTCTCGGTCTAGCTGCTTCAGCCATTAGAAATGTGTCAACTAAGATTGACGGTCTGCACTGATCGAATGATATTCTTTCTTGTTACTGTCAGCGCCGCAAATCTATTATGCACTAGCACTTACAGAGGAAGAACACAGTCACTAAAGTGTTGACGGCTGTGGAACAGTGCTACGGAGCTTAAAGTATTGTTTCGTTCACTGTTTTAAATTTGCATGTTCCCCCTCTACCCCCCCCCCCCCACTCCTCCACTGTTTAGTGTTCCTCTCCAGCTTTCCTCCCTCCCTCCCTCCCCCACACCCACCCCCTCCCAACCCCACTCACCCTGCATGTATTCCTCTCCAGCTTTCCTCCCTCCCTCCCTCCCCCACACCCACCCCCTCCCACCCCCACTCACCCTGCATGTATTCTGTCTTTCTTACACAGTTACAGTTGTGTATTTGAGAATACTGAGCTTTAAAAAAAAAAAGAACTTTTGGTCCGAATGAAAACCCAAACCAAAATATTGCAAGAAGACTTTCTTTCATTTTTCTTTCTTTCTTTCTTTCTTTTTTTTTTTTTTTGGGGGGGGGGGGGGGAATAGGGGGGGAGCAGGGAGTGCGGAGGCGGGGAGAGGGGGCCACTATGAGCAGGTGAAAATTGGTTATGAGATGTTGCATTAGCAATAACCTACTTTTTTTTTCCAATGCTGCAATCAGTCAAAACCCTAACCCTAACCCTAACTTCAGTGATCCTAAGTAACTGGTCAGGCTTCAAAATGAGAGTCTTAGTAAACTTCCTTATCTCAATGTATTTGGTAACTTTCAGTAACCCGGATATTTGCTCAAGCTTCAACATTTAGGATAACTCTTAACAAATTTCCCTGTTCAAAGCTTCATACGACTAAAACAGCGCAAATCGTTCGTTCAGCGAGCTCAGCGCTACTGGACAATTTTTTTTGTACCCGACTTGCACCTGGCCTACAGTGTCGCCTTGTTTTAACCAGTTTCCTGTAAGGCTTTTGGCTGTGGTTGACTGTTTTTTTACACTCCAGTGACACAGGTTGTGACTGTGGTTGCCTGTTCTGTTGGGGGTGTTGACGTTGTTGTTTACTGCCCAAGATGGTGAAGAAGGTAGGCTATACACTATTATACACATTATACACATTATACACATTATACACTATAGTTTGCAGCAACACGCTATGTAGTTTGTAAGCTTCGTGTTTGTATTATTTAAGTATCTACCATCGTTAGCATTTTTTGCGTTCAGGTACGCAGTTTAATATTGTTGGTGTTGGGGGTATTTACATAGCGAATAAAACTGATGTCAGTTTTTAAAGTGCACTATTACAGTATCACCGTAATGAGATTTGATGGTGGGAGTGGCGGCTGCGACGACGACGAGGTCGATGATGATGATGATGATGATGATGGTGATGGTTGTTAATGACAATGACGAGCGTTGTGGCCAAGTGGGCTAAGGCGGGACTAACTTGCCTTGTCCACAGGCCAGAAACCAATGGCGCCTGACAGGTGTGGGTTCGATCCAGCTTCTGGGCGTTATGTTTCTCCGAATATTATTTACTTTCAACTCGGGCAACGTCTCGGGGGGTTTCTCCGGGTACTCCGGTTTGCTCCCCCAGCAAAATTTCAAAATCACAACTAATGGTAGGTAGGTTGGGTTTGGGCGCGCCACAGGCTGCGACTACGCTTTCCCCAGGGGAGGCGGCCCAGAATTTCCCTATGAAAAAAGGGACAATAAGGTAAATAAATTATTATTTGTTATTA
The DNA here is from genome assembly GCA_036898135.1 of Oncomelania hupensis. Taxonomy (NCBI): domain Eukaryota; kingdom Metazoa; phylum Mollusca; class Gastropoda; order Littorinimorpha; family Pomatiopsidae; genus Oncomelania; species Oncomelania hupensis. The sequence continues at coordinate 18,425,432 of CM072516.1, forward strand.
TATTTGTGTATATCTTTTGTAATTCATTTGTATGTTGTTTATGATTATGCTTTCCTTATCATTGTTATTGTTCTTGTGTTGATGGCAATGTATTTGTATCTCAATTTAATTATGTAATTATTCCGCCTAAACTGACACAGATTATTGTAACTTATCCAGGTATGCACTCACTTAAGCTTTGCCTTTTGTGTATTCCTGTTACTGTATTTATGTATTTGTCAGATCAGAAAATTTAACTGAATAAACCATTGTTTAAACCAAGGTAAATAAAATAAAATAAAATAAAAATAAATAGTGATGACGATCAGGTGATGATAATGGTGGTGGTGGCTATGGTGGCGGTAACGGCGGTGGTATTGTTGTTTGGTATTATGATGATGAAAGTCTTGTGGTTATGTTGATGGGTGCTAACTTGCTGATAATGGTCAGTGATGAATGTTGTTTTGTTATTAATAATAACAACAGTAATGATGGTGATGACTTACACTTTGACGTCGGCGATGGAGATGATAATAATGTGGATAATAAGGAGGCAAATCTTTCTGGTACTGTGAAGATCGTAGGTTATGTCTTTGTATTTCATTTCCTGGGGATTTCTAAGATGAATCCAAATGTCCAAAAAATATATAGTTTATTGAGGTCATATAACACGTTGACAGAGTGGTGTTTTCTTATTTCCATCCTTTGGCCGAAAATGTTTTAGATTTCAACACTATCACACCTTAAGAGTCAGCTCCGAGTATCAGAGACTGCTGCATGCGGCATTCGCCTGAATCAGTATTACAAACATATGCTTGGTAGAGATCTCTTGACACCCTCGGTTTGTTCAGTTAGCATATTTTCGATCCAATGGCGGTAGTTAGAGGTATCCCGCTGTTAATTCTACAGTTCGGAATGTTTCCTTTGTATACAAATCGCGCCTTGTCCCTGTATTATTCTTTGTAAATCTCAAGTATTGTTGATCGTTGTGTTTTGCGTCTTGGTTTGTATATTTTACGTTGTGTGTCACCGTTTCCACATCAAGACTCAATGAAAAAGGTTAAAAACATTTAACAACGATGTTTATCATGTCCTTGGTTTCATTGTATCTTGGCGTTGGAATGTTTTCGTAGTAAAACTTTGTCGAAGGTGCGCTCTGACCATTATTAGCTTTGTATTTTTAAAGCGACTGATAGTGATACCCTAACCATTTCACTTTCAGAAGTATCAATAATCAACGAAAGTCACGTATTTGTGGTAGTTTGCAGTGGGATGGGCATTAATGTTATATTTAGCTCTGTATTTTGAAAGCTTCATAGCTGTGTTTGGTTTTAATGACGAATAATTATCTCTATATATAAATTGTTTAGCGGGAAGTCCTTCTTCGCCTCTACTGTAAAGTTTGTCCGGTATGGACGCTGATCTGTGCAGGTGCTGGGTGCTGCGGATCGGCCTGCTGTGCGCTCAAAACCCGCGAAATCGTTATAGCCGACATTTCCTTACCGAACGTTTAACCGTTTCTGAGATAAATAAATAAACAAAATGTCCACAAACTGCAATAGCCTCATTCCGCGCGCTTCGGATTCAACCCGTGTCAAGAACACCGCAAATTTTGTTTTATTTCCATTCAAAACACTTTTGCACTCATGTCACCAATCTTACAGCTGAAGGTTACCTGTTCACTTTCTTTTTCATCCATACTTATATGCGCACAAAAATTCATTCCCAAACAATCTTGCAAGAATCCCATTCAAGCGCCAAACGTGACGTCACATATAACTTTGCAGACGACTTTGGACAACAGCGTCGGCTGTAAGTGTAAGTACATTGCAATAAATATCATGCCTAATATGTCCAACTCACCAAAGTTAGAGGGAGAGGATGCCTTTGTACCATGGCAGTACATTACGATTAATTTCAGTGCATTGCATGCTCATGTAACCAAGCCCACCCCTTCAAACGACCAGTCCCATGAAGCTTATTCATATGTGCATTGTACTTTTTTTTTTATTCCTATGTGCAGCGCTTAGGCCAAAGAAAAAAAATTGTCCGTTTACGGTCACCTGACCGACCCTGTACATTTTGCACCAACCCTAATTTTTTTTCTTCCAAAAACATAAAAATAAAATAATAAATGAAGATACTTTTACAAGCCAAGGCAAAATCGTCCAAATGAAACTCGCAGACAACAGTTGTCTCTCTGTCTACATTTTAAACAGCAACCTGTGTACCCTGGCTTGCCAGGGTACAAAACCACTAGTTTTGGATAAAGTTGATACACGTTCTGGTTGTGTGGAATTGTAGACGAATGTCAGTGCAGTTGACTTTGTGAAACGCAATATATTGTAAGCAAAAGTCATTTTTTTAATTGGTTTGACTGGTTGGTGTGCAAACAAAGTGTAATAGTACAATTATGGGACGCACGTATGGGTGTAATCAAGATGCAATGCAATGCAAATCTTGCAGGACGCAGACGCACAGATGGGAAAATATGCTTTAACTGTTGTTTGATTATGTTATGAAATGCATTTTTCACGCAGATTCAATAACCAAGAAGCGGACGTTTTTTGAAATCTAAATTAACCACACAAAACATTATTGGTGTCGTTATTGTTATTATTATTATTATTATTATTATTATTATTATTATTATTATTATTATTATTATTATTGTTGTTGTTGTTGTTGTTGTTGTTGTTGTTGTTGTTGTCGTTGTTTTTGTTTTGATAGTTTAAAAAGGAATTTTCGTAAATTTCGTTTCCTATATTGTCCATGTTGTTTTAGCTAAGTTCGTGTTTGCATTGTCTTTTTGTTTTTCTTTGTAGAGGAAGATAACAAAGGCTAAACAACCCACTCATTAATATCCCTTTAGGCAAACGACATTAATTATTATGATGTCGTGACTCGTGACATAAGAATTATGGGAATGTGTGTTGGGGATGTGTGTGGTGTGGTATGGTGTGTGTGTGTGTGTGCGTGAGAGAGAGAGAGAGAGAGAGAGAGAAAGAGAGAGACGGAGATAGGGGGAATGGAGAGAGCGCAAAAATAATAAGCATAACATAGTCTATAGCACATCATGTGCGTGTTTGTGCAGTTCAAGCTGTTTGCATGACATTTGGAAAATGCACGAGCGCATATCTATAAGCGTGGCATCGTTAAAAGTTGCAATTACTGTCATTTAGCGTGACATGTAAAACTAACAGCAATGTCTGGACTTTTGACGATCACAGCTCTCACATGAAAAACCGGTTTTTCACCTCATTGAAAAACGCACTTACTATTTTATGCGTTGGTGCATGATGCTCCTAGAATTTTGGCTGAGAACTCGGGTTCTTGGAATCTTCTCGTTGCTGTGGCGACTGTGTTACATCTCACCATAGTCTGTGATCTCACACTCAGAGTCTCTGCTTTGACATTGTGATAATATCTTGGTGTGGCGCAGACTGAGAGACGTATTTGCCTGGACTGTACGAGACTTAATGTTGACTACACAGTTGGAAGGTATCACTGACATTATTTCTGATGCTTCCCTTTGGTTTACTATGGCGGCCTACTAGCGCCAAAACCTGATAATTACAATTATCATGTGATAATTGCAAATATCATGGGATAATTACAATTATCAAGAGATAATTACAATTATCATTGAAACTTACAAATATGTTCGTGTGATCATGTTTAATTTTCAGTTTTGGCTCTATCAATCCGCCTGGAAATGCGCCAAAACTGAAAATTGTAATTATCATATGATAATTACAATTTTCACTTCATAATTATATTTTTCACGTGATCATGCTTAATTCTGGTAAGGCGGCTTACTAGCGTCAAAACCTGCAAAACTTCCATCCATCAGTCATAATTGTAATTAACACGTGTTCTGTGTAATTCACAGAGATACCGGTAATTCACAGTGTTAATTACTAATTTTCATTTTTGGCCACGCTTTACTAGGGCCAAAACCCCAGGCGTGCTGGGAACAGTGCCGCTGCCGCGCATGCGCATCGCGTATCGGGCCGCGCATGCTCATCTTGATATTTATAATTTTCAGTGATAATTGTAATTATCGCTTCATAATTGTAATTATCTCTTGATAATTGTAATTATCTCATGATATTTGTAATTATCAGGTTTTGGCGCTAGGAAAGCATGGCAAATACTGATAATTATTAATTAACACTGCGGATTACCGATATCTCTTACACAGAACACGTGATAATTTTAATTATCTCGTGATAATGGTAACTCACGGTTTTGGCGCTAGTAGGCCGTCGCAGTTTACTTTGATTTGATTCTTGCTTGGACAATCAAGGAAAATGAAACGGGGAAAAGGGGGGGGGGAGAGAGAAAGAAGGAAGAGGAAGGAGAAAAAGAAAGTATCCAAAGTTGAGAATGAGAGATGTGTGCATTGTACAGCCATATATATATATATATATATATATATATATATATATATATATATATATATATATATATATATATATATATATATATATATATATATATATATATATATATATATATATATATATATATATATATATATATATATATATATATATATATATATATATATATATATATGGATGTATGTGTGTATGCATTTATTTTCCACGGACCAGAATCGTTATCGCATACTTCATTTTTGACGTTTTTAATCGTCTTCGTGTGCTTTCATTCTTTATCATCTGTCTGTCTATACAATTGCCTGTTGTTTGGGCGATCTTTTGGAAACAGTGCGATCTTTTTCCCCTTGATGCGTTTTACTGGGTGTAGGGTTAGAATAGCATTCAAGGTAATAGGCGGGTGTTGTTTTTTCTCCATAAAGGCGCTGGCGTGTTACTGTAAGGGATAAGTGCGCAGTCAGAGTAATATTACATTACACCATATAAATGGAGACAAGCGGTGCAAAGGAAGAAAGCCTTGTTCATGAGTTTGGCTTGTGTGCCTTACAGTTTAACATTGGCGTTAACCAGCATCCGATATTGCTTTAGAGTACTTGATTTTCTATTTATCAACGCTTAAAAATGCACGAGCGTATGCACAAACCGATAATACGCACGGGTACGCACCTACACATCCAGAATGCACAAGCACACACATACACATCAAGAGTACAAACGCAATCAATCACACTCACACACAGACGCACGCACGCACACACACGCACGCACACACACGTACGCTCGCGCGCGCTCACACAAACACACACACACACACACACACACACACACATTCAGATATGTTTTCGCCAGAACGCTGCAAAATAAATCACTTCTTAGTTCTTAGTTTGTGTTATTGGTCTAAAAGGATATTAATAAGTTATCTAAATGCTTTTGTACTCAGGACTGCTCTTGATTAAAAGAAAATGAAAACTTTATTTAAAGTGTATCATCACATTATACTAGTAATAATGTAACTTCTGTTCTGCTATTGAAAACAAAACAACTAATTTTTTGCTATCCTCGTGGACTGAGGGAATGACTGGAAAGAGTTATCTCCCGTCCTCTGCTACCTATCCTATCCTATCCCGTAACTCGAAGGTCGTTGGGGCACCACAGATTATCGTTTAACCAGCGTACTCCATCTTTCTCTTTGCTCATCAATCCTCATGGCTCAGTTCAAGCCAGTCCGTTCTCGAATATTGTCCTCTTACCTCTTTTTCTGTCTCCCTCTTCTTCTGCCTCCTTGCTCCGTGCCTTTCAGATTGTCTTTGCAAGGCCTGGTGCTCTGGTGACGTAGCCATACTATCGGAGTTTCTTCACCACTGTGAGCATATCATCGTGTTGTCCAAAGGCTTGTGTGGTGGTCTGTCGGACTTCGTTGTTGGTGATGTGCTGGGTATAGGAAATGCCCAGAAGTCTTCTGTAGCGCCTCATCTCCATGCTTTGTATTCTTCGTTTTAGATCTGCTATGAGGGTCCATGTTTTGCAAGCGTATAGGAAGATGGAGTTGACAAGTGAGCGCAGCAGCCTTACCTTGGAATGTAGCCCGATGGTCCTTTCTTTCCAAATGGGCTTCAACCTTTTCAGTGCTGCAGTTATTTGTGCGATCCTGGAGAGGACTTACTGTCGGGACCCATTGTCTGATACAAGCTCCTAAATATTTGAAGCTATGCACTGTGTTGAGGGATTGGCCTTGGACTTTGATGTCCGTGTTGATTCCATTGCATTGGTGTTGTTGGTCATCATTTTGGTCTTCTCTGCACTTATTTCCATTCCATATGCTCTGATCTGGAGTTGGTCAAGGCTTTGTACCAGCTGTTCAAGTTCTTGTTCCTCTCCAGCCAAACCCATCAATGTCATCCTCAAAACGGAGGTTGGAGATTGCTCTACCCCCTATGCTGACTGTGCCTTCGTGATATGCAAGGGCATCTGACATGATTTCACTAGTGAAATATCGCCATACATTCCTCAAAAACTGTAAATGTGTGAGTGATTTATTTCAATATAACGCGCACTATTGTACTAAAGCATCCCGGAAATATTTGTCTATACTCTTACAACAAACAGTAACACTGTTTTGTTACCATAAGTTTTTTATATTATTATTAACATGTATAACAGTACAGGGCAAGGCAAGGCAAGGCAAAGGCAAGGCAAGGCAAAGGCAAGGCAAGTTTATTCCGTAAAAAAACCCATTAAGGGCACATGGACATGGTAAAAATGATATACACAAACATGCAAAATAAGTAATATAACATTTTATTCTTTTTTAAATTAAAACTATTTATGTACATAGACGGCTTGCGGGGGTGGGGGTGAGGGGAAAGGATTGAGTGGGGAAAAAAAGAAGAAATTGATTGGGGATAGCAACTATGAATCATAACTAACAATACAATTCAATCTAAACATATCAATGACAAACTACTGAACTTGCTTTTGTTACACACAACCTGTAAATATCAGAACTAGAATAATTTTTGACATGGGATAAAAACGTTACAATTGTTTAATTATTAATTTTGTTAGACTTACAAGCTTTAATAATACTGACTTTTTATTACGTGACAATAATTCTTGAAATTTAATGGCATTGGGATATTTATAATAATATATAAGTTTAATAATTCCCTTCTCAAGTTGCCAAAATGTGAACACAAAAATAAATAATGAAACTCATCACCAACATCGCCACTAATACATTTTTGACATACACGTTCGTGTCTAGAAATGTTAAAATATCTGCCTCTCTGCACTGGCATTCTGTGGTTAAGTGTCCTAAACTTTAGAACAGACATTGCAAGATTTGTTGGTAGAACATGCAAATATTTTTTTAAAATTCAAAATGTAGCTTAAACATTCCATAATTATAGCAAAGAAAGTACAGCTACGCAAAGAAGGTTCATTTCGACTCTTACTGCGAAACGGAAGTTGCGAGCGCCCCCCAGCGATTCCCGTGATAAATGATTCCAAGGGCGATAATTTGTTCTTAGCGCTATGTAAACAAACCGCTTCAGTAGATTATGTTCCGGACACTCGCTTGCTTAAATCAAAGAAGAATGAAGAAATGTGTTGTTTTTTTCATAAGTGTTACTAAACTACAAAATAACAGCAGTAAGCTGCTTAATGCATTTATCAGCATTATAATGAGAAAAGCAAAGATGTTTTAGTATTTCCTTCGTAAGTTTTCTTATTTTAATACATTCCATTTCGTTGAACTTGGCGTGTACAGATGTCTTGTAAAGAAAAACTAAAAAAAAAAAAGAAGTAATTTTTAAGCAAATAATTCTTCATAAATGCATCTAAGAATAAAAATCCAAGAGCAAAAACTATTAATTCTTATCCTTTTAATGTATAATGCTACTAGTTAATTGTCTAGTATTATCAGATTTTGTTGTTGTTGTTGCATGTGAAATGTATGCAGAAAAAATACCAAATGTGATTTTTTAAATCTTTCAAATGTAAAATACCATTTTCTGTGTGACTGTATTCCCTTTCCATTACATTTGGTTTAAGCAGACAGGAAAAGGGTTAATTGTATTTGTTTTGTCTTGCAAAACTTCTGTTTCTTTGTAGGTATGTCTTAATCTTGCTAAACAAAAAGTAAACAACAGATTTAATTATAAAAACCTAACATTCTTACCCTTTACATTATTTTAAACATACATTTATTGAGATGACAGTGCTTTACAAAAATGATAATTGCTGAAGTTTCCTTTATATGAGAGAGAGAGAGAGAGAGAGAGAGAGAGAGTCATCATTGTTGCTTTTTGTTGCTATAATATTCATATTAAATGTCAGAAAAAGAAACTCAAATGTTTGAAGCTATTTTTTTCAGCTTTTATAAATGCATGATGGTTTAACAATAAAGTAACATAATTGATGCAGCCTGCTGCAATGTACAGATCTAATATTATAAATGACTACAAATATTTCTTATTTGACTATTTTTATTGTTGCACTTTTTGGTCTTATCTAGGTGCAATTTCCAATGTAATGATTCATGCAAAAAAAATAATGCTTTTAAACGTTAAATGTGTTTTCTTTAAAAGCTTCACTGTTCACTCTTCTTGTTGCATTGCTTTATTTCTCTACTTCTATAGTCTTGATGTCTGTTGGTTTATATATTATTTATTTCTTCAGAATACATATAAAATATATACATCACAAGCAGCAGGGACAAGCAACAAGCATGCTTATATAAGCCTATCCCTGTGCGAGTTTATTTCAGAGTTAAATTTGGCAGAAGAATATTAACATTGTGCAATATATACATATACACATACACACACATGTCTGTTCTTTTTCTTTAGTCTATCTTAACCTATCAAATTTCCTTTTGCAACTACAGTTCTATTATAGAGATAGCCTATATTAAACCATAATGATGATGATGATGATGATGATGATGATGAAAATGATGATGATAAACAGTAGGCCTAATAATTTATAGGCTTATTTACACAGTTGATCGAAAGCAGTAAATATAATTTTAAGATGAGAGCCTAACAGTAGGTTAGCAGCGATTAAAATCAGAAGTGCAGTGTAAATGAGATAAACAGTAGATTGGAACACAGTTATTAACTGGAAATGCTAAATCAAGCAATGTTCAGAAAAGCTATTACCGGTATTCAAGCTTACTTTTGGGTTTGAGTTTTGACGGATCTAGGATGAGTACAGGCCGAGTACAGGCCTACTGAATCATCAGCATTGGTACGGTAATTTAATCGGCTGAATTCATAATTCAAGCAACTTGTTGGCAAGCTGTATTTACATTATTAAAACCAGAAACTTATTAACTTACTTTCAAAAAAAAAAAAAGCAGAATCGCTTGTTAATTTAAGCAAGCGAGTGTCCGGAACATAATCTACTGAAGCGGTTTGTTTACATAGCGCTAAGAACAAATTATCGCCCTTGGAATCATTTATCACGGGAATCGCTGGGGGGCGCTACGAGTGGCTACGTTTTGTAACTTTATATAGGCACTCGGCGAGATGAACCTTCTTTGCGTAGCTGTACTTTCTTTGATTATAGTTAAATACATTATTATTTATTTCCTCGAACCAGCCTTGAATGAACTGATCATGTAGGCGGTGTTGTTTAATTGTTTACTTAAAAACTGAACCAGAAGGCAAAACAGCCATTTTAGAACTAGTTTTGGCAAAAAATTATATTTCAAACTGACCGACACAGTCATGTTCCTTTCCATTTCCGTTGCCAACAAGCCTAACTGCGAATTCTTTTTGTCGCTAGTGACCAATCATCTATTAGAACTGTTAGTTGGCATGCATGCGTCATTTGCACTTATTTCCACGTAACAGTTCAAGTTGCTTACGTCATCTTTTCTCCTACTTTTACTGGTAATAGTAGTCAAGGGTTTGCAACTAATGACTATAGAATTCAGGTTAGGTCACTATTGCGCGATATTCTTATGTTAATTGTTAATGAGGTGTAACGACCGACTTGGAAATTTTGTAAGTGTGGGGCCATCGGGCATGAGGTTGTAAGATCGCCCCCCCCCCCCCTCTCTCTCTCTCTCTCTCTCTCTCTCTCTCTCTTCTCTCTCTCTCTCTCTCTCTCTCTCTCTCTCTCTCTCTCTCTCTCTCTCTCTCTCTCTCTCTCTCTCTCTTTCTTTCTTTCCCGTTTCCTCCCTCCCTCAACACTCCCTCTAACACTCTCTTAATTAATGTCATTCTTTTTTCTTTTTTTTAAAATCTCTCTGACGTTCTCCCATTCTATAACTGTAGATTATAGTCACACGACACCGAAGCGACTACTGGTCACATTATTCTGACACCAGCGAACCAGTTGAAGGCAAAGGGAAAATAATATGGTCACACATTGGCCAATCCGGGATTCGAACCAGGTACCTTTCGGTTACTAGTAAGACGCTCTACCAACTGAGCTACCCGGCCCCATTCTCTTTCCTAGTTTACCTACTACCTTTCCCCCGCCCCCTTCCTTAACCCCTCCCTCACTTAACATCGTTACAAAATAGCCTTGCCAACGTCATTTATCCCTCACTAGTAATCATCAGGTTCGTATTATCTGTCGAATTATCTGCTCCCATCCAGGTATCTGTCCTAAGGTAGTATTCCTGGTAATGTCATTCAAGCGAACGTGGCCGTTGCCTGTAAATGTGTTGACATCTTCGTGACACTTTTTATGCGGCTACAACTTTTGAACCGTTTAACCCTCAGGTCCTGTTGGACACCAAGGTCAGGAAATAAATAGCCTGTGGTCAATTGGTTAATTTTTGACAGACATAGATCTATAACCTATGAGCTTTGTGACAGCGTGGTCTACGACCTCCGAGTTACGGGATAGGATAGGTCTAAGGCAGGAGTACCTAACCAATGGCGCCTGACAGGTGTGGAATCAATCGGCCTCTGGGCGTTAAGCTTCTCCGAATATTATTTACTTTCGACTTGGGCAACCTCTCGGAGGTTTTCTCCGGGTACTCCGGTTTGCTCCCCCAGCAAAATTTCAAAACACATAGGCTGTTCGGTAGGTTGGGTTTGGGCGCGCCACCGGCTGCGACTACGCCTTCCCCCAGGAGAGGCGGCGCAGAATTTCCAGATAAAAAGAGACAATGAAGTGTCAAAAATCAATCATAGTCCCCTGTACGCTATGTGTCCGGGGACTTTAATCTACACAACGTAACGTAATAAAAAAATCAAATCAAATGAACCCGTTGAGTTTTTGACATACATAATTAATTTATCACACATAATTATAGCCTAAAGGAAAATTAGTTGTTGTTTTTTTTAAATACACTTTTAAAAATGTTGTGGATTAGTTGATATTGCCAGCCGTACACTGAGTTTCAGAATCTGATAATTGCTGTGATTGTGTGTACCTATTAATGTTGGCCTTATAAGTTCATCCTGTTTGTTTACAAAGCTCGCGTGTCATGATGTAGTGTACATATTCTGCAGTTCAGGTGCTTAAGCACACACAAAATTACAATTATGGCCATTGTCTCGAGGATAAATTGCCTTCATATCAGGCCAGGCGGACATGCATTCACATGCATTCACTGATATGGTTGTAATAATAATAATAATAATAATAATAATAATAATAATAATAATAATAATAATAATAATAATAATAATAATAATAATAATAATAATGTTCGTCATTTGTAAGGCGCCTTAGCCTAAGGATCAAGGCGCTGGCCGATACAGAATCTAACTCAAACTGCCCGAGACGCCCACCCGCAGCCTTTGGGCGCATGATCTGACGCCCGGACAACTGAGCACAATCCTGGGCAGCCAGGGATGGGGGAGAAGGACCAAGTGCATGCTGGGTGTGTTCTTGTTACCGGCACTCACCCGTCTAGGGCATGAGCGTCAGGATCTTTAAAGTCCGTTATGATGGAATGTATGCGACACACAGACTAGACCTCGGTTTATACTCTCATTCGAAGGAGTAGGAAAACAGGAGCAAATTGTCTATCCCAGGGATACAACACAATGGCTCGCCAGGGCTCGAACCCGGGACCTTTAGATCCGCAAGCCGAAGCACTACCATTAGACCACAGTGCCTGGTTGTAGTATGTTGTATGGTCGTTGTTGTTGTTGTTGCATCAATTTTTATTCATCAGATTAACATAAGTTGTACTGATAAGTAAGATGAGAAGTTGTATGGTCAAACTTTGACGATTGAATATTATAGGCATTGAATATCTTTATGACGAATTTCCTATTGAAAGGGATCTACTATCACTTCAAACCTTTAAGCTATGCCTGACTATCGCCTCACACACACACACACGCACCCACACACACGCACCCACACACCCCCCCCCCCCCACACACACAAACACACCCACACACTAACTCACTCACACACAAAAGGAAATAATAAATATTGCATTGTTGCAATGACTCATTTATTTCCCGTTGATGACATTGAAATGATGACATACTATAGATAATGCCTTTGCTGCTTCTACACTTTAAGATTTCTTTGCCTCAGCCTCTTCGTGACACCCCTACTCTAACCTATTGAAATCTAGCCTTCTTTATCGTTATCATCGTTGTCGTCGTCATCATCATCATCATCATTGTTGGTGTGTTTGGCTGTTGGAGTGTCTGTGCCGGTGTTGTGGTGTGGTGTTTTTAGTGGTGGTTGTAGCTTTTCGCTCCATGGCGTTTTAATGTAACTGCACGTTTCTGTTTCTGTGTGGAATGCACTGATGATTTAACTGTGCTTTGTATTTTATTGTATTGTATTTTATGAAATATGTACGTGTCGTTTTATTTATAGTTTTGATACCTTTATGTGGTGTGTGTGTGTGTGTGTGTGTGTGTGTGCGCGCGTGCGTCTATTTATGAGTCAGACACAGAGAGAGAGAAACAGAGAAACAGAGAGAGAGAGAGAGAGGAAAGGGAGAGGGAGAGAGAGAGGAAAGGGAGAGGGAGAGAGAGAGAGAGTCTGAGAGAGAGAGAGAGAGAAAGAGAGAGAGAGAGAGAGAGAGAGAGAGAGAGAGAGAGTTAGTTTAACCATGGAAGTACAAATAGTGTGGTGTTTGATACTTTTGTACACTTTGTTTTTTGTTGTTGCTGTTATTTTTTTATTTTTTTGGCTGTAACTGCGCTTTGAGCTTCTCCTGAGGGAAAGGCGAAGATTTTTTTTAAACGAAAAAAGTTATTATTATTATTATTATTATTATTATTATTATTATTATTATTATTATTATTATTATTATTATTATTAATTTTATTATTATTATTATTATTATTATTATGTGTGATGTTTCCCTTAAGCTGAAAGGTGACACGTTTTCTTAAGTACACTTAACTAGGAAAGGGGTTCTTACAATTTTTAATATAATGTTAATCCAGTACAGGAACAGGTTGGCTTTAGTTGTATAATACACGCTAAAGTGTATGTACATAGGCTTTTTTTTTAAACTGCTTTCTGCGAACTATGCAACGGTTATTTTAATCTTGGAAATGTCTTCAGAAGTTCATTTTGACTTACGTGAAACCCCAGACTACACACAACACTGTCCGATCTAGTGTAACCCTGTAGGCCTACTTGTTGCTGCAGGAATCTCTTTTACGGCCTCCGGTGTGACATCGTCACAGTTCCTAGTATCTTAGCTGGGCTGGGAGCGAATGGGAGCATTCTGATTGGTCGACGCGTTACAAAATTCGACGCATGCGCACAGTGCTATCATAGTCTTCGTAAGGGTTAGGGTTAGGGTTTGGGTTAGAGTTAGAATTTAGGGTTAGGGTTAGGGTTTGGGTTAGGGTTAGGGTTATGACGCCTAAGAACTTCGTAAAAATGCCGGCCCGACATGACCTTGTGCATGCGCAAAGGCGCTCGGATAAACTAGGAGACCCGGAACTTGAAGGATGTGACACCGGGATTGTTGTGTCTGCGGGCGGAAGAAGCCATCTTTGGAAGTGAGAGTTCAATCGATATGTAGGTCGTACCAAAACCCTTGAAAGCTTGCAGCGATTTTCTCTCGCTCTTCAGGAAACATTCCAACCTTTGAAGAAAAAAAATACCACCTTCCTTTTTTTTTTTATCATTTTCGTCGTAACCCAGGTTTCGAAGACCCTCATCTCTCTTCTCTCTTAGAGACGTACATGCATACCGACTTCGACGCCTGTGGTTTTTTATATATTTATTTTTAAATACAGTTAAGAGTAGATAACACTCGAAAGATTCATTAAAGTCTTAAGAATGAAAACGTTGTTTCGCTGAAGTCAGTAGGTTCACTATCTTTGATATGATGATGATGATCATTGTTGTCAGGGTGGCGACGTGTGGTGATCGTCCTTAACGCTGATGCAATAGGACGTTAAGCTTCGTTTTCCGTTCCGTTCAATAGGTTCAATGGCCTGTCGTCACTTTCCGGCAGCGTAATTGATTAGCCATGCATGCGTAGCGGAGAACTTTTTGCACTGTTGAATGCGTTCGTTGGGTTGCGTTCTATTTTCGTAGCAGCCAATCAGCTGGAACTGTGGGTCAAGGTCGGGCAATCGCATCGTGGTAGTTAATCGATAGGTTGCTAAAAGGCTTTATGTAACCTTTTCTTAAGTGACTCTAAAGGCAATCTCATACAATATTGAAAATATTTTCGTAAGAACTGGCATTTAGTGCCTATTTGACCCTAGATCGCTAAATAAAGCACAGCTCTTTTAATCTTGAGCCAAGTCACTGATGTCAAAGTTCACAACAATGGTATAGTATAAAAATTTTCGTTGAAACTGTTATGGTAGGTTTGAAATGTGCCCTGAGAGGTCGGTGGAAAACTACCTAACATGATTAATTGCTGGTATATAAATAAAAACGGAAACTCCAATGGTATGGTCACGTCACTAGAACATCAGGCTTTGCAAAGACTATCCTGTAAGGCACGATACAATGAGACAGAAGAAGAGGAAGACACAAAAAGAGGTGGTATGACAACATTCGAGAATGGACTGGCTTGACACTGAACGAAGCCATGAGGGTTGCTGAGGACAGAAAAAGACGGAGTGCACTGGTTAAACGATCATCTGTGGTACCTCAACGACTTTCGAGTTACGGAATAGGATAGAATTGGATACATAAATAAATAAATAACACCACTAAAGCTGATAAATTCCCGGTATTTAAATTTAAAAAGAAATAAAGAAAGAAAGAAATTAAGAGCAAAGAATGAATCTTGTATTTAATTAATTAATTAATTAATTAATAATTAAATAGTTAATTTATAATTAATTAATAATAATTTAATTTCATTTCATTTATAATTAATTAATATTAATTTAAAAAACATTCTCAAACTGTTTGTAAAAAGCAGTTGACCTAGACACAAATACAGTTTGACCTAATTCGTCCCCTAGAGGAGACGAAACTTACATTTTCTATTTTCATGAGTTCATTGGTCAGTGCTCATAGGGCTTGAAGCGTATAGGAAGCAGTGCTATGAAGCATGAGAGCATGCTTTATCGCCTGTTGAGGCGACTAGTGAAACATGCTTCTGTTAGCGTTCGACCAATGTGTACCGGGTGCTTCTTCTTCTTCTTCTTCTTCTTCTTCTTCTTCTTCTTACTTTTGTATAGTTCGGGTGTGTTTGGGAAGGGGAGGTGGTAGTACAATTGAACCTTCTCCCCCTCCCCGTCCGCCTCCATTGTATCCTCTCAACTCGTCCCAATCCCCACCCTCTTTCCAAATGCTGTAAGGCTAATAAATTGAAAGGCGGTCATTTTTTAGGTCACGCAGCCTATACCCGTTTAAACCACACGCTGTCGGTTAAATGGACATACAAGTGTCACTGACCCTATAGCATTTAAGGTCACGGCACAGTCGAGTTCTTGACCACAAATACTGTTGTTGTTACTGTCTTCGGTGTTGTTTGTTGTTGGTAGTGGGGTTGGAGTTGTTTTTGATGGTTGGTGATGGTGTTGCTGTTGCGCGCGCGTACACACATACACACATACACGTATACACATATAAATAAACACATACACGTTCACACATATAAATAAACACACACATGCACGTACACACATATAAATAAACACACACACACACACCTGCACACACACACAAGCAAACACACACACATAAAACAAACACACATAAATACACACACAAACGCGCGCGCGCATGCACTCACCCACCGAGTCACACACGCACACAGAGATTCTGTTGTCAAGGCGTTGAACAGCATGACCGTAAGCTGTCTATGACCAGCAATGACCTCATACTAGTGTCAGCAATAAACAGCAGCTGGTAGGCGTAGAACAATCAATAAAACGACAGTTCAGTATGGAAAAAAACAATCAAATCAATACACAATGTTTCAAAATTAATTCATCGATCCTATATCAATACCAGAAAAGTCATAACCCACTCTGTTTGAAATTTAGCTAATAAATCTCATCAAAATACCAGAGCTCCTTTAACAAAAAATAAATCCCATATAAATACTAAGATCGGGTAACGAAACTGAAAGGAATGGCAGCTACACTACACACTAGTGATTCCATAGGTCTACAATTTGAAGCAAACCCGCCTTGTCAGAACTTTAAAACTAAACATTTTTCATAAATGTTTTGCGCAATATAGACTTAGTTGCACATGAAGACTAGATACTACATGTCATAGTTCTTCTGCTATTAAAATTATGTAAATATAAATAAATAACAAGGCAAAACAACATCTTTCCCGGTGTCACATCCTCCAAGTTCCGGGTACCTAGTTTATCTGGGCGCCTTTGCGCATGCGCCAGTTTATGTCGGACCGGCTTTTTCACGATGTTCTTAGGCGTCGTAACCCTAACCCTAACCCAAACCCTAACCCTAAACCCTAACCCAAACCCTAACTCTAACCTAAACCCTAACCCTAACCCGAATCCTTACTAAGACTACGATAGCACTGTGCGCATGCGCCGAATTTTGTAACGCGTCGACCAATCAGAATGCTCCCAGTCGCTCCCAGCCCAGCTAAGATACTAGGAACTGTGACGATGTCACACCGGCATCAGAGCCAGTGTGTGGGTGGGTGTGTGGTGTGTTGTGTTGTGTGCGTGTCTTACTTCTTTTTCTCCTTCGTCTTTACCACGTTCTTGTCCGCCTTCTCTTCTCAGTCGCATCCATATGTGCAAATGTAAGCTTACTTTGAAATTTTTTTTTTTACAAGACATTCCATTGTGTATTATCCTATCCTGACCGGGTAAATGTGAACCTGGTACAAGAGACCTCTCTGTTTTCGGTCAAAGTTAACAGGTTGCACAGGACGTTATGTACCGCCAAAGATTGCGATGTTGTTGTTGTTTTTAGATTATAGTCACACGACACTTTCGCATATAGGTGACTACTGGACCGATTTATACTGACACCAGCGGGCCAGTTGTTGGTAAAGGGGAAAATAATATGATCACACGTTGACCAATCCGGGATTCGAACCTGCGACCTTTCGGTTACTAGCAAGACGCTCTTAACAACTGAGCTACCCGGCCCCTCTTATGTACCGCCAGAGATTGCGAAGTTTCTATACACTGACGCCTTTGTTCCTCCAATTACATTATGTAAGCGTTGTGCTACGTGTACTTTGTCATGACGGAGTGTGCTGAGATCTCGATATTTACCCTTCGTGGAGATAACAACGGATCCTGTAATGGCGGTAATGGGTGTGGCGTGATAGCACACTTGATAGTAAGCTGGTTTCCTGTGCCAAAGGTAGCGGGTTCGAACCTCGCGTGGGACGAACTTAAGCGACTTAGATACCAGACTTTTCAGGACACCGAGGGTTTTCTCCGGGTACTCCGGTTTCCTCCCTCCCTTCTTCAGTAATGGTATGGGTTGCAGTCTATCTAACCTTTTCAAAATAAAAATCGATTTCGATTTCCGTCTTCTAATAGCGATTTGCCTTTACACTACATGTTTGAGTGATGAATGTATGTTTTCGTTGTGTATGTGGGAGTGTCTGTAACATGTTGGTTGCAGATTGCCGCGCTTTGAGTCTGATTTAGGAATAAGGCACATACGGCATCTTATTATTATTATTATTATTATTATTATTATTATTATTATTATTATTATTATTATTATTATTATTATTATTATTATTAGTATTGTTGTTGTTGTTGTTGTTATTAAATGCCTGTCAAAGCTGCTCATTCGCCCATTCTCCCCTCGCATCTCTCGTTTTTTTTTTCTGGAATAAGCCTTCTTGTAATGCAGCTGCTTTTAACCGAATGCCATTGTCCTCATTAAAAAAAAATCTTTCAGATATGATCTGCCTGCTGCTAGGGGTTGTTTGTGCATTGCTGGTTTAGAGAGAGAGAGTCTGTGTTGCAGGAGAAGATCGATGGCGATAAGACTGAATCAGTCTACAAACAAAACGTTTTTGTTTTTTTTTTCTTCTGAGAAACAGCAATGCAGTTTTCCATTGTTCTATCATGAAGGTTATCATTGTTCATCGTTTGTTTTCTAAACAGAGCTACAACAGTCTAGGGTCCCAAAGTAAATAATAATAATAATAATAATAATAATAATAATAATAATAATAATAATAATAATAATAATAATAATAATAATAATAACAACAACAATAATAATAATAATAATAATAATAATAATAATAATAATAATAATAACAATAACAATAACAATAATAATAATAATAATAATAATAATAATAATAATAATAATAATAAATAATTGCGGCACTGCTCTTTTAATAAGAATACTAGGAACGATTGTTTGTGGTGACAGTTACTGAGTATTGTTGGCTGCTGGTGTCAGATGTTATCTCCACCTTCTTATTCATCTGACTAGACAATAAATCCTTGCACTTGTAACGTGTGAGTCATTGTTAAGTATACCGTGGTTGTAATAAAACAATCCACTGCTTGCATTCAAATTTACAATAATAAGAAACAAACGAATACAACATAAACTGCAAGCACTTGGCGTCAAACCCATCTCTGACGGGGCCGCGGGCGTTTTATTATCGAAATCTGGGAATAATGGGAAGCAGGTCCTGAATGACGAGGCTAAGGGATGGGCAGTAATCCAGGTAGGCTACGAGTGAGATTGCTCTATACTACTGTGACGTTAGTCGCAGCACTTTGTATAACGCTAATCACACTCTCAGTAAAACAATAGTATCAGAAGGTCAGCGTGGAGTGGACGAGTTTGTGGGGTGTGCATCAATATGTGTCTTTCCTGATATCTCACAGTCCATTGTGCTTTATACTATGTGCTATTGCTTTCTCTTTCTTGCTAAGGGGGTTTGGAAATTACAGCTGGGATGCCTTGGTGTTGTTATCATGAAGAGGGTGCAGCCTATATCCTTATTGTGGGTTGCACGCTCGTTTTATCGTTCCATTGTTCTGGGTGAAAAGTGTGGTCTATTCTCATTAAAAAGGGAATAATTTGCCAAGGAAATACACGTTTGCTCGCTCTGCTCCTTTAATTTTGTTCTCCCGCCCTCTTCTTCTTCTTCTTCTTCTTACTTCCTCCTTTTGAGACACCCAATTGTCCAATGTGTGATCAATGCAGTTGGAACATCTCAGTCGACCTGCAAACGAATTCCAAAGCATTGTTTTCAAGTATTGACTCGTGAGGCAAATCGATCACGAACACAGAGGAGCCATAACAAATATGCATTTCCGTGTGTGTAATGGTGTGAGTTGGGAGTCCTTGAAATAAGCTTGTCGTTGTCCACTGGAGGGGCGCCTTTCAAAGAGAGACTATGCTTGGATGCACAATACTGCGTATGAATTATCCTTCGATTGCTATTTTCTTTGGGTTCCTTCGTAGAAGAATTCTTTTACTAGATCGTAACTGCTCGCATGCGCGCGCTTGTACGTTTGTAAGTGTGTGTGTGTGTGTGTGTGTGTGTGTGTGTGTGTGTGTGTGTGTGTGTGCGCGCGCGTTAATGATGTGATTTTCATCCTATCTTATCCCGTAACTCGAAGGTCGTAGGGGCAACACAGATGATCGTTTAACCAGCGTACTCTATCTTTCTCTGTCCTCAGCAACCCTCATGGCTTCGCTCAGTGTCAAGCCAGTCCATTCTCGAATGTTGTCCTCCCACCTCTTTTTCGGTCTCCCTCTTCTTCTGCCTCCTTGCACCGCGATTTTCATTGCCAACAACAACAGTGTGAGAAGATCATAAAACCTTTCTTAGTTTTCCTGCATGTCGTGCTGTAGTAATCGCTGCTGTTCTTCCGTTATTGCATTGTTAACTTTCATGGATGTTTATTTTCTGCCTTCTCATTGTTGTTTTATGTGTGTTTTGACGGTTGGGGGGAGGGGGGTGGGACGTTGCTTTAATTTAGTATACACGCTATTCCATTTCATATGGCAATCATGATGTCCACATTTTTCTTCTGTTTTGGAGGAAAATTAAACTGTCTTGTGTTGGCTTGTTTGCTTTTTGAGGACCTCGAAATTTCTATAATTCTTAGTAAAGGGAAACTCAGAGTGGGCAAACAACTCTTTCACTTGTAGTCAGAGTGAGTCCCCTTCGGCAAACAGCAGACGACAATTAGAGAGGTTAAGGTTCATATTGAATATTTGAACCTTCCCTAACCAGTCTACGCTTGGAGATACGTTTTTTTGTGTGTGTGTGTGTGTTTTTTTTTGGTAGAAGTCGTGGATATTCGATCTTCATAAAGGCTTGTGGAAGACGTTCGTGTAGCCAGGATGGCTGTGGTTGATGTTTGTTCTGTGCTTGTGATGTTGACAAGGACATCGGCGCTCTGCCATATTTCGAGGACTCTAATCGCAGGTAAATTTGAAGAACACGTGATAGAAGGGTGATTGTAGCTGCGACGCATTTTGTACAAGTTTGTCAGCTCAAATCGATGTGCGTGATGATGTTAGAGAGAGATAGAGAGAGTGAGTGTGTGTGTATGTGTGTGTGTGTGTGTGTGTGTATCACTGAGTACAGATCAAACACAATAATACTATACTACAAAACAAAATCGCAATGTAAGAAAAGATGCAAGGAACATCATTATGAATGAGCTTTGCACGATGTCAATGTTGACTTTCCTACGACCCAAGCGCCTGCGTTCATTTAAGATTTCACATTCGATGTTTTTAAAAAAACAAATGTTAGATTACTTTAGCCCTAACTGGTCACTTGATGGTGAGTGAAAAATACCCATAGCTGACTGCATTGTTATCATTAACATCTATCACACTCCTGTGCGTTTAAGGTTTGGCCAGAGTTGACCGGTGGACGGCGATGTCATCATCATCATCATCATCATCATCATCATCATCATTATCATCATCATCATCATCATCATGCATGATCATAAGCATCACCACCGGCAACCACACATTTCAGTATTTCAAATATTAGGCTTAATATATAAGAGAGATACATGAGAATGTACAACATCAGCCCGAACATTATTGAAGTCATCAAAAGCCTGTATGACAAGGCTACCAGTGCAGTTCTCCACAACAGCTCCATTGGGAACTTTTTCAGAACGACAATCGGCGTGCGTCAAGGATGCGTACTCTCTCCAGCACTCTTCAACATCTTCCTGGAGCGCATCGTGTTAGATGCCCTTGCAGATCTCGAAGGCACAGTCAGCAAAGGGGGTAGAGCAATCTCCAACCTTCGTTTTGTGGATGACATTGATGGATTGGCTGGAGAAGAAAAAGAACTTGAACAGCTGGTACTAAGGCTTGACACCACCTCCAGAGCCTTTGGAATGGAAATATGTTCAGAGAAGACCAAAATAATTACCAACACCAATGGCATCAACGCGGACATCAAAGTCCAAGGCCAATCCCTCAACACAGTGCATAATTTCAAATATTTAGGAGCCATTCTGTCAGACAATGGGTTCTGACAGGAAGTCCTCTGCAAAATTGCACAAACAACTGCTGCCCTGATAAGGTTGAAGCCCATTTGGAAAGACAAGACCGAATCAGTCTGCACTCCAAGGTAAGATTGCTGCGCTCCCCTGTCATCTCCATCTTCCTATACGCTTGCGAAACATGGACCCTCACGGCAGATATACAACGAAGAATACAAAGCATGGAGATGAGGTGTTACAGAAGACTTCTAGCTGGGCATTTCCTATACCCAGCACATCACCAACGATGAAGTCCGACGGACAATCACACAAGCCATTAGACAACACGATGACATGCTCACAGTGGTGAAGAAACGGAAACTCCGATGGTATGGCAACGTCAACAGAGCTTCAGGCCTTGCAAAGACCACCTTGCAAGGAACGGTGCAAGGAGGCAGAAGAAGAGGGAGGCAGAAAAAGAGGTGGGAGGACTGGCTTGACTCTGAGCGAAGCCATAAGGGTTGCTGAGGACAGAGAAAATGGAGTACGCTGGTTAAACGATCATCTATGGTGTCCCACGACTTTCGAGTTACGGGATAGGATAGGATAGGATAGGATAGGATAGGATAGGATAGGTTTACTGATGAATGTTTGTGGTTTGTTACCTTGAGTAAAACTGAGATAGTTGGTCCATGCGATTATGATAAATTAGCTGCTATTAGGATACCCTATATGGATATATACAAGGTAGAACGACCCCTTTATTGCTGACTATGCATAGTGGACCTGTGTGCTTGGGTCTCTTTTTTGACAACTAACATAACTACCAAACGACACGCCCCCAATTGAAAGAAGCGAAGCTTGGGTTGAGTCATCGCTTAGGATTTCCTTCTTGTTAAGCTTACATGTTAACGATACTTTTTGGGAGCCTTCTTCTTCTTCTTTTTCTTCAATGAATGGACAGGCCATTGAGTTTTCGTATGCTGTTACGAACCTCTCCGTCGAACTTGAGGGTTCTAGTAGTCAGTTAAAGACATAAGAGACGATACTATCTTGGGGAACTGTGTCTGTGAGCTAACATATAAAGTTTTCTGTTTGTGTTAAGTCACGCAAACTCTCTCTCTCTCTCTCTCTCTCTCTCTCTCTCTCTCTCTCTCTCTCTCTCTCTCTCTCTCTCTCTCTCTCTCTCTCTCTCTCTCTCTCTCTCTCTCTCTAGCCTAAACAAAATTTCGAAGACACGATTATGTATTCTTTCTTTCTCACAAGCGTGAGTATATATGCCGCATATCTCATGTATATGTGCATTTGTATTGAGATACGTTGTACATTGTATATATATATAGTACTTTTATTTCAATTTTGTGAGTATGATTGCTTGTGTGTATGCGTATGTTATCCTGATAGTATTCATACTACTTATTTGTAGTTCATGTATGTTGTTACAATGTACTCACATCTATTATATATTTGCATGTGTTAAGGACTAGCTGGAAGAAAGGACCTCTGGACCTAAAGCTACTATCCTTATGTAATAAACGTTTTTCAGTTTCAGTTTCAGTTTCAGTTTCTCTCTCTCTCTCTCTCTCTCTCTCTCTCTCTCTCTCTCTCTCTCTCTCTCTCTCTCTCTCTCTCTCTGTCGCTGTCTTTCTCTCTGCACGTGCACGCACATACACACGCACAGCCTACGCATCCCGCACACACATTCACACTCATGCACATTTACACAGACGCGCATGTACGAACACACCCACACACACTGTCTGTTAAGCATGCACTCACAGACACAATGTAGCTGAAAGGTTAAGTATAGGCAATAAAAACAACATCGCGTAGGCATAAATTTATAGTGCTCTCGTCTGCATGTCTTCCCTGTGTTTAGGTTACTAACCCTCACATAAACTACAAGTGTAGTTCTTTGACAAAAGAACTGCAGTAGACGTATTTGTAAATCCTGCTTCTTGTGATTAACAGTGCTACATATAAGAGGGCACCGAAATATTGACAATACTATTAATATTAATAATAGACATGCTTAACGTCACTCATTGATGTGTCATGTATTTATTGGTCCATATAATACGTAAGTGACGCCTCAAGCGAAAACAAACTAATGTTGTACCTACTTACTAAAGCTCTAGAAAATAATGCTTCCTAGGCTTAAGTGCCCTACCAGTTTCCATTGTATCAGTACGTATCAAAAGCGTTTAGGCACACCATCAAAACCACTTTTGCAATTAGTTGGTATTGTGCACTTATTTACACTGTTGGAATCTAGGTTTGGAAAGCGAATTCCGAAAGAGGGTAGCCTTCTGGAAAACCTTTTGAAGGGTGTCTAGTACGTCCTGTAATCAATTGTTCCTAATTGACTATAATGTACGATATTCGTCAGTGACGTTTTCCTACTGAGCACAAGGGTAGCTGTAATGCTTTCGTGCTATGTAACTGTATTAGTTATATACACTGTATACATTTAAAAAATAAAAAAAGGACAACCAACACCAATGTAAATATGGAAAAGACACAGTGATGTTGTGCAAGGCATAGCATGATAATGGCAGCTTTTTCGACATGTGTTTTTTGCATAATTATGGTCGTGCATGTAATTAGACACGGACGTCTGTACTTGGAATTATGAATATTTTAAACAGCATAAATGATAAAGGGATACCAACTGTGAATGCGCTCAGTTGTGTGGTGGGATTGATGGCAGAAAGAAGGGTATGGCGTTTAAGTTGTTTAACGTAGGCCTATTTGTAAAGCATTGGGCCCACACGCCCACCGGACACTTTTTTTCTTATTAGGTTAACCCTGATATGCCATGTTTAACCTATCTGTAGTTCTCTGAACTTATAAAATGGGGAATGGGGGGGAGAGGGGGAATAATGTCCAATTGTTGCGCTGTTATGCCTTTCTGTGCACCTGCGATAGTCAGCGATTATCTGTTTGCATTTGGGCTCTTTGGATTACGCTTACGGTTGCATGCTCTAACACACTGCAGTAATATTTTTCTTTGCCCGTTATGAAAAGACCGGTTCTGCCAGCTTTTTAAATTCTTGTTTTCTGCTTTGGCGGCCCCCAGGAAGACAGCCCTTCGCTTTTCACTGTTATTATACCCGGGCTTTTTGTGTGTTGAGCTTTGGACTGAACATCCCTTTGCCCTCCCACACAACTCCCCGACCCCCAAAATATTAACTCCAAACATACACCTCCACCCATACACTCAGTCAACACCATCACCACCTCCTACACCTCCACCACCACAATCCATATTGTAGTGCATCCTTTTGAGCCTACAATTGCATGTGCGAAACTTAACGCTTTCACATTGTGCTATTGCTCTGGTCTCCCTCCATTCTAATTAAGCATTTTAAACCCTGTTATTAACTTTGACGTTTTCTTTTGGTGTAGTATCACAGTGACCTTTCTTTTATCCCACTCCACTCCACGCGCATGCGCACACACCCATACCTACCTCACACGCAGTGTTTAAACGGTAAGTTATTCGTAGAATACTAGCACTCATATTACCGCCAATGATCTGAGGACATTGTTTTCTAATGCAGCGGAAATATCAGACTTTAATAATAATTCTTATGCGGATGTTTAGGGATAAGCTTGTATGTAAACTAAAACATCCATTACGCCGTTCTTCTTCTGTACCACTATCCACCCATAGACCTACACACGAACAGTAAGTCTTACAATTTTTTTTTAAAAATCATTGTCACTGTAGTTTTCGTAATTAGAAATGTGGGATCGTGAACTAATAAAAACCCATATCCTTTTTGTGTGAACGTGTAGCCTACGTTTCATTCTCCAAAAATACACGAGGCTTCGACTACACTCATCTTGCTGTTTTCAAATACGGAACTATACGGAGCCTTCTGTTCTACTGCTTCCCCGTTTATGGGAAAAGGTGTAGATTTTTTAAACGAAATATTATTTAATAAGTACAGTACACTTCTGTCTTTGCGTTCAATTAAATTTGTGTGTGTGTGACACTTAGTAAATCAGTAACCTACCTTTTTTCTTGAAAACTCTTCCAAAAGTCCTCATTTGTGTATGAGGTCTGTTGGGTCAGCTTGGGAATATTGGACGCTTTCTGCCAATTGGTCACTAGGGTTTCCTATGATATTCTTATTTAGCAGTAAAGGCATTTTATATGTATGTATTTTGTTTGATATTATATACCGATGTTTATATTCTATTTTATTCTTGTAAACGGGGGTTCGATAAATTTAGAGAGCCTCAGCGTCCCTTGCGTGGGATGCCTTTATTGTAAAGTGACTACCTGGTGGAGTGCCTCCAGTGTTACCATTAGGGTTGTTTCAGCAGACTTTTTTTTTTACAAGGATCAGTGTGGAGTCCTCTTTCAACCAAGTTGTGGTCCTGATTTTGTGGTCCTGATTCGGCTCTTTGCAGTCCGCTGGACCCTGTAAGCAATGAATAACTAACTAACTATCCCCCTCAACCCAACCCCCCCACTAAACAGTCACCACACCATCGCACACATGCACGCACACATATTTAATTTACAACCCCTCGTAAACCGGTAAGCCTATTACCTCATCAGCACCGACGTTAGTATTCTGTCTGCCCCTCAGCTCCCCTTTACACCACTTGACTAGGTTTAGGTCCTGTGGGGAGCTATTCTTGCCTTTTGTGTATGTGACCTGAATTAATGCTGAATGGCGTGGGAAGAAAAGACCCATTATGTGGCGCTGGTGCACAAATTCATTAATCCTGTCCGGGTGACTCATTCGTTGACTTGTTGTTTATGATGAGACTGTTATTTAAGATACCACCCTTGAAGCGATAGCTTGATATGATAATAATGCAATATTGATATAGCGCAGCCTACGAATTGATAGCTCACTAGGCTCTACCGGTGTAGCAAGGTCGGCGATTACATTATTTGTAGCAGAAGTTTATCAGCCATGCAGCTATCCCTCGCTTGATGTAAAATACATTTTCCTAATACTAAGATAGCGCAGCAAAATTCATTCTAATAGTGTAGAAATTTCGGCGAATATGTTAGTTGTAGCGTGGCGGACGTGAAGTTGGTAACAGTTGTTGTGTGCATTTAAATTAGTTGTGCATCGCTGTAAGACTATACAACTTTAACTAAACTATGTAACTGTAGCCTATACAATAAGCTTTTGTTTAAATATCTTTCTATGTCACAGTATGTATATATATATAAAACATAAAACACTTTTAAAACGACAACATGTTATCCACTCAATTTGAATTGTCAAATTTTCGGTTTTAATAACCTTCTTCAGGGCATTACAATGTCAGTGTGAAAATGTACAAGCGTTTTACCTATTACTATAATTCATTACTATAATTCATAAAACAAACACATATATATATATATGGGGTGGCGCAGTGGATAAGTCGCCGGTTTCCTATGTGACTTAGGTACGAGACTATTGAGGTCACCGAGGGTTTTCTCCGGGCACTCCGGTTTCCTCCCTCCCTTCAATAATGGTACAGGACGCAGTCAACATAAAAATTTCAAAAATAAAAATTCGATTTTCTTTCCGTCTTCTAATAGCGATCTTCCTGCCTTTACACCACCTGTTTGAGTGTGTGTGAGGGTGGATGAGACAGGTGAGCGTGTATGTTGGTATAGATCGCCGCGCTTTGAGCCTGAATGATTTGGGGAAAGGCGCGTATAGCATCCTGTATTATTATTATTATTATTATTATTATTATTATTATTATTATTATTATTATTATTATGTACATTTGTGTATGTCCGTCTAGATAGATTTGTTACGTTCGTTTTTTCCATTCGTTGGATGCTTTTTAATTTATGGTCGTGCATGTAATTAGACACGGACGTTTGTACAGTCTTGGAATTATGAATATTTGAACCAACATAAATAGTCCGTTAGGTAGGAAGTGAAACACTTACCCCTCCTAGGGAATTTTGTAGACTATGTTTTTCTGTTAGCCTATCATACCTTCTTTGGATTTCTGCTTGTTTGGTTTTTGTACACGGGTGGGTTTGGGTACTAGACGGCCCAGAAAGGCCCATTTTTCCTTCTTTGGGCCCTATATTGGCTATTGGGCGGTATGGTTCTTTGGAGAGCTATTGTGTTAATGTTTATCAACATATTTCTAATCAGTTTACAGTTTTTGGAAGATAATTGATTGTTGTTTGTGTTAGTATGTGTTTTGTGATAATATCATGTTCATTAAGAGCATGGCTGGGGTACAAATTAAAGGTTTTTACAAAGTCGATTTTCCCTCTGTGAATCATACCTTTCTACCTTTTAAATGCAACAACGCGTTGCCCAGATGTTGCACACAGAGCAGTAATGTGATCCACAACAAATGTAATGAAGTACCAAATAGTATCGATCAGCGTTAGCATAGCCATAAAACACTGTTATAGATACTTCTTTTTTTCTTTTGTCAGTCGGACTAGCACAACCGAGTACATTAGCGAGCCTACCATATGTTCACCTACGGGCTTTTAGAACGCCACATCCCCTCTGTTGTTATTGCAGGGGCTCGATCGTCAGTAGCTGTCTTACAGTGTTATATAATTAATTATTTTGCATGTTTGTGTATATTATTTTAACCATGTTCATGTGCCCTTAATGGGGTTTTTCAGGAATAAAATTTGCCTTTCCTTGCCTTGCCTTTGCCTTGCTAATGCTGACACGAAATAGACTCTAACCATGCGTGGCTGCATGACCTGCTTTTTAGTTTAGCTTTTATTTTGCCGAAGATTCTCAAGATTCAAGATTCAATCCCAGTACTCGCCTTTTTTGCTCAGAAGTGGTAAATATTGAGGTGTTTGTATCACAGGCCCACTGTTTAAAACAACACAGAAATATTTAGAATGAATGTGTGTTTCGTACGATTATAACCGGTGTGGCACCTAAAAATATGCATGTTATGCAGTGTCTCGTAACGAGCCTTTCTCTCCGTTTTATGCGCAGCGCAGATGATAATGACACTGACATCATGCAATAGGCTGCCTGTTAAGGTGTTAATGTTCATTAGATCGCAGCATTACGTTGACGACAGCAAGCGGGCCTACTAAGGGCCGCGCCGTGGCTATTGTGGTTCTGTAATAGCCCGCGTAACCCGTGAAGCATGTCCTCTTAAGACACCTGCCGGTAACCATTTGATTGGTTCAACTGTGTGTCCGTTAGGTGACAAAAAAAAAACAAAATAAAACCCACACATACCAAGTGCCAGCAATCGGTGGTCGTTTCAGGCTACCGTTAATTTTTTCTGTTCGTTTCCTGTTTTTTTTTTTTTTTTTTTTTTTGTTCTTTATTTCTTACTGTGCAAAGGCAGGGGGATCGCTATTAGAAGACGGAAAAGAAATGAGTTTTGTATTGCTTGATTTGGAAATTTTGTAGTAAATATTGTAATATTTTTTTTTTACTGATGAGGGGAAAATATGTTGGCAAATCGTCGATGTTAAAGAGTTTTGAAAAATACAGCTAAATTGGTGCTGCGAAGAACTTGCACACGCGGGACCTAATTTACTAATTTAATCTAATCCAGGACGTCCTTAACACTGTTATCACCAATTTTACCGACACTGGAAAATGTCAATTTCCTCTTTGGTGCTCTCCAGTATCCCTTTGGCATTTCCGCTTCCGCTCTTTGGCTGTCTTTTGACTTTTGTTGTGTGCAACCAGATAAGCTTGAAGAATGTATGAAATACTGCTAGACGCTACGGTTGTACGTAAAAAATTGTAAAAAATGGAAGTTAATCTATGTCTCAGAGGTGTATGTCCGTTGTGTCTGCCTCTCTCTACTTTCTTTTTATTATTATCACCGAGTCTCTCTCTATCCCCTCTTCCCCCTCCCTATCTCTCTCTGTCACGCACACAAAAATACACACACAAACGCGCGCGCGCGTTCTTACACACACCAAGATGGCAATCGGGTCAGACGGAATACCGTTAAACAACATACCGATCAAAATGAGCACTGACTTCTTGCCAAAAAAAAAATATATATATATATATTTTGGTCTGATTGCCGTGGGCAGTGCCCTTGTCAGTCATGGATCATAAACCACGCATAGCGTTAGAGGTGTTACTGTCACCGTGGACGGGGCGACATTTGCTGTAGATCATTAACACTGTCATCAAATTAGCCACAGTCAGCGAAATCGCATTTTTTGTGGCGGCGGGACAATTCGTTATGCCTTTTTTTTTTCTTTTAAAAAATACCAATTTCTGTGGGCTCATTTTGGACGAGAGTGTGAACCGAGGTCAAGTCTGCGCAAGCACACATTCCTTTGCGCGGACTTTAAAGATCCTGACGCCTATGTCTTAGGGGGGGGGGTGTATGGGGGAGGGGGTGTGCCGACTATACCAATACACCCAGCAAACACTAACAGGTCCCTTATCTCCCATACTCAGTTGTCTGGGCGTCACACTATGCACCCTAAAGACTGCAAGTGGGCGCCTCGGCCGGCTTGAGTTTTGAGTGAGAGCCTGTATCGGCCAGCGCTTTCAGTAGTTCTTGAGCTGTAAAAGCGCTTTGTAGGCCTAAGACTGATTAAATAAATAAATAAATAAACGATGGTGGTCAGTTCATTGTGGTTTTCTTGCTTTTAGTGTTTTGATTGATTGATTGTTGCTTTAGGTCCAGCGGACTCCTCCGAGCCAAATCAGGACCGGTGCTTTTAGTGTGTCAGTTAATTCGTTCAGGTTTCCTTTAATATTTGTAGTTGACTTATTTTATAGACACGGTTGTCAATGACATAGTAACCTTGTACACAAAAATGGACAAGCCATGATTATACCAATGTAGTCATTGCAGATATTGTAGCCATTCCTCACTCACATCGCCTCATTCACACCGAGTAGCTGAGACTGGTCGAAGCTTAAGGTCGCCTCTCCACTTGTGAGAGGTATGTGGCGAGTCGCAGCTACGCTGTGTAATTCCTCACTAAGTAACTTAGTTTGCCACAATCGGCACCCTTATGGTAGGATGCGTCAGTACCCAACATCTGCAGAAGGGCATGCCCTGCTTGTCATTAATGGCTCATCTGGGTCAGGAATTATAAATTTATCGACGTTTGTGCCATGAGCAATGCTGTAAGTCACGATCGCTTCCTTCCAGGCCAGACGAGCGCTGCAATATTTGGCGTTCAACGGCGCGGCTCGCATTCTTCATATAAATACACCAAAAGTCGTGCATCGATGTCAGAGGGGCCGGGTAGCTCAGTTAGTAAGAGCGTCTTGCTAGTAACCGAAAGGTCGCTGGTTCGAATCCCGGATTGGTCAACGTGTGATCATATTATTTTCCCCTTTACCAACAACTGGCCCGCTGGTGTCAGTATAAATCGGTCCAGTAGTCACCTATATGCGAAAGTGTCGTGTGACTATAATCTACATACAAACAACAACAATCGATGTTACTTCCCATATACGCTCCCGTGTCCGGGGAGGTTTATCTACTCAACAACAAAAACAACATCGATGCAGACCAGTCTGGACCTCTTGTGTATTCAGCTGCATGCGGATGCAATAATTAAATTTTGTTCATTTAGCCCCAATGGTAGGGATGCCATGGTAATGTTACCAGAAATGGAAGGTTCAGTTTGTATTATTACATGTAGTATGGCCATTGCCAGGTCGGATGCTGGAAGGCAGTAAGTATCCCAGTTAAGTGCGTTAGTTTATATCCAGATTGTAATACCAATAATTAGCGTAATGCAAAGAATTATTGTGGTGTCTGCTTACAAATGTCCAACCATAGAAACCAGATGTTGCTTAATGCTAGTGAGAATGGTGGTAGCAATTGTGGCAATGATATGACGATTACGATGATGGGGGTGATGATTATGATGATGATGATGATGATGACGATGATGATGATGATGATGGTGATGATGATGACGATGATGATGATGATGGTGATGATGATGATGATGATGATGATGATGATGATGATGATGATGATGATGATGATGATGATGATGATGATGATGCACGTGTATGTTTTACAATTTCCCCAACGTTAACAATATATACATACAATACTATAACTATAACCATGTTCTTGAACTCATGTTCTTGAGACGAAATGTTCGGTGATCTATGCTTGCACGACTTTATATCTAAAACTCACTCAGATTAACCGCAAGGTGCAGAACGTTCGCATAACCCTGCGATTTGTACCCTGACAAGCCTGAGAATTTTGCAAGGTATGCAGGTGGCAAGTAGTTTAGACCTAAAGAATTATCGGGAAAATATGTGGTATGCAAGTACACTGCAGCTGTAAATGGGTGATGAGCTGCTTTTGAAACGAAACGCACCACGATAAAAAAAAGGGGGGGGAAGGGAGGGGGGAATGGAAGCGATAGAAGCGTGGAGGTGGGGAAGTGGGTCGTAATAACATTTCCAAGTAGAAGCTTGTTTATAACATCTCCTAGGAGGTGGAACAACGTTTAGGGTTCAGCAATGCAATGAGAGTAGGCTCTATATGTAGAAAGCTTTCAGTGTGTACGGCAGAGACATCCTACGTAGACTACGTGCGCGCAGCTGGATGCCGTGTCAGACACTTTTGTGTATAAGGCTATAACTCCACTATCGATCCCACACCCACAGACCTGAGAAGTTTATACTTTTCCTAGGGCAGAGAGGAGTCCCTGCAAACCCGGATGATATCGACCAATGCATGTCTAGGTGTGGGTTATGGGGCATACATACACATGTGCAAATATAAGCCCATTTCCCTTAACCCTCATATGGGCATTAAGATTTTCATTGTTGGGTCACGCAGTGTTGCAGCCATTTCATTGTAAGATCACGATTTAATTTCAACTTAATTTTCTCTGTTGTTTCCTCCCCCGATCTTAACTCGTAATTCTCACTAATTTTCTCTTAACTTGCCTACATGGAATTCCCACGGCCTTGTGCCAATTAAGTTTTGTAACTTTAATTTTATTTTGTTTTATTTAAAGTCTGATTCCTCTTGATTTACCGTTCAAACTTATTAATTTAGATTTTCGTTATCATCACTTGCGCAGTACAGTACTGTGTGTGAGACTTTTGACTTTTGACACTGTTTTTAATTAGGCCTCCGGCCCATACAGTTTGGGGAGGGGGTTTACAATGGGAAGAAATACACATAAATCAACAAACACACACTCACACACACACGCATATACATTTAATATCAATTCAATTGCAAAATAAGTAAAATTCAAGGACTTTCTCAATTACGTTTACTTAATTTCCATCTTTTTCTTATCTTTTCTTTCCATAACTTTTCTTTTTCACTTTGTATGTAACTTTTATAAGTATTTTGTAATTTCTTGTCTCTTGTTTCTTTTTTTTCTTCCCCCCCCTTTCCACCCTTTCTTATACTTTCTTTCCATTTCATTTCTTCTCATTTTCCCCACCATTTTTCTGTTGTTCTCATCTTTAACATTCCCATTCTTTCCCTTTTTAGCTCTTATTTCTTTTATAACATTTATTTATGAACACACTACTGTGTGTGAGAGAAAGAGAGAGAGAGGGGAAAGGGAAGGAGAGAGGGTTGCATCGAGAGAGAGAAAGAGAGAGAGAGGAGTGAGGGAAGAAGAGAAGGTTGCATCTTGTCAAGTTACCGCCTGGTCTGTGCCCATCGATGAAAAAAAAAAAAGCCAAATTGTATAGCGTGTGTGTATTGGATATCTGAGCCAGCTTCCTGGCGTATATAAGCTTACTATAAATATGCTGTCCGCCCTGAGGAAAGATAGACCCCAGTCTGGTCGAAGGCAATCAGCCTGCCTACAGGGCATCTGACTGGATGTTTTTTTTCTATAACATTTCGCCCATTCTTTCTTTATTTCAAAGTAGTTTCTTTATTTCTTGAGCCAGTGCAACAACTCGCTTTAATGTAATGCGTTCGTTATTAGCCATTTTAACATAAGCTTAAAAACTGGACATCCAGTCTTTTCCTTTGTTGATGTGCGGTGGCGGAGTGTATGAATTTTTGACTCACATGCAAAGCAATGCGAGTCTATGTACTCACAACAACAACAAAACACAAATTTTAAAATTAAAAATAATGTTAACAAAATATATTTTAAAATCCAGATTTTAGCAAAATTGTGCGAATAGTCCAAAAACGACATCTTTTTAAAAAAAATCCGTCAGTCTGTCTGTCTGTTTGTCCGTCCGCTGTCCGCCCCTGCAAAACTTGCAAGTGGATTAATATATATCAGAACCTATTTCAACTGTCACAACCAAACTTGGTAAGGTGGTGTATACCCATGAGACCTCATAAATGATCAGTGAATGAATGATTTCACGGGGTCTAAAAATTGTTCACAAAATTTCAATTTTTTTTTCTAGGTTAAACGTATGATTCTTTGATGCATAATAGATACCACTGAGACCAAAGAATATTCAGTTAACACACTTTGCTGAGATACACGTAATATACAAATTTGGTCATCCTCACTGGAGCTGTCCAAATTTGGTTAGTATAGGTACTTTGAAGTGACCAAGGCCCTCAGCTATGAGAGATTTAAAGTCCAAACTTGTTGTATTTCGAGATGATAGATTGATCTTTCATATATTTTCAGTTTTTGCGTTGATCGTGAAGGTCAAGCTCATTTTAGACCTTGCAAAAACATACAAAAATAGGTCATCGTACAGTGGCATAGTGTTTATTTAACCCCTGTTTTGCAACAACATTGAATTATTTGACGTCAGACATGCATGAGAGGTCACGTGAGGGTCAAGGTGATCCCAAGGTCAAGGTAACTGAAGGTCAAGGTCACCCCAAGGTAACAGATTTTTGGCATAATACAACGTTTGCTGTAGTTTATTTCATAGTACATGAGTGTATTTGGAGCCGGAGGTCAAAGCCACCTCAAGGTCAAGAGCATAGAAAGATCAAAGTATTACTTTCCATTTTAATGCCACCGTTTCTTTTCTTTTTTTTTTCCTGTGCGCTAATTTTCGTGTTAAATATTGCAAGTTCCATAAGGAGCATGTGAGTCAAATGGACTTTGAACTTCTTGTTGCTTATTTATTTATATATTTATTTTGAGGGGATGGTTAGGGAGGGGTGGAGGGGATGGTTAAAGAAATTGATGGTGGTTGCATGTATGGCGGAGTGTATGATACTAATCAAAGTTCAACAAAGGCATTGGTTGATGTGGTTATGGCCTAGTAAAATAGTGGACTTAATAATAATAATAATAATAATAATAATAATAATAATAATAATAATAATAATAATAATAATAATAATAATAATTTATTTTATAAAGCGCAATTCCAAACTAAAAAGTCTGCTCAAAGCGCTCACACGCATACTCTCACACAAGCACTCGCACAATAAGAGACTGTACAACCAACTAAAACATGGTGTATATAAAATAAATAAAAAATTTAAAAATAATAATAATTAAAAAAAACTACAGATACCTAACACCACATGCCTACAAACAAACACACACAGAATCATTATAAGCAGCCCAAAACAATAGGATAAAATTCGTAAATATACACATGTCCAATAAAATTAAACTAAAGTATTTAAAAAAAAATAAAAAGCAACAACATACATATACACATATATTTTAAATCTAAAAGATGTAAGAAACATTAACACAAAACCAAACATGGCTTTATGCAATCAAATACAATATAGAATAAATACAATAAAATACACTGACAGAACTTAATCCTCGTTCTCTGACTGACTGAGCCAGTAAAAAACAAACAAGCAATAATACAAGGTATGATTTTATGGAATAAAATAGTTGACTTTGCCAAATTTCATAAACCCATTACGTGAAGATCACAAAAATGTAAAAATGTAGGACCCTGGGTCCAGTGACCGACAGACCGGGGCTAAACTAAGAAGCAGCACGCACCCCCTCTCTAGTCAAATTCGGGGGTAGGGGACAAGGTGGGGTGGGGTGGGGAGGGTGGGGAGGTGCGGGACCATCCAAAACTGGGAAATGTGAGCATGCACTCAAGGGAAATTCCTCCACGTGGGAGGTTAAAACGAATTTGACTTTAAAACGAAACGGACTTGCTACATGTGAAGCTCTGTAGTTTTGTGACCTGTATGTGCGGTTAAAATTTGGAAGCTGCTAATAAAACTTACCGCCTGGTGAATAGCTTCATTTCACTATCATGCAAGTAGTAGTACTGGTAGTAATAATGCTTGCCTTTTTGCATCGATAGATCCTTACCAGACATAAATAGCACTGCAGGATCCCCCGTGGTGGTCAAAATGTAATCAATTTGTGTAAGGAGGACGTGAACCCATTCTATGGCGAACCATGGCCGTCCAAGCAGAACTGTCACGTTATAGAGTTGCACAAGGTTGACCTTACGGCCAGAACAGCAAATAAATTCTTACTGATCGTATACCCAGTGTTTGTTGTCCACCTCTTTGTTCTTCCCTCATCTCTTCCCCATCGTCCTCTTTCTTCTTCCTCTGATGAGCTCTATCATAGCAGAGAAAGTTCTGTTTAATGTTCTTCAGAGTTTGGGTACAGTGCAAAATGTGGGTGGGATCAGTGTTGTCAGTGATCATTGTTTTTTTCTGGTCGTGTTTATTCAATTGCTAAAGCTACACACATTTACTATTAATAAATTCTCAAGTGTCATCTCATCTCATTTCAAGGCGGAAACTGCTGAACCCATGGGGGCTATTTCTGTTGGGATTCTCGCAGATTGCTTGTTGTCGGACGCAGCTTATCTCGTGAATATAATAGCTGTTCTCCGCGGAAAATGAATGGATGTGGCCGGTCCTTAATAACATTGCCGTTGTCTTCTGGGTGTCCTTCACAGCCTTTCGGCCGCGATCCGAAAGCTGGACTGATTTCTATCCGTTCCATGTCCCCTATACGCAATGTGTCCGGGGACGTAAATCTACCCAAACAAACAACAATATCCGTTCCTCATGAGTCTTCTTTTAATCTATGCTGCTGGCTCTTCATGAGAGCTGAAGAGGAAAGACTGGAATTTGGCTTTTAATTTCGACGAAACTTTAAGCAATATAGCATACACAGTACTAAACAATACTGTTTGTCTCCTTCAACTCGACATTAATTTTGTTATTTTTTTTAGTCTTTCTGTTAAAACGTATAGCTTCTTTTTATCATTTATATTAAAAGTTGCTAATTAGCCTACATCTTCACGCTCTACAAACCTCCAGCCGTCTTATCTTTATCGTGAGACCGCAGTGGTTTAGGTTTATCTTTGATGATATGATACCTTTGAAATATAATTATAATCGTTGCATGCTGAGTACCACCAGATTCAGTGTAGGGAATGCATCTCCTGCCAACTAGATAGGTATTAGCACTCCTAAAATTGGCAGAAGCCCTCAAAAGCGTGAATATATACAATTAAAATAACCGCAGTCATCTCCATCTTCCTATATGCTTGCGAAACATGGACCCTAACAGCATATCTACAACGAAGAATACAAAGCATGGAGATGAGGCGCTGCAGAAGACTTCTGGGCATTTCCTATACCCAGCACATCACCAATGACGAAGTCCGAGAGACCATCACACAAGCCATTGGACAACATGATGACATGTTCACACTGTTGAAGAAACGGAAACTCCGATGATATGGTCACGTCACCAGAGCATCAGGCCTTGCCAAAAAATCATCCTGCAAGGCACGGTGCAAGGAGGCAGAAAAAGAAATAGAAAGAAAAAGAGGTGGGAGGAAAACATTCGGGAATGGACTGGTTTGACATTGGACGAATTCATGAGGGTTGCTGAGAACAGAGAAAGATGGAATACGTTGGTTAAACGATAATCTGTTGTGCCCCAACGACTTTTTAGTTACGGGATAGGATAGGATAGGAAAATAACCGCCGGCTTATTTGTGTAGCCTGCCTAAAATATTTGATAATAGCCATAATTGTTGATAGTCAGCGCCTCGAGCATATGACCTTGGCATAGAGTTGTGCGCTAGACAACTGAATAATGGGTTCGTTAGGACTGGATTCGTTGTCTTTGCATATAGTCCTAATGCTGTCTGTATGGTAGATGTAGACGCAAGCTCGGTCGGTATGCATGCACACCTAGCGAGCGGCTAGTGCCCTACATAGCTGTCACTTGTTCTCGATGGGGAAAATGACAATAGGGAAATGTAATGGAGTTGCAGGGCTCTCAATTACCACCCATAATTGAATGAGTACCAGGAATAGTAGGTTGAAATGCCCCAGTGACCTTTGTATGCACGGTCTCAGTGTCTGTGTAAATCATCACGCAGTCGATGTCGTTACTAGTATGTGTGGCATTCTTATTACTGTAAGCCGAGATTGAACATGGCTGCCGTAGTCATTTGACTGATGTGCATTAAAGACTATTGGGACATTCATAAGATAATGTAGTAAATGCATGAAGAAAGCTAAATGCACCCTCATCAGCTAGGGCCTTCTAGTTTCCAATGGCGATCGAAGCTTCCAGTGCCAAACGAAAGGGTATGGGTTCGATCCACGCAGGGAAGAACCACCCCTCACTCACCCCGCCCTCCCCCATCATTCCCCCACACACTTGGTATGAGGCTAATCAGGTCACCTACTCCTCCGGATAAGAGTATAAACCGAGGTCTGATTGCGTTTACTACAGAGAAATATATTACCACGGTAATTCCAACGCGGCGGCTTATTAGAGTATAGAGTGCCCATACATTGCTCCAATCGCCCCATTTCCACCATCTTCAACTCAGCTGTGACAGATGCCGCCACAGAGATCCTTGGCAAGCACCGCCAAAAGAAGATATTTTGGATCACACCTGAACTTTTGGACCTGTGTCATAAACGAAGAGAGATGAAAAAGAAAAAAAAACACCTCACAGGGAGCTAATAGTTTAAGGGATAAGTTTTAAAAAAAAAATAATTTTAAAATATGACGTCTCATCACAATAGAACATTGCAAAGTAACAGAGGTGGACGAAAGCCAGTCAGATTTTGCAATAACAGATCTGCACCCTGCGTTTAGCTAAACAATTTTATGGTAGTTACCGGCTGGTAATTTACGGCCGTGATGTCCGGTCGTCAAATTGATTGATTGATTGGGTAGATTAATGTCCCCGGACACATAGAGCGTATGGGGGACACAGTCGTCATAGAGTTTGGCTTGATCTCATAAACTCTGCTGACTATAAAAGTGACCACTGGTATATAGGCTTACTTAGACCAAAGACTATAAATACAATATATAAGCTCTTTGCTTAGACTTCAACTATACGTGAGGGGCCGGGTAGCTCAGTTGGTAAGAGCGTCTTGCTAGTAACCGAAAGGTCGCTGGTTCGAATCCCGGATTGGTCAACGTGTGATCATATTATTTTCCCCTTTACCAACGACTGGCCCGCTGGTGTCAGTATAAATCGGTCCAGTAGTCACCTATATGCGAAAGTGTCGTGTGACTATAATCTACAAACAACTTCAACTATAGTGGGGCCGGGTAGCTCAGTTGGTAAGAGCGTCTTGCTAGTAACCGAAAGGTCGCTGGTTTGAATCCCGGATTGGTCAACGTGTGATCATATTATTTTCCCCTTTACCAACAACTGGCCCGCTGGTGTCAGTATAAATCGGTCCAGTAGTCACCTATATGCGAAAGTGTCGTGTGACTATAATCTAAAAACAACAACAACAACAACAACAACAACTTCAACTATAGAGGGGCCGGGTAGCTCAGTTGGTAAGAGCGTCTTGCTAGTAACCGAAAGGTCGCTGGTTCGAATCCCGGATTGGTCAACGTGTGATCATATTATTTTCCCCTTTACCAACAACTGGCCCGCTGGTTTCAGTATAAATCGGTCCAGTAGTCACCTATATGCGAAAGTGTCGTGTGACTATAATCTACAAAACAAACAAACAAACTTCAACTATGATAAGTCCCCTATACGCTGATGTGTCCGGGGACGTTAATCTACTATAACATAACATCAACTATGCCTCTAACGTAAAACCAAAATTATGCAAATCGAGTGAGGTAATCATGATGACGTCATATTTTCAGTTAATTTTTTTTTTAAACTTATCCTTTAAACTTTGTATGTAATGAGAGTAAACAGACACATCGAGCTTTACTAAAATCTTTATATGAAACTAATGGACACATTTCTGTAAACTTGGTAATTAGTTAGTTTGTGTGTGTGTGTGTGTGAGAGAGAGAGAGAGAGAGAAAGAAAGAGAGAGAGAAAGAGAAAGAGAGAGAGAGAGAGAGAGAGAGAGAGAGAGAGAGAGAGAGAGAGAGAGAGAGAGAGAGAGAGAGAGAGAAAACTCGATCTGCACCCGTTAGGGACCAGCACTTGTTGACGTTATATTTTTTTTGTAACCCCAGACTATTATATTTTATTTTCAGCTCCCGTCTTTTGTCGTAAAACCTCTCCCCAGCGAACTCTTTTGATTTTTGATTTGTATAACCCTCTCTACGACCAGCGTGCACAATGCAGGACTTGTGCAGAGCTGGAAAATACAATTGTAACAATTGGTTGTGTAGATGAACCAAATCTTTACTATTCAAATAGATCTGCAACAATAAAACAACAACAAAAAAAGGTCCCGAGTTGTATAACGTTGTTGATTACAACGTCGTTAAAGTTAACGGGATTTTGGTTGTAATAAAGTTATGGAAATGTGACTGCAGCTCATTGGACTATCATGGCAGCAGAGTAAAAGCCTCGCTCCATTCCTCCAATCAACCAGTGTCCCCTATACGCTTATGTGTCCGGGGACGTTAATCTATAAAACTAAACTAAACTAAACTAAACTAAAACCAATCAACCAGTGTGTCATGATAGGCTCTACAAGGTGTGGAAGCGGAAAAGATTCAGGGTGCGGGTGGTTTAATCGACGAACTGTGCTGAGTTCATTACAACATTGTTAAAGTTAACGGTTTGAGTTGTAATAAAGTTATGGAAGTGTGTGTTTGTGTGTGAATTTGCATTGCTTATTTACATTAAATGAAGTGTTAAAACTTTGCTGCATGCGGGTGTGCACAGGGCGAGTGCACCATAATGGTAAATTGGTAACACTTTCTTCTTTTGAACCCAAAGTTCCAAGTCTTTATAGTTGATAGAGGCGTAGCCTAGAGTATGTCAGACTCTGTTTAAACTTCTGAAACAAAATTTATTATACTACTTAACGACAGTCCTAAATAAAATTCATATTACTGGACTGTATCCCGCCCCCCCTCCTCCTCCTGACCCCCTCTCTCTTGCAAGAAACTGCTTATGTTGTTAGACCTATCTGATAACACCAGTGGCATTGAATTCATTTATTTTTATTTTCTAAATCTTTCATCTGTATGCTTAGGGGCAGTTTGGTGCAGGGCAGGTTTGGTACGAAAGGGAGACAATTGAAAATAATGACGGCCACTTACGAACAAAATGGTGGGCATCCTGTCGTTACACCACAACCCTAGCTGGCATCGTTGGCTTACATGTCAACATAACAAAATTAATGGTTAATTTGACATTACAGAGATGGGAGACGTGTATTTCAGGCAAAAATCGAGTGACCTACATCCTTTAAATGATTACACCAAAATGATAAAAGTGGCTGTTTTTTCTGTGAAAAGTAAGATCAGTTTGACATTCCTTTTTTTGACCAGACGACGCAGTAATAATAATAATAATAATAATAATAATAATAATAATAATAATAATAATAATAATAATAATAATAATAATAATAAGAGTAATTTAGACATTAAAAGCTGTAATAATTTACAGTATTAGTTCCTGTGACTCAGTCCTTACTTACAAAAGATAGTAATACTTGCAAGCTTCAACCCTAAAAACGAAATAGTTTATGCTGAGTGTGTGCAATCTGCTCCACAGTCCCACGATTCTCTCTCTTCTCGACCTCTATTTACTGTTTAGTCTTTCTGTCCTCTCTGGGTTCTTTTATTATCAAGTTATTTGAGACCTAAAAGTTTCGAATAAAGCAGACGAGACTACGATAAAGGAACAGAGGAAGCTGCAGTATTCATTCATTGTCAGTTCTTATTTTCCCCAGTAGTTACGGACTGAAACCGTTGCTACTAAAACTGCAGAGCATTCTGTTTAGTTGAAGTGCTACCTCTCAGTCGTAGTTTTGTAGCAATGCCTACACGCAAAACTACCATGCTGCGTTACTCGGGTACCTTATTTCAATATTTTGCGTTACCGCCCGGTTATTCTTGTTTCCCTGACACTCTCCTATTCAATTTCACCAACACTGTATTTGCAGCTGGGTATAGTTGCTGTGAAGAGGGCAGTCCGTTTCATTATTATTATTTTATTTTTTTTTACCGTTCAGACCACCTCATTCCCCTCTCTGCGTATGTGTACGTGTGGGTGGGTGGGTGGGTGAGTGAGTGTGTGATAGGCGTCTTCCGAGCTGTAAAGGACAATTATGTGATTGGCATTATCGTAGCGGCGTGATGGCATAATGGGGAAAGGAAATAGGTGAGAGTCACTATAAGAGCCAGACCATATATTATTTTTGTGGCACTCTTCTTCTTCTTCTTCCGTATATATGCATATGGGCCCAAGGCCGTGAAATGCATTAAAATCTGAAATCTGAAATCTTCTTCCGTATATGCCCACAATCAATTGTGATTATTATGGCACTTTTTACCAAGGTGCATGCTGGGTGTGTTCTTGTTACCGGCACTCACCCGTCTAGGACATGAGCATCAGGATCTTTATGATGGAATGTATGCGACACAGACTAGACCTCGGTTTATACTCTCATCCGAAGGAGTTTTCCTGCATGCTGGGTGTGTTCTTGTTACCGGCACTCACCCGTCTAGGACATGAGCGTCAGGATCTTTATGATGGAATGTATGCGACACAGACTAGACC
This sequence comes from Oncomelania hupensis, assembly GCA_036898135.1. Taxonomy (NCBI): domain Eukaryota; kingdom Metazoa; phylum Mollusca; class Gastropoda; order Littorinimorpha; family Pomatiopsidae; genus Oncomelania; species Oncomelania hupensis. The sequence goes on from CM072516.1 coordinate 18,467,956, forward strand.
TCGGTTTATACTCATCCGAAGGAGTAGGAAAACAGGAGTAAAGTGTCTTTCCCAGGGACACAACACAATGGCCCGGCCAGGGCTCGAACCCGGGACCTTCAGATCCACAAGCCGAAGCACTACCATTAGACCACAGTGCCTCCTAAAGCATAGTAGAAAATATCAGCTACGTTGTAATACTTGTATCAGCGGTGCTTTATTGTCTTTATAGGGTTATAGCAAATTTGAAGTGTAAGTTTAAAAGTCCAAAAGACAATGTTTTGGAATCAAGTTTTAATCCTTCAGGGATGTCGGATAGCGCAGTGGTTGGAGCACTCGCCACTGTGTCGCAAGTTAAGCACCGTCCAGTGCGGTTAGCACTTGGATGGGTGACCGCAAAACGTGAAGCGACAAATAACAACGCCCCCAGTTGACTCAACTGTGACTGAGTACCTACTCTCTTAAGGGTGGGGAAGGTAAAGCAGCGAGGGAGAGAGATGGGCATCACCCTCATAGAGTCATTACGCTGGCCCAAGATAAGTGTGATCTCCAACTTCACGCTCCCCTACGGCCACAAGGCTATGGGACTACCTTTACCTTTTTTTTTTTAATCCTTCAATCGGGAATGATACTACGCCGTTGAAGTTCAATGAGTCGTTATATATGACCCAGCTTTTTGAAGTTTCTGTTACAATTCAAGATCAGTTTTGCATCTTTTTTAATCGTAAAAAAAATAAATCTTTTTATGGGTCTTACTATTACTATTAGTTGTGCGTGTGTGTGCGCGCGTTTGTGTGTGTGTGTGTGTGTGTGTGTGTGTGTGTGTGTGTATTTGGTTTTTTTTAAGGCGCATAGATACTTTTGATACACGAGGTAGGAATTTGAGGGGAGGAGAGGGTCTGTAAACCCTACCTTCAGTCAGGTATCTTCACGTATAGCGTGGCTTGAGAGAAGGAGAAGGCCTCGCCTTGCCTCTGATACGCTGTATACACGTACGGTACCGCTGTCGGGTGGCCGCGAAAGAATCGAAGGATCCCAAACCGTAGTAAATACGGTACATCGGTGCCTCGGTATTCTCAAGGTGATTTTATCTAAATGATCAGATAGTCGCATACCCTGATGCTTACGGGAAGGGGTGTTTCTGCGCTAGAATCACTCCAGCGGAACGGGCAAGAGGTTTCAGTTTGCGTGTATGCGTGTGTGTGTGTGTGTTTCTTTTCTCCTTTTCAAAACCAAATTAAGGGCCGGTGGTCTTGATTAATTTTGTTTAGGATTTATGCAATTTAAGTAGTTAATAAACTACCAAGACTTTCCTTTATTATGGTACTGCTCCGATAATAACGACGTGGCTCGAAAACGCTTGTAGAATATGACAACAACACACCTTGACACACCAGCACAGCACACACAGCACAGTGACCCTTCAATGGCATGCTGGGAACGCAAAGGTAGCGTGTGATGTCACAAGCTTCGGGGTGCTTCGGTCAAAGTTGATCACACTCTTTGCGATTTTATTTCCTTGGAATAAAGTGATTTTGATGAAGTGCTAGCTACTGTTATTTAGCAGGTATGTTGTCTCTCCTGAGTTATCAAAAAGACGAAGCTTTTAATTTGGAAAGGCAGCGATCAGACGACCTAAAAATAGCTTTCTACTCACTCGCCCCGCGAGTTTGAATGTCGATATTGCGCGGCAGCCATCTTCGTCTGCGACGTAATGTTAGACATTTCGATTGTCCACTAAAATTAGACGACGCACTATACAGTTTTTCGATGACGATAAATGTGATTGATTTTATACAATTCTAAAAATAAGGTAGACTGCCATAGTTTATTTACAGTGAATATGTAAACCATTTTCAAATAAGCTACGGTGATGTCAACTGGAAAAGTCTTACCTTGGCCTATTTACTAATCTACTTATCTAGTTTCGTTTGTTTTACAGCAAATATTGTTAATCGCCAAATTTGTTACACCATACCTTGTAGTATTTTTAAAGTTAAGTTCGTATCAGAATTTGACGGTAGTCGGTCCATTTTCAGTCTGTAACAGTGCTTGTTATAGTTTCCGCCGTAGTTGTCGGCCTTACACAGTAGCGTCCTTCGAGAAGAGGTTGCAACCACTTGATAGTTGATAGCCTACCTAGGACGGTGCGAGCGCGATAAAACTATCAGTTGGTAGTTTCCATCGCATATTAGTTATCTGTGTGTGTGTTCATCTCTGGCAAATATGAAACGTTGAAGAGTAAAAACTGCTTTAAAGGTGCACACGGGAGTTGTGTGAGTCTGTGACTCTCCCTCTTCGCACTTCCGTGTCAGCAGTTTCGGTATAAGTAGTAGTAGTAGTAGTAGTAGTAGTAGTGTAGGGACTAGATCATGGTGATCATTAAGCCTCACGGCTTATTTAAATGTCCCATCTTTAGCACATATATTTCAGGTCTGATATAAGCCGGCTCAAGACGCTCAACTATCAAAATCATATTTTATAGATTTTAAAATCTCTTGTTCATCAATAAGATTTTTGAAACTGTTTAAAGTTTTTGCCTGTTTAATATTTTGTGGAAGTTTGTTCCATAGAGGTGCAACTCTATTACTAAAAGTATGTTTTCGAAGATTAGTACGGCTATGCTTAATAAATAATTTGTTAACAGAGTTTCTTGTTATATCAAATTTGTTTAGTTCAAAAAATTTGTTAGTATCTAATAAGCCTATATGGTAGACGTAGTGGGCTAAACACTACTAGCTTTGTTGACCGTATTGAGAGTGACGACGTCAGTTAGGTATGTAGCGTGGGTCGTGCCTGAGCAGTAAGGAGAAATGTGTGTACGGATATGATGACACTGGCCTAAGGCAGTGGGGAAGGTCTGAAAGGTGTGCCTCCTCAATCATTGTATGACTGGACGGTTTCTAAAAAGTTGGAGGGTTTATTTGTGTGCACAGTCATACTGCTTACTAGTCTGTTGAAATCAGTTATCAGGAACAGTGACCATTCACAATTTGCTCCACATGAATAAGTGTATTTAAGCGCAAGCAAATTGTTTCATTTACTGAAAATCTGCTTCTTTCCAGTTTGTGTTAACGTTACTAGTCTAGTTCACATTAGCATTTCTGTTTTTGAGGAAAACAATGACAGGCCAGGTAGTTAGTTGAGCATCCAGTTTGTTCCTTTTTCAATTGTTTTGTTGTTTTTCAAATTTATTTCAGTGTTTGTATTATGTAGTAAATTTTCTGTAGTGTTTACTTTTTGGTGTGAGTGGATGTATAGGAATGAATGGCAAAAAAAAAAAAAAAATTGTTATTTTACCCCAACAGTATACTGAAGTACTGGTCTCATTTCTTTATAATCTTTATTGGTGTTTTCAGAATTCAGAGGAGAAGCCAAGTCCTGACAAGATGGGGGAAAAAACGGGGAACACAGAACCCAAGCAGCAGCAGCGAAGCGGCAAGGGCTTCACCATTGATGTAGTACTTCTTGACGGGCAACATAAAGACTTCCAACTGGATGTGAGTAATTCAGTATCAAGTGTGGGTTATCTTTGATGTTCCTTGCACTCTTGAGGTGGGTGTGAGTAACCATCTCTTAGAGATGCAAGTACCGTATTGGATGAGCATCATTCCCTCAAAAGTTTTACCATGCCATCATCTTATCGGACATAAACCACTGGAGCAACTGCTGTGTTTATCAGGAGATGGATACCAAGATTAGGACTACTATCAGCTTCATCATACATGGTGTCGAGTCCTACAAGTTTTATTTTTATTTTTTTTAACCAGTGGATTTTGTTTTTAATTTTTCATCAAAGTGTGAAGGAGTGTGTCATCAAAAGTGTGCAAGTTCATGGATTACTCAAAATAGGAGTGCGCCTTGTGTTCTGCTTTTGGATTCATGGATCCACAGTATTGTGGTGTGAGGATAAAACAATAATATTGATTTGATGCTCTTCAAATGTAAACTGCATTTATTTTTTACTGGGATATTATCTCTTGTGAAAACAGAATATTGTGTGTGCCTGTGAGTCTGTGGATTACTGCATACTGGATTACTCTGTGGACTTCACTATACTGTGACATGGATTATTATGCAATGTGGAAATGACCAGTTGGGCTGAATTTTCATTGTTCAAGAAGTTCATTGTTTTGAGTCCTTCCCTTTTCAATCTCATTCTCTGTTTGAGCTCTGTGTTCTAAATCTGTGTTGAACCTCACCTCAAATTTATTATCTTAGCAATTTCCTTCATAATTACAATAATATTGATGGTGATGATGATGATGATGATAATAATAATAATAATAATAATAATAATAATAATAAAGTCTCCAAGCAATTTCTTTTATAATGATTTTATTTTGTACTCTCCAAGTAAACAACATTGTCATGGAAAAACAGATTGCTAATTGGATTCAAAATGTGTTCCGAATAAGAACTGAACCCATCAGAATTGACTATCATTTATGCATTAACATTACTATCACTCAGTGATCATGATTAGTGCCGTTTGATATATAAATTTATAACATTTTAGAAACCAAGCATGAAATTATACTTAGAGTTAAAGCAGAATGTACAGTGTCTGATGGCAGTGATGCTAATCCAATAATACATTCAACGACTGCAAAGAATTGAAAGGAGAGTTGTTGGTTAGGTAAAGGGAGGGGTAATTTGCAATTGCTCTGTATTTCTAGTTAATTGATGTGTACATAGTACTTGATGATATATGTGCACGGGATAAATCTTTTCGGTTACTAGAAATACTTATCTCCAAAATGAAACTGTACAACACTAGACTAGCAGATCAGCTACTTCATTGCAGCACCAGCTAGTTCAGTGCAACATCACAAGCATGAATTCAGGTTATACTATAGACTGTAGTGGTATATAACTTTTATAAGCGGGCGTTGTGGCCAAGTGGGCTAAGGCGGGACTAACTTGCATTGTCCACAGGCCAGAAATCACAATGGCGCCTGATAGGTGTGGGTTCGATCCAGCATCGGGGCGTTAGGGTTCTCCAAATATTAGTTACTTTCGATTCGGGCAACGTCTCAGGGGTTTTCTCCGGGTACTCCGGTTTGCTCCCCCAGCAAAAATTTCAAATAAATCACAACTACTGTTAGGTAGGTTGGGTTTAGGCGCGCCACAGGCTGCGACTACCAGGGGAGGCGGCCAAGAATTTCTCTATGAGAAAGGGACAATAAAGGTAAATTAAAAAACAAAAACAAAAAAAAACTTAGATCATTCTATTGAGTTTTTTTTCCAGAAATATTTACATGACAGTAACAATTTTCTGAAAGGCAAGAAGTATTCCTTCATCTAATAAAAATGAAGTGTTTTATTAATAATTCCATTTAGACCTTGCATAAAAATAATGAACGCATTAGTTTGAAAAGTGCTGTGTTCATTTTTGTGTTTGTCATAAACATCTGTTGATAATAATTGTCCCAGCGAGATTAGAAACACAGCTAGGCAAATGCGTGATTACGCCCGATCTCGGAGTAATGAGGAGCCCTGATTTTAAATAATTTGCAAATGAACAGCAGAGCAATAGAATTGTAGATCTATTGAAACTGCACGACATATGTGCCATGGCGCTATAGTAATACACTAAAATGCCCTCAGACATGTATGCAAGTGAACTGTCCATTTCTAGGCCTTGCAGATAAAGAGCATAATCAAATCCAGTGTTCATTGTGACAAATGAAACATTAAAATGTTTGCACCGTCTTGATGCACTGGTTTGACAATTTATTGAGGTGCGCTCAAAAAGTGAGCACTGAATGAAAGTGTAGTAATACTAATACTGGTGGGAATCACAATTCTGTTGACGAGCATCTAGTACTAGTAGAGTTGAGTGCTTAGTCAGAGTTGCTGAGTGAGTGTGGTTTAGGTAGTAAATTTTTTGTTGGCATTGTTTGTATACAATTGTTTTTTATGACATTGCTAAATAATTGTAACAATTCTATTAAAACCCGTGTGGAGTTGTGTTGTGCGCAATTAGATTGTGTAATATTTATTAGGTGATTTCTCTAGGCGCCCCCGCCCCCCGTGGGAGTGCCGGAAGTTTTAGTATAAATAGTATCCCCGCTTTCTGGAAATTTATTAGTGCTTTAAATTCCCACTGTCGCTGTCTTTCTCCTTTGTTCTTTTTCATTCCTACTCTGTTCTATCAATCTACTGTACTAACTAGTACTATCTTCTTCTTCGCTAGACCACTCACCTATCTTTTTTCTTGAAAACTCTTCTGGGACAAAACTCCTCATTTGTGTGTGAGGTCTGTTGGATCAGCTTGGGAATATTGGACGCTTTCTGCCAGGTGGTGGTCAGTTGGGCTTCCTATGATATCATTTGGCAATGAGTAGACATTTTATATGTACACATGTATGTGTTTTGTTGATATTTTATAATGATGTAAAGTGACTGGCTGGTGGATTGCCTTCAGTGTTACCATTAGGGTTGTTTCGGCAGATCTTTTATGCGTATCGGGGGCAAGTCCTCTTTCACTTCCAGCGAAGTTGTGCCTTTTGTGGTCTTGATTTTGTGCTCCTGAGTCGGCTCTTTGCAGTCCACTGGACCCTGTAAGCAGTGAATAGCTAATTTCTCTAACCAAAATGTAATTCTCCAATCTTTATTAGGTGATTTCTCTAACTAAGCAAAATATAATTCTCCAATCTTGTGACACATAACAACAAAGTTCTTTGTTTCTTCTTCAGAAAAATGCAGATGGTCGTGAACTATTTGACAAAGTGTGCCAAGACTTGGACCTTCAGGAGAAGGAATACTTTGGTTTGCAATATGTTGACGAGAGACTGCCACACCATTTGAAAGTGAGTACATAATAATGATTATTGCCAAGTGAACAGAATTTAACTTGGGATCTATGTCTTTCAAGTTTTATACTAGATGTGCACATACTGATTTATAAGTGTTTCTGATTACATTATTTTGGAGCTGATACTGATAAGTGATAGTGTGCAGAATGCATACACACACAAAATCTGCAGAGGACCCGAAGATTTCTATAATGTAATCTACTATGATGCATGGAGGTCATGTACTATGATGCAGGGAAATAATGCCAAAAACAATGATCTAGACATTGAGGTATATGTTCACATTGGTTGCTTTTACTAGGGAAGTGGACTCTTTTAAAAATGGGACAGTTTCAAAGTACAGAGACATTGAGCACTATTGGAAAAGCTGTGCAGTAGGTGTATGGCATGTGCATGTCATGCACGATTATCGGAATCAATTGGATCTTGAACATAATTGGAATTTTTCTTGGGCAGGGTGGGACTGGGAGTTAAGGTCGATTTGATAAAACTGATGTTACTATGGTTTTTACCGTTCTAGTTTCTTTTGTATTTGATCTGCATAAAATGTGTTAGATATTCTCAGTTTTGTTCATAATTCAGTTAGACTTTAAGTCAAGCTCCAGTGTCCAAAGCAAATTTGTCTTTTGATTTATTTTTCAGTGTTGGCTGTCACCAGATAAGAAGATCTCCAAACAGAAGAAGAGTAGGTTGCTCTTGTAATTCTTTATACTTTCTATACAGTTTAAAACTTTTCCCCTCCAAAATTCTTGGTAGATTCAGGATTGGGTAGTTAAAGTTTCCAATGTATAATGTTTTGTATGTCAATCAAATCAACATGACCCACTTGTTTGTGGTAGCTAAATCTGATAATGAATTTTGACGCACATGCATAGCAGTCACCAGATCAAATCTCGCAAAGACCTTCCTGCAAGGCACAGTGCAAGGAGGTAGAAGAAGAGGGAGACCGAAAAAGAGGTGGGATGACAACATTCGAGAATGGACTGGTTTGACACTTAGTAACTGACTTAGCGAAGTGATCAGGGTTGCTGAGGACAGAGAGAGATGGCGTACACTGGTTAAACGATCATCTGTGGTGACCCTACGATCTCCGAGTTACGGGATAGGATAGGATGCATAGCAGAGTGAGTCTGTACTCACCACCCTCCTCTCCTCCTACTAGGACATCCTATGATATTATTATTTAGCAATGTAGGCATTTTATATTATGTGTTTTGTTAATATTTTATAATGATGTTTGTATTCTATTTTGTTTTGGTATTAAACGGGAGTTCGATAAATTAGAAGAGTATAGCCTCAGCGTCCCCTGCATGGGATGTATTTATTGTAAAGTGACGGGCTGGTGGAGTGCCTTCAGTGTTACCACTAGGGTTGTTTCAGCAGATCTTTTATGCGCAAGTCCTTTTTCAACCAAGTTGTGGTCCTGATTTTGTGGTCCTGATTCAGCTCTTTGCAGTCCGCTGGACTCTGTTAGCAATGAATAACTAAGTGGCTTAGATTTTTAATTAACCCGTAGTATGCAACAACATTGGGTTATTTTATCAGACATGCATTAAAGATCATGTGAGGGTCAAGGTCATACCAAGATCAAGGTCACTGAAGATCACCATATTTTTGGGACATAATATGTTTGCTTTACATTGTTTGATAGTACATCATTACATGAGTATTTTGATCCGGAGATCAATTCATCTTGAGGTCAAAAGCATAGAAAGATCAAAGTCTATTACACTTGTACTTTGAATTTTGATGCCACCCTTTCATTTAGTTTTTTCTGGGCACTCATTTCCGAGTTCCATAAGGAGCATTAACTGATTAAGTCATATGGGCTTTGCCCTTCTAGATAATTTCTGATTTGTCATGAGTGTTGAGACAAAGCTTTGCATGAGTGGTTTTTTCCCCTCTTCCAATGAGTTTATGTTTTCGTTGCTTTATATTATAACACAACTGTTCATAACTGTTCATGATGTTTTTGTTTACGTTTCAGGAGGGCCTTGGCTGTTTGAATTTGCATTAAAGTTTTATCCACCAGATCCAACTGCCTTGAGAGAAAGCTTAACAAAGTGAGTAGTGCATCTTTTCTTTTTTTTCTGCTAGTAATGGGGTAGGTGTCCCCAATCGTGGATAGTTGTGTTTATTTCATAGTGTTTGTCTACTTTACACATTGGAACTGCCCAAGTCAGTTGTTAGAAATTTTTCTTTGTGCGCTAGGTGTGTTTCAGTTAGTCACTTCATTTATGGCAGTTAATTATCAGTTGAAAAATATGGGTCTGAATGAAAAACGGTGGGAGTTGGCAATTGTGGATGGGGTTTTGGCAATTGCTGGTGGGCTGTCATTTTTGTACATTTAATCATTCATGGGGTGAAACCTGTCCTAAAGGCCAAGCTGCTAAGGAAAAATTTCTAACAAGCGAACATGAGTGTATAAAATGGCTAAAATATATTGCACTGTACCCCAGAAACTACATGGATAAAAGTATTTCGATCGCATAGACTATGGTAGGAAAAGCTTTAGAATCGGTCTATCAAGACGTTTGGAATATCGTCGATGTCTGCACTTGAAAACTGACTGCAAATGGGAGAGCACCTACACTAGAGATATTTTGTCTTCTTTTTTTGTTTGTCTCTAAAGCATGAATTTGTTAGTAGATATTAAGACATAGTTTTATTATTAAAAGTTAACACATGATTTTATTTTTCTGTCACTGTCAGGTAGACAGGGCGTTATTTTTAATTGTGTCATGCGTGTGTATTTTAAAAATGAGCACTTCATGTTTGTTTATTTACACAGTTTTTCTTTATTTTGTGCAGATGGCTGGTTGTACTTCAAGTCAGGCGAGATATTTTGAGCGGAAAGTGAGTATTTTTCTTTTAGTTCGTATGGTGTGTGGGTAAGGGGAGAATGGGCACGTTGTGATTGACAGTGTGATCATCCTTGGTGTTAATGCTGTTATTTTAGTTTGAGGAGTATGTTTGATATGTACTATAGCCTTAACCCTCTAACCCCCACAGGAGCCTAAGCCTTATCTGCTTCCATTTCCTAGGTCAAGGCAAGTAACTCCGTCAAAATGCTACACTATGCACATACAAAAATAAATAAAAATACACCACCCAAAATTATGTTCCACTCATCATTATTAAATCGACCACATTTTTTTTGGGGGGGGGGAAATGAAATGTTACACATACATTTTTACAATGTGTTGCAACTGGAAAAAAAATCTGAATGTCAACATTGCATACTGCCCAACATGCAGCAATACGATCACTGCCACAAATAATAAAGCACCGATTGTTCATCGTTTCTATTATTCAAATCCGACAAAAAAAGATCGTCAAAGTGAAAGTCCAAATCACTTTCCTCTGCATCATTAACCTGTACCAAATCAGCCTCCTAAAATCCTTCAAATGGGTCATTTTCTTCATCAGATTCTGCAAGAATCTGACGCCATAATTCTCCGCCTCTCAAACTTCAAACTAATCAAACTTTGAAAATTCACTGTGTGCGTTCTACACACTCTAAAAATGCAGTGAAAACTCCGCCGGAAACCACAGGATATCACGATCACGTGTGCGAGAATCTTGCACGTTTGCTATAGATTTCCAACTGGCAGCCTCTGAGCAGACTACGTCATTACCGGCCGTTGATGGTAGCTCCGCGAGTGTGCACATAGCAAAAATATCGGTCGCTCTAGGTTGCTCCGCGTGTTAAAGGGTTAAGCTAAAGAAATCCAAGAAATCTTTTAACAATTAACTGAGTTACTGCTAATGATTTACTTTTCTATTTAAAATTTAGAATAGGATGCACTTTTTGTTGTGGTGTACTTTCTGTCAATCAGGGAAAAAAGTTTCTGTTATGTTCTTTTCTATTGTTTTGCTGTTGTCTACTTCATCCTCAGTATTCTGTTCTCTGCTCTCTTAAATCCAGATTGTACCGAAAACTAGATTTTGCTTAAAATGTGCCGCATTGGGCTTTGCACAGGTTGCCAGCCACATTCCTCACACAAGCCATGCTTGGAGCATACTGCGTCCAGGCAGACGTGGGAGATTTTGATCCTAATGACCACAAAGGCATCGACTATGTCAAAGACATTCCATTTGCACCAAACCAGACCCCAGAACTCCTAGAAAAGATTGCCGAGCTTCACAAACATCACAAGTAAGTCGGACTTCTTTTTGATCTTTGAGCTAGTAAATCAGCATCACGAATAATGAATCTGATGAGCTCTTTTGTCTTGAATAAAGCATTGTTACAGATACTCCTTTATGCTGTTGCATGTGTGGGCATACGCGCCTGATTTATTGATTTGATTGTAGGCACACATTGTTCATGCCTTGTGGAAATAAATGGAATGTATTGAGCTGTTAAAAACAGCACCAGCAATGACACTTTGACAGGGATATGATATGATGCTGCGCAAACCAGCTTAGAGATCGTTTCATACACTACTATTAGTATGGCCAAAACATAGTATTCTTTGTTGAAGCTTTCACCACTTTTACACATCTCAGCTAGGAGGCTGGCCTCCAGTTGTTACTTTGTCAAAGAGGCAGTTATTTTTACTGGACCACTGATGCACTGTTAGAACGATTAAGGCCAATAGGAGCACTTCATGGGAAGCAACTCTCATTGACCTACTTTCGGTTTATTTAGGAGTACTTCCTAAATAGCTGTCAACATGTATTGTGTACCGCACTTCATGGGAAGCAACTCTCATTGACCTACTTTCGGTTTATTTAGGGATAATGCCTATTGTGCTTTGTTTACGACCAATAGAATGTTGCTGTAGTGAAATGTAAACATGAGGCATACTTCTTAGCTGTCGTAAATGTTACATGTATATCATTGTCAAAACCTGACAACAGGACAAGTGAAGGGTAGGAGTGAGGTACTCATAAGTTAGCAGGCAGATTTACTTGCCTTGTCATGTGATCTTAACAAGTGGACATGAATACGAAAGGGCTGCCTCAAGAGGCAGGTGGTAACGAAAAGGGGCTGATAAGTTCAACATGAGTACTGCCTCTTGTACGTAAATATTTTGTGCATGACTTTTTTTTCTTAGGGGTCAGACGCCAGACGAAGCAGAAGGCCATTTCCTGGAGAACGCTAAGAAGCTGGCCATGTATGGTGTAGACCTTCATGCAGCCCAAGACGTGGAACACGTTGACATCATGCTGGGAGTGTGCGCCAGTGGTCTGCAAGTTTACCGGGACAAGTTGAGGATAAACCGTTTTGTCTGGCCCAAGATCCTCAAGATCTCTTATAAGCGCAACCACTTCTACATCAAAATCAGGCCCACAGATGTGAGTTGGAAGAATACATTGTATATTTGAATTTGTTGTAGTTGTTTGTAAAAAAACTATATTTAAAAAAATTGCAGATGGACTAAGGCCGCTCCCCTCCCCTTCCAGCCGACTCCATCCATCCCCACTCCCACAGTATATTATCATATGCATGCCTCATTTGAGAGAGATGCTTTTCATTTTACATTCTAATACACAATACTACAGCAAAACTATGTTGATGCTCATTATTAGCTCACAGTCTCAGAATGTGTCTTATCAAAATATGGGGAAAAAAATATGGGGAAAAAGATTAGTGGTATACATAAATCACACAAGTTTATTCTGTGATAATTTTTCATTAAAAAAATAAAGCTGTTTTGTACAGAATAGTACTTATTTGCTATGTTAGTGTGATGAACATAACAAGAGAGTGTCCCACCACCGTAGCTCAAGCGGTAGAGCGTTCGCCTTTGACCCAGTTTCAAATCCCGTGGTGGGCCAAATAAAAAGTGGCCATTTTTCACTGTCCATTTTAGCAGTACAATTGCTTTTGTGGTTCAGTGTTGATTTAGGTTCCTATCCCTTGTTCTCTGGGAGGGTTATCCCTGTCTGTCCTATCACCAGTGGTGGGTGTAGACGTTCAATCTCAATGTTCATTCGTATAACAAGAAAATACGTGTGAAACATCGTTTAATTGTTCTTGTCTATTGGCTGTTTCAGAACAGCCAAGCAGAAAACAACATATGTTTTAAGCTACAGTCACATCGACTGGCCAAACGACTGTGGAAGATTTGTGTGGAACACCATGCCTTCTTCAGGTATTTACAGTGCTTACATATAGTGCATAGCAAACATTTATGAAACTGCGCTATATGAAACTGCCAATTATCAAGTATTAGATATTTTTTCACATTGTTATTATTATTATTTTAAAATATATAATACACAAAGTAAGCATGTAGTAAGACAGCAGTAAACCAAGTGAAGGGAATGCTGCTTGTTTTCACTTCCAAGATACAGATGAATGAAATGGCAGGAAATTAACTATTGGAAAACGATTCCACCGGAGGGAGAGTTTAACGCAATGGAACCTGTCTCTACAGCTCTGTAGAAAGAATGCAGACACTTAAAGTTTATCTTTCATCTTGTGCAGATTACGAGAAGCAGATCAGCCACAGAACAATGCCATTTTCCCCAAGCTGGGCTCAAAGTTCCGATATTCTGGTCGTACGTTGTACCAGGCCAGGCAAAAATCATCTGACCTTGACCGCGGTGACCCCTACTTTGAACGCAGCCAACCAGTGCGCAGCACTTTTGCTGTACCTGCCAAGTCACAGAGTGCAGAAAGTACGTTGCCTAGTTTTTAACAACTTTCAGTGTGAATCTTTTGGTCAAAATAAAAAAGCATTGTAAGAGAAGTGTAAGCACATCATTTTTCTCGGGACTGTAGTATTGTGTATATTTTTGTTGCTTAACCCTCTAACGCGCGGAGCGACCTAGAGCGACCGATATTTTTGCTATGTGCATATGCGCGGAGCGACCGGTAGCGGCCGGTAATGACGTGGTCTGATCAGAGCCTGCCATGTGGAAATCTATTTATAGCAAACGTGTGAGATTCTCGCACACGTGATCGTGACTTCCTGCTGTTTCCGGCGGTGTTTTCACGGCAATTTTAGAGTGTGTAGAATGCACACAGTGAATTTTCAAAGTTTGATTAAAGTTTGAAGTTTGAGAGGCGGAGAATTATGGCGTCAGATTCTTGCAGAATCTGATGAAGAAAATGACCCATTTGAAGGATTTTAGGAGGCCGATTTGGTACAGGTTAATGATGGAGAGGATAGTGATTTGGACTTTCACTTTGACGATCTTTTTCTGTCGGATTTGAATAACAAAAACGATGAACAATCGGTGCTTTATTATTTGAGTCAGTGATCGTATTGCTGCATGTTGTGCAGTATGCAATGTTGACATTCAGATTTTTTTTTCCAGTTGCAAAACATTGTAAAAATTTAGGTGTAACATTTCATTTTGAAGAAAAATATGTGGTTGATTTATTAATAATGATAAGTGGAACATAATTTTGGGTGGTGCATTTTTAATTAATTTTTGTATGTGCATGGTGTAGCATTTTGACGGAGTTACTTGCCTTGACCTGGGAAATAGAAGCAGATGAGGCTTAGACTCCTGTGGGGTTTAGAGGGTTAATGCCTTTTAAAAAAAAAATTCAGGGTAATTTGGAAATGTCACTTCATTTTGAGTTTTGTTGAAAGAAAGTTTGTTGTTGGCATTAATTTGTGGTGTAAGTAGTGAACAAGAACTTGATTGTGCCTGAAGTAATAAACTTTCATGTCGAGCAAAACTAAACATATTCTCATGCTTTCAACCTTGCAGACATGAACAGACCAAACTTCTATGATGATACAAATGTGGACAAGAAGAGACGGTCTTCAGAAAAGACAGGAGAGGACAGGAGAGATAACAAATATGGCGATGATCCTACTCTTGGAGGAAGGGTTAGTGAGTCTACAGTTGTTTTACCTGGTGAACATTAATTGGGTTAGTTTGAAAATTTTTACAGATTTAGTGAGGATAATAATGGAGTTTGAGAGCGTGTAAAGCTAAAATTGACAGGAAGCAGCGAGTGAAGATTGGCCAAATTAGTCGACCTGCCTTATTCTTGGAGATAATTTCATTTCATATTAGAATATATGGGGATAAAGAGGAGACCTTTAACTCTTAGTCTCATGAAGCGCGGTAAAGCGCGGTTCGTCACGGCTCACGAAGCGCGGTAAAGCGCGCCTAGTTACCGTCTACTTTTAGCACCTCTCTCCCGCTTAACGGAAACCAGTTCCAATTGCGCATGCGCACTAGCTGATTCTAAAAGCAGTGTACTTCCTTCCTTTCAACTGCAGTTGTGTCAACAACACGTTTTAATCGAAGTTTTTGTTTAGCTTTTGGTCGCGTTTTCGAGAGCGGGGATACTCTAAAAATTGCAGAATCTGATTCCGACAATGAGTCTACATGATATGAGCAGTTGTGGCAGCAATTAGTAGATGAAAGGGCTGATCAGTTAGGGAATGAAAATCAGAGTGATTTGTCAGTGTCTAGTGTGCACACTAGCGATCTTTCCTACTACAGATCGGACCTTTCATCATCCGAAGAATTGGTTGTGAAATTACCTATAATCACAGGTAAAATAGCAGGTAACACAGACAGATGACACTGACAGAACTAAAGCTTACTCAATACTTGCATAGTTACCAATTATCTACACACTGACTAAGTCCCATGAAGCTCTGACCAACCGTTCAGTAGATATAGCATTTTAAACACATGCACCTATTTTTGGCTTGTTTTTGTCAAATCCTTACATGAAGGAGAAGATCAACGTGCTGTTTTGCTTTATGAGACTAAGAGTTAAGTGGTGATTGTATAGTTATAGAAGATCTGTGGCAGAAATGCGGAACAGATACTGAGATTTTAACTTGCTGCACATCTCCTGTTGAGTATGACTTGTTTTTGTTGACGTTTGTTTAACCGAGGGCTTCCATTTGTGAGAAGTTGCACAATGCCTTACTGCCTGGGTATGCTGACCACCATGGGTTGTTGTTTTTTTAAATTCAGGGAAAAGATGGTGCTATGTATGATGAACACGGCAACCTTATCAGAGGTCCTGGTGGCAAAGAGGGCGAGGACAGAAGAGACCGGCTCAGCTCAAACGATCCCACTCTGGAGAGAGAGGGCTATGGGGGGACGGCAGGTCTCACCCCAGCGCAGCTCAAGCAGAAACAGAAAGAAGAGGAGAAGGAAAGGAAGAGAAAAGAAGAGGAGGAGAAGAAGAGGAAGAAGGAGGAAGAGAGAAAGCGAAAAGAAGATGAAAAGAAAAACAAAGGCGGAAAGGGAGAAGACCGAAGAGATCTAAAGGTAAGAGAACAATAAATTTGTCCCATTAAAGATATTAACATGATTGACACGCGTGTACAAAAGAAGAAAGAGAAAACTTTTATGCTGTAAATGGACCACGCTTTTGTGCTGTAGGCAATAAAGCAACAATGTTTAAAAATATTCTAGGCAGGTATTTATCTGTGGCTAGTTTTTTTTTTTAAATAGTTGAGGTATTTTGCATGCTGTTTTCATTTGTTTTTCTTTGGGGATTGCATGGATTAAGGAGTGGAATTGTTTGGGATTTCAAATTTGTGTGCATGTTGTGTAGAAACTAAATATGGAAGTGATGTAAAGCATTTATTGAATAGCTAATTCAGCATGCATTGAGGAATGATGTTAAAATATAAATTAGAATTATCTGGAACTGTACTGTTGCATGTTCTGCACAATTGTATGATCAGTAATTTGGAAAGAAGCAGTCTATTCACAAATACAGCCACTGCTATTAAATATTGATGGGGCATGATACTGTGGTTTTGGTTGATATAGCAGATCTTCGCAGCTTGTATATTTGTGCAAAGCTGAACACCTGTGGTGTTCTGTAAATAATCGTCAGCTGAAGTCGTGGTGTTTATTATATGTTGCATATTTTGTACAAACCAAAACCGTTCTATTATTTGTAGGAAGGAGATGATCCCACAGCAAAGAAGCCTGGCTATGGTGCTGGTGGCTATGGCGATGAACACGGGGTGAGTGCATGCACTTGTTATTTTTGTTTCTCTGTTCTTTTCTTCTTCTTTTCCGCTGTGATCTGTAATAATTGTGTTCATTATGTTCTTTCTGCAGTTTTGAAACAGTCATGAAGACTATGAATTCATGTTTTTGTGCTGTTTGAGCTAGTGGGCTCTTCTTCCCTTAGAGTGAGAGTCGAGTGTGTATGATGAGTAGGACTGAGTAGAGCATGAGTGTGCGTGTTGGCTATTTGAACTTTTAGCGTTACACAGTGATGTTGATTACAGGTGTTTAACTTTGATTTAGTTCATTTTGAGTTTGACGGTTGCTGGGATATATTATAAGACTCTTTTGCATTTTAAAATAATCTCTCTGAATGGTCAGTACTGTTATTTTAGTTTATTTTTCTTTCTGAGTATTAAAAGCATTTTTGTGATAAATTCATGTTCCGTGTATGCATGTTGGGAAAAATATTTGTATGTATGATTTTTGTTGTCAAAATGCATTCGATGTGATATTATTATCTAACTGTTGAATTACAACACTTTAAAAAGAAAATTGTGTTTAGTTTTGTTTTGCTTATGGAATGTGTATATATTGCAGTCGATTTCTATTCAAATGTAAATTGACTGACTTCGCAGGGGGACATGGTTGCTCCACTTGGCAGATCTCCTTACGGAAAGGTCCATTACTCAAAACATTTTTTTGCCTTAAAGCTTTTTAGAGGCAGCGGCAGTTTATCTTTTATTTTTGCAGTGAAAACATACTCCTGATTGCATTTGATGATAATGATATATACATCAGACTTAAAGATTTGATTCTAAAGATTTCATTTAATGCACTTTTTTGTTGTTTTAAATGTAACGATGCACAAACACTGATCTGAATAAATACCGTAATCAGTCGAGTTTAATATTTGATTTTTAGCGTTTAATAATTTTACCTTTATGCTTTTGCTTTAGGGTGCACATTTTTATTTTTGGTTTTACATTATATGTAGAATTTATGTAAGAAATTACTTAAAATAAAAAAATAAAAAAATAAAAATCATTAAACTAATCATAATTTTAGATGCATTTTATTTAGTTTTGAGCTTTCAAATTAAGCTGAAAGTACACATTTTCAGCTATTTTCTATTATGTACTGTAATGATTGTAACAGTTTCCTTTTTGACTCGCATGCATAGCATTGCGAGTCTATGTATTCACCCTCCCCCTCTCTTCCTCACAGCCAAATATCCCCTCACCCCCCAACCCCCTAAAAAAAAAAAAAATCAAGATTTTTGCAAATTTATGCGAGATGAGTCTTACATAGTCCAAAAATGACATAGAAAACAATTGTTTTTTGTCCAGCGTCTGGACGTGCAAAATTTGCAAGTGGATTAATATCCCAGAACCTATTTCACTTATCACGACCAAACTTGTTAAGATAGTGTAATCCATGAGACCTCATAAATGATCAATGCCTGAATGACTTTGCGTCAGGGTCAGAGGGTCAACAAATGTTAGTTTTTAAAAAGTTCACTTTTTTTCCCCATGGTTATTAATATTGAACTTGTACATTTTTTATGCATGCTTGGTATCAATGAGACACACATCCTATTCAAATTTGGTCAACCTCACTCCAAGGTCAAGGTCACTGGAGCTGTCCAAAATCAGTACAATATAGGTACTTTGAAGTGGCCTTGACTTTAGATTATGAGAGATATCAAGTTCGAACTTGTTTTATTTAGAGATGATAGATTGATTTTTTCATATATTTACGGTCTTTTCGTTGATCTTGAAGGTCAAGATCATTTTAGGGCTTTGCCAAAGCATACGAAAAAATGGATCATCGTACAGTGAAATGGTTCTATTTAACCCATAGTATGCAACCAGCATGAGCACAAGAGGTCACGTGAAGTTTAAGGTCATCCCAAGGTCAATGTCACTGAAGGTCAAGGTTATCCCAAGGTCATTGTTTTTTTGTTTTTTTTTATGGCATAATACAACTTTTGCTGTAGTTTACTTGATGTTGCATGAGTGTATTTGAAGCTGTAAATCAAGGTCATCCAAAGTCAAGAGCATAAAAAGATAAGTCGAAATTTGCATTTAAATGCCACTGTTTGTTTTTTTCCTGGGCAGATATTTTTTTGTTAAACATGGCAAGTTTTATAAGGAGGTTTGCCCGTCTAGTTTAAATTTTGTATTTATGTATTTTATTTTTAAGCAGAAGATGGTATGTCATTGTTTATTTAATTTTTATTGGCTGATAGATCAATCCGTGTAATACGGACTTTTAGAGATCTTAATAGTCATAATTGAACATGTCAATAGATAGCTGCTTTACCTTTATAGATTTGTAGATAATTTTGAGATGTTGATCACTTATTGCAAAATATGCAGTAAATGTAATATGAAAACTATTATTTAGGATGGCGACAAATATGGAGATGGCAGAAATGGAGAGGACAAATACGGAGATGACAAATACGGCGATGACAGATATGGAGACGGAAGATTCGGAGATGGAAGAGATAAAAATGGCTACGGAGATGGAAAAGATGGGGATAAGTTTGGCCGAGACGGAGAACGTTGGCCAGGCAGAGAGGGAGAGGATGGCCGCAGACTGGGCCCCGGAGATGAAGGCTATGATCCTGAGCACGTTCGCTTTGCTCCTGGAATTGCCGTGGCTGGTGAGGATGGTGATCTTAAGTACGGCAAAGACAAGGACAAAAAGGGCAGAAAGGGGTCTGACAAGGATGATGAGAAAGACAAGGACAAGAAAGGTCGCAAAGGGGCCGATAAGGACGATGATAAAGATAAAAAGAAGGATGACAAGAAGAGCGGTGGACTGTTCAGCAAGTTCAAGAAGCCCAAGTCGAATGCTGATGACCTGGCAGACGGTGAAGGTGCAGGAGGTCGCCCAGGCCACAAGGTTATCTTCTTACACTCTTCATGCCTCCTTTTATGCAGTCTTTTTGCAATTTGATACTTCTTTTTTTTTCTGCTTGCCCACTCACCTTTTTACCTGTGGAGTTTCCTGCTGCAGAATAGCTGACCTATTTTGTCTTCTGGCCTGTAGCTTCAAACTTGGGTACCTTGGGTGCACTGTTCAAAAGGCAGTTTGTTGGAGTTTGAAATACGTATTTGTGCCTTGCTTCTTAACTTAGACTACTTTTTGCATTGTAATTAGGAATACTAGTCGGCACAATCTCTGCATAGGATCTGTCCAAAACATCTTCAGCACGCTTTACAGCATTATGTGGATAAGTGCAGTCTGAAATGCATCGGTATTAAACTTTGAACTTTAGGAACTAAACATTATAGACTGCTTTGCATGATCATAGATTATTGCGTTAACAGGTAACAATAATTTGGATACTTAGTTGTACATGCTTAACATTGCAAAGTGCAAGTAGACTTCAGAACTACCTAATAAGATAAACTACATATGTGTGTTTTTGTGCACATGTCTTTAGTAGGCATAATAATTTGTAATATTTAAACAGTCTTTAACAGTCTTTGGTACAACTTTTATTCCACGAAAGCAATCTTTTGCTATGTTCTTTGTGTTGTTTCTGTAGTAAGAATTGTATGAGCTTGTTTGATTTTATACTAGTAATACAACTTCAAAATAATGTAGATCGTATAAAACTATAATGAAATTTCTTGACAAGATATTATAGTAAAAAAATTATGTATATTAGTATTAACCAGTAGTTGTAGTTAGGACTGCTTGCTATGTGGAATGCTGGAAGCTAAGAACACCCAGAGCACAGTTGTCGGATGTTGCTTTCTGTGCTTTCTTGTCCCCCATCTATTTATGCTGCTGACAGATTAAAAACAAATTACAAGTAAGTTTTACTGGCTTTATATAAAATTTCCAGTGACCATAAACAATGCAGCTAAATCTGCGTCTTCATTATTAGTGAAAATGGAACCAGCATTTTTTTGTTTCACTTATGTACTTGTCCTCTTTCCCTGCTGCCAGCCCAATTCTATTGTTGCATTGTTAGCATCCCTGGATATTGAATATTTATTGATATGTACAATTTTTTTTTAACCTATTCTTTAAGTTGCTGTTGAGTTTCTGTACAATAGGTGTGAATTTATTTTGCTGTTATTAAGTACTTTTGCTTTTTACACAAGGGTTAGATTTAGAATTTTGTCTGTTGAGTTTTGTTTTGAATTTCTTACTTTTAATGATTTTTTAAATTTTGCATTTATAGGGTTTGATTAAAACAGGAATATTTTTTATCTGACTGTATTTTGGCTACTGGTATTTTGTTCCATGCTTTGTACCGTTGTGCTTTATATTTATTTTTTAAAAAATTGCAATTCTTTTGCCATACATCACTAATTGGTGTAGGTGATTTGTAGTTTATGATTTTGTGACTTCTTAGAAAATTTCGAATATTCTTTATAAATTTTGTTTGGGTTTTTCATGCGTTATTTTTTAAACTTGTATTTCTTTTGCTTGTATTACTAATAGGGGAAAAAAGGATTTTGCATGGATGGAGGACTTGTGTGTGTGTGTTACCACTAGGGTTGTTTCGGCAGATCTTTTATGCGGATCAGGGGCGAGTCCTCTTTCAGCGAAGTTGTGGTCTTGATTTTGCGATCCTGATTCGGCTCTTTGTTGTCCGCTGGATCCTGTAAGCAATGAATAACTAACTAACTAACTGGATTTGAGTGTATTTTGTTTCAGCACAACACTTAGCATGTAGGGACTCTGCACCTCTCAAACTATTAAAGACACTAATCTTGCATGAACTTAGTTACTGCTTTCCAAAATAGCCTTTATAACGGTTTATTTTATTATGAATGAAGGGAAGAAGTGCTGAAAGCCATAATTTTCAACTCCGCCACTGGAATAGTGACTCAAAGCCCAAATCTTCCAGATAGTTCACTAACCCTGTTCACTTGCCTGTTATCAACTTTGATACAAAAATGAACTGTGTCTGTATATAAGATAAATGCTTGACAGAACAACAGCAGAAAAACAAAAGAGAATGGGTGGGGTTGGGAACAATGTGATATAAAATGGGTGAGTAAACTGCAAGTTTTATTTGTGTTTCAGCATTCTCAAATGTTAGGTTCTCAGCTTCTGTTGGTTTTGTGTTTGGTTTGATTCCCTTTTGTTGCTGTGATGTGATGCATAGTTCTTGTGTTTGTACCTAGGTATTTGTGTACTTTGAGCATGTTCATTCAGAAAACTTCTACTCCAGCGTTTGACAAGGATTTCTGCCATCATCCCGACCCACTGCACCAACGTCTGTGATTAAAATATTTAAATATTTTGACAGGAAGGCAAAGAGGGAGCTGGTAAAGAAGGATTTCCGGATGGAGCAGATGCAGGGCGGGATAAGAAGGTGCTCTTTTCTGTGCTATATCTAATAAAATCATTGCAATGCAACCTAATTTAGATTTTTTTCCTGCTAATACACCTAATCGATTTTATTTCAGCTATGCGCCTAATTTGTATTTCAGCTATGTGCCTAAAGTATTTTGTTTCAGCTATGCTTCTGTTTTTTGTTTTATTTCAGCTGTGTGTCAACAATTGTGAAAAAACAAACATTGATCTAGATCAGTCCTAGTACATTTGATTGCCGCAGTTGTGTGCCTGTGTATATTGTTTGTTGCAAAGTATGCAGCATTTGTACTCGGTGCTGGTATTTGTATACAAAGATACAAAGATAATTTTGATTTTCACCCTTATGTACTATATATAACAAGCTTACAAGTGACCACTCTTATTTAAAAGCAGTTCACCTGCTGTCATTTTCCAAACCTGATGCACTTCATTACCTATTCAGTTTAGATTTTTTTTCTTCATGACTAAGATAAGCATGCGCTGCATGGCCTGAAAATGAAAAGGGTAATATTTTGCTTAGCATGAAGGGTTTATTGGGGGTACACTGCAAAGTAGTATGGCATGCAAATGATTGACCAATTCAAACAAATGTGCTGT
This sequence comes from Oncomelania hupensis, assembly GCA_036898135.1. NCBI lineage: Eukaryota > Metazoa > Mollusca > Gastropoda > Littorinimorpha > Pomatiopsidae > Oncomelania > Oncomelania hupensis. The sequence continues at coordinate 18,490,611 of CM072516.1, forward strand.
AGATATCTGTCATTAGATCTTATCAAATTGCAGCATCGCAAAGTCGACAAGGATCGCAGCAAACGTGCATCACTTATCGCTAGTCTATGTCCTGGCCAGTCTCCTATGAAGAAGGTTTGATGCCAGATTCTTTTTCAGCATGTTGTATGCTGCCCTCTAGCTCTCCATCTGTTGTGATGTCTTACCTTAGAGGCAGCAAATTGCTCACTGTTTGTGGCTCTCTTCAAGATTTTCTGATAGTTTCAATAATAGTATTGGATGCAGTTTATCTAAAATTTCAAAAAATAACATTTGATTTTGTTTCCATCTTCTAATAGCGATTTGCTTTTACACTACATGTTTTGTGTGATGAATGTGTTTCTGTTGTGCACGTAAGAGTGTGTAACATCTAAGCGTGTGTGTTGGTTACAGGTTGCCACGCTTTGAGCCTGATTTAGGAATAAGGTGAATATAGCATCCAGTAGTATTATTATTTTCCTGCAGATCAGATGAGGTTCTGAAGCTGTAAAGATGCCCTGTCATTGAAAAGATAATTGGACATTGCGATTTCAGACAAATATAAATTCAAGGCTGTTGTCTGGACCTAGTACTATTAGTATTGCTATGTTTCTGTGCTTGATATGTCACATCTCATGATTATGTTCCAAAAAGACTCGATTTGGGCTACCTATGTTGCTGTTGGATGCTTTGACCAGGTTCTAGAGAGTTGTTTCGTGAGCTTGCGTGCCGGTTAACTGTCCTTATGAAGTTTCATAGTTCTAACCAGTTGGCTTGATTATGACTTATTGGATTAATTGTTAAATTAGAATCTGTTCAGGTGGAATGTTGCTGTAATGTGTGACAACTCTAATGCATAATAAATGAGAAAAAAAATTAATAAAATTGTTATTGACTGTGTGCAATTGAACTGATTTAGTTGGGTTTTTTTGGGGGGGAAGGTGGCAAGGGATATCTGATTCGAGTTCTGTGATATAAATGTACTTTGGTAGCTGATAGTGTGGTAGACTCTTTGTCCGATGGCATGTAATGCGTTCCTTAGGTACCTTTTTGTAGCAGTGATAGTCTGAGTATATGGAGATAAATTTCTTAATTTGAGGACAAGCAGATTTGTTGCTATTGCATTGAGATTTGCTGGTCTATATATTTTTTGTCTGATGATGCTATAGATCCCCAAATTTGGTGTTGTTTTGCATGTGTATCAATGTTAGTAGTTCAATGAGGGTAGCTAATGAATGGAATGGCTTTGATTTTGAGAAATTGGTTTTGAATGATGTAATAAAAGAGATAGGTCGTCTTGTGTTGAACAAACCCCATGTAGTGTGTTGAACAGGAAGAAATGTGTGTTGTCACCCAAGTTGTAACAGTAAATAACAATTTAGCTTGAATGGCAAGGCATGATACAATTGCTAGAAAACTTTAGAGTGAAGCATTGGAATGTAATGTTTTCCCCTTGTGTTACGTTGAAACGTGAACGAAAGTATGTCGGAAGCGCGCACGATAGATCTAATCGTTCCGTTTTGCAAAGTATTCAATAATGGTGTTTATTTACCTTTGATTTGAGTTTGCATTGTTGTTAGGAGAGGCTTTGTATAACGTTGATAATTTGCGTTAGTCGATATTATTTGAGAATCTTCTGGATATGCGTGTTTACTCTTGATAGAAACTTCCCGATACATGTCGAAGCAAGAGGTCGTTCTGGAAGATATAAAAATATGTATTGACGTAAGTCAGTGATGACGATCTTTTATTCGATTGGTGGCAGTACGTCATTTTCTACCATGTACGAAATCTTTCCGGAAAAGAGAGAGGTTATTTAATCGTGTGCCGAGTCGGTGTTGAGAGAGTAAAGTTGTTGATAGTGATTTGGAAAGTTGCTGTGAAAGTTGTTGAGTTGAATTGAGAATTGTATGCAGTTGTTGATGTGTGCTGAATAAAAGTGGAAAACTTCATACGTCGACTTTGTGACTTTGTATGCTGTTGGACGGGTTGCGTGAATAAACGAATCTGAGTTACACAACTATCAGGAATTCAAGCATCGGGGCTGAATCAGATACTGATAGAAAACACCATCATCAAACAGAGTGTAACATTTTGGGGGTCAAGCCGCGATTCACGCCATAGCCAAGGGTTCAACTGCTACAACAAGCGAGTCAACGTTACGAGAGGCAGTCATCGAGGGTAGCCGCCAACAAGTTGCGTCGAGAGGGGCCAACATACTGGGACTACATCACCGATAGGTTCGGGTTGACTGCAAGGGCGTGTAGTCGCTGAAGAGTTGCTTCGTGAGCGAACAACAGATCAGGACTACGTGGCTGCCGCAGGACTACGTCGAGGGACAGTCTCGGAGCTACATCGCCAGTGTTAGAGAGCGGCTAGCGGACGTCGCGTCTACTTCAGCACAGGAGCGTGTACATCAACACCAGCGTGGTGCAGCGTCGCACACGACGAGGACAGCGGGGCCTGCGTCAACGAAGGCGACTAGTGGCAAGCATCAGCGCTACTGCAGAAAGCGTGCTGTTCTAGAACAGTCTAGAAAGGTACAGCACAGTCAAGAACTTTCCAGAAAAAAAGAACTCTACAGTCAAGAACTTTCTAGAAAAAGAACTTTCCAGAAGCATCAAGATGGCTGACTTCTGGCAGAAAGGGGTTGAACTGAATCTAAAAGGCAAGCAGCTGACGGAGTACGTCAAGTCTCAGGAGAGAATACGAGAAAGAGAATTGGAAGAGAAGCGTCTAGAAAAAGAAATAGAATTAGAACAGAAGCGTCTAGAATTAGAGGAGCAGCGACGCCGAGAAGATAAGGAAGAACAGCGTCAACGGGAAGAAAAAGAAGAGCAGCGTCGCCGAGAAGAAAGAGAAGAGCGGCGTCAAGAAAGAGAAGCAGAAGAGCAGCGACGCCGAGAAGAAAGAGAGATGGAAGAAAGACGACTAGAAGCTGATCGTCAGTACCAGCTGGAGTTGGCGCGTATCCAAAACAATCAGCATGCGCCACAAGTCGTCAGCGACCACATGGCTCCAAAATTGCCAGCTTTCGTCGACGGGAAGGACCAGATCGACAGTTATTTGGCGAGATTTGAAAGGTTTGCCAAAAGCTCTAACTGGCAACCTCAAGACTGGGCGATTCGACTAAGTGCACTTCTGACGGGAGAAGCACTCGACGTCTACACCAGATTGTCGGACGATGACGCTAAAGACTACGACGTCTTGAAAGAGGCCCTATTGCAGTGCTACAACTTTACAGAGAAGGGCTACCGTAAACGCTTCCGTGAATGCCGGCCTAAGTCAGGCGAGACGCCAAAGCAGTTTGTGGAGCGCCTGTCGTCATATCTACACAAGTGGGTGGAGTTATCAGGCGAAAGGAAGTCTTACGACAGTCTCCATGACCTGATCGTGAAGGAACAATTTCTCAATGCCTGTCACAAGGACCTAGCGACCCACTTAGAAGAACAAAAGCTGCAGACGCTTAAAGATGTGACTGAGGCTGCTGAAAGATATCTCATCGCTCATGGGAAAACCCTGGGGCCACCCAGCGCGACGAAACATTTTCAGAAGACTGGAAACCATGTGAACCAGATCCAGGGAAGCCAGACGAGCCAGAGACAGACAGACTCCACGCCTCCTCCCAGGGAAGGGCATTCAAGGGGCTGTTTCACCTGCAACGCTACAGACCACAGAGCGGCTAACTGTCCTCAAAACAAAAGTAGCGGACAGCGGAGCAGTACGGACAATTCAGCGGCGGGCAACCGGCAGAGGCGGTTCTCCAATCAACGGCAAACCAGTAGATCTGACCATCAAGTGTGCGGCGGGAGCGTCATTCTTCCGAGTGAGACCGAGCGCACAGCTACCCCTGCGGACGTGCAAGAGTGCATGACTGATGGCCAACTCCTCCTTGCCAACGGGAAATCCATCCCCGTCGTCGCCAGCGCAGCTGTGACCGTCCAGAACATGCCTGTTTCCAAGGGACGCGTTGGAAATCATGAAGTGACTGTTTTAAGAGACTCTGGCTGCAGTGGGGTCATCGTCAGAGAAGACCTAATCGCTAAAGAACAGTTCACTGGCGATTCAAAATGGACACTTATGGCCGACAGCAAATGTGTGAGAGCGCCAGTTGCGAAGATTCATGTCAACACCCCTTTCTACATAGGCGAAGTCGAAGCGGTTTGCCTGAAGAAGCCGCTATACGATTTGATGATCGGGAATATCGACGGCGCGAGACGACCCGACGACCCCGATCCAGAGTGGAGTCCTGCCTCAATTCAACACGTCGAAGTTGTGGAGGAGGATCCATTGCCATTTCCCGATGGAGACCTTACAGAGCTGCTACGGGACAATGTGGTTACTCCGGCTCAGCCCTGCCGACCAGAGGTCGTCGGTGCCGTTACAACCAGGGCCCAGGCCAAGAGAGACAAGACGTCTACGCCACTGAAGGTCGCCGACAACTCTAAAGCTGCCATCGTGGACCGAGATAAGCTGATCCAGCTCCAGGAAGCTGACAGTACTTTAAACAAGTACAGGAACCGCCAAGACCACGTGACCAAAGGCAGTGGTACGGTCTACTTTGAGGTGAAGGCCAAGATCTTGTACCGAATCTTCCAGCACCCGAGGGTCAATGGAGGGAAACCACTACGTCAAGTATTGGTACCGTTACCCCTAAGGCGCCAAGTGATGGAAGTAGCTCATGACTCTATCATGGGAGGTCACCTAGGCATCAGAAAGACGTCAGACAGAATCCAGGCGGTGTTCTACTGGCCAGGGCTTCATGCGGACGTCAGCCGTTTCTGCCGATCGTGTGACATTTGCCAGAAGACCATACCTCGAGGAAGGGTCCCGAAAGTGCCTATGCAGAGGATGCCTCTGATCGACCGACCTTTCAAGAGGGTGGCCTTAGACTTAATCGGCGAAATAAGACCTCCGAGTGAAGAAGGTCATCGGTGGGTACTGACTTTAGTGGACTATGCGACTCGGTACCCAGAAGCAGTGCCACTGAAGAAGATTGACACTGAAACTGTAGCAGAGGCACTGGTGGACATGTTCAGTAGACTTGGAGTGCCTGAAGAAATTCTGACAGACCTCGGGACGCAGTTCGTCTCTGACTGCATGAAGGAGGTCAACAGACTGCTGAGCATCCGGCATTTGACTACGACACCCTACCATCCGATGTGCAACGGGCTTGTCGAGAAGTTCAATGCTACGCTGAAGTCTACCCTGAAGAAACTGTGCAGCGAGCAGCCCAGACAATGGCATCGCTACATTAACGCCTTACTTTTCGCCTACAGAGAAGTACCGCAGGAGTCCACCGGCTTTTCTCCGTTCGAGCTGCTGTACGGAAGAACCATCCGAGGGCCGATGCACATCCTAAAAGAACTGTGGACGAAAGAAGTAGACACCCCAGAGGTGAAGAACAGCTACCAGTACGTGTTTGAGCTACGGGAGAAGCTGGAGCAGACTCTCGAGATAGCCAGAGAAAACCTGAAGAAATCCCAGGACTGTGGAAAGCACTACTATGACCGTAGGGCTGTGAACAGGAAGTTCAAATCTGGCAACAAAGTGCTGGTGCTGCTACCTACCGATCACAATAAGTTGCTGATGCAGTGGAAAGGCCCGTACGAAGTGGAGACCGTGGTGGGAATCAACGACTACAAGGTGAAGGTCGGCCAGCATTCCAAGATATACCACGCCAACCTCCTTAAGCTGTACGTGGAAAGGCCATCGGAGACTGTGCACGCAGCCACAGCAGCTGTGACCGACGACAGCTTTGACAGCGAAGAACTGTTGGAACTGGGAGACTTCCACAGCAAAGAAGGCATCGATGATGTTAAGCTAGGACCGAGCTTGACGGAAGGTCAAAAGTTGGAGCTCAAGGACCTTATGGGCGAGTTTCCCCACAACTTCAGCGATGTCCCTGGCTCTACAACTTTGGTCGAACACGAAGTCCACCTCACTTCGAATATCCCTGTTCGATCCAAGCCCTTCCCGATCCCTTTCAAGGCCCGTGAATCCTTGAAGAAAGACATCGATGAGATGCTGAAGATGGGCATCATTAGGGAGTCCAGTTCCCCTTACGCATCCCCTGTCGTGGTCGTGAAGAAGAAGGACGGGAGCAACCGAGTATGCATCGACTACAGGAAGGTTAATAAGATCACCGTCTTCGACCCTGAGCCGATGCCTACCGCAGCAGACCTCTTCCGCCAACTATCGGGGAGTAAAATCTTCTCAAAGATTGACCTCAGCAAGGGTTATTGGCAAGTCCCCGTGCGTCAACAGGACATACCAAAGACTGCTTTCATAACTCCTGATGGGACGTACGAGTGCCTAAGGATGCCCTTTGGCATGGTCAACAGCGGAGCTACCCTGAAGAGAGGAATGAGGAAGATGCTCAAAGGGATGGACAATGTCGTGTGTTACTGGGACGACCTGCTAGTCCACACTCGCACCTGGGAAGAGCATCTGCAGACCTTGAGGGAGCTGTTTCACCGTCTCACAGAAGCCAACTTGACCGTGAGACCCAGTAAGTGCATTCTGGGGACTGACAACGTAGACTTTATCGGCCATTCGCTGAAAGAAGGACAAAAGGGGCTTCTACTAGAAAACGTCACCAAGATTCTGAACGCTCCACGTCCCCAAACCAAGAAGCAGGTGCGATCTTTCCTGGGGTTGGCTGGATACTACAGGGAGTTTGTACCAAACTACTCCGCCATCACAGCACCCTTGTCGGACCTGGTGCGGAAAGGCTGTCCAAACCAAGTGCAGTGGGGACCGTCTCAGGAGAGGGCATACCAGACTGTGCGCGACCTCCTTTCGAAGGATCCGGTGCTACGACTGCCTGACACTTCCAAAGAATTCGTCTTAAGAACAGACGCAGCGGACGAAGGCATCGGCGCCATACTGATGCAAGAACACGAAGGGAAACTATTTCCGGTCAGTTACGCCAGCAAGAAGCTGTCCAGGGCTGAGAAAAATTACTCGACCATGGAGAAAGAGTGCCTTGCCATCATATGGGGAATCCGGAAGTTCGAACTGTACCTTCAAGGAGTGAAGTTCGTGCTACAGACTGATCACAAGCCGCTAACTTACTTGAACTCTGCCAAGTTTGTGAACAGTCGGATCATGAGATGGGCTATGTACTTGCAGAACTTTAACATGCGAGTAGAATCTATCAAAGGATCGGACAATGTTGGTGCGGACTTCCTCAGCAGAGTGTGTGAGTAAAGAACATTGACTGTGTGGATGAACTGTGAACATTGACAATATCCAGACGGATTTGAAGATGAAAATCATTGACTCTGTGTGAATGAACTGAGAACGTTGATAGTGTTCAGACAGTCTGAAATAAGTTTTAATTCTGAATTTTGTTTTGTGCATTACGTTTCAACGTTGTTGAAAGAAATTGGGTAAATTTCTTCTTGAGTGGGGGGTTATGTTACGTTGAAACGTGAACGAAAGTATGTCGGAAGCGCGCACGATAGATCTAATCGTTCCGTTTTGCAAAGTATTCAATAATGGTGTTTATTTACCTTTGATTTGAGTTTGCATTGTTGTTAGGAGAGGCTTTGTATAACGTTGATAATTTGCGTTAGTCGATATTATTTGAGAATCTTCTGGATATGCGTGTTTACTCTTGATAGAAACTTCCCGATACATGTCGAAGCAAGAGGTCGTTCTGGAAGATATAAAAATATGTATTGACGTAAGTCAGTGATGACGATCTTTTATTCGATTGGTGGCAGTACGTCATTTTCTACCATGTACGAAATCTTTCCGGAAAAGAGAGAGGTTATTTAATCGTGTGCCGAGTCGGTGTTGAGAGAGTAAAGTTGTTGATAGTGATTTGGAAAGTTGCTGTGAAAGTTGTTGAGTTGAATTGAGAATTGTATGCAGTTGTTGATGTGTGCTGAATAAAAGTGGAAAACTTCATACGTCGACTTTGTGACTTTGTATGCTGTTGGACGGGTTGCGTGAATAAACGAATCTGAGTTACACAACTATCAGGAATTCAAGCATCGGGGCTGAATCAGATACTGATAGAAAACACCATCATCAAACAGAGTGTAACACCTTGTGATTGCTCCATGCTGTGTGCACCATAGTTTTATTGTGAAAATGTTATGTTTTCTGACTACAGAATATTAGATCAAATGATTTTTGTACTTAGTTTTGGCACCCGCTGTTCCAATTTTAGCCTTTGTTCTTTTGAATGTTGAATGCATAGTCAGCTGACTTGGTAAGGAAAAGACGATAGGGCGAACTTACCTTTTTTTTGGGCGCATAATGTGTGAAATTATTTTATGATGCTGGAGTTTGGGAAATTGCGGCATATATTTATTGCTGCCACGTTGCAGGCATTTCACAGTTTATTTTAAATGTCATCTTTTGTCTGAGAGAACACTCGTTATGGATCTCATTTTGTGCAAGAATATTTGTTGAGAAAGGGTTGCTATCTGCACAGTTTTGTTGTCCCTGTCTTGATTGTCATTCCAATGGTTTTGTAGGGTGGTCGGAAATCCTCAGCCTCTTCTGAGGAAGATGGAGGAAACGAAGCAGCCAAGACCGACGTTAACGCTCCAAACAATAACGAGCAGGATGGGGTATGGTTGTCTTTGAGCATGCGACCATCTATGTGTGACATCCGGTTCAGGAACATTTGCATACTTATGTTGTCTGTTGGTCGTTCCTATTTCCCTCCGTGGCATGATTATGATGATGGACATTTTGGGTGTTGAAGTTTGTACAGTTGCTGTCAAATCGAGGTTCAGTTGTCATTTAGCAGTACTAAAACTGTAAAAGTGGGTTGCTGATATACAGTGAATTGACTAGCCTCATCATGACTGGATACTTGGTGTTTAACAGTATGAATGAAGATGTTTATCATTCGGTTGATCCTTGTCTACTAGCGAGAATTCATTTGGCCCAGACTAAACTGTAGCAGTGTGTGTTCTTTTGAATGTTGAATGCATGTTCAGTTTACTTGGTTAAAAAAAAAGAGAGGAAAAAAAGACAATAGCGTGAACTGTGTATGTGGACAGGTGTCAGAGTGTGAGCAGCTGTTTTATGTGCATGTTTGTGTGCGTGCACAAGCCTGGGTAAGTTTAATATGTGTGTTTGACTGCAAGGACATGTGTAAAGCTTAACATGTATGTTTGACTGCAAGGACATGTGTTAAAGCTTAAAATGTGTGTTTGACTTCAAGGACGTGTTATCGTCCAGAAGTGAACCACAGCATGATTGAATTGGAAGTGATCTGTCCAGACATTCTTTTTTTCTGCTGGAGATTCATAGTTGGTGTTTTCACTTTCTGTGACACTAGCAAGTTTAGTGCAGTTTGAAAAAAAAAATTCCAAGTTGCGTTAAGCAAGGGTTTGGGTACCATTAGTCTCTCCATTAATTGGAACTGACATTATCCATATTACATGTAGATGCACACGATCTTCCAACTAGAGTGAACACTGATAAATCGGTGAGGTTTCATTTGTGACATTAAAAAAAATTCTTTATTGCTAATTGAAGTGTGCTTTCATTTATCGTTATGAATTGGATGTGTTGTGTTAACAAAAAAAAATTCATTGCATGCATAAGTTTTCTTTTACAGGCACACCTTCCAGACGCTTGCTGAACCAGAGGCAACAAAACCTAATACAAATGCTAACTTTTAATTCTAATAGATTGTTAAACTTACAGCTTAATGCCAGAACAATTGTGTGCTATATAGAAATGCTTGTCCATATTATCTGTAGCGTAGTCAATTGTATTTAACTTTATTTTCAATGTTTGTATTATATTGCTTACAGTATACCATGTTGAATAATGCTGTGTGATAGTTTATAGCGCATACTTGCATAGACACTCACTTGGGAACAGTATGAAGCAAAATATTCTGCATTGTTCAGATTTGCATGCTTCGTCTATTTTTGATTCCTATCTCATCTTTGTGAATATTTAATTTGACTGAATGGATTCTTGCCATGTCTTGTGGTCGCTTACTTTGACTGGTGATGTGATTTCTTGTTTTGGATTGTAGAACGATGAGAGGTGTGCAGGTGTGCGTGTACAGGTGTGAGGGAAGGAAAGAGAAAATAAAATGTTATGCGGTTGTTGAGTGTGTGGGGAGACACAAAGAAAATGCCATTGTTTTTATTCCACAACCTTTCCCCAAATTTGTCCCCTTTAAATTTTATTTATTTTAATTTAAATACTTTAGGTATATTACCATTTTGTTGTTTTACTTTGCACTTGCTTGGCAGGGAGAGAATTACAAGCACAGGTGCTTCATGCACGTTGACTGCTGCTTACATTTTTATATGCTCGCTTTTATGTATTCATTATTTTCTCATTTTTAAACCAATCATTTGAATTTTGATGGGAAGTTACTAATAAATATGACAAATTCTAAAACTTTCTGTAAAATGTGGGTTAAAACCTGTATAAATACTGTTTGTAAGGAAGCTTCTTTGTTTTGCAACAAATGGCATTTACATTTTAATATTTGCTCTCTTTGTTTCAATTCTTTTGAGTTGGTCAAGACATTTATTTGTGCAGTACCTACTTTCAAACAAAATAAGACTCATTTAACATGATGAGCATTGTACGCTGTTCATCCTTCACCAATTTAAGTTTTCTTTTCAAAATTTTGTTTGAATATGAATGATCCTTTGTTGCAGTAGTGAACTTTTTGAAAGGTTGTGTATGGATGTAGAACTATTGCAACTGCTTTTTTTTTCTCCAGTACTTCTGTGATAAAGTCTATGTGTGACATTCAGCATTTGATTATAAATATCTTTAAGAAGTGTTCGAAATGTATTGGTATAGATTGATACATGTTTTAATGAGTTATAGTTTTATTATAATTTTAAGGTCTCTGTGGTGTTTTACAGGTAACCGTTTTATTATTATAGAACAGCATTGTTGAGCAATCTTTTTATTTGTCTTTGTAGGGCGGACTTGGCTATGGTGCTGGGTACGTTCCTGGTCTGGGTGTGGGTGCTGGCGACATGACTGGCGTTGGCGGTGAAGAGAAATGGATTGACAATAAGAACCGATTCCTTCCTCTTGAACCGGCGGTTAAGGTCAGTGACAGTTATTTTGTGTTGAGTTGTTGTATGTAGTACTGGTGTGCGTGTGTGTGTTTGTGAAATTGTGTGTGGGTAGTGGTAGCTGTGTGGTGCTAAATATTATAGTATTAATTGTTGTATGTAGTACTGGTGTGCGTGTGTGGGTTTGTGAAATTGTGTGTGGGTAATGGTAGCTGTGTGGTGCTAAATAGTATAGTATTAATTCAGTATGAGTTTTCTTAGTGTTACTGTAAACTTTGTCTCTTTACATGACATGTTTGTGATACACTTATTCCGTTTGTATCTCTCTGTGTGTGTTTTACTCGTTACTCATTGAAATTATTTTAATTCCAGATTTATTTAAATGAATGTCATTGTACATTGCGTGAGAATGAATTTTATGCTTTGAGCAGACTTCCTATTTTTGGTACCGTGCGTTATAAAATATATTATTATTTTTATTACTATTATTTAGTTTGTTGACTCGCATGCATAGCAATGTAAGTCTATGTACTCACACCACACACAAAAAATGTCCAGATTTTTTTGCAAATAATGTGCGAGATGAGTCCTAAATAAAATAGTCAAAAAAATGATATATAAAAAAAAGTTCTTGTGTCTGTCTGTATCTTCGCTGTCCGCCGTCTGTCTGTGCAAAAACTTCACAGTGGCTAAGTACTCAAAGCCTATTTCAACTATCACAACCAAGCTTGGTAAGATGGTGGTATATACTCCATAACATGTCGAAAATAATCAGTGAATGAATGACTTCACTTCATTGTCAAGGTCGCAAGGTCATCAAATCCTAGTCAAAAAATGAAAAATTTTCACAAAATTTCACTTTTTTTTTTTCTTTTTTTTTTTTTTTTTTTTTTTTTTTTTAAAGATTATTAATATTGAACTTACAATTCTTTGATGCATACTGTGCAAATTTTGGTCAATTTCATTCCAAGGTCAAGGTCACTGGAGCTGTCCAAAGTTGGTTAGTATAGGTACTTTGAAGTGACCTTGACCCTAAACTATGAGAGATATGAAGTCCAAACTCATATTTAGAGATGATAGATTGATCTTTCATATATATTCTTTTTTTGCCTTGATCTTAAACCCATAGTATGCAACAACATTGGGTTATTTGATCAGACATGCATGAGATCTTATGTGAGGGTCAAGGTCAACCCAAAGTTGCTTTTTTTAATATTTGGCCTGATGCAACTTTTGCTGTACTTAATTTGACAGTAGTGTTTGGAGCTAGATGTCAGTGTCATCTCAAGGCCAAGAGCATGAAAAGATCATTGTCGGTATTACTTTACATTTTAATCAATTAATGCCACCATTTTTTTTTTCCTGGACACTCATTTTCATGTTAAATATTAAGAGTTCCATAAGGAGCATGTGAGTCATTTGGGCTTTGCCATTCTAGTTTGTTATTGGTTGGTAGGTAATTGTTGTGTTCATGGTAGTTAAAAGGTTTAAGTTCATTGTACAGCTACTTGGTATAGGCAAGGCAATTGAGCGGCTTTACTTACAGAGCAGGATAGCGTTCATTGTGTGACTAAATTTGTTATTAACCTCTTGACTGCATTATTGACATGGCTTGACGATGTCCAAAATATGCTATTTACACGCCTGTGTGGGTTTACACAGTTTATATCTGCCTAAAATTGTTTTTTACTAAAAAATGAAAATTACTACTACTGCTATATATATGTTTAAAGATAAAAATGAAAATTACTACTACTGCTATATATTTCCATTATACAACTTGGTCCATTTTGACCTGGCTTGATTTGGCAGTGGCAGTACTGTGCTATACAGCATCATTGTTTTGCCTTGTAAGCACAGATGATGCACCCATAAGAATTGAAAACAATAGAAAAATTATTTACATCATAAAAGATGCTGTTTTATGTTTCAGGAGTCGAATAATGGAAAGCAAAGGTTTCATAACGTGAATTTTGCTGTTAATGCTTCAGGAGACAGACAATAGAACACCAATATTTCATATGAATTATGCTTTTTTTTCTCCCCCTCAGGAAACGAAAAGTTCGCTAAAGGGAATGGACGGCATTGACCATACCATGCCGTTCTTCTCCCCAGCAGCCACCAGCACTGTTAATCGTCATGGCAAAGTCCCGCCTCCTGTCCCCAGGAAGATGAACAACTCGTTTGGTGATGACTCCTTCAGCAGGACAGATGTGGTGAGTGGTCTTTGAGTTAGTTTTCCTCTATTTTTGCTCTGATTTAGTTTTTGTGTGTGGTTAGTTGAAAAAACATTTCTTTCATATGTGCGTGTTTTGTATTCACAGCTGTGAGCTCCATTTTGCAATGCAAGTTGGTTTATTGTTAGTGTGAGTTTGAGTGAGTTTCAAAACTTGCTGTCTTCACAGAAGTGCATAGGTTTTGTGTTCAGAGTTGTTGTGAATTTGTTGAGCTAACAAGTAAAAGGGGGGTGTTTGGGTCTCATTGTTTTGTTTGTTGCATTGCTAAAGACATGTTTCTTGTACTGAGGGATAGATACTGTTTGGTTTGATGAAAGGAGTCTTTGTTAGTTCAAATATAAAAGTGATCATTCCTGTTATAAAGACAGTGTCTTTTCTTTCTGTGCCAGTATTAAAGATGTATTACTTCAGCCTTGGTAGGCTATTTTGCCTCTACATTGCATATGACTATAGTTTTTGGAAATATTTGATATTGAAAGTATTTATTTTGCAGTGTTTACAACTTTTAGTTAGAATATAATTATGTGTACATGTATTAGAAACATGTACAGTGAAACTGAATCTTTGACTAGCACCGAGATATAACGGACAAGGGGGGAATAAAAGGCAAAATACAAGAGGGGAAAGAAAAGTTCAATGAAAAGCAAAAGTGAGAAAAGGGTGAGAAAGATCACTTTAGTTCACTTTTATTCAGGCAGGTTTCACTGTTATTTGAAATAAAGGAGCGTGTCCCTAAAACCTTGCATGCAGACAGTACCAAGTCCACAGTTATTTGTCTTGATGTGCTTCTGTTGACACATATGCGTGGAAGTTCGTCCAAGCGTTGTGAGAAAATCTAGCGTTTAGCCATTTCTGAAGCATTTTACATTGTACAGAAAGGCAGCTCGTTGGTTGATAGATTAACGCAAACATGCAAGTTACATGATGCAAAACAACAGCAGCAACAAAAAGACTGAACGAAGTAAAGCCCAGATCTGCATGCTTTATAGAGTCAGATAATTATGAGCAAGACACAGCCAGTTTTTAAATGAATAGCATTTAAAATAGCATCGTAGAGTATGAGTTTGTTGTGGGCGTTTTAAAAAAATAGTTCTTTTGATATTTCTTGCCTCTGTGTGTGTAAATAATGTTCAATTCTTTCATAAAAACAGCATTTGGAACTGTTCGAATTAACATTCTTATGTTCAGTTTGAGATTGAGCATGCAAGTTCATTTGGTTGCAAAATAAGAATTAAGTTTAAAGAGATTTTTTAAAAAAAAACAACAAATTAAACATTGCCTGAATGATTTGCATAGTTTCCATACTTTGTTTAAAAAATGTATTGATTATTCATTGAATTAATTTATTTTCCCAAAGATAACAGATGTTAAAAGTCTAAACTCGCATGATCATACCTGTTTTGTTTGAATCAGCGTCTATTACTAACTTGACAAATGAATTTGATGTTTGCATTGTTGTACGTAAATCATATGATTTACAGTTTGTTGTACGTTTCAACTTAAACTTTGTTTTTCATCCGTGATAGTCTGTTGCAACAGATTCATGAACATGCAAGTTAGTTTACAATTGGTTTTTCTCCACTGCACTTCATAGTTTGCCTTTCAAAAGTAGAAAAATTAATGTGCTATTTGTGCATTGTACTGACACATAGAATATGGTTGTAATGAATATTAAAACATTCACACCGAAGTACACATATAGCGCTTAAAATTAAGGTCTCATATTAAATGACTGTCAGACATTTTGAAGTTCGGTTTGGCCTGATTATTCTTGATTAAAAACTCCATCACCATTTCATTTATTAGTACTCCCTTTCATCATCTATTCCCTTTTCTTATTGTATTTTCTGTAAACCAATCTAGACCCGTCTCTTTCTCTCTCTCTCTCTCTCTCTCTCTCTCTCTCTCTCTCTCTCTCTCTCTCTCTCTCTCTCTCTCTCTCTCTCTCTCTCTCTCTCTCTCTCTCTCTCTCTCTCTCTTACTCCAAGATTCAATGAGTGCAATTAGAAAAGTAGTTAAAAGAATTATTTGAAAGAATTGGTGTTGCAAAATAGATGTTAAAATACAACATCAACGTAATAAAATGTTACATCAGCGTTTCAGTTAGGAATAAAAAATGGAGGATATTAGAAGCGGTGGTACTATCTAATGTCATAAGCTTACGAAAGACTTGTAGTATATATCGTTGGTGGCTATAAATGTGGAATAAGTAACAGCATAATGTCTATCATTCACTCTTTTGTGGTGTTCTGTGGTTGTATTTCATGTATTACGTCCAAGTGCCCTGAACCAAAAATGCGTCTTGATTGTTTTCGCAACACTTTTGCTTTTTCGCAACACTTTTGCTTTGTTTGTGTGCGTGTTTGTGTTTATACACACAGGTGTGCTTATTCTGTAGGCACAGTGTTTTCATCTCCTTATCAGGCTGACAACAGTTGTCTGTATCAGTTTTAACAGTTGTCTTTATCAGTTTTAACAGTTGTCTTTATCAGTTTATGCCTGTAGCTGCAATACATCCATTGTCCCAAGGTCTTATGTTCTGATAACGCTTACTCTACAGTTATTTCCTTTCTGCTTATTGTGGGTTCTCTTCTTTGGAACTCATTTTTCTTTAGATTTGGAAGTGGGAAAGAAGGTGTGTTATTATTTTATATTTTAGAAATTAAATTTTCCCCACTAGAAACAGGCTAACTCCGTAACCAACTTGTAACCACTTGCTTCCTGTTGATGGCATCTTACACAATTTTGTGTCATTCTCTAACCCCTTGGCTTTTAACTGTATTCTTATTGGTCTATGTCGTATAGTCCTTATCGTTTAGCATAGACCTAACATAGCAGCAGCAAAGCACTTCCTTCATTGTTGGGAATGTGCTCATTTAAATCAATCTTCTTGCTGAACAATAAGTCCATTGACCGCATATATACAAAATAAAAATAAAATAAATAAATAAATAAATAAATAAATA
The DNA here is from genome assembly GCA_036898135.1 of Oncomelania hupensis. NCBI lineage: Eukaryota > Metazoa > Mollusca > Gastropoda > Littorinimorpha > Pomatiopsidae > Oncomelania > Oncomelania hupensis. Next base: position 18,506,841 of record CM072516.1, read on the forward strand.
GGTGCTGGTCAGAAAGTTTGAAACTTGCTGTTGTTCCCTTTTCAGTAATTGATGCTCTTGCTTGCTTGACGCTAAACTTTGTTTGCTTTAGTTGCATGGTAAGCAAATTCACCAAACATTTTTGTCATAACACCACTTTCATTTTCTTTTGTTCCCTATTTTGTTCACACCTGCGTTGCTTTGCTTGCAAGTCTTCCCCCTCACCCCCCCCCCCCCCCCCTTTCCTTCCCTCCCCTTTTGTTTTCCTTTCTTATTACGGTTCCAAACTCCACCTGCTTTTCTTAACAAGGTTTTGGTTGCTTTTTTCATTCTTCAGAATAACAGTGAAACCTGGCCTATTTATATCATCTTCTGGAACATCCAGGAACTTGAGAGGTTTTGACTGCATGACTTTTGCATATACAAAACAAAATTAAGAAAAGTCAATAAATCATAAGGAATTCCAATTTATGTCCAACTTTCTCAGGAGAAACTGAAATGCCAAATTCCAAAAGTATTGTAGCTGTTGTGAAAATGAAAAAAGGGTGTTTCAGTGTTATTTAGACTGTACATTGGTTTCACTGTACATGCTGTCTTTCGTTGATCTCCTTGCCCCAGCTCCTTCTTTGCTTTTGGCTCATGCTGTCTTTTATGAAAACCACGCGTACGTGTTTTTGTGCCGTTTCTAGCCACCGACGGTAACCACTCGCAGCTTGCAATATCAGCCCAACCTCGATGAGGTCCCCGTACCCACTAGGAATGTCCCCATAGTCAAAACGGAGACCCGCACCGTCACGTACGAGCGCGACGGCTTTGAGGACGGTGATGAGGATGGGGTGCTGGTTAGCGCTAGCTCACACAGCACCAGGATGCAAACCATAGAAACCACCACAGTAAGTGAACAGTGCAGGGAAGTGTCAATGGACAACTAGGTCTGATGTGGAAATAGGTCAATGTAAAGAGAAGATAAAATGCTAGCTTGGTTGCCAACATTGTTAGCACAGAATCTGTTGAGTGTGTGAATGTTCAAAGGTATAAGTGAAGGTGAACGAACAGTTGATTATTTTTTGGTTTATAATAGGAGGAATTAAGTCTGTCCAACATTTATTTTATGTGTTGATTGCTTGAAATAAATTTCTGCCAGGCTGAGCGTCTAGGTATTGAGTGGTAATGGGAATCGATCTGTACAGCTACCATATTTTCTATTGCTACTTTTTTCTCATTCTTCTCTTTTGGTTCATTATGTTTTAATCCCTTTTTTCATGCACACCTTTTTTTTGTTGTTGTTGTTTACTCCTGCAAAAATCTTCACAACCATATACTAATGAAAATGGTCACAGATACAGATAATCAAAACTTTATGCAGTAAATCTTGTCAATCATTCTGCCTGCCGACCAGGATTTGCTTTCACCTTTTTAGTTAAGAAATATTTATTTATTTATTTATTTAATATTTAATATTATTATTATTATTATTATTATTATTATTATTATTATTATTATTATTATTATTATTATTATTATTATTATTTTAATCCATTTAAGGCTATTGGAAGTTTTCAGCTGCTTTTTTGTGTATAGATATTATGCACATGTGGGGGACTACTTGAAGCTGTCTGTATGCAGTTAAGTTTTCCTTAGTAGGATAACAAAATATGCTAAGTATCCTTTGAAACAAAGCATGTCACTGAGGTTTATTTGGAGGTCTCTGGTATGCTGATAACAAAATCTTGTAATACTAATGCAAACTCTCATTCTGTTTGTAATAATGTCTGTGTGCAGTACAAGACAGATAAGGATGGCATACAAGAGACCCGTGTTGAGCACAAGGTGGTGCTGTCATCCACTGATGATGATTTCGACTATGATGCTGTGAGTACAGGTTCAATTGAAATAGATAACTGCTGAAGTAAACGGAAGAATGTTCACATGCTGTAGATAGTAAGACAACTAAGTTGTAACCCACTCCCCCCCCCCCCCCCCTCACCACCCCACCCCCCACTACCCCCCCCTCAAAAAAAAAAAAAAGGAAAAGAAAAAAAACCAGTTGTGTTAAATTAAAATTGATAATTCAAGTAAAAGGTCGGATGTGGGGGAGTTTCAATAATCCACTTTTGGTGGGTGATGTCGCATGTTACAGATTTATTTGTAAATTCATTTTTTTAATATAGTTTTCAGGCTATGGGTTCAATTAATATATTGGGGTTTTTTGTTTTTTTTTTTTCAGGCACTGGCTGAGGCCATCCGCTCTGTCACAGAGTTCAACCCTGACATGTCTGTGGAGAGGATCGAGTGTGTGCAACAGATTGAAGATGTCAAGGGCAAGTAAGAAAGGTCAGTTGAAGGTCCAATAGTTTCTGGTTTCGTTACTTAAAAGTTTACAGGTCAAGTTATCAGAAATTGTATTTGGAACAGTCCATAGGCTGTAGACATGACTGTAGGGATCGTGTTCAGTTGTCTGGGTGTCAGACGATGCACCAAGGCTGCAAGCGATGGCCACAGGCGGCTTGAGCATTGGCCAGCGCTTTGAGCAGCTCTGGAGCTTGAAAAGCACTATATACCAAAGATTCCTATCCTATCCTATCCTATCCTATCCCGTAACTCGAAGGTCGTTGGGGCACCAGAGTACTCCATCTTTATCTGTCCTCAGCAACACTCATGGCTTCGCTCGGTGTCAAGCCAGTACATTCTCGAATGTTGTCCTCCCACCTCTTTTTCTGTCTCCCTCTTCTTCTGCTTCCCTCTTCTTCTGCCTCCTTGCACCGTTCCTTGCAGGATGGTCTTTGCAAGGCCTGATGCTCTGGTGATGTGGCCATACCATCGGAGTTTCCGTTTCTTCACCATTGTGTGCAAATCATCGTGTTGTCCAATGGCTTGTGTGATGGTCTGTTGGACTTCGTTGTTGGTGATGTGCTGGGTATAGGAAATGCCCATAAGTCTTCTGTAACACCTCATCTCCATGCTTTGTATTCTTCGTTGTAGATCTGCTTTGAGGGTTCATGTTTCGCAAGCGTATAGGAAGATGACGAATGATTAAATTTATTTAAAAAAAATAGACATTCAACACACAAAATTTTAAGGTCTTTGTGGTTCAGGACATACTTCTATTCTTTCAATTTCCCGAGTCGCTGCAGATTGTTTTTTTTATGATAATTGTTATGATACTCCTTTATTCTCTTGTTTCTATTCCTTGGGATGAAAATATGTAAAACAAGGTCTAGCCTGTGCAGGCACACATTCCTTAACACAGTCTTGAAAGATCCTGACACTCATATCCTAGACAGTCGTGTGCCAAGCCCATAATGGCACCCTGCAAGCACTAAGTCCTGTTCCCACTGGGCTGTTCAGGATTGCTCAGTTGTCTGGGGTATTTGACTGTGCATCAAACAGCAGGTTGTAGTCTTGAGTTAGTTGGGTCAACACCTTGAGCAGCTCTGAGGGTTGGTAAAGTGCTTTGTAAGAAAAATTCAGTATCACGCTCAACTCTTGTGTTTGAAGATTATTTCTCAATTTCTGTGAAAGCAACTTATAATCATTTTGTTTTTCGCTCATGTTTCAGAGTGTGTGAATGCAGTGTGCCACATAAGAGTTTCATCTTGTAGAACCACAGCCTCATCTTTCTGTTTCATCGACATCTTTGCTTGCATCGCTTCATCGTGTAGTTGTTCCTGATTGGGAAAGTTTTGTTCATCTTCAACCAAAGGGAAGTGGAATAAGATCGCAGATTTCATGACTGAAGACTACTGCCTACTGGTGTTGTCGACCGAAAACACACTTTTTTCACTTTACAGGATTAATAACACTGTTGTGATATGGATATATAAATGTGTAACTCTGAGAAAGACTGATTGTTGAAGATGAAATACAGCAAAACTCCGTAATCTAAAATTTGCCATTGTGTATTCATTGTGGACATTCAGAATGATTTTGATGTAGCAAAACATTAATATTTTTGCTGTAATTTGATTTGGATTTGTAGCACTGATAGGAGAATGTAGAACAGAATTAATGTTGGATGTATATGATTTTCAAAGTGCAGATGTATTCCATATTTTATTCTGCAATGCTTCTCTCAGATATATATTCTTTGTAATAATTGTTAAACAAATACATTTGAAGGACTCACAGGCCAACAGACACAAGTGTGTACAGTTTACGTTTTTATTTGATGCACGTTGTTATTCTAGAGTTTTTGGTAAGTGTTGCGAGGGACCACATGATGTATGGACGTTTGACTTGACCTTTCTTAGGTTCAGTTCAAAGGTCAGATGTAATATCCATAAATAGATGTGGCAGCTTCATAGCTCGTTCTGTCAGCTTCCGTGTGATGTGAATGTTGGTGTGTACGTATATATATATATGTGCGCATGTTTGTGAGCAGCTTAACATAAGTATAATAATAATCATGATAAAGGTGCCCCTGTAATGCTAAATAATCATTCTATGTCGAGTAGGAAGTATACACAGAAGATTTAATCTTTTAAGCATGTTTTGAATGTGATTTCTATCTTTTGGAACTTGCTGGAAAAAGGTGCCCCTTTTGTTTGATGACCGTGAAAAGTGTACTGGTTTTATGGAATTGGATGATTTTAATTTCACAAATTTTATGAAGAGGAGTATGGTACAATATGCGCCTACATCTTGTTACAATGAGTGTTGGTTTGGTCGTGGGGCCATGGTGGTTGGAGGCTGTACAATTTGTTTAAACTGCTGTGACTGTGAGGGTTTTTATTGTTGGCGCTTTACTATTTTAACAACTGATGACCTGTGTAACTTGTTCAGATTTTACATTTCTGGCTCTAGAGATGTTCATTTGACTTTTATTTGCCTGCTTTCTAGTGCTGATCCCACCCCTGCCTAAACGTCACTATCAAACTGAACAGTTGTTCGCTTTTGCATTTTTATTTCACGATCGTAGCTGCTATTTAGATGTACACAGTTCGATCTTCCCAGATTAAAAGAATAAAATCTTTTCATCTGCCTAAGCTCTGCCTCGTGAATCTATTTGTAAATAGGCCATAGTAATTGGATTGCTTGTGTAAATTGACTAGGATTCACTTTGTCCTTGCCTTCTGTACCATGCCATGGCCATGATTAATTTTGTTTGCATTGTCAGTGCTCAAATTCTGTGTAAAGAAACTGCTCGATTCATAGAGAAGAAAAATGTGTTGCAAAGGTTTTTCTGTATATTACGTTTTATTATTTTTATATTAGCCAACCTGTATTCTGAGGAGAACTGATTACTCTTGTATTCTGAATGTCATAGTATGTTTTATTTTAAACTGGAAAAAGTAAAATTTCAGGTTGTACTGCTTGTTTACTGTTAACATTTCTTATGTCCCAAACAAAAACAAAACCCTTTGTAGTTTGTAGTCTTCATTTTAAAATAAACATGGAGGTCTCAATTCACACATTTTAAGTGACATTATTGCTGGTATAAGTAGCACATTTGTGTTGAACTCATAATGTGATTGAATGTAAAAAACACGTTTTGTGAAGCAATTGTAGGCTTATTAGGTGAATATAAGCTGCAAAGTTATTATGAAATGTATCTTGTGGACATTTGGGTTTACTTTGGTGTACTTGATAGGAATAGGCAAAGTGATACAGAGACTTTAAAAGCAGGCCACTGTGTCCTACTGTACATTTGTTTTTAGACTTGCTTAATGTTGGACGTAACATCTTAATCTTTACCGGATTCAAGTTGAAGCTTTGACTGTCTGAATTTTGATTACCATTGTAACCGTAGTGACCAATCTCTCCAGTAGCAAGGCGCTCGGTGGTTTTCCATTGGCATGATTGATGTTTTGACTTGTATGCCTGATTTATGCATCACCTCCATCATTAGTTCAGTACAAACTTCTTGTGTTAAATGTGAACTCTGTCCAAATGGCAGCAATTTTTCTTTTGCCCTTGTTTTCACTGTTTTGTGTGTGCTTGGTAGTGTTCACTTTAAACACAAGTTTTGGTTTTGCATAAAAAGCATTGAGTGTCATTGAAAAAAAAAAAAGATGTGTTGGCGAAATAACAAAGCATTTTGGGTTAAAATATGTGTAAGCGATAAACATTGCTGGAATAATCAAATGAATAGCAGGTCCAGAAAAACCATTCTTTGTGGTTTTGTTGTCCATTGATTTTGGGCTAACTGGATCATGTTTATTCCACAGGGGAAATTAGCTAGGTTTCAATCACTCACTCGCGTTTATTATCTGTAGTATTAGTAACAATCATTCTGTGTTGAGAAATGAGATGAGGAGGCCAATGGGTGCTGCATAAACTACTTAGGCAATCACAAATACTTGATAGTCAATGTTGATTGACGGCTTAAAAACAAAAAAAATCTTGTTACAACTGTTGAATTATGAACCATTCCAATTTGTTGTCCAATTTTTGTCACGTACGATACTGAAAGGGTTCATTTTATGTTTAATCCATGACAACAATAATTAATGCTTTTGCTGCTTTTTTAGTTGTGGCCGATTTCACTTCATCCCTGTTCAAATGCATTGCTGTGGTTACTTGTACCTTTTAGGGCTCTGTTGGAATGTTAATGAAAATAATTTAGAGAATTTTTTTTGGGGGGGTGGGAGGGGGTGGGGGGGTGGTTGGTTGTATTTGATGCAGAAAACAATTATTCATTTACTCTATTTGCAGACACAATGTTTTGTTCTTTTCTCAAATATATGATAATATTGTAAGCTCACCAACAAGCCAAGGACAGTTGGTGGGTTTTGCAAGATGCAATATTGCAAAGGATAATATTTAGTAATAACTTGTTAAAAACATTTCCTGCAAGATAAAATGAGAAGTTGCGTTAAATTATTTGTTCCATTTTTATCCCCGCTTTATCATCCCATTTTAACATCTGTTGTCACTGTAGTATTTTTAGATCCCATTTTCATCTCATTTGTGTGTGTGCTGTTTTCTTCATCGATACATTTTTTTTTTTGCCACGTGTTCTTATTTAACTGCTTTGTTTTACCTGATGTTAAGGTTTTACCGTTGGCTTGTTATTGCCCTTCAGTTTACCCAGCTGTGTACTGTACAATTGTTAACGATGTTATTTTTGTCCGCTCATGTCACAGTTGCCTTGGCTACGATGCTGTCTTGTACGTTATCTTTAGTTAGGTGGTGATCAGTTAGCCCTGCCTTCTTTTCTTCTGTAAGAGTTATTTCTAATAAAATACAGTCTTTTAACTTTTGTGTTTTGCCGATTGCTTTTGATCTGTGTGCAACATTCACAAACTCCCCATTTCATGCTCTCAGTTCTATGACTGTATTTAAAACGTTTGCTCTTCTTCTTATTTAGGGCGAATGATCAATGTTGTCACCTCACCCGAATGGGATCAGTGACTTCAGCTCAAACAGCGAGTGAGGGGACTCAAACTAAAATACTAACACAAATACCAGATGATAATACAGATAATAATACAGGATGCTATGTACGCGCCTTTCCCCAAGGCTCAAAGCGCGGCGATCTATACCAACATACACGCTCACCTATCTCATTTACCCTCTCACACACCAAATACACATACATCACTCAAACAGGTGGTGTAAAGGCAGGGAGATCGCTATTAGAAGACGGAAGAAAATCGAATTTTTTATTTTTGAAATTTTTATATTGACTGCATCCTGTACCATTATTGAAGAGATGAACAGTTGTACTCCTTTATTCAACACATATACGCACAGGAATATGGGAAATCTAACCCTACCTCAACCCTTAAACCGGTCCCCACAATCCAAACAATTAACAATTACCTCCCTTGGCTAATCCGTAACACCTTACAATGGACACAAAGTGCCAACACAACCCATGATATAACAATATGAAAATAAAGATGAAGTATTACAACAGATGGCTTATGTATACAATCAATATGATCTGCGAGAAATATATTTCATTAATATTAAAACCTTTTACATAAACCAGCACAATTGTTCGTTATTCATTACTAAGCTTAACTACTATCATTTGGAATCAGCAACACAAGTCTTTTGCTTTTCCACACTGAGTGAAAATCACCACAGAAAATCACCACACTGTTTCCAAAACTATCACAGTCTATAGGAGAACAAGACTTGATCACGACCTGCCACAAATTCTGTGAAGTCACTGTATTAAATGTTCACTAAGTGCTTAATATGTTTTATTTGCGCGTAATGTTGTATGTTGGTGCATGTGTGCGAAGCCCTGAGTACCACAACCCCAAGCAGTAGGGGTCAGGCAGCGCAAAGGCAGCAAAGGTCATGCAGCGCCCAACAGCCGCTACGTAATGGCTTTTCAGTTCCGGTTCAGAACATCGTTGATCCAAAGCACGGCACCATACAACACCAGCATGGAAGCAACAGCAAACAAGCAAGCAGGCACACAAGCAAGCAGGCCCAATCTGGTCAACATAATAACTCCTCTTACTAGGTTATCCAAATGCAATGTAAACATAACATGAAAAATAACTCCTTCCGCTGTCCGCCATCTTGACCTGTTTATATATGCATTACAAATAATTCACAATTCTTCTTTAATTTATATACTTTAGCATGAACGATGATTATTATAAAATGCATTATAATTCAATTCCTAATCAAAATCTTGATTCATCCTCTCACTCATATTCATCACCCCTCTACCATACTTACCATACATCATCACCCTTGATATCATTCTTGAAACAACCTCAACAACATCATTCCATTATACACTTCCAACAAAAAAATCATATAAAACAATATTTATCAAAATACCCCTTTACCCCGGGCCTCTCATCCATCATCATTCATCCTATTCATGCTCAGAGTGTATAGCCACTGAAAGAATTAGAATACTGGGCACCACTTACCTTCAGTCCTCGGCCTGTGATGGTACAGACACACAACACAACACAACGCAGTCTGTAAGAGAGTCAATGGTTCGTTACTGCTGTCTTATGATGACCCTAGGTCATCCTAATATCACTGAAGATAACTAGGCCATGGGCGGTCTCTCACAGACGAGCACACACCCTTAGGAATATACTCAACACGGACTCGCACAGAAATTGTGGCAGCAATATTCCTCCTATACTGCTATAAAAGTACTTCTCAATAGCAATTCCAACAGCGCAATGGTCATTCTTGCCCTTCATAAGGAACAAGACATCGTGTGGTTTTAACACAAAACACAACCCTTATAAAATGACTCTACAGCTATCCTATAATAGTGGCAGTCACAAATATCCAGAAGCCGTCTGATCACAATCAGTACCAACTTGACTGTGGCCTTACACCGCTTCTCCCAGTCCACAATTCAAGGCACAGAACTCCGTTCAAACTTCTAGCAGCTACTGAGCTACGTGAAACATGAGAATCTTCCCAAAACTATCATACACTATGCAATACTATCGCTCTGACCCATACTTTCCGCACAACACTCTCATAGATATGAAACTGTAAACTATATACATCCTGACACAGTCCGGGATATTTAGCGTGTCGTAAACTCGTGTCGTCACAAATGTATTGATCATTCTGGCTCCTTTCTTCTTTGGCTGCAGCAAGAAGATGCTGATACCCACAATCTCTAGGGAAAACGACGCAACACAAGAAAATGGAAAGCACTCCAAGGTGTTCAAAAACATTCCATTACCAAAAGCAATTCGTATCACACTTCAGAGTACTGATAATGTGACCGATGCTTAAACGGTGCAGTGCCCCTAATTATTTGGACGAGAGCATAAACCACAAGCATTATGTTGGACGAACTTTAAAGATCTTGATGGTTATGTCCTTGACGGAAGAGTACCAGATATACAGGAACACACCCAGCAAGTACTAGATCCCATATTCCCCCTGGGTTGTGCAAGATTTCTCACTGCTGATTTAAATTCCCACTGTCGCTGTCTTCCTCATTTGCTCTTTCCCATTCCTGATCTGTCCTATCACTCTGCTCTACTATCTTCTTCTTCGCTAGATCAATGACCTACCTTTTTTCTTGAAAACTCTTCCTGGACAAGACTCCTTGTTTGTGTATGAGGTCTGTTGGATCAGCTTGGGAGTGTTGGACGCTTTCTGCCGGGTGGTCACTGGAGCTTCCTATGATGTTATTATTTAGCAATGTAGGCATTTTATATGTATGTGTTTTGTTGATGATTTATAATGATGTTTGTATTCTATTTAGTTTTTGTAACCGGGGGTTCGAGTAGTTGGGGTAAAGCCTCAGCCGTCCCCTGCGTGGGATGTCTTTATTGTAAAGTGACTGGCCGGTGGAGGGCATTCAATTTTCCCACTAGGGTTGTTTCGGCAGATCTTTTATGCGGATTGGGGGTTGTCCGGTCCTGATTTGGCTCGGAAGAGTCCGCTGGACCTAAAGCAACAATCAATCAATCAATCAATCAAAACTGCTGATTTGTTTGGGGTATTGGCCAGCGTGCATCAAGCAGCAACTGGGAGCATTGAGGTAGACCCTGTTTTTATATTTTAAAAAATATATATATATAAATAATAAAAATATAAAGAAAAAAATTACAAAAAGAATATTTAATTATGATTTGTTTAAAAACATTAAAAATGCAACATACATTATGAAATGTATTCTAAAGTTAAATTCTCTAAAACAAAACTTATTTCCCTTGTCAAATGGCTCACATGTACAATCACATGATTTTAAACATCACATTTCATGGTTATTGCTTTAGGTCCAGCGGACTCTTCCGAGCCAAATCGGGACCAGAGAACTGAAAGAGGACTCACCCCTGATCCGCATAAAAGATCTGCCGAAACAACCCTAGTGGTAACACTGAAGGCAATCTACCAGCCGGTCACTTTACAATAAAGACATCCCACGTAGGGGATGCTGAGGCTATACTCTAATTTATCGAAGCCCCGTTTACAAAAACAAAATAAAATACAAACATCATTATACAATATCAACAAAACACATACATTGCCAAATAATAATATCATAGGAAGCACCAGTGACCTTTTGCAGAAAGCATCCAATATTCTAAAGCTGATCCAACAGACCTCACACACAAATGAGGAGTTTTGTCCCGGAAGAGTTTTCAAGAAAAAAGGTGGGTGACTGGTCTAGCGAAGAAGAAAATAGTATAGTGGCTTGATAGAACAGAACAGGAATGAGAAAGAACAAAGGAGAAAGACAGCGACAGTGGGAATTTAAAGCACTAAATTTCCAGAAAGTGGGGATACTATTTATACTGAAAGCCCCAGCACCCCCACGGGCGGATGTAGGGGGGGGGGGGGGATGATTTTAAACCTGCTATTGCAAATGTGTCTTATTAAATGCAATAACAGAGTCAACAGAAGTATGCTACTTCAAGGGAAAAAAATCCAGAGGTGTTTCTTTTTCTATAAGACCATAAGCTATGTCCACACAACTAGGAGAAGGTCATCACTCATGTCCCTGTGTTACACTCGATATGATGTTGGTGTTTTTCTATCAGTGTTGATTCAGCCCCAATGCTGAAGTACTGATGAGTGTAGCTCAGATTCGTTTATCCACGCAGCCTGCTCACTCAGCAACAAGACACGGAGTCGACGTATGAAGTTTTCCACTTTTATTCAGCACACATCAACAACTGCATACAATCGCTCAATCGCCTTTCCACTCTCAACTTTTACTTTCCAACTCACTATCAACAACTACTCAAAACAGTGCGGCACATAATTATATAGCCTCTCTCTCTTCCCGAACAATTTAGAACACGGTAGATTGACGCACTACCACCAATCCAATGAAATTTCGTCATCACTGACTTACGTCATACCACATTATTTTCCGTCCCAGAATGTTCTCAAATATTTACATTTATCGGGAATCTTCGATCGGTCGTAAAAACGCAAATCCAGAGAATTCTCCAATAATATCGACTAACGAAAATTATCAACGTCATACAAAGCTTCTTCTAACAACAATGCAAACTCAAATCAAAGGTAAATACACTCTATTGTTGCATGCTTTGCCAAATAAAACGAACAGATCTAACGCGTGCGCTTCACACATAATATCGTGCACATTTCACACGCACCATCATGCGCGTTTCAACGTAACATAACCCCCCACTCAAGAAGAAATTTGCTTAATTTCTTTCAACAACGTTGAAACGTAATGCACAAACAAAGTTTAAATTCTGGACTTTCTGAATACTGTCATTGTGTTCAGTTCATTCACACAGAGTCAATGTTCTTCCATCCGCAAGTCTATCTGGATATTGTCAATGTTCACACTTTATCTTCATAGAGTCAATGTTTTTTCATATGTAAGGAAACGACGCCCTCGTCCTTTACAGTTGTCACCGGCCCAGGGTCAAAGACAGTGATCTCGTGGGCTTTCCTGGAGTCAGTGCATCCTCCGTTGTCTCCTTCTTCCATCGAACGTCCGACGAAGTCGACGTTGTCGGTTCCCAGAATACACCTACTGGGTCTCACGGTCAGGTTGGCTTCTTGAAGACGGTGGAACAGCTCCCTCAAGGTCTGCAGATGCTCTTCCCATGTGTGGGTGTGGACTAGCAGGTCGTCCCAGTAACACACGACATTGTATATCCCTTTGAGCATCTTCTTCATCCCTCTCTTCAGGGTAGCTCCGCTGTTGACCATGTCAAAGGGCATCCTTAGGCACTCGTACGTCCCATCAGGACTTATGAAAGCAGTCTTTGGTATGTCCTGTTGACGCACGGGGACTTGCCAATAACCCTTGCTGAGGTTAATCTTTGAGAAGATTCTACTCCCCGATAGTTGGCGAAAGAGGTCTGCTGCGGTAGGCATCGGCTCAGGGTCGAAGACGGTGATCTTATTAACCTTCCTGTAGTCGATGCATACTCTGTTGCTCCCGTCCTTCTTCTTCACGACCACGACAGGGGACGCGTAGGGGGAACTGGACTCCCTGATGATGCCCATCTTCAGCATCTCATCGATGTCTTTCTTCAAGGATTCGCGGACCTTGAAAGGGATCGGGAATGGTTTGGATCGAACAGGGATATTTGAAGTGAGGTGGACTTCATGTTCGACCAAAGTCCAGAGCCTGGGACATCACTGAATCTATGGGGAAATTCGCCCATAAGGTTCTTGAGCTCCAACTTTTGACCTTCCGTCAAGCCTGGTCCTAGCTTAACATCATCGATGCCTTCTTTGCTGTGGAAGTCTCCAAGTTCCAACAGTTCCTCGCTGTCAAAGCTGTTGTCGATCTCAGCTGCTGTTGCTGCATGCACAGTCTCTGATGGCCTTTCCACGTACAGCTTAAGGAGGTTGGCGTGGTATATCTTGGAATGCTGGCCGACCTTCACCTTGTAGTCGTTGATCCCCACCACGGTCTCCACTTCGTACGGGCTTTTCCACTGCATCAGCAACTTATTATGATCGGTAGGTAGCAGCACCAGCACGTTGTTGCCAGGTTTGAACTTCCTGTTCACGGCCCTACGATCGTAGTAGTGCTTTCCACAGTCTTGGGACTTCTTCAGGTTTTCTCTGGCTATCTCGAGAGTCTGCTCCAGCTTCTCCCGTAGCTCAAACACGAACTGGTAACTGTTCTTCACCTCTGGGGTGTCCACTTCCTTCGTCCACAGTTCTTTCAGGATGTGCATCGGCCCTCGGATGGTTCTTCCGTACAGCAGCTCGAACGGAGAAAAGCCGGTGGACTCCTGCGGTACTTCTCTGTAGGCGAAAAGTAAGGCGTTGATATAGCGATGCCATTGTCTGGGCTGCTCGCTGCACAGCTTCTTCAGGGTGGACTTCAGCGTAGCATTGAACTTCTCGACAAGCCCGTTGCACATTGGATGGTAGGGTGTCGTAGTCAAATGCCGGATGCTCAGCAGTCTGTTGACCTCCTTCATGCAGTCAGAGACGAACTGCGTCCCGAGGTCTGTCAGAATTTCTTCAGGCACTCCAAGTCTACTGAACATGTCCACCAGTGCCTCTGCTACAGTTTCAGTGTCAATCTTCTTCAGTGGCACTGCTTCTGGGTACCGAGTCGCATAGTCCACTAAAGTCAGTACCCACCGATGACCTTCTTCACTCGGAGGTCTTATTTCGCCGATTAAGTCTAAGGCCACCCTCTTGAAAGGTCGGTCGATCAGAGGCATCCTCTGCATAGGCACTTTCGGGACCCTTCCTCGAGGTATGGTCTTCTGGCAAATGTCACATGATCGGCAGAAACGGCTGACGTCCGCATGAAGTCCTGGCCAGTAGAACACCGCCTGGATTCTATCCGACGTCTTCTTGATACCCAGGTGACCTCCCATGATTGAGTCATGCGCTACTTCCATCACCTGGCGCCTTAGGGGTAACGGTACCAATACTTGACGTAGTGGTTTCCCTCCGTTGACCCTCGGGTGCTGGAAGATTCGATACAGGATCTTGGCCTTCACTTCAAAATAGACCGTACCACTGCCTTTGGTCACGTGGTCTTGGCGGTTCCTGTACTTGTTTAAAGTACTATCAGCTTCCTGGAGCTGGATCAGCTTATCTCTGTCCACGATGGCAGCTTTTGAGTTGTCGGCGACCTTCAGTGGCGTAGTCGTCTTGTCTCTCTTGGCCTGGGCCCTGCATGGTTGTAACAGCACCGACGATCTCTGGTCGGCAGGGCTGAGCCGGAGTAGCCACATTGTCCCGTAGCAGCTCTGAAAGGTCTCCATCGGGAAATGGCAATGGATCCTCCTCCACAACTTCGACGCGTTGGGTTGAGGCAGGACTCCACTCTGGATCGGGGTCGTCGGGTCGTCTCGCGCCATCGATGTTCCCGATCATCAAATCATACAGCGGCTTCTTCAGGCAAACCGCTTCGACTTCGCCTATGTAGAAAGGGGTGCTGACGTGAACTTTCGCAACTGGCGCTTTCACACATTTGCTGTCGGCCATAAGTGTCCATTTAGAATCGCCAGTGAACTGTTCTTTAGCGATTAGATCTTCTCTGACGATGACCCCACTGCAGCCAGAGTCTCTTAAGACAGTCACTTCATGATTTCCGACGCGTCCCTTGGAAACAGGCATGTTCTGGACGGTCATCGCTGCGCTGGCGACGACGGGGAATGGATTTCCCGTTGGCAAGGAGAAGCTGGCCGTCAGTTATGCACTCTTGCACGTCCGCATGAGTAGCTGTGCGTTCGGTCTGACTCGGAAGAATGACGCTCCCGCCGCACACTTGATGGTCAGATCTACTGGTTTGCCGTTGATTGGAGAAACGTCTCTGTCGGTTGCCCACCGCTGCATTGTCCGTATTGCTCCGCTGTCCGCTACTTTTGTTTTGAGGACAGTTAGCCGCTCTGTGGTCTGTAGCGTTGCAGGTGAAACAACCTCTTGAATGCCCTTCCCTGGGAGGTGGCGTGGAGTTCGTGTGTCTCTGGCTCGTCTGACTCCCCTGGATCTGGTTCCCATGGTTTCCAGTCTTCTGAAAATGTTTCGTCGCTTTGGGTGGCCCCAAGGTCTTCTCATAAGCGATGAGATATCTTTCAGCAGCCTCAGTCATATCTTTAAGCGTCTGCAGCTTTTGTAATTCTAAGTGGGTCGCTAGGTCCTTGTGACAGGCATTGAGAAATTGTTCCTTCACGATCAGGTCATGGAGACTGTCGTAAGACTTCCTTTCGCCTGATAATTCCACCCACTTGTGTAGATATGACGACAGGCGCTCCACAAACTGCTTTGGCGTCTCGTCTGACTTAGGCCGGCATTCACGGAAGCGTTTACGGTAGCCCTTCTCTATAAAGTTGTAGCACTGCAATAGGGCCTCTTTCAAGACGTCGTAGTCTTTAGCGTCATCGTCCGACAATCTGGTGTAGAAGTCGAGTGCTTGCCCCGTCAAAAGTGCACTTAGTCGAATCGCCCAGTCTTGAGGTTGCCAGTTAGAGCTTTTGGCAAACCTTTCAAATCTCGCCAAATAACTGTCGATCTGGTCCTTCCCGTCGACAAACGCTGGCAATTTTGGAGCCATGTGGTCGCTGACGACCTGTGGCGCATGCTGATTGTTTTGGATACGCGCCAACTCTAGCTGGTGCTGAAGTCGTCTCTCTTCCATCTCTCTTTCTTCTCGGCGTCGCTGCTCTTCTGCTTCTCTTTCTTGACGCCGCTCTTCTCTTTCATCTCGGCGACGTTGCTCTTCCTTTTCTAGACGCTTCTCTTCTAATTCTCTTTCTTCACGGCGACGCTGCTCTTCTAATTCTCGTTCGTCGCGCCGTCGCTGTTCTTCGATCTCTTTCTTCACGCAATATTCTCTCCTGGCATTTGACGTACTCCGTCAGCTGTTTGCCTTTTAGATTTAGTTCAACCCCTTTCTGCCAGAAGTCAGCCATCTTGATGCTTTTCTGGAAAGTTCTTTTCTGGAAAGTTCTTGACTGGAGAGTTCTTTTTCTGGAAAGTTCTTGACTGTGCTGTACCTTTCTAGACTGTTCTAGAACAGCACGCTTTCTGCAGTAGCGCTGATGCTTGCCACTAGTCGCTTTCGCTGACGCAGGCCCCGCTGTCCTCGTCGTATGCGACGCTGCACCACGCTGGTGTTGATGTATACGCTCCTGTGCTGAAGTAGACGCGACGTCCGCTCGCCGCTCTCTGTAACACTGGCGATGTAGCTCCGAGACTGTCCCTCGACGTAGTCTTGCGGCAGCCACGTAGTCCCGATCTGTTGTTCGCTCACGAAGCAACTCTTCAGCGACTACATACCCTTGCAGTCAACCCGAATCTATCGGTGATGTAGTCCCAGTATGTTGGCCCCTCCCGACGCAACGTTGGTGGCTACCCTCGATGACTGCTTCTCGTAACGTTGACTCGCTTGTTGTAGCAGTTGAACCCTTGGCTATGGCGTGAATCGCGGCTTGACCCCCAAAATGTTACACTCGATATGATGTTGGTGTTTTTCTATCAGTGTTGATTCAGCCCCAATGCTGAAGTACTGATGAGTGTAGCTCAGATTCGTTTATCCACGCAGCCTGCTCACTCAGCAACAAGACACGGAGTCGACGTATGAAGTTTTCCACTTTTATTCAGCACACATCAACAACTGCATACAATCGCTCAATCGCCTTTCCACTCTCAACTTTTACTTTCCATCTCACTATCAACAACTACTCAAAATAGTGCCGCACATAATTATATAGCCTCTCTCTCTTCCCGAACAATTTAGAACACGGTAGATTGACGCACTACCACCAATCAAATGAAATTTCGTCATCACTGACTTACGTCATACCACATTATTTTCCGTCCCAGAATGTTCTCAAATATTTACATTTATCGGGAATCTTCGATCGATCGTAAACACGCAAATCCAGAGAATTCTCCAATAATATCGACTAACGAAAATTATCAACGTTATACAAAGCTTCTTCTAACAACAATGCAAACTCAAATCAAAGGTAAATACACTCTATTGTTGCATGCTTTGCCAAATAAAACGAACAGATCTATCGCGCGCGCTTCACACATAATATCGTGCACATTTCACACGCACCATCATGCGCGTTTCAACGTAACACCCTGTCACACACCAACCAAATTGGTTTTCAGAAGTGATGAAGGAGAGATGTATAGTAAAGATTTTAGCTTAGAACAATTCATAGTAATATAAATTAACAAATTGTTTTTTAGAAAGTATTATACATTTATATTACTATGAATTGTTCTAAGCTAAAATCTTTACTATACATCTCTCCTTCATCACTTCTGAAAGCCAATTTGGTTGGTGTGTGGCAGGGACATGAGTGATGACCTTCGCCGCCTCAAGCAGTCCTCAGCCTCTGACCAGTTCCGACGTGCCGAGGGATAGCCACCAGGGTTGATACTCTCTGACCAGAGCATGGGGCTTGCAAATGATCATATAAGAGAGACAAGAGCATGAGAGAGAGAGAGAGAGAGATAGAGAGAGAGAGAGAGAGAGAGAGAAGATAAGATATCGATAGTAGTAGAATAAACAGTGGTCTGTTTTTTATATCTGACCCTCGCCCTAAAGAGGGACTAGTCTACTGAAGCTATTAAAAACACCAGTAAAACGATTATATGTTTACAGATAAAGAGAGAGAGAGTTAATTAGTCATTATTTATGTTGAAAGATGACTCGCCCTCGATCTGTATAAAAGACCTGTTGAAACAGCCCCAATGGTAACACTGAAGGCACTCCACCAGCCGGTCGCTTTACAATAAAGGCATCCCATGCAGGGGACGCTGAGGCAATACTCTAATTTATCGAATCCCCGTTTACAAAAACAAAATAGAATATAAACATCATTATAAATTATCAACAAAACACATACGTATAAAATACCTACATTGCTAAATAATAATACCATAGAAAGTCCTAGTGACCACTTGGCAGAAAGTATCCAATATCTCCAAGCTGATCCAACAGATCCCATCCACAAATAAGTCGTTTTGGGAGAGTTTTTAAGAAAAAATGTAGCCGACTGGTCTGGCGTAGAAGATTGAAACCGAAGATGAGACAGGAGAGGAAAGAGAGAGAGTTAGAAAGAAAGACTGTGAGAAAACAGCGAGCTTGGGGGAGAGAAAGAGAGGGGGAAAGAGAAAGAGATGGGAGAGAAAGAGAGAAAGAAAGAAAGAAAAAGAAAGAGAGAGAGAGAAGTAAAATTTAGGGACTCTACACATTTGTAGGAAAATGTACCATTTGGCTTGTGTAGAAAACCAAGAAAACCAAAAACTGGAGTAAAGTAAGAAAGAAACTGTTGTACATTATTAATTAAAAGAAACACATTTGTGACCAAACCAAAAAAACAACAACATATGGTAAAATATTACAGTCGAGAGTTGAATAAAACCTGAAATATTTTTATTTAAAGCTGAACACAATGTTTAAAGCATTTAGTAAAAAAATAACCACTTAAAACAGTTAAAGCCAAGAAATTCGTCTTCTTTTCAAAATACTTGAAATGTGCTGGTAGTTTCCAGTCTTCACAACAATAAACAACTAGAAGGGTGAAACCCATGTGACTCACATGCTGTTTATGGAACTCGCAATATTTAACATGAAAATGAGTGCCCCAAAAAAACACAAACTGAAATGTTAAGCAGAATTTTTGATTTTTGACTCCCATGAATAGCTATACTCAGAGCAAAGGGCAACTTTAGCACAACAAAATAACAAGTAGTACTCTTTGGCAATCTTACATCAATAAAATACATAGCACTCTGCAAAACACAGGTAAGTTAGTTATTCATTGCTTACAGGGTCCAGCGAACTGCAAAGAGCCGAATCAGGACCACAAAATCAAGACCACAACTTCCCTAAAAGAAGACTCATCCTTGATCCGTATAAAAGATCTGCCGAAACAACCCTGGTGGTAACACTGAAAGCACTCCACCAGCCAGTCACTTTGCCAAGAACCTTGGCGTTATCCTTGACTCTTCTCTCTCAATGACTAGCTTTGTCTCTGCAACCGCCCGGGCCTGCTACTTCCACCTCCGTCGAATCAGTCAGATCAGAAAATACCTCACCACTGAAGCTGCCACCAAACTTGCTGTCTCCCTCATCCTGTCTCGCATCGACTATTGCAACTCCCTTCTTTCCGGCCTTCCCCGCTCCACCACTCTCCCTCTCCAACGCGTTCAAAACAATACTGCCCGCCTCGTCCTCAGAAAGAAGAAATCTGACCACGTCACTCCCTTGCTCAAAGCCCTACACTGGCTTCCCATCTCCCAACGCATTCAATACAAGACCTTGTCTCTCTGCTACAAGTCCCTCAACAACTCCGCTCCTCTCTATCTCTCTGACTTACTTCACCCATACATTCCCTCTCGCTCTCTTCGCTCTGCCTCCGACCCTCTCCGCCTCCGCATTCCTCGCTCCAAACTCAGCACGTTCGGGTACCGCTCCTTCTCTGTCTACGGCCCATCCATCTGGAATACTCTTCCACTCTCTCTCCGTCAGAAACCCTCTACCACCTCCTACCAGTCTGCCCTCAAAACTTACCTTTTCAAGCAGTTCTAACACTATGACCTCACTACGCACCCCATCGCCAGCTGTCTCTTACATATAGTGTCTGGTCTGTTTGTGGTATGAGTATATTTGAGTGAATGTATTTTTTGCTTAATTGTTACATGTGTCATTGTCTAAAGCGTGCACATGCGTGCGTGAGTTGTGAGTGCGCGCTTAGAGTTATAATTATTATAAGATAAGCGCATTATAAATACAGTAATTATTATTATTATTATTACTTTACAATAAAGACATCCCACGCAGGGGATGTTGAGGCTATACTCTAATTTATCGAACCCCTGTTTACAAAAACAAAATAGAATACAAACATCATTATAAAATATGAACAAAACACATCATCATAGGAAGCCCCAGTGACCATTTGGCAGAAAGCGTCCAATATTCCCAAGCTGATCCAACTGACCTCACACACAAAAATGAGGAGTTTTGTCCCGGAAGAGTTTTCAAGAATAAAGGTAAGTGACTGGTCTAACGAAGAAGAATATAGTATAGTAGATTGATAGTACAGAGTAGGAAAGAGAAAGAACAAAGAAGAAAGACAACGACAGTGAGAATTTAAAGCATTAAATGTTCAGAAAGTGGGGATACTATTTATACTGAAACCCCCGGCACCCCCGTGGGGGGAGAGGGTTCATACAAGAAAACCAAAAACTGGAGTAAAGTAAGAAAGAAACCGTTGTACATTAATTATTCAAAAGAAACACATTTGTGACCAAACCAAACCAAAAAAAAAAAAAAAAACATATGCTAAAATAATACAGTTGAGAGTTGAATAAAACACTGAAATATTTTTATTTAAAGCTAAACACAATTTTTTTGTGCATTTAAAACAAAAAGTAACCACTTAAAACAGTTAAAGCCAAGACATTTGTCTTCTTTTCAAAATACTTAAAATGTGCTGGTAGATTTCAGTCTGCGCAACAATAAACAACTAGAAGGGCAAACCCCATATGACTCACATGCTCCTTATGGAATTCACAATATTTAACATCAAAATGAGTGCCCAGAAAAACAAAAACAAACTGAAATGTTAAGCAGAATTTATGATTTTTGACTCCATGAATAGTCATACTCAGAATTACATGCAACAAAGTTTCTCAAAATCAACAATGGCAACTTTAGCACAACAAAAATAACAAGTAGTACTCTTTGGCAATCTTACATAAATAAAATACATAGCACTCTGCAAAACACAGGTGAAAAGACTATGCATGCATGAAAAAGGAATCACAACATTGATTTTCTCACAGTTAAGTATACGTTTCAAAATAAGAATATTTCCCATCTTGACTAAAACTAGCAAAAGCTGTATGCATCAATTTGACACTGGTAGGGAAAATCTTTAATGAAAAAAAAAATCTTTGTATAGTATAAACTTTAAACCTAAGTGGCGAAAGTTGTAAATATTACTTTGTTTTAGAAAGTCACCCTTCAAAACTTACAAATAAAAGTAAAAATAACAAGTCATCTTCATAACCCCATGCTACCTATAAGCATACTTTATAATAATTGGGGCTCCAACGACCTGCACAAATTTGCTTTTTAGTTGAAAGTTTTAAAGGGGAAATGTACTAAAATAGAAAAATTCATGATGCCTCTGAAAATACACTTATAGCAAACTATTTCAAAATGGTGAACAAATATTTCAAAATGGTGAATTACAGCACCACATACACAAACTGTTAGAGACCAGGTGTTAGTAAAGATAGAAAATACTGGAGGACAAAATATAAAGCTTTAACCTGGTTAATGTGATATACACCATTCAAATTATAACATTACTTCACCTAGTCCAACTAGCGTGAAAACAAACACAATTTTACAACAACTGCACACTTTCAAGTGCAGTGTAAAGGTATGAAAACAATTTGGCAAAATGACGCATAAAAATAATTGAAGCTATCATAATATAATACTACTACTATTACTACATAATACCAAAACTACATTCTAATTTAAAAGGCACAGAATAAAGTGTACACAATATTTGATACGCAATATTTGATGACACAGCTCGAAGTCACAACAACAAGTACTCGATGCAATTACATTTTGTACAAATCATACTAATAACAGAACTACATCATGTCCAATAAAGACTGACAGGTGGACAAAATCATTTCAACTACTTCTGCATCACTACATTGAAATGCATCCACAATTTGCATAATTACCATACTTTGGCATTTCTACTATAGGGTCTAATTCCAAACTAGTCTAGCAGCAAGGAAGGCACGGAAGCATCCTCTATACAAATTCATGGTAAGATCTGTTCTAACTTCTTATTTCATTATGTCCTATGCAACAGTAAACATTTGACCTACACACCTTCCTGCCTTACCCTCAGAGAATTTCATTAGCTATTAACTATCCTCGCAATCTTCATCTTTATTATACACTTTAGGATGTGGAGATTGTATCATCACCACCGCCATCACTGGTATGTCCTGAAATCACTTCGCTTGTGAAAAGACTTTAAATAAATTGATTGAATGAAATAGAATTTATATGTCCTAACCTGCTCCTCTCTGTGCAACTAATTTAAAGTATGTCATCTTTATTTTGTGATATGTCCTCATGTGCACATTGTTTTCTTCATATTTTATGATCTGTATGTTCCATTGTCAAATTTTCTTGCATAATTATCATTTTGATCTTGGTCTCTTTTCAGTTCTCTTAGCAAATGTTCTTCTGCTGGCTTGCTGGTCTGTGCAGTTGAAAGGTGCTCCTTGTCTTCTTATTTTTTCCCTCCTGTTCCTTTTAGTCTCGCACTTTGCGGTTGACTTTGCCATAGACTTCCGGGAAGGCTTTCTCGCAGTCCAAAAACTTGCGCAGGCGATCGTAAAGTGTGTGGTCAAACATCTTGCGGAAGTCCTCATGGCTCAAGTAGGAATCGGCGTACAGCATCTGAAATCTGTGAAGAATCACAAAATGATAATTTCTTGAATTAGAGCTATATATTGTGTTTTCAGGTCCAACTAAATGTAACTACAAGGGCAAAGCCCATATGACTCGCATGTTCCATTTGCAACTCGCAATATTTAACATAGAAATCAAAAGGTGGCATTAAAATGCAAAGTACTGTAATATCGACTTTGAACTTTCTATGGTCTTGACCTTGAGATGACATTGACCTCCAGCTCCAAATATACCCATGTAATAGCAAATAAAGTACAGCAAAAGTTGTATTATGCCAAAAAATGTGACCTTGTGATGACCTTGACCTTCAGTGAACTTGACCTTGGGATGACCTTGATCTGACATGATTTCTCATGCATTTCTGATCAAATAACCCGATGTTGTTGCATACTATGGGTTAAATAAAAAGCCATTCCACTGTACGATGACCTATTTTTTTATGTCTGTGCAAAACCTCAAATGATCTTGACCTTCAATGCCATTGCAAAAATTGAACATATATGAAAGATCAGTCTATCCTATCCTATCACATAATTCGGAGGTCATTGGGGCACCACAGATGATCGTTTCTCTGTCCTCAGCAACCCTAATGCCTTTGCTCAATGTCAAGCCAGTCCTTTCTCGAATGTTGTCCTCCCACCTCTTTTTCAGTCCCCCTCTTCTTCTAACTACTTGCACTGTGCCTTGCAGGATGGTCTTTGCAAGGCCTGATGATCTGGTGACGTGGGCATACCATTGGAGTTTCCATTTTTTCACCACTGTAAGCAGGTCATCGTGTTGTCCAATGGCTTGTGTGATGGTCTGTCGAACTTTGTCGTTGGTGATGTGCTGGGTATAAGAAATGCCCAGAAGTCTTCTGTAGCACCTTGTCTCCATGCTTTGTATTCTTCGTTGTAGATCTGCTGTGAGGGTCCATGTTTTGCAAGCATATAGGAAGATGGAGATGACAAGGGAGCGCAGCAGTCTTACCTTGGATTGTAGACTGATGGTCTTGTCTTTCCAAATGGGCTTCAACCTTGCCAGGGCAGCAGTTGTTTGTGAGATCCTGGAGTTGACTTCCTGTCTGGACCCATTGTCTGATACAATGGCTCCTAAATATTTGAAGCTATGCACTGGGTTGATGGATTTGCCTTGGACTTTGATGTCCGTGTTGATGCCATTGGTGTTGTTGGTCATCATTTTGGTCTTCTCTGCACTTATTTCCATTCCATAGGCTCTGGAGGTGGTGTTAAGTCTCTGTACCAGCTGTTCAAGTTCTTGTTCTTCTCCAGCCAATCCATCAATGTCATCCGCAAAACGAAGGTTGGAGATTGCTCTACCCCCTATTCTGACTGTGCCTTCGTGATCTGCAAGGGTATCTAACATGATGCGCTCTAGGAAGACGTTGAAGAGTGTTGGAGAGAGTAGGCATCCTTGACGCACACCGATTGTTGTTCTAAACCAGTTTCCGATGGTGCTGTTATGGAGGACTGCACTGGTAGCCTTGTCATACAGGCTTTGGATGACTTCAATAATTTTAGGGCTGATGTGCACTCTCATGGTTGCCCACAGAGCTGCATGCCAGACTCGGTTAAACGCCTTCTTGAAGTCACACTCCTGAAGGTTACCTTTTTTTGGGAAGAGTGATGACAAGTGACTGGGTCCATGGTGTAGGCCACTCCCCACTCTGCCAGATCTTGTTACAGATAATGGTGAGGGCGTCATCGCTTCTCTTTCTGCTTGAAGCAGTTCCGCGGGTATGCTGTCCACTTTCACTGACTTCCCTTTTTTCAGGGATTGCACTGCTGCCTCAACTTCTTCTCGGAGAATTGGGAGGATTTCTTCTTCTTTGTTCTCGAGACATGCTAGAACTGATGGATCTCCATTTGGTGTGTGGTTGTAAAGGTCAGTGCAATACTGTCTATCTGTCCAAGACTTCTTGTTCTTCTGTATACACCAGCTCAATTCCTATGTGAGCAGCACTGTTTAGTGCCTCCACATTTTGCTTGCTGCGGGCTATTTATAGCTTGCCTGCACCCTCCCTTCCAGTGAAAGGAAGCATCGGCGAAGCTATTTATAGCTAGCCTGGCTGACCTAACCTCAAAATCTAAAAAGCTTTGGTTGAGTCGCTGTGGTAAGACATATACCAGACTTGCTTTGGATCATGGAGACCTCGGGCTGTTTAACACTTGTCAGCCACTTCGCTGTCTGGTAGGCCTTCTTGCTGTTGTTCTTGTTCAGACTATTCTCTATTTCCTGGCATTGATCTTCTATCCAGTTCTCCTTTGCTGTGCGCATGCCTTTTCAGATGTCATTGTTGATTTTTCGGCAGGCATCAGCTCCCTGTGAGTTGTTCTTTTTCTTTTTCATCACTCTTCGTTTATCACACAGATCCAAAAGTTCAGGTGTGATCCACGGTTTCTTCTTTGGCCGCTGCTTGCCAAGGATCTCAGGGGCGGCATCTGCCACAGCTGAGTTGAAGGTGGTGGTCATGTTGTTGACATCTACTTCACCAGCTCCCAAAATGAGCAGTGGTGAAAATTTCCCTCCAATTGTGGCCTAAAATATTTCTGCCACCTCCGGGTCTTGCAGTTTGTCCAGGTCGAACTTCAGTCTAGTGCACTTTGCTGTGTTTACTCTCTTCAAGTGGAGCCGGAAAAAACATCATCATGAGATTGTGGTCACTTCCGATGTCTGCTCCTGGAAAAGTGTGTGTCCTGCCAATGTTGATGCTTGATCTGAAGCATTTCTTAACCATGATGTAGTCGATCTGGTTGTGATGCTCCCCGCAAGGATTGTGCCATGTCCATTGTCTGGATTTTTTGTGGAGACCAAGCATGTTTTGCTAATATCAGATTGTTGTATCTGGCAAACTCCAAGAGCTCAGACCACTGTCATTTGTCTCGTTGTTGCAGTGGGGTCCACATGTGTTTACCCAGTTGTGGTGCGCATCTTGGCCAACCTTGGCATTCCAGTCACCTTCTACTATGACTATGTCATGGACTTTATATCTCTCATAGTTTAAGGTCAAGGTCACTTCAAAGCTTACAAAGCTTACAAAAGCTCACAGTTTATACAAACTGTCTTTAGACAGCTCTAGTGACCTTGACCTTGGAGTGAGGTTGACCAAATTTGCAAAGTATGTGTGTCTCATTGATATTTTTTATGCATCAAATGATCATGTTCAATATTAATAACCTAGGAAAAAAAGTGAAATTTTGTGAAAAATTGTAATTTTTTCTCCTAACATTTGATGACCCTGTGACCTTGACATGAAGTGAAGTAATTCATTCACTGATCATTTTCAAGATCTTATGGTTATACACCATCTTATAAAGTTTGGATATGACAGTTGAAATAGGCTCCGAGTACTTAGCCACTTTAAAGGTTTTGCACAGACAGATGGCGGACAGTGGAAAATCATTTTTTTGGCATATCATTTTTGGGCTATTTAGGACTCATCTCACACAGATTTGCAAACATATTGAAAATTTTTTTGTTTGGGGAGTGGTAGGGTGGGGGGCAAGGAGTACGGAGTACACTGATTTGCATATGAGTAAAAAATTGCTGCCCACTATATGCAGGCATGAAGAACAAAATCTTTCTATAGCATCAAACAACTGTAAAATATTAAAAATAAATTCTCCTTATATTTTACACTACCTGTATGACATGG
Source organism: Oncomelania hupensis (assembly GCA_036898135.1). Classification (NCBI taxonomy): domain Eukaryota; kingdom Metazoa; phylum Mollusca; class Gastropoda; order Littorinimorpha; family Pomatiopsidae; genus Oncomelania; species Oncomelania hupensis. The sequence goes on from CM072516.1 coordinate 18,533,321, forward strand.
CCTTACAACTTACTTCCTTTACACGTTAACACCAAACACACACACACACACACATCCAAGCCCAGCCAATAATCTCCATTTGTACAACGCACAACTTCATGTTGCAAAGACAAGCTTCGGGCACAAACACACCACATATGCAGCACGGCTGAAACTTCCTTCACCGAAAATAAGCTTTCAGCTGGTGGCTGAAAGCTATTTTTAGCCACGCTAGCAGTGCACACAGCCAGCGTCTCGGGTCTTGCAGCCAGCGATAAGGGACAGCACAAGGATTATTTTTAGCCATAGCCTGAGAGTACCGCTTATGAACAGCCGTGGCAGCAAATAAACATACACAACACAAACCCAAACAATAAAATAGTGAATTGTCCATATTTACCCTTTCTTTTTCAAGACGTAGGCCTCTAGCTTCTTGGTGGAAGGTACAGTGGAGAAGTGTGGCCTCTTAGGGGCTCCGTAAGCTCCGATGTCAACATACATTTCATCTTGGTCCCCAGCTGGGTGGACCATGCCAGGCCAGTTGTACAGCTTGAAGGGACACAGCCACAGTGGATACAACTGCAACAGGGGAACACAATTATATACGATGAAAGTAAGAGAACATATATAAGGAAGGTTAAGATTAATTTGTTTTTCTGACAATTTAAAACTGAATTTGTGCCATATTCCTCCACTGCAGATTGTTTCATGAAGTAATAAAATGTAATGGTCAAATTTTCTCAGCATTCCTTCTGCCACAAATTTTCTCAGAGGAGTTCCTTCTGCCAACTCGCTAATTGATATTTATTGTGTAAACAAACGGTTGTCTCTCTTGCTTGACTATGTCAATGACATGCAACGCTGCCAACAGCTAGACTTTGGCATAGCATGCCCCACTGTTGCAGTAATTGCTGTGCAGTTATGAATTTTTAAAATACTTACTACCAGTTAAAATGGCTATACTGCACTTTTATTTTCACTCTATAGCATCGCTCTGTTCCACCTTCCTTGTTTCTTTCATTCATTGGTGCTTGAAATGTTTGTACGCATACTTGTGTGCTTGTGTGTGAATGTTATCAAACACTTTTTTTTTTTATTGTCCCTTTTTATCGGGAAATTCTGGGAAATCTGACATTCTAAAAATCAGGGGTGGGAATTGTCCGCCATTTGGCGGATTTCCGCCATTAAAAAAATCCCATCCGCCAAAAACAATAATGCTTCCGCCAAAAAAAAAAGAAAGAAATAAACATTTTTTTACACTATTGCGGTGTTTAGACACAGCGCAACAGAAGTCTCACCGGAAGTGAGGTCGAGGTCGTTGTACTTAATCACCGCCATCATGTCTTTAAAAGCTATGATTGTACAGCGTGGTGAAACTTTTCAAGAAGGTTTTGGCGTGAAAGCTGTTGAAGAACTTGAACCTGTCTTTCAAAGAGCAAGTGCCATCAAGAAGAATGTGTCTGTTTCCAAACAGTCCTCCATCAAGGGGTTTTTCAAGTGTTCATGACTTGTGTAGATCTGCTGTGTGTCCTAGCATGAAACAGACTTTATAGGTCTTCTTTTGTCTTCTTTGTGTGTACTGACTTGAACATTTGGTGCATTCAGAAGAGTTAGAACTAGTATTGAATGGTGCTCATTCAGTCCTTGTGCCTTGGGAATGCTGTTCAGGTAATTGTTTTTATATTTATCCTTCTAGGCAAATCTGGAAATATGTTTTTCTTTTTCTTTGGTTGTTTTAGCTGAAGAGCAAGTTGGAATGTCATTGCTTGCCATATTGATGTTGGAGCTATGTTTAGTTTTGACAGCTGATATTCAGATGTTACTATGCACAAATTTTGTGTGTGTGTGTACAGCTCTCTCTCTCTCTCTCTCTCTCTCTCTCTCTCTCTCTCTCTCTCTCTCTCTCTCTCTCTCACACACACACACATAATCACTTAATCACTGTACATGTATACAGTTATATAAAAAAATCCTTTTTGAATTTATGTTATTTTCTTTATGCAACGTGTCTGTTAGTTGTACATTGTTTATCAGCACTACATCACAGCATTATATTCTTTGGTCATTCAAACAAAAAGCACAAGAAAAAAAGACAAAAAAGAATGTTTTTCATACTTCAAAACTACTTACATTTTGCAATCAGAATACGCCAGATTGCACAGATTTTGTTCTTGATTTTGAAAATTTTCCGGGGGGGGGGGGGGGGCATGCCCCCGGACCCCCCTACTTTCCTTTATTTTTCACTTCAGCAATTCCCACCCCTGAAAAATGCTTGTAGAAATATTACAAGGTGCTACTATTTAGCATCTTGGTAGATGGCATCCCTGCTTGTGAAGTGGATCATAGGACGGTAAGGTGACTTTGGTTTACAATATTATTTGAAAATCATAGTTCAATGTTTGGGGCCTATACAGCATAGTACAAAAGTAACAATGCAAGAATCCTAAATCCTATCACAATTTGTAAAAACAATGCTTGGGTGGAGGTAGGGTTGGTGTTAAAATTAAAACAAAGATATGTAATGAAACAAAACTATGCAGATCTTACGAAAAGCCTATGACCCACACCATTTTGGATTTTAAATTTTTTGTTGAAATCTGTGAGTGTGTGCTTGATATATTTTGCAAGAACAAGGGGCCAAAAGGACTAACTGAACCTTCGTAAATCAAGTCTACACCCCACTATTTGATTATGGCCACTGACCTTGAGCTCGTCGTCAAAGACCTGGAGGGACTCGCTGAGGTCCTTCAGTGGCACCAGCATGTCCTGGATGACCTGATACTTCTCATACAACTTCTTGATGGTCTGACCTTGGGTCAGCTTCAGCAGAGAGATCTTCGGGGGAACCATCCAGCCACACAGCAGGCGGAACACAGGATGGTTGCCAAATGGAATGATGTCCTGAAGACAGACAAATAAATGCATGGGGAGGGGAAAGATGACTGTCTTGACTGATGTTCGATATGTGCTATCCATGCCTGATTTTTAACTTATTATTGTTTTGTATACATGTATTGTCATTGTCAATGATTTTAGTGTATGCCGCAGATGTGTCCTGATTGTTTTTATTGTGCTATGCATGGCTTTGTCACTGCTCCTGTATTATTGTTATGACTTCATTTTTAAGTGTGAAGTTTTTACGTATAATGTGTAACATATTTCTTAAATGAAGTTTTTACGTATAATGTGTAAAATATTTCTTAAATTAAGTCAATGATTTTAGTGTGTGCCGCAGATATGTTTTTGATTGTATTTATTGTGCTATGCATGGCTCTGTCATTTGTATTATTGTTATGACTTCATTTTTAAGTGTGAAGTTTTACGTATAATGTGATACATATTTCTTAAATTAAGTTTTAATTGTGAAGCACAGTGAGCTTGGGCATTGTTCAGGAAACTGCGCTATATAAATTTATGTTATTATTATTATTATTATTATTTAAAGAAAAGTAGAACTAAAAGAGTGGTTGAGAGAAGTGGAGAGGGAAACATTTTGCTCATGAAAAGGGAAGCTAATAAACATGAGCCTCTACACATGAACACGATAGGACAATGATTTTCATTAGCAAAATCTATACTGGGACGGGCTGAAGCATTCAGGGTACAGAGCTACTAGTCTTCAAAGTTCAATGCCAAAGATTACAATTTTTTTCGTCAGGTACCCTGGGTTCTTGAACCATCCCATTAATCGTATTGGAGGCGCGTCAATCTAAATTTCACATATACAAAATTAATTTTCTTCCTGATTTTTAATAACAAGCTCCTTGTTTTTACAGAGCTTATATACAGAGCAGAAGAGATAAAAAATGTATTTATTGTGTATATTAGATTTGTGTAACAGGTGTGTTGACTGCAGAGTCCAATTGAGGCGAAAAACATGTACAAAGCATCCATATTATTACTTTGCAACAGTACCAAATGTACAGTGTTATATAACTGATTAGAGTCATTAGCATTACTGATGTAATAAGGGTTTACAAATTAGAAGGGTGTGATGACACGAGTTTTGACGCATGCTATGCTGTGTCAGGTTGTATATAGTGTATAGTTTCATATCTCTGAGAGTGAGATGTGCAAAAGTTTGAATCAGCATTTGGTTATGATAGAAAGCTAGGTTTTTCACGTGCTATAATACGTAAGTTCAGTTGCTACTAGAAGCCTGAACAGAGTTCTGAGCCCTGAGTTGTGGACTGGGGGAAGCGGTGAAGAGGGTGAGAGTCAAGCCGATATTTGTTGAGGTCCGACGTGACTGGGTAGAGTGTGATTGCCACTATCAGAGGATAGGTGTAGGGTCCTTCTACAAGGGTTGTGTTTTGTGTTTAAAACCACCAAAGGTCTTGTTTCTTTACTGAGGGCAAGAATGTCCAGTATACTGTCAAAGCTGTGAAATAAAGTACTTTTCCACAGTTAGGAGGGATATCACTGCCACCACTTCTTTGTGATAGGTGTTGAGTGTGTTCTTAAGGGTGTGTATTCTTAGTTTAGAGACCGCTCAAGACCTGTGCACTACGCCAGTGACAGGGTGCCCAGGACCAGTAATGAATGAACCATCTAATCTCTACAGACTGTATTGTGTTGCGTTGTATTGTGGTGTTGTATGAGTCGGTTCCTCACAGGCCGAGGAACTGAAGGTGAGTGGGTGCCCAGCATTCTGGTTCTTTAGTGGCTATACACTCTGAGCATGCTACGTGAACGAATAATGAAGGATGAGGGGAAAAGGGGTATTTTGATAAATAGTATTTTTTATATGATTTTCTTGATGCAGATGTAAAATGGAATAATGTTCTTGAAGTTGTTGCCAAAATAAGGTCATGAGTGACGATGTATTATAGCATGCTAGAGGGGTGATGAATATGAGAGAGAGAGGGGTGATGAATATGCGAGAGAGAGAGGGGTGATGAATATGAGAGAGAGGATGAATCAGGATTGTTGACTAGAAATTGAATTATAATATGCATTTGTATTTGTATAAATAACCATGTTCGTAAGAAGTTATATAAATTATAGAAGAATTATGAATTGTTGTAATATATAAATAAACAGGTCAAGATGGCAGACGGCGGAAGGAGTTATTTTCCATGTATTGTTTACATTGTAGAGACGGCCTAGTAAGATGGTTTATTTGTTGACCAGATTGGGCCTACTACTGCTGCTACTACTATTGCTACTGCTACTATTACTACTACCACTGCTATTACTACTATTGTTCTTCTTGTACTGTTGCCGACTGGTGATTGGCTGCTGTTACCCCTGCTGTGACGTTGGTGCCGTGCTGAGACGTTTGCACGACCATCGCCGCCTGGGCGCTACGAGACCCCCACGTCTGGGAACCTACCACTGGGGTTCTCCATCCGCAGGATTACACCTTCACAGTCATACATACACACATTACATGCAAATAAAACATAAAATACATTTCTTCAAGTCTTGGTGACTGTACACTTAAGCCATCAGTTGTTTTATTTCAGCTTTATTTTCAGATTGTTATAACTTGTGTGTTGGCATCTTGTGTACAGTGTCAGGGGTCATGGATAAGAGAAAGGAGGTAATTGTTTGTTAATTGTTGGGGTTGTGGGTCCGGATAAGGATTGGGTTAGATTTCCCATTCTCCTGAATGTGTGCGTTGAATAAAATAATGTTTATCTGGCATTTGTGTTAGTTTTTTTAGTTTGAGTTTGCATCCATCCACTCGCTGTTTGATCTGAAGTCACTGATCCCATTCGGGTGACATGACAAAGTGTAAAGCCCATATTACTCACATGGGAGCAATTTTTAACATGAAAATGAGTGCCCTAAAAAAAACAAAAAATGAAATAGTGGCATTAAATACAAAGTAATATTAACTTTGATCTTTCTATGCTCTTTATCTTGAGATGGCATTGACCTCCGACACCCAATACACTCATTTACCATCAAATAAAGTACAGAAAAAGTTGGATTATGCTAAAAAAAACAAAAAAAAACTGTGACCTTGGGAAGACCTTGACTTTTACTGGCTTGACCCTGAGATGACCTTGACCCTCATGTGATCTTTCATGCATGTCTAATCAAATAACCCAATGTTGTTGCATACTATGGGTTAAATAAACAGCAATTCCACTGTTTATTATTATTATTACTATTTTTAAAAATGTTTTTGAAAGGCCTAAAATGACCTTGACCTTGAAGGTCAAGGCAAAATCGGAAAATATATGAAAGATCAATCTATCATCTCTAAATACAAGAAGTTTGAACTTTATACCTTTCATAGTTTAGGGTCAAGGTCACTTCAAAGCACCTTTACAAAGTAACTTTGGGCACCTCTAGCAAAGAGCTTATATACCAAGAGGGTTCACTCAGGGATAATTACTTGGACATCCGGGAAGTACGATAACTCGTGCTGAGAAAGAGTTATCTTACATGTATTGCAGCGCATACGGCGAAGATGACGGTAGAAACTACAGTGAAGAAAGTAAGTATAGGTCGCATTTTTGTTCTGGAAAAGGGTGCAGTAGCACTCCCCCCCCCCCCCCTTTTTTTAAGATATATAATAAAAGGACAAAGTTCCAAACTAGTGATGTTAATTTTATCACTCACTTTTTTTTTATGCTGAGAGACAATGTATACACATGTAAAATAGTGCAGTGTCTGATACATTTGTATGTGATGTTTATTTATGTATAATTATATAAATAGCGTTTGAAGTAATGTATAGAATGTTAATTTGATTGGTGTTTAGGATGCTGAGAGGCAATGTAAATATATAAGCAGGGTAAGAGGTAGTTTAGATGTTATAATAATGTGGATTTAAACATGTAAATAGTGGAGTAATTTATATGTGATGTTGGTATGTATAAACATGTACGATATACATGTCTATAATGTCAGAAGTAAGTAATTAGGTTTGATTTTAATATGTATGAACATGTCAATAGTACGCTAAGTAATGTACACTTGATTTTAATACACTTGCAAATAAACATGTTAATAGTGCCTGAAGTCATTTAGTTGTGATTTGTGTGGAAAATGTCATGATATTATTAATGTTATTAGTTATTGTTTCCAATGTAAGTATCAGTATTATCACGGTCATATTTCTGTGTGTATTTTGAATGTTTGCTGACAAACTGAAATTGCTTGTCAACAGAATGGAGGTTTTACACAGTTTATATTGTTCCCTTCTTTTGTGTCATTCTGTCCACTGACAATCTTTTCGTCATAGTATTCTTTCATCTGTCTCTCTTTCTCTCTGTCTCTCTCTTTCTTTCTCTCTCTCTCTCTCTCTCTCTCTCTCTCTCTCTCTCTCTCTCTCTCTCTCTCTCTCATTCTCTCTGTGTTTGTGCGAGAATTTGCAAAGTACTGCATAAATTAAATGAAACAATAAAAGTGTTGGAAATACATTCATACATTTAACACGGGATCAAAGATAGTAATTAATTCGGTAAATAATAATATATTCACTGAATTAATTAGAATTACATTCATAGTTTGAGAGAATAAACAAAATGTCAATAAAATATATAGAATGAAATATATTGCTTTCATTCTATAAATTTAATTTTATTGACATTACTTTTGTTTATTCTCTCAAGTTATATTTAATTTTTCAATATATGTAATTCTAATTAATTCAGTGAAAGCATTATTTACTGAATTAAATAACTTTGAAAAATAAACAAGCAAACAAATCACAAATCCATTTATTTTTATATATTTTATTTCAATTGCAATTAATGTAAATCTTAATAATTTAATTTCTACCAAGTATTATTCTAGTTAATTATTTTTATTTTAATGCATTTCTTACACTTAATTATATTTTATTCCAAAAAAACACTTTCATACTCTTGAATTTAGTTGCTTGTCTTTATTTTACTGTATACATTGCTTTCATTCTATACATTTAACTTTATTGACATTACTTTTGTTTATTCTCTCAAATTATGTTTCATTTTTTAATATATGTAATTCTAGTTAATTCGGTGAATATATTATTATTAGTGAATTAATTACAATTAGATTGAAAACTATAAAGTTGTTCTTCATGAAACAAGCTGCATGACAAATTAATCTTATACATATATTTTTATTGAAATTGTATAAATTTGTTTGTTTATATTTATAAATAATACGTACTTAATACCGCCAACATCTAGTGGTCCAAACACTGCATAATTCCTGCAATACTTAGCACTGTTTTAACAGACAGAATGAAGGTCTAATCAGTCAGGCGTCCAACTTTCGTTACACAGGCTTATGAAGGAGTCGACTATCTTGGTATTTATAGTCTTTGCCTCTAGTGACCTTGACCTTGGAGTGAGAATGACCAAATTTGCAAAGTATGTGTGTCTCATTGATATCTATTATGCATCAAAGAATCATAAGTTCAATATTAATAACTTTAGAAAAGAAAAAAAAAGAAATCTGAAAAATATTTTTTTAAAACTAACATTTGATAACCCTGTGACTTTAACTTGAAGTGAAGTTATTCATTCACTGATCTTTTTTGAGGTCTCATGGGTGGTTGTAATAGTTGAAATAGGCTCTGAGTACCTAGCCACTTCAAAGTTTTTGCATAGACAGATGGCGGACAGCTGAACAGACATTTTGTTTTCTATATCATTTTTGGACTATTTATGAATGTGGACATTTTTGTGGGAGAGGGGTGAGGGGTGGGGAGATGAAGGAGGGTGGGGGGAGGTGAATACATAGACCCACATTGCTATGCAGCCCAGTCAAAAGTTTATCGTAAGAACTAACCTCCAACTCCCAGAAGATACTACGCGTGTGCCTGTGATAGTAATGACGCAGAGGGATGTACTCAACAGCAGGCCCTGATGTCAGGAATCCTTCAACGTGCCTGAAGAACCAGGGCTTCCAGAAGTTGCCGATGGGGTTGATCTGAACAAAGAGACAGATTTCAATTCATTTTTTTAATGGAACTGTTCTTCCATTGTGCCTGTACCAGCTCACAGTGCTGGCTAAAAAAACAGTTCTAATCCAAGCCACCAACTTGCAGTTCCAAGAGCACTGTCGTACGCCCTGGACAACGGAGAGATCCTGGACTAACTAAATGTACACGTGCATTTCATTTGAGTGTGTCACCTGTCTTTCTGACAGAATGACTGGGTTCTTTAACATGCCTCTGTGGCTACACAAGAGAGGCTAAACACCACATAATTCAGTCATTATTAAACTAGAAGGGCAAATTAGCCCATATGACTCACACGCTCTTTATGAAATTTGCAATATTTAACATGAAAACGAGTGCCCAGAAAAAAACAAAATGAAACGGTGGCATTAAAATGCTAAGTAATACCGACTTTGATCTTTCAATGTTCTTGAACTTCAGATGACCTTGACCTCCGGCTCCAAATATACTCATGTCACGACTTCTCTGAAAGTGAAGTGGTCTGCTACCAGCTATAAGCTATTTTCAGCCACGCAAGGTCACGCTAAATTCCCGCGTTTGCAGTGTTCTAGGCTTGCAGTGCGAAGGCAATATAGAATGTCTAGCTCATGTTCTGTATTTTTGCACTTTAAAAGTGAGCATTTTATGTGGAATTTGCTAGTCATTGGGTTCATCTTTTGCATTTAGTTACTTTTATATCTAAGCTTGGTGTTAGTATAAACTAGAGTCTCAAATGTGACTTCATTTGTGTTATGTTTAACTGGATTTGACAGTTTTTAGTTATCCTAGCTGCACAATAAACTGACTTGAATTGCACCAGTTTTTGGGCGTGTGTATCATTTTCTAATTACACTTTTCTGATCACTTAAACAACTGATAGTGTTCACCATTTGAGGTCACTTAGTACAAATTTTGAACTTTGATGAGAATAGTGATGTGATTGGCATTTATGGATGTCTTATTATGTTTGGTTGCTTGCCTCTGTAATTGCAGCGATTTGACAAAATGCTCATTTTAATTCTGGCCATAGGCGCGCACTTGTTGCCAGCCTCCTAATTGTCTTCACTGCGCTGTCAAGGAATTTCGCAGCACTTCATTGCCGTGTGTATGTTTTTATCTTCTTTATTGTGTTTTTGGTTTTGTCTTCGTTTGTTTTTTGTTTTTTTTCTATTCTTTTTTTTTGTCCTTTTAAAGTTTCTCTGTATTTACAGTTGGATTGTGTGCTTACATTCAGTTTATGTATATGTGTGTACAGTGTGTGTATTGTTGGTGTGCGTGTAGTGTATTACAGTTATTTTGAGTTTTCCTAAAATTTATTAATATTTAGTTCGATCTGTCAGTGGAGAATGGCTGCAGTCCAGCATACAGAAGATCTCCACAAACAAAGACTGCATGATGAAACAAGGCCTTCCCGGAAGGCCTTGTTTCCTAATACACTCTATTTAATATTACCCAACTTTCACCTACATGTATACTTTAAGATGCATGTTTCCTCAGTTGTGATTTTTCCTTGTTAATCGCAGTATTTTGGAATGTTGTTCTAATTTCTTTTTAAATATTTTTTTAAAAAAGAAAAAATGAAAAGAAAAAGCATTTTGTTGTAACTTGTGATAATTTAGGACGAGGTTCTAAATGTATCATCGTACTTTGTGTCTCATGTTTAGTAGAGAGTACCTGCCTGGGCCAAACAAGTAGTGGTAAATACCATTAATTTTATTTGCATGGTGTTAAGTTCAATTGATCATTTTCTTTATTAGGCTTTCTGTGACTTTTCTTACATGCCCTAGGTTATATCTGGCTTGATAATAAATGATCATCACCAATCATGATTATCTAGGACTAGGACTGTATTTTTGGGCGGAATAATTATAAAGTATATACTATTGGACCAGCCAAACAAAACAAAATAGGGATTAAGGCCCACCTTGTCTGGCTCTGCGTCATCAGTCATGTTTGCAGTCATGATAACAGCCTTTTCACATGAGTACACCAGTCCTTCCACAAATTCGTTGCCCGTCTTCTTATTGGTTTCTTGCTCAAACAAACGAATCATCTCTGACTTGCTCTGTGCTGGCTTGTACTCGATGCGCACAAATTTTTTGGCTGGGATGATGTGCAGTTCAGCAGAGACAAGGAAACCAAGAGTGCCATGTGACCAAGGGATAGAGTAGAACAAGTCTGCATTTTCCTCCTGGACATAAAATTTTTTTTATTTTAATTCTCAATGCTGCATGACATTCAGACTTGCCTACTAGATTATGCACCAATAAAACTGTTACCCAGCTTGTACAATATATCTCTGACCAACAGGCGAACACACACCTAGTACCTACACAATAATAAATTGTGATAAATTCTCTACCTTAATTTAGTTGAGAAGCAGAAAGAGTCAAATGTTGGTATGTTGTTCCGCATGTTACAATCAATACCTTAACTTGGCTTAAGAACAACTGAATGAAATTTTTCATGTACAAAATTCATAGGAACTTTACAACATTTATTTTACTTTCTTGTTTTATGATTTTTAAAAAAAACTAAATAATGGGTGTGCATCATTTATAATGTTCAAGCATCTCTTACATTTTGAAGCTAATAACAAAGGAAGATGTTTCACAATGTTGTGAAAAATGTGTTCAGAAAATCAACAAAGATGATAAACAAGATAAACAATATCTAAAAACCAAACTAACCTTTGAACAATTAACCACACTGCCATCCGACAGTACAAGCTCAAAAGAGACGCAAGTGTGTTGGAACAAGCCATGTTTGTGTGAAGAGGTCTCTATCCCAACTCCCATTATTAGACCTCCTGCACACATGAAACATAACATTCCAACTTAAAGTTGAGTTGCAAAACTCTACTGTAGATGAAACAGTTGAATACTAAATATACTGCAATCTCAAACAGAGAAGAATAACCTTCTTCTAAGTCAGAATGAGTCAAGAGTAAACCACATTTCCCAATACAAAAATAAATAACCAACTATTCCAATTCCTGAAGACAGCACATACCTGTGTGAGTAGATTTTGTATGAGGTAATTATCTTACCTACAGTGAGGTCATCTAACTCTGGCAAGACTGGCAACGTCCAACCGAGTGGGTTCAGGCAGGCGGTGATTTGACCCATAGTGACCATGGGTTCACACCTCAAGATGCCTTTCTCTGTATCCACATCAATAATGTCAATGAGGTTGACTTCGATGTTGCGCATCTGTTTCTTGTACAAGCCTCGACGGAAAGAAATGTTAGACCACCCTGGCCTGGCTGTGCACATTGGAGTTTTGCAGCCATCTTGCCTCCACTTCTTGACCTACAGTACAGGCGAAGAATTAACAAGTAATTATGTATTGTAAGCTTCAGCATTGGGAAGGTATAGTAAAATAATGATAAACCGCAGCACACTGATTACACGGTATGCTATACCTGTATGGGCTGTAAACCAAACGGTCCTAAATTCTTGTTAGTTGTTTTTTAAAGAAGAATCCACATATGGGTGAAGCTTGGGTTGCTTTCTAGGTGAAAGATGGTCAGCACTTCCTGTCCTATCCTATCCCATAACTCGAAGGTTGCTGGGTTACCAAAGATGATTGTTTAACCAGCGTACACCATCTCTCTGTCCTCAGCAACCCTCATGGCTTTGCTCAGTGTTAAGCCAGTCCATTTTCAAATGTTGTCCTCCCATCTCTTTTTCGGTCTCCCTCTTCTTCTGCCTTCTTGCACCATGCCTTGCAGGCTGATCTTTGCAAGGCCTGATGCTCTGGTGAAGTGGCCATACCATCAGAGTTTCTGTTTCTTCACCATTGTGAGCATGTCATCATGTTGTCAAATGGCTTGTGTGATGGTCTGTTGGACTTCGTTGTTGGTGATATGCTGGGTATAGGAAATGCCCAGAAGTCTCCTGCTTTGTATTCTTCGTTGGAGATCTGCTGTGAGGGTCCATGTTTCGCAAGCGTATAGAAGATGGAGATAATAAGGGAGAGCAGCAGTCTTACCTTGGAATGTACATTGATGGTCCTGGCCTTTCAAATGGGTTTCAACCTTGTCAGGGCAGCATTTGTTTGTGTGATCCTGGAGAGGATTTCCTATCGGGACCCACTGTCTGATACTATGGCTCCTAAATATTTGAAGCTATGCACTGTGCTGAGGGATGGGCCTTGGACTTTGATGTCCGTGTTGATGCCGTTAGTGTTGTTGGTCATCATTTTGGTCTTCTCTGCACTTATTTCCATTCCATAGGCTCTGGAGGTGGTGTCAAGCCTCTGTACCAGCTGTTCCAAGTTCTTGTTCCTCTCCAGCCAATCCATCAATGCCAGCCGCAAAACTGAGGTTTGAGATTGCTCTACCCCTTATGCTGACTGTGCCTTCGTGATCTGCAAGGGCATCGGACATTATGCGCTCTAGGAAGATGTTGAAGAGTGTTGGAGAGGGTAGGCATCCTTAACGCACACCGATTGTTGTTCTGAACCAGTTTCCGATGGCGCTGTTATTTAGGACTGCACTGGCAGCCTTGTCATACAGGCTTTTGATGACTTCAATAATTGTAGGGCTGATGTTGTACACTCTCATGGTTGCCCACAGAGCTGCATGCCAGACTCGGTCAAATGCCTTCTTGAAGTCTACAAACACAACATTATATGTGGTTGGTGCTGTAGGTATTTCTCGCAGATTATTCTGAGGTTGAAAATCTGTTCAGTGGTACATCGCCCTGCCCAGAATCCTGCTTGTTCTTCAGCTATGATTTGTTTGGCTTGGGTTGAGTATTATTTTCAGGAGGACCTTGCTTGGATGGCTGATGAGGCTGATGGTGCGGTAATTTTCACACTCCTGAAGGTTACCCTTTTTGGGAAGAGTGATGACAAGTGACTGGGTCCATGGTGTAGGCCACTCCCCACTCTGCCAGATCTTGTTACAGATATTAATGGTGAGGGCATCAATCATCGCTTCTCCTCCTGCGTGAAGCAATTCTGCGGGTATGTTTTCCACTCCCTCCGCTGACTTCCCCTTCTTCAGTGATTGCACTGCTGCCTTACTTTCTTCTCGGAGAATTGGGAGGATTTCTTCCTCTTCTCTGTTCTGGGGACATGCTAGAACTGATGGTCTTTTGTTTCTTGACTTCTTGTTTTTCTGTAAGGCTTAATTATGCCAGACTTGCTTTGGATTGTGGAGACTTCAGGCTGTTTAACACTTGTCAGCCGTTTCATAGTCTTGTAGGCTTGCTGTTGTTCTTGTTCAGACTGTTCTCTATTTCCTGGCATCGCTCTTCTATCCAGTTCTTCTTTGCTGTGCGCATGCCTTTAAGGATGTCATTGTTGATTTTTCGGTAGGCATCAGCTCCCTGTGAGGTGTTCTTTTTCTTTTTCATCTCACTTCGTTTATCACACAGATCCAAAAGTTCAGGTGTGATCCACGGTTTTTTCTTTGGCCGCTGCTTGCCAAGGATCTCAGTGGCGGCATCTGTCACAGCTGAGTTGAAGGTGGTGGTCATGGTGTTGACATCTACTTCACCAGCTCCCAAAATGAGCAGTGGTGCAAATTTCCCTCCAACTGTGGCTTGAAATATTTATGCCACCTCCGGGTCTTGCAGTTTGTCCAGGTCGAACTTCAATTTGGTGCACTTTGCTGTGTTTACTCTCTTCAAGTGGAGCCAGAAGGATATCATCACAAGATCGTGGTCACTTCCGATGTCTGCTCCTGGAAAATTGCATGTCCTGCCAATATTGATGCTTGATCTGAAGTGTGTCTTGACCATGGCATGATGTAGTCAATCTGATTGTGATGCTCCCCACTGGGACTGTGCCATGTCCATCGTCTAAATTTTTTGTGGAGACCAAGCATGTTTGCCAGTATCAGATTGTTGTATCTGTCAAACTCCAAGAGTCTCAGACCCCTGTCATCTGTCTCGTTGTTGCAGTGGGGTCCACATGCATCTCCCCAATTGTGGTGCGCATCTTGGCCAACCTTGGCATTCCAGTCACCTTGCACTGTGACTATGTCCTTCTTCGGCACTTGGCCAAGGACAGCCTGTAATGTTCATAGAAATCCTCAACAGTGCTTATGTACAGTTAATGTAATGCTTATGGATGTCTACTTTTTAACCAAACAGTAACACATGCTTGTCATTTATATGGGGCCAACAGTTGCATGGAAAAGTATTACTCTAAAATATAACTTTCATCAGTAGTTATACAATATGAAGGAATTGAGGTATTGCAAGTACAACCTACACAATGTTATTTAGTTAAATTTGACTGATGATTCAGAATGTATGACCTGAAGTGAATGTTAGTACTAAGTAGGCCTAGTAATCTTTGACTGGTACCTGCTGAAGCCAATATATAGGTCATTTTGTGTTACGCTGATTAATGAAAGCATGTATGTAACTTGTAATCATTATCACAGAGACTTAATATATAAGGTCACATTTAATCAATAAGATAAAAACTAACTGGGAAAGAAATTAATCTAAGAGGAGGATCAAATACGTGGGAAAAATGAAAAATATATATAATTATATTTCAAGGTTATTTATTGACTTTTAGAAAAGAATATGATTAATTAAATACACTTCAACATAATGGTGAATGGTGTGCACATATACTGATTATGTGATATAGAGATTAAAAGTAGGCCTATTAATATTAAAGTAAAAATTTAAAGTACAGCGACTTCATGAGAGTGGGAACTTTAAGCAAAAAAAGATTCTGCTTATGCTATCTCAGTATCTGTAGGCCTATACCTGTTGCTGAACATATAACACTCGACTGTCATGCTGCTTTGGTGCAGAATTGAACTTGAAGACGAGCCAGTTCCGCACGTACATGAAGATGTCATAGAGCACAGAAATTGGAAGCAAGAAGAGACAGACGAATACCCAACGATAATGCACGATGACGTACTCCAAGCCTCGAAAACGCATCCATGCTAGCACAGACAGCAGTGTCGGGACGAAAAGGAAAATAAAATAAGAAGGAAAGAACTCCATGCTGATTCCGTCAACTGCTTCCAGCCACAAGAGCTTTGATCGATTCGCTCTCTCGCACCAACACTCATGGCACACCCGCACACACAACGTATCCGAGAACCTCCCACAAGTGAGAGGTGAACGTAACCCTCGGCTAGTCTCAGCTTTGCAGTGGGGATACCACCGCAGACGCTCCACCGTTGCTGTGTTATTTATCTTGTGCTCTACGATTGGCTAAAGATGTTCGTCTGATGTTATAGATGACCAATCAAAGAGGGAGTAACAAGTTTTTGGAACCACCCAGAAGCGTCGCCTGCTATAGCAGCTAAACATTACACGATTATTGCTTTAGGTCCAGCGGACTCTTCCGAGCCAAATCAGGACCATGCAGCTAAACACACACACGCACATACATATTCACATAACAACAACAACAACAACAACAACAACAATAATAATAATAATAATAATAATAATAATAATAATAATAATAATAATAATAATAATAATAATAATAATAATAATAATAATAATAATATTTACAAGGCGATTTTCCTAGTAAGGAACATGAAACATTAGTACAATACAATACATGGCTGGGAGCAGGCAAACTCAAAGCAGACTGGGGGAGAGGCGCTATATAGTAATAAACAAAGTGCTTTCCTACACATGCACACACAAACAGGCATACACACACACGCGCGTGCACGCGCACGCACGCACGAAAAGGAGCAGACTTTAGAGAAGAAATCAGCTTTGAGGTTTGCTTTGAAGGTGTTGATATTCGGTATTCTGCGGTGAGAAAGTGGTCATGAATTCCAGACATGCAGTTGGTCCAAAGACAGAAAAAGATCTAGAACCAACAGAGGACAGTTTGTGGCGGGATATCATGAGAAGGAGTGTGTCGGATGAAGAGCGCAAGTTGCGAGAGGGAGGTTAGCGTTGGATATCATCGGAGAGGCATGAATTAAGGAGCGGAGCCATGGAGACACTTGTAACAGAAAAGACAGATTTTGTAAAGAATTCTTTGCTGTATGGGAAGCCAGTGGAATGAGCGAATAAGTGGAGTAATTTTGGTAAGATTTTTTTGTCTTTTTGAGAATAAGGCGGCAGCATTTTGAACACGTTGCAGATGTTGGATGGAAGAAGCAGGCAGACCAGAAAGAAGAGAGTTGCAATAATCAAGTCGAGAGAGAATGAAAGACGTCACCTTTAAAAGTTGCGTCGATTGTCAGGTATTAGGTAAGTCCGATTCGACGGAGTTGGTAGTGGCAGGCTTGACATGTTTTGCGGATAAAATCTGACATAGTCTATCTAGGGTATTGTCCAGGACAACATCCAGGTTTTTTTGCAATAGGTGAAAGAGGGATGGTGTTATGACCTAGAGCTATTGTGTCGGTAAGGGTGGAGGACAGTTTATGCTTAATGAGCATGACCTCTGTTTTGTCTGCATAGAGTTGTAACAAAGATATCGAGCTCTTTGGTTGTAATGTGTTTGCTGCCATCCAATTCTGGATGTCTGAGAAGCAGTCGAATGAGGTTTTCAGAATGGAAGACAGATTTTCAAGAGTATCGCTGTTGCTAATTAAGCTGGGTGGTATCGGCATAGAAGTGATGTTCAACACTGTGATCCTGAATGATCTGAGACAGTGGTAATGTTTAAAGTACGTATCTAAGAAACTGACAGATTATTAGTAGACCAAGAGTTTGTAATTATCCAGCGCGATTTTGATGAATATAAAAAGTTGAAGCATGATTTGCAGTCTAAATCAAGGACTGTACCTTGTAATATTATCCTATCCTATCCTATCCCGCAACTCAAAGGTCGCTGGGGCACCACAGATGATCGTTTAACCAGCGTACTCCATCTTTCTCTTGAATAAATGAAAAAAAAATTAGTAGAAAAAGGGAGACTATATTAGGACGGAAAGAGCCTTCCTATCCTATCCTGTCCCGTAACCCGAAGGTCGTAGGGGCACCATAGATGATCGTTTAACCAACATACTCCATCTTTCTCTGTCCTCAGCAGCCCTGATGGCTTCGCTCAGTGTCAAACCAGTCCATTCTCGAAAGTTGTCATCCCACCTCTTTTTTGGTCTCCCTCTTCTTCTACCTCCTTGCACTGTGCCTTGCAGAATAGTCTTTGTAAGGCCTGATGATCTGGTGACGTGGCCATACCATCAGAGTTTCCGTTTCTTCACCATTGTTAGCAGGTCATCGTGTTGTCCAATGGCTTGTGTGATGGTCTGTCGGACTTCGTCGTTGGTGATGTGTTGGGTATAGGAAATGCCCAGAAGTCTTCTGTAGCACCTCATCTCCATGCTTTGTATTCTTCGTTGGAGATCTGCTGTGAGGAAAGAGCAGTTTGACGCTATGAAGAAAACGCTCGGTGTTTCAGAATAAATACAATTAACTTTTACTCTGTTGCAGGCCCTCCACATTATTTACAGTCTCTAATTTAAAGTGTCCTGGGGCGTATGCAAACCCTTTAGTAATCCTTACTTGTTTAGTTTCATTGGCGCAAAGTGGTTTTTTTTGTTTGTCACTGCTGTGCTGACTAGATGATTTTTAGACTGTATAGTTGTGTTAGGGTAGGGGTCAACTTCTTTTCCACCTAAGGCTTCAAGATAATTTTTGTGTCCGATATCTCTGTTTTTTATTGCAGCCTTTTGAATACCCTTTGCTCTTGAACTTTCACCCGATTCGTGTTTAATACTGTACTGCTTAGATCGCAAGCTTACATATTCTTCTATTAATTTCCCGCTCATTTCGTCTTCCATCAAACCTAACGCGGAGGAAGATCAGCACGAAGATCCAGATCCTCTTGCCGATCAGCCAGCAGAGCAGACGGGTGCACAGGAGCCAGAAGGCGATAAAGGTCAGCAGCAGCCTGTAGACCAGGTTGTGGAACCTGTACCAGAGGGTGACGTAGCTAATACGGATGGCGATGGTGATGAGAGTGACAACGCCGACGGGCAGCTCCGATTCCTCCACCTCGTCGGTCACTGAGAGCCAAGCAGCAGCCACCGTTGATGAAGTCAGGAGATTACCTAATGACTTTAAATTCTTGCCAACCCGAATGGTTCCAGGGTGTCCAGTTCTTGATCAAAGAGTCCATTTCACTAAGAGACATGCCCGATTGGATGGCTAAAGCAGTAGTCCATCGAGTGCTAGGCATAGAGACATTAACTAATTGTGCATCAGAACGTTGACAGGGAAATCAAAAGCAAAACGACTGTTACTTCTTAATTTTTGGTTCATTATATTTTTCTGTTTTGTAGTTTAAATTGGGTAACTTTCATTAGTTTTCACATTGAACACTTTTATTAGGAATATTCATGTAGACATTGGGAAAACGCAAAGTTGTCCGTATAATCTTTTTGATATATAATTTGGTGAAAGAGTTTTGAAATGTTATATTGTTTTCTTTTCATAGTCTTTGCAAAATTTCTTCTTTTTTGAATGTCGAGGACGCCATTTTTTTTGTATCAGAGGGGTATGTTACCAGCAGTATTTTTAATGAGTTAGGTACTGTGTTTGGTAGTATGTTCGAGGTTATTTCCCTTTATTCTTCTTTATTTTGTCTGACGTGCCTTAGTGGTAATTAGAGAGAGAGAGAGAGAGAGAGAGAGAGAGAGAGAGAGAGAGAGAGAGAGAGAGATGATGATGATGATGATAAGGAAGATGGAAGTAAAAAGTGTATGACTAAGATAATTTTTGAGTTACCTTGGTTATTTCTCTTGGTTGTATTTATATTCTTCTAATCATATTGTGAGTATTCTTATTAGTTGTATAAACCGGGTTTTTTTAATTGCTGGGAGAAAGTTGAACACTGTGTGATTACTTTTGAAATAGGATATATATATTCTGTAATGAGATTTTTTTGGTACTTTTGCTATGATAACCTTAGAGGCAAGACTTCTTTATGAATTGTGTAGCCCTTGTTCCACAAATAGGGTAAGTCATAAGTTTAAACTATATTTGCATCTATGTGAAGAACATGCATGTAGATTATTATTATTATTGTTATGATTATTAATGTTGTACTGTAAAATATAATTACCTTTTTATTGGGACAATAATTATATCTTTTCATTGTTATTGGATTTTCTTGAGTATGAGTGAGCATCAACATGTTCACTGTTGCCATTTTTAAAATAGATGTTTTGTGGATTCTCTTTTTGTGATATAGTCTATAGTTATTTTCTATTAATGTTTATTATTTTAAGCCGTTATTAATGTGATAAATATAGAATTAATTTTGATAGATATATTTTTGAGAATAGTGAGAATGAAACAGAATGGAGATTGTTAGTCAGCATGGGTTTTATGTTGTGTGTTTCAGGGTTTCATCTTTCTTTTCTACAATTAATGTTATCCAACATCTTCGAAAAAAATAAACATATAGCAGGGGATCAACCAAACTCCTTGTTTGGACTGGACTCTGGATGAGAGACTCTTTTATCTTTATCCTGTCCTGTCCTGTCACATACTCACAGAAGGATTAGAAATTTTATTCAGAGCCATTAGTATCGCAATTAATTCAGCAGTAAATATCAAATATCCTTTCCATAAATAATATGATTCTAATATATTTAAATCCGGTATTAAAAATGCTGCTCCTGCTTCATCTGTTTGAAGAACAGATCCATCAGTATATATTTTCAGTTGTCCAGAATACTTTTCATATAAATGATTTTGTACTTCAACTGAAGTAAGGAGAGGGTTGTGGTTATTATTTTCAGTACTGTACCAGATATCATATTTAGCTTTTTCTAGTTCCCACATATATTGTTTTATTCAGTGTTTCTGTTCCTACACGCTACTGTTGTCATCGGTATTCAGACGTTTTAGTATTTTCAGATGACCATTTAGCGCAAGATGAGAAGCGATCGTAAAAGCATGAGTTTTCAGTGGCAAGGATGGTCAGGAGAACAGGTTTTAGGCATACTCTCATACTGCTGGATATAAAACGCAAAATCCAAGTAGGCAGATAACTTCGAGCCCTCAAACTGAGAGCCTTTGGGGACTGGGGCAGTCTCCACATTAAGCTTTTGTCTCACCAGAGCTCCTTCACCTAGTGATAGTGCCTTGATTCCCAAAATGCATATGCCTATAGCTTCTTTCTATCCCTCATACACACACACACAGACTTGTTTTCGCAGTGTTATTATGACTTCTCTAAAACTCCACATACGTTGTGTTGACAATGGGTCATATTTCGTCCCCTTCTTTAAGTATTTTTAAGTGATTTAACATTAACCTAAACCCTAACTCTAGCCCTCACCCTTACATTAACACAGCCCTAACCCTAACGGATCATTGATTTGACCTCAAAACACAGAGGGCTTTCAAAATAAGTTATGTAGATGTTCATTAGTTTGTCCAAATAACGCCGTGTAAACAATTACACACACACACACACACACACACACAAAATAGCGAAAAACAAGATGGCAAGCCATTCAAATGTATTTCCAGACACACGCATACAATGCTGAAAATCAGCATTTTAAAAGTATTAGTTTTCTTGGAGATGTTGTCAATCAGCATTATCCTAACGCAAAATGGAAGAATTGAACTAAAAAAACACACACAACAACGAAACAAACACAAAAGAAAACACACAACAAAACACACACAATAAAAATCAGTTTAGCCAATTTTGAGATAAAGTGCAAGAAATTTTATATTATCATTAACCATTTCGCTGCCATGGGAGAATTGCACTGCCTTACAATTATAGTTGCCAGGCAAATCTGGTTCACGATTGTAAAATAATTCCAAGAATGTATAGCTTGAGCAGCATTAGAAATTACTGGGTAACACGTATATTTATGAAAGGTAATTTTTCTAAACATATATGCTGTTTGCAAAAAGACAAATAAATAAATTTTATTTTAGATTTTTTTTTTAGATTTTAATGCTTTATTGTCCCTTTTTATCGGGAAATTCTGGGCCGCCTCCCCTGTGGAAGGCGTAGTCGCAGCCTGTGGCGCGCCCAAACCCAACCTACCTAACATTAGTTGTGATTTTTGAAATTTAGAAATTCTTTAAATTTTTTGAAATTTTGTTGAAATTTTTTGTTGTTGTTGAAATTTTGAAATTTTGTTGGGGGAGCAAACCGGAGTACCCGGAGAAAACCCCCGAGACGTTGCCCGAGTCGAAAGCAAATAATATTCGGAGAAACATAACGCCCCGATGCAGGATCGAACCCACACCTGTCAGGCGCCATTGGTTTCTGGCCTGTAGACAAGGCAAGTTAGTCCCGCCTTAGCCCACTTGGCCACAACGCTCGCTTTACTTGTTTTTAAACAAATATTTATTTATATATTTAATTTTTTTCCAAATGAGAGATAGTGAGAAAAAGAGAGGGTAGCAATTGCATAATATTTGTTGTAAATATGTATGAACGCGCATTATTGCGTTCCTATCACTTCTGTCCCTGTTTAACGCATATATCAGCTTTGCGGGAATGTGGGTGGGGTGGGATGCGGGCAGCCATCTGCGAATGTAAAGGGTTATCATACCTAATTATGAATATTAAAAAGCCAATGCTCTGAGCTTTCCAATGGTGCATATTTGTTTTGTTGATAGTTTAAATGTACCGAGAAAAAAACGTCACGATGATGAGGATATGATAACACATCATTGGCATGTTTCATCACACCATTTGTATGATGACTTATCTCTTCATAAGAAGTCAAAGGGTTATAGGACTGAGTGGAGGTTAAAGTTTCATAACTTTTTTAAACACACTATCATAACATGAAAAAACGGGCTATATTCACGCATCTTTGGGCGTTATGTTTCTCCGAATATGATTTACTTTCGACTCGGGCAACGTCTTGGAGGTTTTCTGCAGGTACTTGGGTTTGCTCACCCATAAAAATATTTTTCAAAACACAACTATTATTAGGTAGGCTGGATTTTGGCAAGCCACAGGCTGCGACTACACCTTCCACAGGGGAGGCAACCCACAATTTCCTTATAAAAGGGATAATAAAGGGTAAAAAAAAAAAAAAAAAAATCAATAACAACATCTACACGATCTTAACTCATTCAGCTGACCAAAGAGCCAACTTGCTGCTCATAGAGAAGAGACATTTGAATGAATTGTAAATGAAATAACTGATCTGAAGGCATCTAATCCACAAAGATCAAGCTACAAGCGTGCCAAAAATATAAATAAGCAACATAACTGACAAAACACTAAAATAAAAACACACAATTGCCCTTGAAGAAAAAAATAATCTAAACACTGCAGCTTAAAAAAATAAGACATCCATATTGTTACGTTGAAACGCGAAGGATAGTACGTCTGAAACGTGCACGATAGATCTAATCGTTTCGTTTTGCAAAGTGTTCAATGATAGAGTTTATTTACCTTTGATTTGAGTTTGCATTGTTGTTAGAAGAAGCTTTGTATAACGTTGATAATTTTCGTTGGTCGATATTATTGGAGAATTCTCTAGATTTGCGTGTTTACTGTCGATGGAAACTTCCCGATAATTGTAGAAGTTTGAGAACGTTCCTGGAATGTGAAGGAAGTTGTATGATGTATGTCAGTGATGACGAAGTCTAAAGTGATTGGTTAAATTGCGTCATACTCGATGGTTCCAAGGTGTTCTGGGGATGAGAGAGGCTATATATGTGCCTCACTGTTTCAAATAGGGGGGAGTGTTGTTGTAAAAGTGTGAAAAGGCGATTGTATGCAGTTGTTGATGTGTGCTGAATAAAAGTGGAAAACTTCATATGTCGACTCTGTGACTTGTATGCTGATTGAACGGGTTGCGTGGATAAACGAATCTGAGTTTACACCTATCAGGAGAATTCAAGCATTGGGGCTGAATCAACTACTGATAGAAAAACACCAACATCGAATGAGTGTAACACATATGCAGCAATGAATAATTGAGAATAAATAAGAGAGAGAGAGAGAGACTGTAGATGAGAAGAATTAATACCGATAATGCTAAATATACTCAATTTCTTTTTTTTTTATTCTGGTAGATAGATTTTTTTTTCATTCTTTTGACTGCCAGGATTTCCAATATATCACAGATTTTAATTTTCTCACCATTATACCAAAAAAATAACAATACACAACAAAACTTAAACTGGCAATCAAATTTATCACCATCCCAAGAAGGATAATTTCTTGAGATGCTATTTCACAAAAGATACATTGCAAAAATATGTAAATCATATGATCCTGAACTCCCTAAAACAGAACATGAACACAATAAAACAAGTTTGTAGTAATACTACTTAGTAATATAGTAATATCACAAGTATATCAATTAGTTGATATACTTGTGGTTATATGCATTACAAAAAGAAGCACCCAAAAACTGTAATGCCTACATACAAATGCCTCACAACATTTCAGCCAAATCCATATATCAAAGCTGCTCTTCATTTACCTATCACATTCACTTTAACAACAACAATAATTTCACATTACCACAATGATTGCACATTTTATTTTATTTTTTTTAATGCTTTATTGTCCACATTAATTAATTACAAAAATAATTGCACATTAACAGCAACAATAATTTCTTCCTTCTATCACATGTACATTAACTGCAAAAAATGTATCATTCTGATAGAGCACAGTATATATATGGTGCTTGCAAAAATCATTTTCTTGAAAACTGATACGATATTTCCTATGTACACAAAGGCAGTGGTGTTTAGTTCATTGTTTTACTGTCATTCCAGAATGGAAGAAATGAAAGTGACAAGCAGAATGTATCTCAAGACTACACAAAAAGGGTAGGTATGTTTTGAAGTAGGGCTTCAGAACAGTGAAAATATGACAGCAAGGACTGTCATTACAATAACTTACAATTATGCATGTCTGGCATTTCCCTGAATAAGAGTCAAAAGTTGTTTACTTCAGTAACAATGCAATGGTTCTTGAATTTGGGGATGATGATGATCATAGTCTTGTTAGTGCAGGATTCCTTGGAAATGTGATGATCAATTTCGTTTTTGAAATTACGTTAAAGATTTTGGGAAACTACGAGTCAAGTCTTCCCTGGATCCATTTTAAGCCTTCCAGTGTTGAGCCTGAAAAATAAATACATATATCTTATCAACTGTTTTTCTTAGTCCTACACCAATACACATTGTCCCTCTGTTCTCTCTTCACCCTCTCTCTAACCTTTCTTTCTGCTGCAGTCACAGGCGGAAAGGGAAACATTATCATGGATGCCTGGCTAACCAGCACTGAAAAAAAATCTTCAATAGTACTGCATTTCATTTGTTGCAAATATTAGATTAAAAATCACAACAACAAACTCTAAAGAGATTTCAAATGACAAATATGTATGTTCTATTCTTAAAGAAAGGGGGAAAACAAAATAAAAATATAACGACAAAAAAACCATAAAAGCAACAATGGAAAATGATTTTAAACAACCAAACTAAAGATGCAGAAACAAATGGGTCGATCTACCAACCTCTAGGATTATATTCGCAGCCAACAAACCCATCATAACCCATCTCTTCCAGCAGACGAAACACGTAGGGAAAACACACCTCTCCATTCTCATCTGGTTCACTTCGATCAGGTGCTTGCGATATCTGAACATGCCCTGTAGACACCGATATCAACAACACATGCATACATTTTAACAAATTATTTTAGGTCATTTTTATATCACACATAGGTAAATTCATATTATGATTATCCGTTTGACGATCCAGGTAAAAATATGAACTAAAGGAGCATCCATCCCTTTGTCATTTGGATACTCATAACCTTCATTTCAGTTTAAGTGATATTCTGCTACCAATTTACCTCCCATTCTGCAAACTGGGTATTTTGGATTCATACTTCAGATATTTCAATTTCGAAAATTCACTTGAAAATAACAAGGTGCAGATGTCTTCCAGGAAAATATTATTAAAAAAATCGAAGAAGGAGAATTAATAGTTTTTTAATGTTTACGATGGAAACTTGCACTATACAAGACTACGTAGTTGTCATCATCATCATCATCATCATCATCATCATCATCATCATCATCATCATCATCACCATCATCACCATCCTCATCATCATCAACAGTCTGAAAGTAACATGAACAGTAAACGTTGTTTCAACGAAACATTTGTTTATAAATACTACATTAAAAAAACAACGCACATAAATAAAATAATGTTTACAAGGAGGGATGATTACATAAAAGTCAGCTTAAACAGATGGGTCTTCAAGGTGATTTGCAAGATAGCAAAGAGGTTGCCTGAGGCAGGGGAACAAAAGTAGGAAGTTCCAGACACACAGGACCTGATGCTTGAAAGCGAGAGATTCAGCCATTTTCAGATTTGTTCTTCAATAGTTTGTATGCAGATGACTTGATGATGTATAAGCGACGAGGCGGGCTGAGAGATAAGGTGACAGGGTACCATCAAAGTAATGAAACAGTAACACTCAGACGAAGAAAGTGAACTTACCTATGTATGGGAACTGTTCTTTTAAATTCTGTGTGATGTTGCCATCTGCAATCTGCACATGGAAGAAATCCTGGAGAGAGAAAAAGAAAGTTATTTAACAAGTTAATTGTAATCTCGCATCACTGCATTGTTTGAATTTGTCAGACTCATGGCCTGAAGTGCAAAAAACATGATCCGGATACGCAGGCAAGACGAGAGTATAAACTGAGGTCTAGTTTGCGCATGAATGTATTCCATCTCACAGACTTTAAAGATATACTGACGCTCATGTCCTTGATGGTTGAGTACCAGTGAACATAAACACACCTGGCAAGCATTAGGTCACATTCCTCCTGGGTTATCTGGAATTGCTCTGTTTGGGGTATTAGTCATCTCCATCTTCCTATATGCTTGCAAAACATATGGACCCTCACAGCAGATCTCCAACGAAGAATACAAAGAATGGAGATGAGGTGCTACAGAAGACTTCTGGGCATTTCCTATACCCAGCACATCACCAACGACGAAGTCCGACAGACCATCACACAAGCCATTGGACAACACGATGACCTGCTCACAGTGGTGAAAAAATGGAAACTCCGATGGTATGGCCACATCACCAGATTATCAGGTCTTGCAAAGACCATCCTGCAAGGCACAGTGCAAGGAGGTAGAAGAAGAGGGAGACCGAAACAGAGGTGGGAGACCGAAACAGAGGTGGGAGGACAACATATGAGAATGGACTGGTTTGACACAGAGTGAAACCATCAGGGTTGCTGAGGACAGGGAAAGATGGTATACGCTGGTTAAACGATCATCTGTGGTGCCCCTACGACCTCCGAGTTACGGGATAGGATAGGAGGATAGGATAGGAGGGGTATTAGATGATCACACGAGGCACAAAGTAACAAGTTGGCACTTTCAACAGTCTGAGTTGGATCCTGTTTTTGGCCAGCACCTTGACCAGCTCTTGAGCTGGTAAAGCACTATATAGGAATTAATAATAATATAAATAAGAGTTGTTTCCAAACTTATTTGTGCAAAATATTTCAAAATTTTTTATTTTGTCACCTTGAGAGTTGATGAGTTGTTTTTATTTTCTTCTTTTAGTTTTAAATATTTAAACAGTGTCCATGTTAAAATTCTTTTGTTTCACAATATGATGCAGTAGGGCAGTGGTTTGGGCACATTCTAGCCATGCTTCATGTTAAGCAAAGTCAGGCGGGGTTAGCACTTGGATGCTTGACCCCATTTGAAGGCAACTACCCAACGACACACAAAAATAAAGACTTAGACAAGCTCATGACACACTCCAGTCCACCCAACTGTGAATGGGTACCTGGATCTGTTTAGAACCGAGGAAGGTAAAGCCGCAAGGGAGAGGAGATAGGTACCGCCCTCATAAAGCTGGCCTAGAGAAAAGAGAGGTCCCAAATGCCTCTCTCCCCAACGACCGAAAAAAGGTTTTGGGGTCACCTTTACCTTTACCACCTTACATAATATCAATAAAATTCCCTTTAGAGAAAGAGAGAGAGAGAAAGAGTGAGGCAGAGAAAAAGAGAAAGAGACAGACAGAGACAGAAAGACATACACACACAAACCGATAGACAGACAGAGTAAATAAAAAAAAAATCACTTACGAACTGAACTCGAAAGTTGGGATGGTTGAGGAGTTTCACATAGCGAAAAGCTGATGAAAAAAAAAAAATCAGCATGTAGGAACAGAAACCTACACTACAATGACAAAAAAATATATACATTTCAACATCAATCATCATCATCATCATCATCAACATCATTATTATCATAACGCAGTATGCTATATATATATATTATGCTGCTGATATGCACTTTAACTATTCATTATTATTCTAATTGTTA
The DNA here is from genome assembly GCA_036898135.1 of Oncomelania hupensis. Taxonomy (NCBI): domain Eukaryota; kingdom Metazoa; phylum Mollusca; class Gastropoda; order Littorinimorpha; family Pomatiopsidae; genus Oncomelania; species Oncomelania hupensis. The sequence goes on from CM072516.1 coordinate 18,561,479, forward strand.
CCTTTATGTGGATGTCCGACGAAGTAGTTTGGCACAGAAATTCTGTCATTCACCGCTTCTGTCAACGCTACAATTCCATCCTGGAAAACAAAATCAAAACTAAACAAAAGTTACCCCAGTTTATGAAATAGTTGCTCTATAGGGACTGTATCTGGCTTCTTTCTTTAATCATTAAAAAAATATATTTGCTTTACCAAACAAAATGTACTAAGTACTTAATTAATATTTTGTCTGTTCACCTGTTGCAATCTATCAGCAGCATATCTCATGTTAGAGATAAATGTCTCTTCCATTTTTTTCAGCGTGGCTTCATTGGCATCCGCTGGCTTCCTCCCTGCCATCACATGCATTCTGAGAACAAAAATAAACTAAGCCAAATAAACAACAAATAGCCACATTTACAATTTACCCCTGTATTTAACATTTAAAATCCATTTTGCATACTAGTAAAAGAATGGCACACTAACATATTCTGGTTTCGAATGTAGGGGTGCCACTGCGGAAAATCCTCCACTTTACACAACAATTGCTTTGTTCAATATCTTATTCTTCTTGGGTTGAGCAGCCCATAATCAGTATGTTGATTCATTTGCTGCCATATAGTTTGAGCTATGTCGGGTGACGATAAGTTACAAGCACAAGCAATGTTATCCTTGCTCTATATCCAGCAGTCTGCAGTTTCCAAATACCTTCTGAGCGAATTGACAACACCTGACACTGACAGCCAATGTTAAAAAAATTACCTCTTGACTCCCAAAGCCTTTGCATACTGGACGGATGTCTCAAGTGACTGTTTGAACTCCTCTATTCTGTCTGGAAATATTGCCAAACCAAGATCCCCCTTTGCCATGTCGCCTGTGCAAATACACACAAAATTCAAAAGTCCGTCAGTTACAAGTATAGAGCACTAGAGAATAACATTTTTACCATTAAAAATACCCCAATCAACCTGTTTCTATATATTATGGTACGCTATAGAGGACCTCATGTGGAAAACAATTTCTTACTTAACTACTCATCAGCATACCATTCATAAAACTATTCTTAGCACAGTGAGGTCAACTGCATATATATAGCATCCATTATTATTATCATTATTAATACTGTTATATGATATGACTACTACCGAAACATACTTGCAGCTAGTAACAGAGTTCCAGCCCTTATTTACAATCTGGGACAGACCTTGTTTTTGTTTTTTCTTATGTAAGTTATTATCTCCTTGTATAAGTTGTATACAGTGCCATCTCACAACACTGAGAAAAAGAACATTTCATTGTAGCTAACGGGATTGTTTATTGACACATATCTTTGTATGTTTACCTTGGCCTAAATGAACCTTACATTAAACCAGAAACAACTAATGGATGAATACATGGTGCACGTGGTATCTTTATCCAATATATTTTAGTCCCTGATGCACATGTGCATGTGGACCTCCGGCAAAACAACTTTTTTTTCCTCCAAAATCTGCTCATCGAGGACTGTCTCTTTCATGATTTTTTTAACTCATGTATTTTATGTATTGTAAAATAATTCTGGCATCAGAAAGTTCTGGAATAAATAAGTCGGCATGATACATTCTGCAGAATACGCTTTATCCCAGCAATTTGTACAGATGGAATCGTGAGATGTAGCAAATAGAAGTGCCCATTAGAGCATTACCAATTATAGCTAGAAATGTGATAATTCATATTGTGGTGGCCTCATAGCGCAGTGGAACAGTTGCCTTTTTCTTACGCCGACGGTCTCGGGTTTGATTCCCAAGGGGCGAACGTACGTGACTTAGTTATGAGGCTATTGATGTCACCGAGGGTTTTCTCCGAGTACTATGGTTTTCTCCATCAATTCAATAATGGTATTCATGGATGCAATCAATATAAAAATTTCAAAAATAAACATTTGATTTAATTTCCCTCTTCTAACAGCAATCTTCCTGCCTCCCTACCTGTGTGTGAGTGTGCGTGTACGAGATCGCACATATGTGCATGTGTGCACAGATCTTGGTTAACATTATGATGTTAATGTTAGAAAGTTATTTACTAATTATTATTATTGTTCAAGCCCCAAGGGCAAGATGTAAAAAAGCACACCCATTGCTTACTCTTTTACCCTTCTTAAATAAAATTGTCATCTTATCTTACAACACATATTTGAGCGATAAATGTGTGTAGTTTGTTGTGTGTGTGAGAGTGGGTGAAACATATGAGCGTGTATGTTGGTAGAGATCGCTGTGCTTTGAGCCTTGTAAGTGATTTGGGGAAAAGCGCTTATATATATCATCCATTATTATTATTATAATTATTATTATAATTATTATTATTATTATTATTATTATTATTATTATTATTATTATTATTATAATACCATCCATTATTATTATTATTATTATTATTATTATTATTATTATTTATAATTATTATTTATTTTATTAACCTCACCTGCAGCTCCTAATACCTATGCACTGCCCTTCATAAAAAAAAACAAAATAATGATCCAAGATAACTTCTTCTTCTTTCATTACTCTGCCAACTTCATCGTTCTGAAGGTACTGCAGATTTGAGGGGTTGTTGCAATAACTACAAAGTGTATAACCTGGTTTACAATAACGGAGTAGAAAAATATAAAGACAGATTGTTAATATACCAGGATAACTGTTGATCAGGACTTGCTCAAGTCCAGAGGCCTTTTTCGCAGATGCCAGGGTCTCAACACTTTCGTTGTATGGGAAAGTCATTTCAACATACTTGAACCCGGCATTCCGAGCCGCTGCATAACGATCTGACAACAAGGCAAACTCCTTGAACATCATGGACAGATTGGCTGCAAATTTCAGCGGCATTGTTGCTGTGGTTTGATGTACAATAGCAGAAGAAAACGCTTTTAATAACACACTAAATTAATTTTGTTATCATGTACACGATGACAGGTCATAGGTGAAGGGTCGCGGGGACACTACTTCCGTTGTTGAGAAAGAAGGCAATAAACAACATGGAGGACATGCAGAGCACCTGAAATGTAAAAAGTAAATCTTTTTATATGATCAAGGATTTTAAAGTTTAAATCATTTGTAAATTATTGTAAATAGTTAATTAACTAACGTTTTTAACGATACGCATATACTGATCTTTGGTATTATTGATGTTTCGGACAAAACCAAGCCTAGAGAGTCTATCATTAATCTATTAACTAATTAAGTGCGACGGCACACTGACGGAGACGGACCTCGAGAAAGCAGAGACCCTAAATGATTTTTTTACACTGGTGGAAGACGAAAAGAATGTGCACGCTAGTGATTTGAATTTAAAACTGGATACCATTAATGTTGAATGGACGAAAACACGGCTACTTAAATTTAATAGTGAAAAATGTAAGGTGTTGCATCTGGGCAAAAATAATCCCCAGCATGTGATGATGAGTGTTTTATGAGTGATGGTGAAGAAAGGTGTAAGATTGAGATGACTGGTGCAGAGAGGGATCTTGGAGTGATTGGGGATACAGAACTCAGCTTTGAGAATCACATTGAGAGTACAGTTAAGAAAGCCAACAAAGTATCAGCCCTGCTTGTAAGAACTATAAGTAATAAATCCAAGGACATAATGTTCCCCCCCCCCACCCCCCTTTAAAGGCTCTTAAACGTCCCATCTTGGAATACACTAACCCTGTCTGGTGCCCATACTTGAGGAGGAGGCATGTTGATCGAGCGTGTCCAGTGCAGATTCACCAGGAAGATATGTGGAATGTCAGGACTCTCCTACGAGGAGAGACTGAAGTCACTGAGGTTGCCCAATTTAGAGTATAGGAGAGAGCGGGGTGATTTAATCAAAATTTTTAACATTGTGCACAATTTGTATGATCCTTTAACCACTTGCTCTCTGTAAAATTAATGATGTTGGTTTAACACGAGGTCACAAATTTAAACTTACTAAAACTTTTAATAATACTTGCAAATTTAAAAAAAGTATTTTACTAATAGAGTTGTAACCCCTTGGAATAACCTGATTGTCAAGTCTGTTGATGCTAAATCACTCAATTTGTTCAAGAATAATCTGGACAAGTTATTTAAGGATATAGCATCTACTCCACCAATTTGGAGTCAAAAAAATTCCAAGTTGGTAGGCACTGAGGCCAAGGGTTTGGATCTTAGGAGCCTCATCAAGATTGATTATGAGGGCCAAAGGCTTTTTAGACTGCATGCCGAACCATGCTATGCTATGCTATGCCATGATAGTGTGACTTTCATTGTGTATTTATAACGTAAAAGCAACCTAACTACAGTATGTAAAATTTCATAAGTATTCCTGGAGCACACAAATAATCACTGAGAATACTAAAGAACATCAACAGCTTTGATTGTGACAAACCGGTAAAATTGTTAAACCTGATTTTAGTTTTTAGAAGCTGGTCACCTCTTCAAAGATATTTTTTTCATAAACTGAATTATAAGTATAATAAGTTTATTGTACTGTTGCAGATTCCAATTGATGTTCTCACGTAACCAGAAAAAGTATTGAAGTAAAAAAAGGAGGCCAAAAAAAAAGAAATAAGCATTATGCCAAAGCTCTATCTAAAAGAAATTGAACCCTTCATCGTGACCCACAAGAAAGGGAAGGTGGTGTCAAGGGATGATACAAACGACACTCAGAACCATGTTGGGCAGCAGAAACTGTACAGTCGGCAGGCAACCAAGAGAAACACTTCACTGGTGGCTACAGATGCCCTGTTACTGTGTCTGGAGCTTTTACAAGTCTTGGCTGTCATGCAGGCAATGTCGCTGAAGTGGATCTGGCCAGAAACCTGGATCAGAAAGACCAACTTCATTTTCTTTTTTACTGCTGATGTGTGGGAGTTCATCAAGGTAGGTGAAAGGGAGACAGAAAGTTTGTGTAGAACAGAAGTAGTAGGGGTCTCGTTTATAGAGATGGGACTGTAGTTTACTGATTTAGATATAACCCTTATAAGCTATCCTCTGGGGAATGATAGGAAAGACCCATCTTCCATTCGTGGCTGCCAATGCTTTACATTCATTTTGTGAATTGGTGCCATAGATACAGATGGCCATTTTTTGTGTTCTCAGCTCATCAGTTTATCAGATAATCTTGCTGAAAATCAAAAGTATAACAAGATATCTGACAGAGAAAGGGCCAAAATACAGTGAAGATTATCTGTTGTATTGAAGCTGCTGAAAACCTGGGATAAGAACATTGGCAGGACACGCACTCTTCCAGGAGCAGATATCGGAAGTGACCACAATCTCGAGATGATGTCTTCCGGCTCCACTTGAAGAGAGTAAACACAGCAAAGTGCACCAGACTGAAGTTCCACCTGGACAAATTGCAAGACCCAGAGCTGGCAGAAATACTCCAAGCCACAACTGAGGGAAATTTGCACTACTGCTCATTTTGGGAGCTGGTGAAGAAGATGTCAACACCATGACCACCACCATCAATTCAGCTGTGACAGATGTCGCCACTGAGATCGTTGGCAAGCACCGGCTAAAAAAGCAGCCGTGGATCACACCTGAACTTTTGGACCTGTGTGATAAACGAAGAGAGATGAACAAGAAAAAGAACACCTCACAGGACCTGATGCCTACTGAAAAATCAACAGTGATATTTGAAAAGGCATGCGCACAGCAAAGGAGAACTGGATAGAAGATCAATGCCAAGAAATAGAGAACAGTCTGAACAAGAACAACAGCTAGCAAGAAGAAGGCCTAATTACAGACTGTGAAACGGCTGACAAATGTTAAACAGCCCAAGGTCTCCACGATCCAAAGCAAGTCTGTCTTACAGAAGAACAAGAAGTCTTGGATAGATGGACAGAGTACTTCTCTGACATTTACAACTACACACCAAATGGAGACCCATTAGTTCCAGCATGTCCCCAGAACAGAGAAGAAAAAATCCTCCCAATTCTCCGAGAAGAAGTTGAGGCAGCAGTGCAATCACTGAAGAAGGGGAGGTCAGCAGGAATGGCCGGACAACATACCCGCAGAATTGCTTCAAGCAGGAGGAGAAGCGATGATTGACGCCCTCACCATTATCTGTAACAAAATCTGGCAGAGTGGGGAGTGGCCTACACCATGGACCCAGTTGCTTGTTATTACTCTTCCCAAAAAAGGTAACCATCATGAATGTGAAAATTACCGCAGCATCAGCCTCGTCAGCCAATTCAGCAAGGTCCTCCTAAAAATAATACTCAACAGATTGAAACCCCAAGTTGAACAAATAATAGCTGAAGAACAAGCAGGATTCAGGGCAGGGCAAAGTAACACTGAACAGATTTTCAACCTCAGAATAATATGCGAGAAATACCTACAACTCCAACAGTTAACATCTATATCATGTGATTGTAGACTTCAAGAAAGCGAGCCTGGCATGCAACCATGAGAGTGTACAACATTAGCCCTAAAATTATTGAAGTCATCAAAAGCCTGTATGACAAGGCTACCAGTGCAGTTCTCCACAACAGTGCCATCGGGAACTGGTTCAGAACAACAATTGTGCGTCAAGGATACCTAACCTCTCCAACACTCTTTAACATCTTCTTAGAGCGCATCATGTCCGATGCCCTTGCAGATCACGAAGGCACAGTCAGCATACGGGGTAGAGCAATCTCCAACCTCCGTTTTGTGGATAACATTGATGGATTGGCTGGAGAGGAACAAGAATTTGAAGAGCGGGTACAGAGGTTTAACACCACCTCCAGAGCTTAAGGAATGGAAATAAGTGCAGAGAAGACCAAAATGATGACCAACAACACCAATGGCATCAACACGGACATCAAAGTCCAAGGCCAATCCTTCAACACAGTGCATAGCTTCAAATATTTAGGAGCCATTGTATCAGACAACGGGTCCCGACAAGAAGTCCTCTCCAGGATCGCACAAACAACTGCTGCCCTGACAAGGTTGAAGCCCATTTGGAAAGACAGGACCCTCAGTCTACACTCCAAGGTAAAGCTGCTGCGTTCCCTTGTCATCTCCATTTTCCTATAAGCTTATGAAACATGGACCCTCACAGCAGATCTACAATGAAGAATACAAAGCATAGAGATGAGGTGCCACAGAGGACTTCTGGGCATTTCCTATACCCAGCACATCACCAACAACGAAGTCTGACAGACCATCACACTAGCCATTGGACAACACGATGATATGCTCAGAGTGGTGAAAAAACGAAAACTCAGATGATATGGCCACATCACCAGATCATCAGGTCTTGCAAAGACCACCCTGCAAGGCATGGTGCAAGGAGCCAGAAGAAGAGGGAGACAGAAAAAGAGGTGGGAGGACAACATTCAAGAATGGACTGGCTTGACACTGAGTGAAGCCATGAGGCTTGCTGAGGATAGAGAAAGATGGAGTACGCTGGTTAAGCGATCATCTGTGGTGCCCCAATGACCTTCGAGTTACGGGATAGGATAGGATAGGATTTTGAAAATTATAGAAAAATCATAACTGGACCTCGTTTTCCAGGTGGACTGCGGAGCATTCATTGGTGTGCGTAATTATGATACTCCCAGCGCTACAGTTTCAACCAAGTTCTACTACATCTTGGTTGGTTGGGGAGCCTCTTTCTCCCTGGTGGCGATTGTATGGGGAATCATCAAGATAGTGCTTCACAGGCGACAATCTTCATACCTTTTGATGCACAATGCAAAGCTTGTGAGAGCCTTGACAATCATAGCTCAGATTGTGGCCTTGCCTTTTGGAGTGACTGCATTTAAAGTTAGTATCATTATATTTTCAAAAACATAATTAAAATTGTGTGTATCAATGGTTGTAAATATATATTTTCTTCAAACAGCAATATATATAGGCTTGGCTTGTACAGAATATTTTACAATAGATTCTCATTTGAATAAAATATTTGTTTAAACCATTAGATTCGCATTTCATTCTAACATTTAACACAGTTTAACTTAGAGATGGCTTTTTATCATCCTGTGCTCTTTTATAAGCTGAATTTAAAGGATTCAAAATCAAACAATATTATTATAACTATTACTCCATTGGATCATTTATATAACAATTCTATCACTGACAAATGTGTAGCAGATCTTCTGTGTTTAAAGTGTTGCCATGATAAAGAGAAAGTTAAGATCAAAATTCTGGAAAAAGATATGATAGAAACATAGTCGCAATTACATACTGCTAAATTCTAAATGCCTCTAAGACATGCTCAGTGCAACATATGTGCTAAAACAAAGTCCTTATGCTTTTCCAAAATGATTGTTTTCTGTATAGGTTTTTCAGTGCACTAACTCTGGTCTACTGAGCGTGGACAACTCAGTAGAATGCTGGGCAGGATATCACTGGGCATATGTCCTCCCTGTTGTTGTGTCCGTTGTTGCGTTGTATGTTGCTTTTCCTGCCTGGCTGTTTTGGAGGATCCACCATGAGTCCATGGCATCTGCTGACCAACATCATGATGACTTCCTCAAACTAAAGGAGGTCAGTCAATGAATCTTATCAGCAACACCTGCGTGCACACACACACCCACTCACACACACACACACAAGCCCACCTATGCACGCCTTACACACACATAATTAAATATACACATAACCACACACACACACATGCACACACACATACGTACATGTAAGTGCATTGCCATTGTGACATGCAATAGACAAGGTAAAGTATTTGGCATAGAAATCCTTATATAACTGTTAAAAAAAAAATCCAAATACTTTTGCTATTATTTTTGGATTGAAAGTTGCTATGCATGTGTATATCATCATCATCATCATCATCATCATCATCATCATCATCATCATCATCATCATCATCATCATCATCATCATCATCATCATCATCATTATCATCATCATAATCATCATCAACATCATGAATTATATTCATGCCTTCTTGGTTTCTTCAATTCAGGTGGAATACATGTCAGGCTTGGATACGGTGTGGGCAGTAAAAGGTCTTTACCTGTTCTCATCTTTCCACCTGCGTGCTATCTATTTTCGTCCCGTGGCCCATTTGGTCAAGCTACTGCTGCTGGTCATCTTTGCTGCAAGTTTTTCAAACACAGCTGGTCAGCAGAACTATTTGATGGCACTTTTACCCTTGAATAGATTGTAACTGTAAACTCTGAACGTTTAAGTTTGTGTTGGCATGTGTCTAGACTACTGGAAGGCACATTGTCAAAGACAAGCCTTGAAGACTAAATAATAAATGCAATGTTACAACAATGTTTTATTTATAATGTGCAGTAAAGATCAAGCTCATTCAAGTTTCATTTTATTCAAATACCTCTTGTATTCAAACTCTGCCACAGTCATGGTTCTTTTTTGTGCTTGTTGAAGAGAAAATAACATTTAGAGGTCGGATTCAAGCTACTCCTAAGTCCCTTGTTGCTCAGATAATCTATTTCCTTAGTGTGATGTAAGTTTTCAAACTCAGTGTGATTAGTAGTGTTACTGATAACATTTTTACTTCACTTCTCTGAAATGTTATAGATAATCGTAGTAGATTGCTGTGCAGATAGCCTTCCTAAAGATGTACCAAATATGACATTTTTTGTAAAGAGCTTATGGACAAGCACTTTGATAAAACATGTGTGCTGTCATTTCTGTTTACTTAGGTCAAGCGATCAGTTTTGCAGTTGTGTTTTTGCTGGTGGCACTGGTGATGATGTGTTTGAGACCATTCCGACTGATGTTGTTCAACGTAGTGATGACCTTGGGTTACTTCTGTTTAATGGGGAGTGCTGTGTTTGGAGCTATCATCACAAACGTTGGTCCTACCGAGGTATAATTTTAGAGACATTATAGGTTATAGCTGTTTGTACAGTATGTATGTATATGTATATGTTTTTGAGGATTTTTATAGCGCACTTATCTCGCCGTACTTGACCAGACTCTAGGCGCTGGCCGATACAGGATCTAACTCAAACCGCCCGAGACGCCCACCCGCAGCCTTTGGGCGCATGGTCTGACGGTTGGACAACTGAGCACTATCCTGGCCAGCCAGGGATGGGGGAGAAGGACCAAGTGCATGCTGGGTGTGTTCTTGTTACTGGCACTCACCCGTCTAGGACATGAGCGTCAGGATCTTTAAAGTCCATTATGATGGAATGTATGCGACACACAGACTAGACCTCGGTTTATACTCTCATCCGAAGGAGTAGGAAATGGGAGTAAAGTGTCTTTCCCAGGGACACAACACAATGGGCCGGACAGGTCTCGAACCCGGGACTTTCAGATCTGCAAGCCAAAGCACTACTATTAGACCACCGTGCCTCCCATATGTGTGAGTATGTGTTTATAGTGTGCATATGAGTGTGAAAAATGAACAATGAAGTGATGATTGTGGCTCAGACTCAGTCTGTTATTTATTTTCTTTCAGGTTGAGTCTCCCTGGCTGGTTGAGCCTTACAGCATCTACATTCTTGTGGCGCTAAATGGGGTCATCCTGTTTGCTATCATTGTTGTTTTCCTCATCTATCTCCTTGCCTACCGCCACTGCTGCCAAGGTAAATGTGTCCTTGAATCTCTGTGGCCAGTTATGACGGCGTATGACTATGACGTGGAAGGGTTCGAAACACAGAAGTACCTCGGAGCTGTACTTCGAGCAAGAGCGCTGATTGGTGAGTGATTTATTGATTTCTTTCATTGACTAATTGATTGATTGAGGAATAAAATGCCACGAATTTGCATAGAATATTATTACAAAACTTAAAGAAACCCTACTTATTTATAAAACCTGACAAACATCCGTTACTTTTGCCTAAAAATGTTTTGTTTGGGGGAGGGGAGAAGGGTGGGGTGGGGGGGGGATTGTAGGGAGGGAGGGAAGAGGTGGGATGGAGGATGCATGAGTGCTTAAATACTATATTGATTACATTTCAATTTTAATGAGGTATATCAGTAATTTAACTGAATTTGCAGTTTTATCAATTTTGAGGTCATTTTATTAATTTTTCTGTTGTGTTCAGAAAAATGTCGTCGCTTGCCAGCACTGTTTGTCCCAGTCCACGAGATAGTGCACCAGATCTGCATACTGAATGCCTACATGCGAGAGTCTGAGCTGCTGCATGATGGACTTCACCCCACCCTGTGGGCAGTGCTTGATGAATTGATTGACATGCACCGACGCTTGGAACCTAGGTCTCTCTTTGGAGGTTTGCAAAGATTTGTGATTGTTATTTTTGTTGGTGGTGGTGACTGTTGATTGTTGTTATTGACCGTTCAGTATTTTACACTACAGTTAAGAACATTTTTGTATGCTTTTTTGAACATTTTTGTTTTCATTTGTACAAATTTATTTGTATGGATTTACTTATTGCCATTAAGGTTTGTTTGATGAACTGTTTCTATTCTGTATTCCATTTTCTATGCTGAAAAAGTATCCATCAGCTATTGGAAGTTTACACACCTACCTCGCACAGTTATACGTGCAAACATCACAGAATATCACCACCGGGATATGTACACACAAAAACACATGAACACACAAGTTTGCATGCGCACGTACACACACATGCAGTCAACTCTCTCTCTCTCTCTCTCTCTCTCTCTCTCTCTCTCTCTCAGCTATTCATGCACACTTTCACCCACTTACACCAAGACAAAGAATTATAACTATTCAATAATAATCTACTGCTATGCTGTAATAATGTGTTTTTATGTTTATAATTATTTGCAGAAATGGTGCATGAATCGATCAGGAAGAATGCGGCACATTTCATGACGTTAATGCCGATGTTTGCCCAACGCCTTGCGCAGAGAGACTATGATCTTATACTTGTTTCCCCTCTCAAGAAACGACTGCTCATGAAAATGTATATCATTGGTAAGTGAGGAACATGGAATGTTTGAAAAGGATTGGGAAGAAATATGGCAATGATAGCATAATTATGAAGCTTGGTTTTGATAGCATAATCATGAAGCTTGGTTTTGTATCCTTCCTGTTGTTATTATTATTAGTTGTAGTAGTATTGTTATTATTATTATCATTGTTACCATAAATATATTAATTATTATTTGTCTGTTGGTGCTGCTGTTGTATTATTTTTTTAGTAGTTGTATTGTTATTATTATTATTTTTATAATTACTCTTATGATTATGATTATTATTAATATTATGATGATTATTTTGTATTATTACTCTTATCATTATTATTATTATTATTATTATTATTATTATTATTATTACTCTTATGATGATGATGATGATGATTATTATTATTACTTTTATTATTATTATTATGATCTAGGGTGGATCTAAGGCATGGAAGAATGGGTGAGTGTGAGTAGTTTTGTGTATACATGTATTGTGGAATAATTATCTGTGTCAAATGTGTACGCATGGGTATGTGACGGGATATCTGTTTATGCATGTGTGCTAGTGTTCATAGATTTGTATTTCGGTATGGAAGTTGTGTTTGATAGTATATCAAATGTATTAATATTGTATGTCTATGTTTTTAATAGTTTTGATGTTGTTATCTCCTTCTTTCTGGCACTGTTAAACAAATATCCATGCCATGTGTTTGGACAATAAAGAATATTGAATCTCTAATTATAAACAATCCTAAGAGAATATTTCAAGGAGAATTACTAGAATATAACAGTAATTAATAATTTAAATATAAGTATATTCAGTCAATCAGTTATTCTAATTTATAAGTCAGTGTGACCATGGATGCATTTTAAAGCTTAGTTTTTATGGGAGGGAAACTTGGATTTTTCTTTACTTACAATGTCCAGCATCCCAAACATGTTGTATTGGAATGAAGTTTTGTGCATTACAAATTAATATATATGATTCGTATATAAATTTAAATGCCATTGTGATTTGTTCTTTGTGAATTTTTTAATTTAGCGATGTTCTTGGATGGAAGTCAGTGCCGCAGAACTCATCAAGAGCTTACCCAGAAAGTGCTCACCAGGATCTGGGAAGAGTCACCGGAAATTGTTGTGGTGTCTGGTGAGTCACCCCTGTTGTTTGAAATTGCATGGAAGAAGAAGAAGAAAATGTGTCTTGATGAAGAAATTTTCTTTGATGTTTAGACGAAACACTAAGGTAGAAAATTTAATATTTTTCAATATTTAGATAAATTACTAAACTAGAAAATGTCACGTAGTTCCCTCCTTGTGTATCTCAGATTTTGTGGTTACTTTGGTGAACTACTTAATGTTTATTATTAAATGCTGTGGAGCTTTCATGGGTGCATGAGGGATCACAAAAGTCTGTCTGACTTTTTTTTTTTTTGTGGGGGTGGGGGTGGGGGGCGAGGGGGGTGGTGGTGGTGAGGGGGGCACTATTGTCCCTTTTTATTGGGAAATTCTGGGCTGCCTCCCGTGGGGAAGGCATAGTTGCAGCCTGTGATGCACCTAAACCCAACCTACCTAAAATATTAATTGTGGTTTTGAAATTTTAGTTTTTTAATTTTTTTTTCTTTATAGTATATACTATTTTCAATTGTCTGTTCCTAGACTGTAAATCAGATCTCTATTTTCTCCAGGCTTGCTGGAATGCATATCAAAAAGCCTGAATTCTGGATTCCAGACGACCAAATGCACCCACGAGCTTCTTTTGAAGGATGTAGACTATACTGATAAACAGTATAATGGCAAGGAGGTAGAAGTATTCGTGAATTTTGTTTTTGGCAACAGGTTTGCTTTCCGTGTTTTTTTGTGAAGAAAGTGAACATTTTGCTTATGCTTGTTGCAGATGAGAGGGAGTACCATGAAGAACTTTACCCACCCCAGGCAGAGGGTCCAGACACCGAAGCGCTGTACAGCATGAGCACTCTTGATCTGGGACATGGGCTGTATGACTTGGAGGCTGTACGTATGTTAGATGTCCCTCGCAGTTTGTAGGATTTTTAAATTGCCAGATTTGATTTCAATGTTGGATAAATATTTAACATCTTGTGGTAACGACAGTTTGCTTGTTTTGTGTTGTTCAGTACATTTGCCCCAGTGACTTCCAAGAGCGTCTGATAAGGAGAATGATATGTGTGGTCTATTTTTTTTTCTCACCAGCCTGTGTTAGACGTCTCAGTTGCTATTTTGTGTGTTGGCTGTGTTACAAATGTTACAGTATTTCATGTGTTTGAAGGTGGAGGATGAAGAAGAGAGCTTGGCTTCATTCTTGAAGAGAGCACCGCCTCAACTGACCCTCCTGGATGATGAACCAGAGTGAGTTCTGTTTTGTGTTGTTAATAATATCGAGATTCTGCATAGCTCGTATCACAAAAATGTAATTCTTCTTTATTTTGTTTTGTTTGTGTAAAAGTTTATTTTTGTAGCATTCTAAAAAATGAAATATGTGGTGTTACTCCGTTTGAGCGATGCAGAGTTGAGTATTCTATGGGTTGTTTGAGTGCGTACAAAGCGCTGTGAGCAATCTGGGTGTGGACAAATTTATGGGCGGCATAAGCTGACATTCATTATTCATCCATTTAGTTAGTATGGGTGAATGTGAGTCCATGTGCATCTAGAGCAGACTTACAGTCTGGTATGTGCGCTACAAAAATTGGTATTATTATTATACAATTTTTTAATATTATAAATCTCCCTTTTTAATATTTTGTGCTCTGGGTAGTGTAGACATAGTACAGTAACCGTCTTTCTGAAATCAAGCTGTCCATATCTTTCGCAGCCAAGAAAACTTGGAAGAAGAATACAAAGAGGATGAAGAGGAGAAGTCAGAGCTGACAGGAGAAGACAACCCTGCCTTTGTTCCTGATGGTGATAACCAACAGGGCAGTCAGTCGAATCTCCAGGGTAACAAAATCTTGACGACTGTGGACGTCCATGATGATTTAGAGGTTGCGCGGGATGTCCTTGTTGACCTTAAGGCTCCCAAGAGCCAGGATGAAGGGGAGAGTATTGTGGAGTTGGATGGATATCAGGCAGGAGAGAGCAGTACTGATGGAGCAATAGATGGTATGTATACATTATTATTGCTTTGAGTATTTTTCTGTAAAATATGATTGGAAAAAAAAGGTTAATCTGTGTAACTGGTACCTTCGGTAAATATCAGTTACCAAGCGACAGTCAGTGTTAATTTGGCTTTAACCAATTTTTTTTATTTTGTAAGGATCAGGGTTATTGGAGACCAGAAGAGGTCGGAGTGACACTGACACATCCGTGACCTCTACCCAGTCGCATACTTCTGAGGTTTCAGCCAATGAAAAATCGCTCACCTCAGAAGCATCTTCCAACAGTGCTGACATATCAGCATCAGCTTTGAAATCTCGTAAATCTGTTTCGTCTGTAAAATCCACCACACATGGAAAGTCTGCTGTGAAAAGCAGACCTGCCAAGAAATCTGTTGGAAAGAAGGCTGGTGGTAAAGGGAAGTAAACACGTCTGCGATATTAGAGCTTAACATGTGATACGGGATGTTCCAATTTTATTTGCTGTGGATTATTTTTTCCAGTTTTACCTCTTGTTTGTTGGCTTCTAAATTAAAATGTGTATACAATATGTTAACAGTATTTCAGTCTTTTGCAAAATTAGAAATTATTACTGAAGAAACTGTTGAAACTGATTTGGGATTAAGATTTTAGAATAATGAAAAGTCTACAGTCTAATCTTCCGTTTATAGTAAGGCGTTAGTATTTGTTTAATACTGTCAAGTTGGAATTGTTTAGTCGGTTCTGTTGACGCCCATCTAACGCAGTAGATTCATTTGTAAAGAAAATGACAATATGTTTAAATAACATCTTTTAAATGTTGCAGATACTATAATAATGTTTGGTATTTTTAGCATTCACAAACAGCTTTGATTGTTAATCTGTTGGTTTTTTTCATAAATTTTTTTTATAGTATTTATTTTAAAATGTATATGGAATCTGTATTGCATTGATTAAATAAATGTTTAATTCTTACCGTGCGGTGATCGAAAGGAGGGGAGGTGTTTTATGAATTGTATTTGTAAAATGTAATTTTTATATAGGAGCGGGTCTCCAACATGTTTTTTGTACAATCATTAATTTGTTCTATACTTCATGTGTGGATATGTCCTATATCCAGAGTTGCCAACCCCCAAAAAAGTTTTCAGTAGTAAAAATTCTGAATTTCAGTAGTTTTATTACATTTTCCGTAGCCATACGTCCTCGCATTTTTTTTAACGAAGGCATGCATACACAGTCTGCAACGAAGGTCGTGAAGAGTGTTTCCGCATGAATTATTGAGAGATCCATATCGGGCTTGAAGAAAGTGGCTACCGACTGAACAGGGACTAACTTTTCTGGATCAGGGCAACGACTTTTGTGACGATTGCCATTCACGTGTCGCGTCACATCGTGGAAGCCGCAATGTTGAATGCTAAAATCTGCCAAACACGCTGTACAATACACGCTGTGTTTTGATCTCGATGACGCAGTGATGCACGGAAATTTTTCAGAATACTCTTTCCTGTACTCTTGATTTGCTGTCCTCTTCTTTTTTTCTGGGCTTTCATCGCTAGTTTTCTTTCTTTTTGGCATTATGGATTCAAAATACGCCGCACACAAACTTTTCTTCTCGCGCTGTAGAACGTGACCCGGAAACGAAAGTGTCACAGAAAGGTCGAGGTTTTGTGCACCGATTGGCCGTTTGCAAAACCACTTCACGGTGATTGGTCGAATTTCCTAACATGCACTGGGAGCGTGATCTATTACACCGTGCACGTAAACCGAATGACCGTGACCTTGAGGTGCTACGGGAGGCACAGGCGCTCAATAAAACTCGTTAAAACTGTAATCGTCTAAAATTAACTTTCCGTAGTAAATTTTCGATTTGCGTAGCTCCGTAGCCGCGTATTCATTTCCGGAGTAAACTACTGAAATTCCGTAGTGGTTGGCAACCCTGTATATCCTACATTAGCTTGTTTACAAATGATATTTGCAGAAGTCTGACTGGACTTTTGAATTTTGTAGGCTTCAGATTTGCACCTCACTTATTTTTAATACTTGTGAAATGAATAGAGGCAATATAAATCATTTTTCATTTAACTATCTTTAAATTAATAACTTTTTATGTAACAATTTTTACCACCTTAGTTGACTTGTGCATAACCCGCCAGTGTCAACTTTTGTTGACATCACAGTGTTATGCCAACTGGACAGTTTTGTAGGGTTTGATTGATTGATTGATTTATTGTTGCTTTAGGTCCAGCGGACTCTTCCGAGCCAAATCAGGACCGGACAACCCCAGATCCGCATAAAAGATCTGCTGAAACAACCCCAGTGGGAAAATTGAATGCCCTCCACCGGCCAGTCACTTTACAATAAAGACATCCCACGCGGGGGACGGCTGAGGGTTGACCTCAACTACGCGAACACCCCGGTTACAAAAACAAAATAGAATACAAACATCATTATAAATCATCAACCAAACTCATACATATAAAATGCCTATAGTGCTAAATAGTACATTCATAGGAAGCCCTAGTGACCACCCGGCAGAAAGCGTCCAACACTCCCAAGCTGATCCAACAGACCTCATACACAAACAAGGAGTCTTGTCCAGGAAGAGTTTTCAAGAAAAAAGGTAGGTCATTGATCTAGCGAAGAAGAAGATAGTATAGCAGAGTGAAGGACAGAGCAAGAATAGGAAAGAGTAAATGAGGAAGACAGCGACAGTGGGAATTTAAAGCACTAAATTTCCATAAAGTGGGGATACTATTTATACTGAAAACCCCCGGCACTCCAACGGGGGTACTGTTGCCGCAGTGAAGCGTCTTGCCTATAAAGGAAAGACAGGTTTTCAACTGTGGCTTTCACTGTTCCCTTTATAGGTTTGAACAATCTACAGTGGCAAGATTGCTCATGACCCCAAGGGGTAGTTTTGTAGGGAACAACACATGTTTAAGGCACAGTCAGGTCAATGAATGTCAGCTATGGCAGCCCACAAGCAAGTCAGCTAAGTTGACTATGCTGGATACTGCTATTATATACATGTATTTCTTCTGACATGGACTCAAATCGTTGCAATCTGTAACCAGCATACATGCTCATGTTTCAAACCCTCCGACATTCAACAAATATGTATTTATCACTCAAAACATATTGGTATTAAGTTATGGATATCGGTATTAGAAGACAGAAGTAATTTGTTACCTATAAAATGGTAATCCACATTAAAATAATAACTAACATTTAGACTTACAAACTTCAATTTTAACCAAAAGCGTCGGTCATTATTTATTTTTGTTGCGTTTTCCTTCCAAAACATTATTGCCTTTCTAAAAATATCTTTTTGGCTGGTCCCCACAAGTTATAGCAAAGTTGTACGTTTTAGATTGAATTGTTTGTTTGTTTTTTTACCAGTTTAATATTCTTCAAATATATTATTAATAAATGAAAACTCGGTGCTTTGAATGTTATCTTTATATGTGTGAACATGTCTTGTGTATATATTTTCACAAAAGATTCACACAAATGCACCAAAGAAAAAGTGAGAAGAATCAAAGTACATAAAATAACCAGACCCCAAGACAAAGTCTTAGTCAGCTGTAGTGACTTTATTCTGTCAATGTTGGGAAGTTGTCTACACATACAGTGATAACTTACAGAACAGAAAGACAGTGTAACAGCACACACAGGCAGGCCCACAACTAATCTACAAGTCATGAAAGAAGAAGAGCAATTACTGATTAGAGAAGTAGTTTACAATTACAAGACAGTCGGTTCTATCTCCACAGCCTACCGCTGTTTTGAATCTTGATCGACACACTCATTCGCTACTCCAACATGCAGCAAATCTAGGATGTGTGATCACAAAGAATGCAACACACCAACTACAATAAGAAACAAACCAGAACTCGGTAATGGATAATTAAAAGACAATTCCATAGTAATAGTAATTCATGATCTAAACTTCCTATGAATTCCATTCAGTCCTTCGGGGAATCACATTAACATTAACCTCATAATATATAGAGAGACATGATGAAATAAAATACTGTACACACTGAGCATTCACACACATAAAATAAGATTAGTCTGCCTACGTTCAACACAATACCATTTACAGTAAGCGGTAGCCTTTTGTCTTCTGGTCTCTCGCTCCGAGAGATATGCTAGGAATAAAATACCGGAATGAGGGCTGAGGCATGGGGGTTTGAAGGAAATGAGGGTGACTGCAGTCAGATGTGATAGAATGCTTCAAAGATGAAATATACACCTGAATTGCCCTCACTGCAAAAACTTGGCTAATTCACAGCAAATTGGTTGGTTATTTAGTTAGTCATTGTTTATATGGTCCAGCAGACCGCAAAACAAAGAAAATAAGGTGTGAATATTAATTAATAACTCCGCTCATGATCTGAACACCACATTATGCGGGAACATAACATTATGCGTAGTAGGTTTACAACATTTAACACCTTAATAACGTTAGGATTCGTAATCCAGACCATAATATTTACTGAACATAGCCAAACATAGACTCCCGAATCAAACCTTATAATTTTACAATGCTAGATATTGAACTGCTTGTACAGGCTACTAAAAGCTGTAAAGAGTGCAACACACACTACTGATAACTAATGGCTAAAGAATATATGAACATACGCACAGTGCTCGGAACATAGCTTGGCCACAATAATAACAGACCAAGGCAGAGCAACGGAAATACATAGCAATTACAGTTACCTAGCACATTCAACCTGCAAAACTTGCATTCACAGAACAAAACGTTTTAAAATGCTGAGGGCATTGGTGGGGTTGGGTGAATCACTTGCAGTGTATTTTCATCTGCCAAGGATAAAGCAAAAATGCATGCAGTACAGTTTGCTTCACATTTCATGATACCAAGAAAACATGCACACACAAATAGAGAACAAAATAAGGTCACATAAAAATTGCACACTCTTTGCTCTCTGAAAATTACAGCAAATCAACCGACACATTAAACAAAAATTGCTTTGACCACCTCTTGAGTAAAATCAACATCGTTTACACATAATTCAATAAAGCAACAAAATTCACAACGGCAGAGGAACACTGACTATTTCTGCACATTAGCTAATGAGGGCGACAGGAAGATAATATGTAATATTTGGAAACACACCTACTAACAATACAGCATGGAACATATATTACACTAGGAATGTACAACCCAAAAAATGAAACGTTAGGTAAATTGAAACATTAGGTAAAATTAAATAATTGTTTACAGTTGCTAAGTAACCACAACCTGAATAAGTATCGTTCTCTCAAAATGAACACACTAACCACTCGATACAACAACAGCTCAAACACAATGAACACTGGATATACGGGCCTGATGAAATAATAATATATTAGAAATATTGCACTAGAGGTGACTATAACAAAAAACTGCACTCTGAAGAAAAAAAAAGCACAAGTTAATTTTTAATTTGTATGCACAACACTGTATCTAACTATTGTGTAAAAGACAATAGCATTACAATTTCATCTTTTGATTTGATGCCTATTATCATTTGGCATCAATACATAAATTTATTTCACATTTGCAGTTTGCTGTTGTACTGCCTTTTTTTGCGTTATATACTGTCATAAACCTGACAAATTGCTGTAAAAATTGGTCAACTTATCGGGAGCAATCACAAACTGGAATGTTCCCAAAGATTGTCTTCTCCAAATTGTGAACTCTAGTTAGAATGTTCAGTAAGCGTCTTTCCTACGAACAGGATGATGAGATTAAAAAAAAAAAAAAAAAAAAATATATATATATATATATATATATATATATATATATATATATATATTAGTACAAGTGTGAGCAATGAGACAATATTTTAAATGAAAAGAAAACCAATAGTAAATACTTCTCTGCTCTCTGGTACTTGGTTACAAAGAAAAAGTACACCATCTACCCCCAGTTAAGAAAGTCTACAGATTACTGAAAGAGATCCCACAAACCCATACATAGTATACAGCAGTACAGTACAGAACATGATAAACAATATAACAAACTGACTATAGTTGTTATTGGAAAACAAAAATAAAAAGAGAACAATTGACTATAACTGTTGACTGTACATAGTAAATGCAGTCGGTATCAAAATCACAGATGTATTGGTGCTTTTACGCAGTACAAGGACTGTACGTTCAATGTTACATGACTAAAACACCACAATATAGCTATTCACAAATTTGGTCCCATCACCAGTGGTAAATGACTGCAGAGAGTGAGACTAAAAAGCTAATCCGAGAGCTAAATACAGTGAAACCTCAAATATCTGGTACCCATTTTTTAATGGTTAGTTTTTGTGGCCTCAACAAATACTTCCTTCAACACTATAATCCTACTGTCCAAATAGCCATATACAAGGGAAATAGGGCTAAAGGGTCTCCAGTGTGGAAAGTTAATTTCTAGATCGCCGCAAAGTGAAGTGAAGGAATTGGAGGGCAGCGCTCAAAGTTTACAGAATACGTCATCGCATTCCTAAGTTTTGACAGCATTTTACATCGCTGCTAAACCAAAAGTTGATCATTTTCACTGAACTCCGTGACTGTGTGGTTTAAGAAAGAACAGGTAGTAACCGGTATAAATACGACTTTTTTTCGCAACTAAAAAATATCATTTTTTAAAGGATTTTCCCCATTCTGAAAAAAGCATTTTCAGAACCTGGCCAATCCAGAATTCTGATGTGCATCAGACTGTGACCCTTGCATATAACTTATGTTAGGTTCTGGTGCAACCAAACAAATTAATATGTTCATATAACTTCATCTTTAGTATGATGTTCAGTGTAAAGGCAGCTGCTGTCAATTTCACAAATATTTTTTGGAAACAATTTGAAACACTCATGAACATGCGTAATTTTATGGTCTGAATATCAAAACCTAAGGTGCTAAATCCATACACAATACACAGGGACTAAACCATGTTTCGTTTCTCAATTGATGTGACAAGGTTCATATCTTGAAGAAGCAAAAACAAACTCAACAATGAAGACCAGAAAAATGAGGCTTCACGGTCCACTCTCTGCTTAGTTACTATGACAACATTATAATATAAACACAGTATATGCATGCACTGTACTTTTCTGGGTGGAAATGAATAAAAAAACAAAACACTTTATACCAACAAGTTATAGTAATACTTAAATATAAAGCAAGGAAAAAAAAAGAAATAAAATCACAGCTCAAGTTGATTTGAAAAAAAAAAAAAGAAAGAAAAAGAATAGCTATAACCATCAAGGACTAGAAATGAAAACTCAAAAATGGAGGATATTGATATTCATTGATGGAGGATCAAGATATTAATTTTGCGTAGGCTTGCAAATGAAACTTCCACGTGTAGAATAGCTTAGTGAACTGAATAGGATTCATTTTTTGTAAAGCACATACATGAACCGGAAAGTTATTGTCTGAGGAAATGAAGATTATTTGTTCATTAAAGAATTGTACCCAAAAGAAATGGTTTTTTTTTCTACCATCGTTTCAAACATCTCAGGCTAAGAAAAGAACTATTAATAATGTAAAACAATATTTGAGAAGCTTCAGTAATAAAATCAGATGTCTGGCCAGGTAATATATATTTATTTTAAAAAAATATAAAATACAAGAACAGAATATGCCTTTTTCCCTACAAAGACAAAAAAAAAAAAACTAAAATAAAGGGACCTATTTTCTTAAAAATCATTAAACAGCGCTCCAAGCAACTGCTTTATTAAATGAAATAAAAAGTTGACTAAAGATTTGAAGGTATCTTATACTCCGGTTATAGTACGATTTATATAAACAAAGATTGCACATTGTCTTGGTATGCTGCTGCTATAAATCAGAGATCTTGATTATAAACAAAATAATTTCTCTCCGTTAGTTTAGAACAGATTATCCTGAAACAGCCAAGCTCTCAAAATCAAGCCATAAATAACAAGCAAACCATGTGTGCATGGAAACAAAAATAACAAACAGATCAGTCAATGAGCAGATCAAGGTTGTACAGAAACAAGACTTCCAGTATCTTGTGACACTGTTCAACAAAAGAAACCCAAAACAGATCTCTAAACAGTGACGCCCGCCTGAGGCCCCCAAATCAAACACAGTCCAAAGCAACCAAGGGAGACTGCAATCAAAGTGGGAAAGCAGCCAGGTTAAATTCCAAATAAATAGCATAGAACCCATCCACTCACTCACAGCCTACAGTTCACTAGAGAAATGACCAAGCTACAGCTACAGACAGGTATTAGGTAAATTCAGTCCTGGAACGAGCAATATAAGAACCAGCATTCCACTTCTACATTTAAATACAAGTTATTCCAAAAACATAAATCATCACATAACAGAGGGTTAGTATGACATGTGCAAATCACAATGTTTCACAACAAATCCTTCACTCCAACACTAGTGTACGCAACCAGCAAACGACCTCACTAGACAAACCTCAACTGCAATTTCCTTCAAAAACTGCACCCGACGTACTGGCATAAAATTTCACGCACATCTGCTACACATCAAGTTACAAACTGTACATAAATGTTACCAGTGGCTTTTAAAATAAAAAAAAAATAAACAAAACATCCTATCCCCTTGGCATTGCATCCCAACTGTAAAAATCACCAGCACAAGTTTTCATGCTGTAGTTCCCATTAGCATGCAACATATGGGTTAAACCCAACAATTTCATGCATGGATTCAGCAACAATTACCCTTGAGGAACTTTTCAGTGAATATCTTAGATATCCACTAAATCACACCGTTATAGCAAATGTCATGGCTAAGCCTCAAAAAGCAAATAATGGTAACAAACATGACTTGGAATGTTAAGATATTCTGGCAGGTTACAAATGGAAATGAAAAAGGTCGACAAATCAACCGTATTTATTCCCAAAAGTGATGGAAATGTAAAGAAAAGAAAAGAAAAAATATGTCATTCAAAATAAACATGGTTAACAAAAAAATTCTTAGTCCACAAATCAACTTCCGCGAAAAATGTTAATCAAGCAAGCAACAGAAAATATCTGCTGCACCCCTTAATCATTCTAAACCAAAATCTGACACAAGGAAGTCTTGAAACATTCCTCAAACAATTCATTAATTAATAAAACCAAAAATCATCTCAAGTTAATTTTTTTTTTTTAATAAACATTTCTTCCTTTTATTGATTGATGATGAAGCAACCCAAACATTGCCGTTCTTCGTTACTGACAATTCCAATGTTTGAAAACGATGAAAGATCACATTGTCATCTCACACATGATGACGAGACAAATGTCAGCAGTCATCTGTTGGTGATGTCACAATGAAGGTGGGCATTGATAGAATTAATTAAAACTACATGGAAACTGGTTTTCCTCTACAACAGCCCCTTCCCTTCCAATCGTTTGTATCCTTGAATTCTTAGTTTTTAAATGAACTCCCCAAGTAACACCCTCACACCCCACCTACCACAGTGACAATAGTTGGTTTTTTTTTAATATTTTTTTTTTTAGCAATAATATCCAGTCGGTTGAAATTAAAATACCTTTGTTCACAAACCCTACCTTTACTGCTGCCAGTCGTGTTTAACCACACAAATTACATTCTTTTACACATGATCTATTAGACTAAACTGATGCATTTTCTACGAGTAACTATACACCAGAATCTTCAGTTTGCATTTCTGTTCATTACAAATACCCCAAGCCCAAAACCATGGCGTCAGCTTGGTCTGTCATTTGTAGTGACGAAAAGTTTTGTTCATTTTTAATGATGGTAATGTTGTTAAAGTTACTTAACACAGTGGTTAAATAAAAAAATTTTTTTTTTTTTTGGCGAGTCAACTTCTGCAAAGTTTTACACTAAAAGGTTTTATAATGAACCAGGATAAATAGTGCATACCTCAACCTTTGTGTTTCTGTGTTCTGCTCTTCTACTACATTTCTTTCTAGTGTCCAATCAACTGAAATCTGACACTTTTGATACAAAGTACCCTTATTTTAGTTACCATGACTTCCCCCAGTGAAATTGATAGTAACAACTGAATATTCAGTGCCAAGCCCCCATACCGGTGGTCAAAAAGCAACTGCAGTAGCATACAGGTAGGTGGTGATGGATGGGTTGTGAGGGTGGTTGGTGGTGATGGTAATGATGTATGCTTGTTGGCCAGATCATGCACTCTTAGCGCAATGTTGCGCTTAGTGTTATGTGCTGAAGCGTGGGATCAACAGCCGCAGTTGTTATTCTGCATGTTGGGGTTCTCCGTCAGGCGTGTGGCCTTGGTGGTGTTGGAGACCAGGGTGGGGTCGGAGTCCAGGGATTCTGACATCTTGTCGCAGATGATGTCCACCAGACGCTCAAACACAGCTTTGACATTGATGTTCTCCTTGGCCGAGGTCTCAAAGAACTCCAAACCTGCGCAAAAAGTAAGCCAAGTTATTCATTCACCAAGATCTTGGCAGACATTGCATATATACACCAATTTAAATGTCAAAGAATCTACACATAGTTTCTGTTACAATTAAAAATTATACTTTGTTTCAATATCCAAATCTACTTATTACTGCCTGACATTAATCAGCAATAATATATTTCTAACATGTAATAACTTGTTTGAAGTATGGTTTTTAGTGTATACACATACAGATCTTACAAAGATTATAAATAAAGCATGAACTGCAGAACAACTACTTTTCTTATTAATTAATATTATGTTACAAACAAAAAGTGCATTCAGATTCTAAAACCAATAATAAAACATCGAATGTTACCCACTACCAGATCAAGATAAAAACAAAACCAAGGCAAATGCATGGGAAGAATTACTGCCAGAGGGTGGTAAAAGTGTGCAGGAAAATGGGGTTGGAGAAATTCAACATAAAATGAGGGTCATACATCGAATGTTACCCACTACCAGATCAAGATAAGAACAAAACCAAGGCAAATGCATGGGAAGAATTACTTTCAGAGGGTGGTAACATATAATGAGGGTCATCAACATTGCAGGAAAGTGAGAGGGTGGGTAAGTGATGGTGAGGGGGGAGTAGGTGTCAAAACAAAATAAGAGCACAAATCAATAACTTACATTTTGTACTAAAATGGGAAGTACAAGTTGTGAAACACACAAATACACACACACATACATCATGACCGCCACACCAAACTCGGGATCAGAAACGTGTTAGGATGGAATTTACACAAGGGATGGTGTAGTGGCAGTCACCTAAAGTTTAACTGGGAGCAAAACTGGGTTATTTGGAGATTGAGGAGATGAAAAAGTCAGTATGCAATCTGGTTCCAAAGAAAATGATCTCTGATATCAAGTAAAATTGTTTATGCACAAGAGTTTAAAAAAAAGTCACACCTCAAAGAGTTGGATCTGTAATTTGAAAACAAGACTAACCCTTGTTGCAATTAGTTCCTTAAAAATACACTGATCTACTTGCATCAACAAGAATTGCACAATTACAAATGTAAAAATAATTACCAACAAAGTGACCTTTATGCATCTGTCACTAACATGATGCTGGTTAGTATGTGGGACAAAAGCAGAGATAAATGTGTGCATGTATTTTTTCAAAACAATATATTAAAATATTGCCAATAATGCATGCATACAACATCATGTCACAACTATAAGTATCTGGAGTACATTTTTCCTAATATTAGAAATAGGTTAATTTCAGGCTGGAGAAGTCTTCAAATCCTCCACCATCAAGGCATCATCAACGTACAACACATATTTGTTATTTTAATATATTTCTTATCTGCATGCAATATGACAAAACAACACAATAAAAAATTATAAGGTGAATGGGTAGATAAACCATCAAGCATTTTCACAACATAAAATTAGAAAATTATAAGGAAAATATTCTACACCAAATTTTCTGAAAGATTCCAAACATGTATGCATTAGCTTAGATTCTTGTGCTTTGAGCTCTTTTAATTTGGGAAATTGCGCTATATAATTTTAATATTATTCTGAAGATTTCAAATATTTGCTATGATCAATAATAAGCAATTCAATTTCTATTCACAAACTGCTTCTCAAATAAAAAACGATTAATTATAAAATGACATAGGATACTTTATTCCTGACCAACAATACAGCGCCTAGAGATGGCCGAGGCAGGTTTACAAATTGTCATGCAAGAGCTGAAGAATCTAAGGAAAAGCAAGAAAGAACAAAATCCATCCTTACTGACAAAACCACAGACAAACAAATCCATCAATAATAAAGACCACAGAACAGGCAAAACAAGAAGTGTAGCACATGTTTTGTGCATTAGGTACCTAGCTGGTCTGCCAGCTGTTTGCCGCGGTCAGCCGACACCACTCTCTCGTCTTCCAAATCACACTTGTTGCCCACTAACACCACCTGTGCGTTATCCCAGCTGTACGTCTTGATCTGTGTGCACCTGCAACCAGCCACCAACCAGCCTCATCAGCCAACCCTTGCTCACTCACAAGACAAACACAACCAAAGCCACGTGCTCAAAGAGCAGGCTCTGTGGTGCTGCTTCTGAAGTGATGTTAGTAGAAGCACATAATGTCACTGCCCTTGTACACATTTGGTCCTTCGTATTCTCCTCCATCATGCACCACACCTAAGAAAAGCTGAAATAAATAATGCTGTTAGTGATTGAAGTGGGTGTGTGTGTGGGGGTGTGGAAAAGCTGGAGAGAAGTATAGTATGTTGATCTTAAGGATCAACCCTTATCCCTTGGAGAGAGATTACAGGGAATGACACAAATAATAAAGGGGGAGCAGGAAGCAAACCAGGACCTAAACCCTCAACCAGGATGCTGCGTTTGGGGGGTTGCAGTTTTCTACTGTTAGACAACACTCCCCAGTGCTGTCCTACAAGACTTGTAGAAAGCATGATGAAGATGGCAGCAGGGTAGGATAACATGATGAAGAAAAGTGGGGAGGGAGAACGAGGGGAGGGGGGAGGGGTAAGGATATCATGACAGTGGGCGTACCTAGGTCTTGGGCCAGATCATGCCCCCGAGACTGATTAACCACTCGCGCCTCTTCCAGATCGCACTTGTTGGCGGCCAAGACCACTGAAGCATTGCTCCAGGCATGAGTCTTGATCTGCGTACACCTGCCCACAGTACAGCACTAGCATGCACAGACCACACGCCAACATAACAAGGCAGGCAGGCCAAACAGCACAATACATCAACAAATAAAAAATACCATCACACAGCACCCACTGAGCATCCAACATATGCTGGCAGGTCAACTTACAACACAGCAATACAGCTACGAAAGCAAGAACCATCACACAGCACCAGTTTCAATAACTTTAGCGTTTAACAGCAACAAATACAGCACCACACAGCTGGCTCATTTGAAAAACAGAAGAAAAAAAACTTGAGACAAAAATTACTTTAAATTGTTTAAAAAAATGTATCCCACACAAAATTAATTATGTGTTCAGAAGAGGAATAGAGGGTTTGTTGTAGGTAGTGATGCAACGAGGCGTTGGAGGTAGAATAAAAGGAGAATTTTTTAACATTCTGTTGATCAGCTGTAATTTCTTACCATTTTGCTATCAAAAAACCACAATAAAAGTAACAATAGAACTCTTGAATATATGCGTTCTTACCCACAATTCTGGTGTTGCAATTTAAACAGGTGAACAGTTAATAGTATTTTTGCTGCAAACTTCAACATCTAAGTAAAAATCCCATAGCCAATGAAATGGATTAATTAAATACAGCCAATACAACACATTTTGAAAACAAACAACACACTCACAGAAGACATAATTACAAATGCTACATCCAGATTTGTTAAACAAAGAACATCTGTCAACCAACATGTGAGTATACAGTAAACAATTTAAAATAAAATGTTCATTAAAATTAAAGACCCATGGAAGCTCAACCCAGCAACCAAAGCAGGTTCTTGCAGCATGATGATAGAAAGGATGAAGCTTACTGCAGTGACAATGTTCATGAACATAAGATGTATCAAAGCTTTCTAAGCTTGCCTATAATATTTTGACAATAGCCCAAATACATTGGCAAACATTTAATAAAATATGCTTAATCCAATCAACCAAAGTTTCAAATTATCAGTGCAGAAAATAAATATTTAATTAATCAAATATAGCAAAATACGACACAAAATATGAAGTTAATAATATAAGGCATTTTCAACTGCTGCATGGGTGACACTTTGTACAAACAACCCTTATGCGTGAGACAAAATAAAATAATGTAATATTCTGAAGAGAGCAAACACAGCAAAGTGAACCAGATTGAAGTTCGACCTGGACAAACTGCAAGTCATAGAGATGGCAGAAATATTCAAAGCCACAATTGGAAATTTGCACCACTGCTCGTTTTGGGAGCTGGTGAATTAAATGTCAACACCATGACCACCACACCTTCAACTCAGTGTTGACAGATGCCGCCACCGAGACCTTTGGCAAGCACCGCCCGAAGAAGAAACAGTGGATCACACCTGAACTCTTGGACCTGTGTAACAAACGAAGAGAGATGAAAAAGAAAAAGAACACCTCACAGGTAGCTGATGCCTACCGAAAAATCAACAGTGACATCTGAAAAGGGCATGCGCACAGCAAAGGAGAACTGGATAGAAGAGCAATGCCAGGAAATAGAGAACAGTCTGAACAAGAACAACAAACAGCTACCAGACTGCGAAGCGGCTAACAAGTGTTAAACAGCCCAAGGTCTCCATGATCCAAAGAAGTCTGGTAGGTGCCTTACAGAAGAACAAGAAGTCTTGGATAGATGGACAGAATACTGCTCTGACAATTACAACCACACACCAAACGGAAACGGTTCTAGCATGTCACGAGAACACAGAAGAAGAAATCCTCCCAATTCTCATAGAAGAAGTTGAGGCAGCAGTGCAATCGCTGAGGCAGCAGTGCAATCGCTGAAGAAGGGTAAGTCAGCGGCAGTGGACAACATACCCGCAGAATTGCTTCAAGCAGGAGGAGAAGCGATGACTGACGCCTTCACCATTATCTGTAACAAGATCTGGCAGAGTGGGGAGTGGCCTACACCATGGACACAGTCACCTGTCATCACTCTTCCCAAAAGATTATTAACTTATGTTAATCTGATGAATAAAAATTGATGCAACAACTTCCCAAAAACTGTAACATTCAGTAGTGTAAAAACTACCGCACTGTCAGCCTAATCCCAACAAAGTCCTCCTGAAAATAATACTTAACAGGTTGAAACCCCAAGCTGAACAAATCATAGCTGAAGAACAAGCAGGATTCAGGGCATGGCGAAGTACCACTGAGCAGATTTTCAACCTCAGATTAATCTGCGAGAAATACCTACAACACCAAAACCATGTTTATATCAAGAAAGCGTTTGACAGAGTTTGGCATTAGCTCTGTGGGCAACCTTGAGAGTGTATAACGTCAGTCCTAACATTATTGAAGTCATCAAACCAGTGCAGTCCTCCACAACAGCACCACCGGCATGCATCAAGAATGCCTACTCTCCAACATCTTCCTGAAACGCATCATGTCAGATGCCCTTGCAGATCACGAGGGTAGAGCAATCCCCAACCTCCATTTTGCAGAAGACATTGTTGGATTGCTGGAGAGGAACAAGAATTTGAACAGCTGGTACAGAGGCTTGACACCACCTCCAGATCCTTTGGAATGGAAATAAATGCAGAGATGACTAAAATGATGACAAACACCAATGGCATCAACACAGACATCAATGTCCAAGGCCAATCCCTCAACACAGTACATAGCTTCAAATATTTAGGAGCCATTGTATCAGAAAATGAGTCCTAACAGGAAATCATCTCCAGTATAGAACAAACAACTGCTGCCCTGACAAGGTTGAAGCCCATTTGTAAAGACAGGACCATCAGTCTTCACTCCAAGGTAAAGCTGCTGCGTTCCCTTCCTATATGCTTGCAAAACAAGGACCCTCACAGCAGATCTACAACGAAGAATACAAAGCATCAAGATGAGGTGCTACAGAAGACTTCTGGGCACTTCCTATTCCCTGCACATCACCAACGATGAAGTCCAACAGAACATCACACAAGCCATTGGACAACACGATGGCATGCTCACAGTTGTGATGGTATGGTCACTACACCAGAGCATCAGGCCTTGCAAAGACTATCCTGCAAGGCACAGTGCAAGGAGGCAGAAGAGAGACAAAAAAAGAGGTGGGAGGACGAAATTCAGAATGGATTGGGTTAAAACTGAGCGAAGCCATGAAAGTTGCAGACCTGCCTACCTTACACATTACTGATCAGTAGTTTTCCCTGTGAATTTCAGTAATTTTGCATTTTCCTTCAGTAATTCTACAGACATGAGTAAACGCGGTGTTTCTGAATAACCAAGGTATGAATAAATTCACGGCACGTTTACTACTACCCCTTGGGGTCATGAGCAATCTTGCCACTGTAGATTGTTCTAACCTATAAAGGGAAAAGTGAAAGCCCCAGTTGAAAACCTGTCTTGACTTTGTAGGCATGACCGATTCACTGCGGCAACAGTACCCCCGTTGCGGTGCCGGGGGTTTCAGTATAAATAGTATCCCCACTTTTTGGAAATTTAGTGCTTTAAATTCCCACTGTCGCTGTCTTTCTCATTTGCTCTTTCTCATTCCTGCTCTGTTCTATCAATCTGCTATACTATCGTCTTCTTCGCTATACCAGTCATCTACCTTTTTTCTTGAAAACTCTTCCGGGACAAGACTCCTTGTTCGTGTACGAGGTCTGTTGGATCAGCTTGGGAATGTTGGACGCTTTCTGCCAGGTGGTCACTAGGGCTTCCTATGATGTTATTATTTAGCAATGTAGGCATTTTATATGTATGTGTTTTGTTGATAATTTATAATGATGTTTGTATTCTATTTTGTTTTTGTAAACGGGGGTTTGATTAGTTGGGGTAAAGCCTCGGCCGTCCCCTGCGTGGGATGTCTTTATTGTAAAGTGACTGGCTGGTGGAGGGCATTGAGTTTTCCCACTAGGGTTGTTTCAGCAGATCTTTTATGCGGATTGGGGGTTGTCCGGTCCTGATTTGGCTCGGAAGAATCCGCTGGACCTAAAGCAACAATTATGTAATGTAATGTAACGTTTACTACTTAAAAAACAAAAAAAAAAGTTTTTAAAAGGATAGCAAAAAGAAGGAAACAATATGAAACAGATTTTAAAAAATGATTACTTAGTATCATGAGAGACCATGGCATGCAACAAAAGATAAACCTGCACATCACTGACCCGGTTGTGATGAAGGATAACTGTCCCACAGAGTTTTATTTACATTACATAGAATACAGGTGATTGACTCAAATGCCATTTTCATGATAAAGATGTGTAAGTCACAGGAATAGGCACTACACATAAATTATGAATTTTTCCCAAAACATGGCTATACATTTTCCAGTATTTCCATCCAGGAAATACAACAAAATGGCTAAAAAGTGCAATTTTTATTTTCCTTCGGGGGCTTCGCCACCCTGAACCCCCCACCAGGGCTTTGCCCCTGGACCCCACAGGGGCCTAGGCGACCCATAGACCCCAGCCAAACTTCAGAGATTTTTTTTCAAAGTTGTTCTGCAGCCTGTCCTGGCATTGCTCTTCTATTCAGGTCTCCTTTGAGGTGCGCATGCCTTTTCGAATGTCATTGTTTCGGTCGGCATCAGCTCCCTTGGAGCCCCCGTTGGGGTGCCGGGGGTTTCAGTATAAATAGTATCCCCACTTTTTGGAAATTTAGTACTTTAAATTCCCACTGTCGCTGTCTTTCTCATTTGCTCTTTCTCATTCCTGCTCTGTTCTATCAATCTGCTATACTATCTTCTTCTTCGCTAGACCAGTCATCTACCTTTTTTCTTGAAAAACCTTCCGGGACAAGACTCCTTATTTGTGTATGAGGTCTGTTGGATCAGCTTGGGAATATTGGACGCTTTCTGCCAGGTGGTCACTAGGGCTTCCTATGATGTTAATTTTTTAGCAATGTAAGCATTTTATATGTATGTGTTTTGTTGATAATTTATAATGATGTTTGTATTCTATTTTGTTTTTGTAAACGGGGGTTTGATTAGTTGGGGTAAAGCCTCGGCCGTCCCCTGCGTGGGATGTCTTTATTGTAAAGTGACTGGCTGGTGGAGGGCATTGAGTTTTCCCACTAGGGTTGTTTCAGCAGATCTTTTATGCGGATTGGGGGTTGTCCGGTCCTGATTTGGCTCGGAAGAATCCGCTGGACCTAAAGCAACAATTATGTAATGTAATGTAACGTTTACTACTTAAAAAACAAAAAAAAAAGTTTTTAAAAGGATAGCAAAAAGAAGGAAACAATATGAAACAGATTTTAAAAAATGATTACTTAGTATCATGAGAGACCATGGCATGCAACAAAAGATAAACCTGCACATCACTGACCCGGTTGTGATGAAGGATAACTGTCCCACAGAGTTTTATTTACATTACATAGAATACAGGTGATTGACTCAAATGCCATTTTCATGATAAAGATGTGTAAGTCACAGGAATAGGCACTACACATAAATTATGAATTCAAAGTTTGCCTTAAAAAAATTTTTTTTTAGTTTCATCAGCTGTCAAAATAAGGACTTGTAACTGTGAATACGTTTACCAATAACAATAGCACATTGTGAGGTTAATTTAATTACAGTTGAAATCGACCACACTGAAAAGACTGTACCCTGTACAAATTTTAACTGGTCCTTATATTGTGCCAGCTGCCTGGAGTAGGCACATTTGAGATGGTCCAGCTCTTCTGGCCTGACATATCTGGTGTCTTCATGGCGAGATTTGAGGACTAGCAGCTTACAGACGTTTGCTCCTCCATGCCCAACTGAGAAGTCAGAATTGCACACAGAACAGTAAACTATAATTCTGGGCCGTGTTTTTTGAAGCCACAAGACAAGGCCAAGTCCGCGTGTAATCCGAACGAAATACTTGCAACTGCAGCTTTTTCTTCTTCTTCTGCACTTGAGCAATCTCTACACACTCAGACTCTTCTGATTCGTAGTCTGTCTCATGTAAACGTGCAACTTTAGCCCGATTAGAACTTTCTCCACTCGCCATTTTTAATCAAGATCGGCGCGACAATCTAAGCTCGTAACGATCGAGCATGTTCATTGGTTCACGACGTCCAATCACAACTCTAGAGTTGCCAACCCCCCAAAAAGTTTTCAGTAGTAAAATTTCTGAATTTCAGTAGTTTTATGACATTTTCCGTAGCCATACGTCCTCGCATTTTTTTTAAACGAAGACATGCATACACAGTCTGCAACGAAGGTCGTGAAGAGTGTTTCCGCACGAATTATTGAGAGATCCATATCGGGCTTGAAGAAGGTGGCTACCGACTGAACAGGGACTAACTTTTCTGGATCAGGGCAACGACTTTTGTGACGGTTGCCATTCACGTGTCGCGTCACATCGTGTGATCTCGATGACGCAGTGATGCACGGAAATTTTTCAGAATGCTCTTTCCTGTACTCTTGATTTGCTGTCCTCTTCTTTTTTTCTGGGCTTTCATCGCTAGTTTTCTTTCTTTTTGGCATCATGGATTCAAAATACGCCGCACACAAACTTTTCTTCTCGCGCTGTAGGACGTGACCCGGAAACGAAAGTGTCACAGAAAGGTCGAGGTTTTGTGCACCGATTGGCCGTTTGCAAATCCACTTCACGGTGATTGGTCGAATTTCCTAACATGCACTGGGAGCGTGATCTATTACACCGTGCACGTAAACCGAATGACCGTGACCTTGAGGTGCTACGGGAGGCACAAGCGCTCAATAAAACTCGTTAAAACTGTAATACTATCGTCGAAAATTGACTTTCAGTAGTAAATTTTCGATTTGCGTAGCTCCGTAGCCGCGTATTCATTTCCGGAGTAAACTACGGAAATTCCGTAGTGGTTGGCAACCCTGCAACTCTCGAAACATTTGCTCTCATGCAAGGGTGGTTACTCTGTCGGCTTCTAGGCCTAGCAGACAACAATTTAACAAGTTTACATGGCTCTAAAAATTGCGTAGTTTTTCAATTGTTTTTTCCGTAATTTTGCATAAAATTTCGTACTCCCATACTAGAGGGTAAAATTCCGGAAGATTACAGAAGGGTAGGCAGGTCTGAAGTTGCTAAGGACAGAGAAAGGTGGAGCACGCTGGTTAAACGATCACCTGTGGTGCCCCAACGACTTCCGAGTTACGGGATAGGATAGGATAGGGCAGGATAGGAATATTCTTAAAAACTATAAAATGGTCTGTTAAATAATACTGGGAAAATGAAAATTTACTTGAAATGATTTCAATTTACAACAAATCATTTGATGGCATATTTATTCCTACAAGATTTACCTTTTTTTTTTAAGTATCACAGCATGTGTACAGATGGCATAATTTTCAACGCCTATAATAATCATACCATACCATACCATACGATGGTATGGCCACGTCACCAGATCATCAGGCCTTGCAAAGACTATTCTGCAAGGCACAGTGCAAGGAGGCAGAAGAAGAGGGAGACCGAAAAAGAGGTGGGAGTACAACATTCGAGAATTGACTGGTTCGACACTGAGCAAAGCCATCAGGGCTGCTGAGGACAGAGAAAGATGGAGTATGCTGGTTAAACGATCATCTGTGGTGCCCCTACGACCTCAGGGTTACGGGACAGGATAGGATAGGATAGGATAATAATCATCACAGTTGTGCCAAAATGAATATGAATCAAAGAAAAACTGGCAGAAAAAGAATAACCACTTACCAGTCTTGAACTGCATTGAAAGATTCTTCATTTGTGACATCATACATGAGAATAAAGCCCATAGCACCACGGTAGTAAGCTGTAGTAATTGTTCTGTATCTTTCCTGCCCTGCTGTGTCCTGTAACAAAGCATATGCTTATTAAATCAACCAAAGTCAATCAATTAAAAGTGATTAATCCATTGACTTATTATATCACCAAACTATTAATATATTAAACAATATCTCTAAAATGAAGGTGAGGAAAATTTACCCTTAGTGTTAATTGACAAACCAGCACACGAATGTTCATACACACTCTTCCTATTATTACCAACAATTGTGCGTACAAAACTTCATGTCAACATGCTGACACTGGATCATGCATTTGATGTGTCACTTATGTGTGATTTATATGAATAATACTCCTAAAGAAAAAATATAGAGATTTCTTCAAACCAAACAAAATACGCCAAACTCCCAAGAACAACTAGGTTCGTGTACGATAACTAACTCCCATCGTCAGCAGACAATTTGAGCAGTAATTATTATTCAGAATCAATTCCCAACTGATTAATCATATCTAAATATTTTCTATCACGGCAGTGCAATTGCTTGCCATTCTCTGGTTCTACCTACAGCAGCTCCAGCATCAACCCTCCACCCCCTCCCCCCCCAAAAAAAACCAACTAGACGGGCAAAGCCCATATGACTCTCATGCTCCTTATGAAACTCGCAATATTTAACATGAAAATAAGTGCCCAGAAAAAACAAAATGAAACAGTGTCATTAACATGCAAAGTAATACCGACTTTGATCTTTCTATGCTCTTCACCTTGAGATGACATTGACCTTTGACTTCTTATACACTCATGTACTATTAAATAAAGTACAGCAAAAATTGTATTATGCCAAAACAAAAAAAGGTGATCTTGGGTTGACCTTGACCTTGGGATGACCTCACCCAAATGTGATCGCTCATGCAGTCTGATCAAATAACTCAATGTTGTTGCATAATATGGGTTAAATAAACAGCCATATCACTTTACGATGACCAATATTTTGCATGTTTTTGCAAGGCCTAAAATGACCTTGACCTTCAAGATCAATTCAAAAACGGAACATATATGAAATATCAAGCTATAAATACAATGAGTTTGGACTTGATATCTCTCAGTTTAGTGTCAAGGTCACTTCAAAGTACCTATACAAACTGACTTTGACAGCTCCAGTGACCTTGACCTCGGAGTGAGGTTGACAAAATATGCAAAGTATGTGTGTATCATTGATGTCTATCATGCTTCAAAGAATCATAAATTCAATATCAATAACCTAGGAAAAAATAGAAATTTTGTGAAAACTTTTCATTTTTTGACTAACATTTGATGACCCTGTGACCTTGAAGTGAAGTCACATTCATTCACTTATTATTTTCGAGGTTTTAAAGGTATACACCATCTTACCCAGATTGGTTGTGATTGCTGAAATAGGCTCTGAGTACTTAGCCACTTTAAAGTTTTTGCACAGACATATGGCCGATGGCAGACATAAGGACATTTTTAAAAAAAATATCATTTTTGGACTATTTAGGACTCATCTTGCAAAGATTTGCAAAAATCTGGAGAAAAAACAATTTGGGGTGAGTACATACATTGCTATGCATGTGAATCAAAAAGTCATAAAGGCACAGTTATCCTTGACATTCAAATAGTAAACCTATATTCCTATTTCTGCAAGGTAAACCAAACCCCCTTTGAAGGCAAATTATTCCAACCTGGCCAAGTTGCTAATGAGCAAACTGCAAAACTAATGCTCGGTTGAGCCTGCGACAATCAACGAAACGAGCAGCAGCGGCGAATGTCAGGAATTCATATCGTAGAAATAATTAAACACAAAAAATCCTTTCTCAGCATAAAGCCTTGTTCCACGTATAGTGATGGAAAAACAAGACTCGTTACCAAGAACCACCACCACACATTCAGAATGAAAACAATCACATGGAAACAGAACAATCTCAGCTCAGCAGTCTTCATGCATCATCGTTTTCCTGAGCAATTATGCACCATTTTCTGTCAAGCAATTTTATTCCCCTCCTACATCCTTCTCCCCACCCACTGGGTCTGAACTATACATCGAAATGTAAAAGCAACAAACTAAGCAACAAGCATGTCTTCCTGCATCTTCCATCAGCAGGGTCATACTTTCTACACGGCTCGATGGTTTTCATTTTCCTCCTTTTTTGATTGTTTGTGTCCGGAAACGCTTATACACAACTTGCTTTCCTCGCAAGAAGGACATAGGCAGGTGAAGAAGAACTGAGGAGGAAAAGAACACTACAGAAACAAACAAAACTCCCAGAGAAAAGTTACAGGTGTAAAAGTTGTACTGTCACTTCAGCACTTGCAAAATGGCCACGTAAACAGCTTCACACAATGCTTCGCAACTCTCCCTGCTGGAATCTCAATGCATAATTGATCCGTACCAGGAGAGCCTTTACACTTCATCTAACACTTCATATATGCTCTTCCTTCATGTCTTTTCTTTTTATAACCTTTGTCTTTATCTTTCTTCTGGCCACTCTTCTTTGTTTGCTTTTTATTGTGTGTGTGTGTGTGTGTGTGTGTGTGTGTGTGTGCGTGTGTGTGTGTGTGTGTGTACGTACCTAACCATAACAGTGGGTTTATGCATAGGTTACACTTACGTGCAACTGGGTTTAAAAAAATACTGGGTTCCAAAATCTGAAACTCAGTTTTTTTAAAACCGGCTTTGCAATAGGAATAACAAAAAAAGTGTATACGCAAAGTATGAGCGAGAAACCCACAATTGCGGTTGAGTCAAATTTGAGTTTGAGCCAGTTAACACTCCGCGATGTGTGTTCCCGCTGGTCAACCAGTCGAATACACGCACTGTCAGGGGAAGTAACTCGGAACGCCACACGCTACGTGCCGGCTTGCAAGATGGAGGTACGTGTTTTTTCGTTTTATTCAGTTGTATTTTGTCCTTCTGTCTCTGTAAATTGTTCTTTAATCTATATTTTGTGCTTCTAGGATGTGGCTTTAAAATGTTCCCTTGTTAAAATTTCAAGCTTTTTCGGTGTGCTTTTGTACTTTTAAAATCATATCAATTTTCGTGTGGATGTTGTGGTCGATTGTCAACACAGGGTCTGCATTTTTGTTTGTTACTTTTTGAAGAACACAAAAATAAATTTGCTGCATTTTAAGCGTCCTTGTATCTGATATTAATGAAGAGTCTTGTGAAGTCTCTTGAACATTGAAACAGTTACCATGAGAAATGTATGTCTCCTTTGTTCACACTGGGGTTTTCAAAACTTGCATTTTTTCTCATTTACAAAAAATACGGTCAGTGAAGATAGTACAAGAAGTAAATAAGGGAGGTATTGATGTGTTATTTTATTCATATGTAGATTGATTAAATAAATGTTTAAAAATATTTTTGCAGAATAACAATTTTAGTAGGCAAAATGCAATGTTATCAGAATAAAAAACAATAAGCTTTTAACGTGTACCGTTTATTATACTGCAACTTTTATTTTTCTGTATTTTCCTTGTGTTCTGATGTAATTAAAAAAACCACATGTTGCAACAAACAGTAAAATACAAAATTCTGGCTGCCGTTACCTACATAAGTTATAGCTTTTGGTTTATGGTTCACCTGTCTGTTTTCCTTGGATGAAGGGAAATAGAATATGTGAAAACTGATTGATGCATTAAACTGCTTAACATTTGGATTTTTCGTGGAGACCAAGCGTGTTTGCCAGTATCAAATTGTTGTATCTGGCAAACTCCAACAGTCTCAGACCCCTGTCATTTGTCTCGTTGTTGCAGTGGGGTCCACATTAATAGCTAGAGCACCATTTTCAGATCTGCATCTACTCCATTTCCCAAATTGTTAGCTGTAATTCTGAGTAAGCATAATTATTTTAATAAATTCTGTTATTCCTTTTTTTCCCAGAACATCCTGTTATGCCTCGAGTTTATCCGGTTGCGGAGAAGTCGCTGTAGTCCGACGACGACCCAGGAGGCGTTTGGAAGGAAGACGTCCCACTCCATCACCATCAACATCTTCATCGCCTTCATTGTACTCATCAGGTGACAGCTGGTGTGTGTCAGTACTTATTGAATTTTATAATATTGTTGTTCGCTTTGAAAAAAAAAACACTCATTGATTGCTGTATAAAATCGGTGCCACAGCAAAGCAGTTAACAACTGGCAGCTCCACGCCTCAGATCAAAATGTGACCTGCTAACACAAGGTGTTGGTGGTATATTGTTTCTACATTGCAAATGGGGAGGTGAGGAGAGCTTGGATGAGGGAGGAGAATGGGGGGGGGAACATTAGTGTACATGGCAGACCTAGACATCCTTGTTGAATAAGATCAAAGTTTTAGCTCAATTTTACAGTTGTTAATGGGGCACATGAAATGCAGATTACATTATTATAATGTACACAATTCGCTCTGGGCTTTTCAGGTTATATAGGTATGCTTTGGATTTTAAAAAGCAGGCATGTTGAGGAACCTTTGTACTTGTGCGTTCATGGGGTGGCCTCGTGGCGCAGTTGATAAGTCGCCGGTTTCCTATGCCGAAGGTCGCGGGTTCGATTCCCGCAAGGGGCGAACGTATGTGACTTAGGTACGAGACTATTGAGGTCACCGAGGATTTTCTCCGGGCACTCCGGTTTCCTCCCTCCCTTCAATAATGGTACAGGATGCAGTCAATATAAAAATTTCAAAAATAAAAAATCGATTTTCTTCCGTCTTCTAATAGCGATCTCCCTGCCTTTACACCACCTGTTTGAGTGATGTATGTGTATTTGGTGTGTGAGAGGGTAAATGAGACAGGTGAGCGTGTATGTTGGTATAGATCGCCGCGC
The DNA here is from genome assembly GCA_036898135.1 of Oncomelania hupensis. Lineage (NCBI taxonomy): Eukaryota > Metazoa > Mollusca > Gastropoda > Littorinimorpha > Pomatiopsidae > Oncomelania > Oncomelania hupensis. The sequence continues at coordinate 18,601,983 of CM072516.1, forward strand.
TTTGAGCCTTGGGGAAAGGCGCGTACATAGCATCCTGTATTATTATTTATTATTATTTACTGAGTAGCTAGTAAGCATAAGAGTTTCTATAACTATTTTATAACTTGGTTGCTAGTAGCTAGTGTGTCGAAGTGGTTAGTGGGGAAAAATGCTGTCCCACTTCCTCCGGGCTTTTGTGCCCTTTTTTCCCCAAACTCTACCCCCTAAACTTTAAATGTGTTTTGCTTGTTTCTTTTACACTTTAAAGAGGGTGAGTAGTACATTCATGTACAAGAAAATTAAAGTCCAGAATATAATATTTCATTGATGAATCAGTAGACAGTATTGTCAGTCAATCCCTTTTTGTAGTTGAGCCAGTTCAAGCCTCTACTCTTTTCAACTTCCATTCCCTTCTCCCACCCCAGGCCCACCACCCCACCCTTTGACCATCCTCATACCTTGGTTTGAAAATGTTCTTATGCCGCTGAATTTGTTCTGTTGTTTAAACCCTGTGTTCTGATGCTGCTACTTGTTCGCAGGAGGGCTGAAGAGCAGCATGAGGATTCTAAAGACTCTAATTCATCGGAAGGTTCAGTCAAGAAACAAGCTAGAAAAAGGCGTCAAAGCCAGCAGACCGAAATGCATACAACATCCCCATCAACAGCTTTGTTGCTGCCATCAGTGCTACCCCGTTCTCCAGGGTGTGAACCAAGTGCCACGAATCGTTTAGATATAGAATATATATTCAAATTTGTTTGCAAATCTATTCAAGATGAGTCCTAAATAGTAAAAAAATGCATGTTTAAATAATAATAATAATGTTCGTCATTTGTAAGGCGCCTTAGCCTAAGGATCAAGGCGCTGGCCGATACAGGATCTAACTCAAACCGCCCGAGACGCCACCCGCCGCCTTTGGGCGCATGGTCTGACGCCCGGACAACTGAGCACAATCCTGGGCAGCCAGGGATGGAGGAGAAGGACCAAGTGCATGCTGGGTGTGTTCTTGTTACCGGCACTCACCCGTCTAGGACATGAGCGTCAGGATCTTTAAAGTCCATTATGATGGAATGCATGCGACACAGACTAGACCTCGGTTTATACTCTCATCCGAAGGAGAAGGAAAACAGGAGTAAAGTGTCTTTACCAGGGACACAACACAATGGCCCGGCCAGGGCTTGAACCCGGGACCTTCAGTTAATGTTGTCTGTCTGTCTGCCTTCCATCTGTGCAAAACTTTAAAGTGGCTAATTACACGAGACCTCGAAAATTATCAGTGATTGAATTACTACACTTCAAGGTTAAGGTCACAGGTTCAACAAATGTTAGTCAAGCTATGTCTATTTCCACAAAATTTCTTGTTAATCCTAAGTTATTAATATTAACTAAACTTCAGATTGTTTGATGCATGATAGGTATCAATGAGACGCACATGCATATTTTGTCAACCTTGCTCCAAGGTGAAGGTCATTGGAGATGTCCAAAATAATAAAATCTTTTGCTGTAGTTTATTTTATCGTACATGAGTGCATTTATAGCTGGAGGTCAAGGTCAAGAGCATCGAAATATCAAAGCTTGTATTACTTTGCATTTTAAACCCACCGTTTCAATCATTAACTTTTTTTTTCTGGCATCTCATTTTTGTGTTATTTTTTGGGAGTTCCATAAGGAGCATGTGAGTCATATGGACTTGCCTTTCCAGTGATTGATGGTGTTCATCATGTTCAAAGCTTTTTGAGGTGCTACTTGTCATTAAGTAATGGAAATTTACTGCTCTGTATTGTGTAGACTAGTTTTTAGGCCCGTTTTGTTATGTAGTAGATTTCTGTCTTAAACTTAAGAGAAAGCGTGGATTAATCTGGCAAAGTACCAAATTATATTTGTATGTTATTCTCGGGGTTCTTGTTCATCAAAAAGCAATGTCAAGACTAATGACTATATAATAATATTCTGCTCTTCACATGGTTTTATTATACCTTTGAGGTGCTGGAAAAAAACGAATTATAAGTGGTTGCACTCAATTGATCCTTAATCAGAATATATTAACGTAACGGTGTTACACTCAGTTTGATGTTGGTGTTTTCTATCAGTATCTGATTCAGCCCCGATGCTTGAATTCCTGATAGTTGTGTAACTCAGATTCGTTTATTCACGCAACCCGCTCAAATCTGCATACAAGTCACAAAGTCGACGTATGAAGTTTTCCACTTTTATTCAGCACACACCAACAACTGCATACAATTCTCAATTCAACTCAACAACTTTCACAGCAACTCTCCAAATCACTATCAACAACTTTACTCTCTCAACAACAATCTCGGCACACGATTAAATAACCTCTCTCTTTTCTGGAACAATTTGGTATACTGTAGAAATGACGCACTGCCACCAATCGAATAAAAGATCGTCATCACTGACTTACGTCAATACATATTTTTATATCTTCCAGAACGACCTCTTGCTTCTACATGTATCGGGAAATTTCTATCAAGAGTAAACACGCATATCCAGAAGATTCTCAAATAATATCGACTAACGCAAATTATCAACGTTATACAAAGCCTCTCCTAACAACAATGCAAACTCAAATCAAAGGTAAATAAACACCATTATTGAATACTTTGCAAAACGAAACGATTAGATCTATCGTGCGCGCTTCCGACATACTTTCGTTCACGTTTCAACGTAACATAACCCCCTACTCAAGAAGAAATTTACCCAATTTCTTTCAACAACGTTGAAACGTAATGCACAAACAAAGTCCACAATTGAAACTAATTTAAGACTTTCTGAATACTGTAATTGCGCTCAGCTTATCTACACAGAGTCAATGGTTTTCATCTTCAAATCTGCCTGGATAATGTCAATGTTCACAGTTCATTCACACAGAGTCAAAGTTTCTCATCTGCAAGTCTTTCTGGATACTGTCAATGTTCACAGATCATTTACCCAGTCAACGTTTTTCATTTTCAAGTCGGTCATTACCAATATTCTTAGTTCGTCCACACAGTCAATGTTCTTTCGTTCGCAAGGAATCGACGCCCTCGTCAGTTGCGGTCGTCATCGGCCCAGGGTCAAAGACGATGATCACGTGGGCTTCCCTGGAATCATTGCGTCCTCCGTTGTCTTTTTCTTCCGTCGGATGTCCGACGCAGTCGACGTTGTCAGCTCCCAGAATGCATTCGCTGGGTCTCACGGTCAGGTTGGCTTCTGCGGGACGGTGGAACGGCTCCCTCAAGGTCTGCAGATGCTCCTTCCAGGTCTGGGTCGTAGAGCCTGGGACATCATTGAAGTTATGGGGAAACTCGCCCATAAGGTCCTTGAGCTCCAACTTTTGACCTTCCGTCAAGCTCGGTCCTAGCTTAACATCATTGATGCCTTCTTTGCTGTGGAAGTCTCCCAGTTCCAGCAGTTCTTTGCTGTCAAAGCTGTTGTCGGTCACAGCTGCTGTGGCTGCGTGCACAGTCGCTGATAGCCTTTCCACGTACAGCTTAAGGAGGTTGGCGTGGTATATCTTGGAATGCTGGCCGACCTTCACCTTGTAGTCATTGATCCCCACCACGGTCTCCACTTCGTACGGGCCTTTCCACTGCATCAGCAACTTATTATGATCAGTAGGTAGCAGCACCAGCACTTTGTTGCCAGGTTTAAACTTCCTGCTCACAGCCCTACGATCATAGTAGTGCTTTCCACAGTCTTGGGACTTCTTCAGGTTTTCTCTGGCTATCTCGAGAGTCTGCTCCAGCTTCCCCCGTAGCTCAAACACGTACTGGTAGCTGTTCTTCACCTCTGGGGTGTCTACTTCTTTCGTCCACAGTTCTTTTAGGATGTGCATCGGCCCTCGGATGGTTCTTCCGTACAGCAGCTCGAACGGAGAAGAGCCGGTGGACTCCTGCGGTACTTCTCTGTAGGCGAAAAGTAAGGCGTTGATATAGCGATGCCATTGTCTGGGCTGCTCGCTGCACAGTTTCTTCAGGGTGGACTTCAGCGTAGCATTGAACTTTTCGACAAGCCCGTTGCACATCGGATGGTAGGGTGTCGTAGTCAAATGCCGGATGCTCAGCAGTCTGTTGACCTCCTTCATACAGTCAGAGACGAACTGTGTCCCGAGGTCTGTCAGAATTTCTTCAGGCACTCCAAGTCTACTGAACATGTCCACCAGTGCCTCTGCTACAGTTTCAGTGTCAATCTTCTTCAGTGGCACTGCTTCTGGGTACCGAGTCGCATAGTCCACTAAAGTCAGTACCCATCGATGACCTTCTTCACTCGGAGGTCTTATTTCGCCGATTAAGTCTAAGGCCACCCTCTTGAAAGGTCGGTCGATCAGAGGCATCCTCTGCATAGGCACTTTCGGGACCCTTCCTCGAGGTATGGTCTTCTGGCAAATGTCACATGATCGGCAGAAACGGCTGACGTCCGCATGAAGTCCTGGCCAGTAGAACACCGCCTGGATTCTGTCCGACGTCTTCTTGATGCCTAGGTGACCTCCCATAATTGAGTCATGCGCTACTTCCATCACCTGGCGCCTTAAGGGTAATGGTACCAGTACTTGACGTAGTGGTTTACCTCCGTTGACCCTCGGGTGCTGGAAGATTCTGTACAGGATCTTGGCCTTCACCTCAAAATAGACTGTGCCACTGCCCTTGGTCACGTGGTCTTGGCGGTTCCTGTACTTGTTTAAAGTGCTATCAGCTCCCTGGAGCTGGATAAGCTTATCTCTGTCCACGATGGCAGCTTTGGAGTTGTCGGCGACCTTCAGTGGCGTAGACGTCTTGTCTCTCTTGGCCTGGGCCCTGGTAGTAACAGCACCGACGATCTCTGGTCGGCAGGGCTGAGCCGGAGTAACCACATTGTCCCGTAGCAGCTCTGTAAGGTCTCCATCGGGAAACGGCAATGGATCCTCCTCCACAACTTCGACGTGTTGAGCTGAGGCAGGACTCCACTCTGGATCGGGGTCGTCGGGTCTTCTCGCGCCGTCGATATTCCCGATCATCAAATCATACAGCGGCTTCTTCAGGCAAACCGCTTCGACTTCGCCTATGTAGAAAGGGGTGTTGACATGAATCTTCGCAACTGGCGCTCTCACACATTTGCTGTCGGCCATAAGTGTCCATTTTGAATCGCCAGTGAACTGTTCTTTAGCGATTAGGTCTTCTCTGACGATGACCCCACTGCAGCCAGAGTCTCTTAAAACAGTCACTTCATGATTTCCGACGCGTCCCTTGGAAACAGGCATGTTCTGTACGGTCACAGCTGCGCTGGCGACGACGGGGATGGATTTCCCGTTGGCAAGGAGGAGTTGGCCATCAGTCATGCACTCTTGCACGTCCGCAGGGGTAGCTGTGCGCTTGGCCCCACTCGGAAGAATGACGCTCCCGCCGCACACTTGATGGTCAGATCTACTGGTTTGCCGTTGGTTGGAGAACCGCCTCTGCCGGTTGCCCGCCGCTGAATTGTCCGTACTGCTCCGCTGTCCGCTACTTTTGTTTTGAGGACAGTTAGCCGCCCTGTGGTCTGTAGCGTTGCAGGTGAAACAGCCTCTTGAATGCCCTTCCCTGGGAGGAGGCGTGGAGTCTGTCTGTCTCTGGCTCGTCTGGCTTCCTTGGATCTGGTTCCCATGGTTTGCAGTCTTCTGAAAATGTTTCGTCGCGCTGGGTAGCCCCAGGGTTTTCCCATGAGCGATAAGATATCTTTCAGCAGCCTCAGTCACATCTTTAAGCGTCTGCAGCTTTTGTTCTTCTAAGTGGGTCGCTAGGTCCTTGTGACAGGCATTGAGAAATTGTTCCTTCACGATCAGGTCATGGAGACTGTCGTAAGACTTCCTTTCGCCTGATAACTCCACCCACTTGTGTAGATATGACGACAGGCGCTCCACAAACTGCTTTGGCGTCTCGTCTGACTTAGGCCGGCATTCACGGAAGCGTTTACGGTAGCCCTTCTCTGTAAAGTTATAGCACTGCAACAGGGCCTCTTTCAAGACGTCATAGTTTTTGGCGTCATCGTTCGACAGTCTGGTGTAAACTTCGAGAGCTTGCCCCGTCAGAAGTGCACTCAGTCGAATTGCCCAGTCTTGAGGTTGCCAGTTAGAGCTTTCAGCGAACCTTTCGAATCTCGCCAGATAACAGTCAATCTGGTCCTTCCCGTCGACGAAAGCTGGCAATTTTGGAGCCGTGTTGTCACTGATAACTTGTGGCGCATGCTGCTGTTGCTGGATGCGCGCCAACTCTAGTTGGAACTGCCGATCAGCTTCTCTTTCCTCACGCCTGCGCTCATCTTCTCTTTCTTTACGCTGCTCTTCTCTTTCTTGCCGCTGCTGTTCAATTTCCAGACGCTTCAATTCTAATTCTCTTTCTTCACGGCGACGCTGCTCTTCTAATTCTCTTTCTTGTATTCTCTCCTGGGACTTGACGTACTCCGTCAGCTGTTTCCCTTTTAGATTCAGTTGAATCCCTTTCTGCCAGAAGTCAGCCATCTTGATGCTTCTGGAAAGTTCTTTTAAAGAAAGTTCTTTTTCTAGAAAGTTCTTGACTGGAGAGTTCTTTTTTTCTGGAAAGTTCTTGACTGTGCTGTACCTTTCTAGACTGTTCTAGAACAGCACGCTTTCTGCAGTAGCGCTGATGCTTGTCACTAGTCGCCTTCGCTGACGTAGGCCCCGCTGTCCTCGTCGTATACGACGCTGCACCACGCTGGTGTTGATGTATACGCTCCTGTGCTGAAGTAGACGCGACGTCCGCTCGCCGCTCTCTGTAACACTGGCGATGTAGCTCCGAGACTGTCCCTCGACGTAGTCCTGCGGCAGCCACGTAGTCCCGATCTGTTGTTCGCTCACGAAGCAACTCTTCAGCGACTACACGCCCTTGCAGTCAACCCGAATCTATCGGATGTAGTCCCAGTATGTTGGCCCCTCTCGACGCAACTCGTTGGCGGCTACCCTCGATGACTGCCTCTCGTAACGTTGACTCGCTTGTTGTAGCAGTTGAACCCTTGGCTATGGCGTGAATCCCGGCTTGGCCCCCAAAATGTTACACTCAGTTTGATGTTGGTGTTTTCTATCAGTATCTGATTCAGCCCCGATGCTTGAATTCCTGATAGTTGTGTAACTCAGATTCGTTTATTCACGCAACCCGCTCAAATCTGCATACAAGTCACAAAGTCGACGTATGAAGTTTTCCACTTTTATTCAGCACACACCAACAACTGCATACAATTCTCAATTCAACTCAACAACTTTCACAGCAACTCTCCAAATCACTATCAACAACTTTACTCTCTCAACAACAATCTCGGCACACGATTAAATAACCTCTCTCTTTTCTGGAACAATTTGGTATACTGTAGAAATGACGCACTGCCACCAATCGAATAAAAGATCGTCATCACTGACTTACGTCAATACATATTTTTATATCTTCCAGAACGACCTCTTGCTTCTACATGTATCGGGAAATTTCTATCAAGAGTAAACACGCATATCCAGAAGATTCTCAAATAATATCGACTAACGCAAATTATCAACGTTATACAAAGCCTCTCCTAACAACAATGCAAACTCAAATCAAAGGTAAATAAACACCATTATTGAATACTTTGCAAAACGAAACGATTAGATCTATCGTGCGCGCTTCCGACATACTTTCGTTCACGTTTCAACGTAACAAACGGGAAACCATAAACAATTTATGTAAATCTTAACTAAATGAAGTTGATAAAAAAGTAATAATAATATATACAAATTATGCTCTACTAGACACTTTCAAAATAAAAATGTTAACAAATTATGTCTGTGTTATGTTGTTCATATGTTTGTTTTACATTACCAATTCTCTACTTTTTTATTTTTCCATTCCTCTTCTTTTCCAATGAAGATTTGTATACTTTTCCACCCTTCTCATTCTTTCTTTTCCTCTGGAGATTTTATGCTTTTTCTCCACGCTTCTCCTCATTCTTTCTATTAATTCTTCTTCATACTCCTCATACTTTTTCTTCTTTCTCCTTCTTGCCTTTTCTTCAATGATTTGATTTAAATCTGGAAGTAAAGTAATAAATTGAACATGAAAAAATTATCCACAGTTAACATTTGAGAACGACAAGATATCCTTTTTTTGCAGATCTTCCAGTCTGGATTCAAATTAAAAAAACTTTAAAACCATACAATAATAAATGTAAGCAAAGTAAATATGACAAAAATGTTTGCTTAATGCCGAATTTTTCTTTTCGATTTTTACTGACACCAGCTAATAATTTATTTTTTGGGCTATGGGGAGAAAAAGAGGGTCATGCACTGACCTATCCAGAGGTACACTGTAACAACCTCAGACCTTTCGGTTCTCAGTTCAATGCTTTAACCACTGAGCTACCGCCCAGTTCTTAAAGTAAATGGTAAAAGTCTATCCTTCAATAACAGCTCTAATTCTATACAGTAGCCTATATATCAACTGAAAATATTGTAATTGAAATTATAAAAACAAAATCAGAGGAAATTCTGAGTAATAGTAAAAGTTGTTTCATTAGTTGAATTAAACTAAAAGTGTCAGTGTACTGCACTCACGTACTGAAAATCTTGCAAATGCAACCTTGGCCATTTATACGTTTTGGTTGTGTCCGTGTGTGTGATAAACCCAGTTTTTCCACAGAAACCCAGATGTCCAATATGCATGTGTAAAAACCCACTGGTATCAAATGAACCCACTATTTCATAGCGCAATTTCTCCTTTTGTTTTTGTCAAAAATGAAAACGGTTGTGACAGATAACCTTAACAGAGGCTATTGTATCCGTTGAGTGAATAGGAATGGTCTGTAATGAAGGGAAAGGATGGAACCCAGTTTGCCTTGTTTTGAACATAAACCCACTATTATAGTTTTGAACGTATGTGTGTGTGTGTGTGTGTGTGTGTGATCCTCTTGCTCTTTCCCTGCTGCATTTATCGCTTTGTTTCTTTTATCAGAATTTCTTCTGCCAGCATCCGATGCACACAAAAAATTGTAACCAAGAACTTCTGTTCAACGAATACATACATTACAGTATGCATATGCAAGGCAAAAATATTTGATTCACACAAAAACACAAGAGGCATTTGTTTCACACAACAGTCATGTGTATATGAATTCTCTTCAGCACATTGACCAAAATGGAAAGTAAAGCTGCAGCAACATTAGAAAGGAATACCACAACAATGAATTGATTGATTGATTGATTGTTGCTTTAGGTCCAGCGGACTCTTCCGAGCCAAATCAAAAACCGGACAACCCCCAATCCGCATAAAAGATCTGCCGAAACAACCCTAGTGGGAAAATTGAATGCCCTCCACCGGCCAGTCACTTTACAATAAAGACATCCCACGCAGGGGACGGCTGAGGCTTTACCCCAACTACTCGAACCCCCGGTTACAAAAACAAAATAGAATACAAACATCATTATAAATCATCAACAAAACACATACATATAAAATGCCTATAGTGCTAAATAATAACATCATAGGAAGCCCTAGTGACCACCCGGCAGAAAGCGTCCAACACTCCCAAGCTGATCCAACAGACCTCATACACAAACAAGGAGTCTTGTCCAGGAAGAGTTTTCAAGAAAAAAGGTAGGTCATTGATCAAGCGAAGAAGAAGATAGTATAGCAGAGTGATAGGACAGATCAGGAATGGGAAAGAGCAAATGAGGAAGACAGCGACAGTGGGAATTTAAAGCACTAAATTTCCAGAAATTGGGGATACTATTTATACTGAAACCCTCGGCACTCCTACTGTTGCCTCAGTGAAGCCTACACAGGCAAGACAGGTTTTCAACTGGGGCTTTCACTTTTCCCTTTATAGGTTAGAACAATCTACAGTGGCAAGATTGCTCATGACCCCAAGGGGTACAACAATGAATTACAAAACAATTAAAAAGACACCAGCTCAATGGAACAGTTAAGGAATGGCATTTGAGCTGATAAAAATCAATGCGGCCAAGCGTTGGACCTCATGGTAGCGGCTCCTTGCAGGCAGCTTTTGGGTATTCATCTCTGTCACAAACTCATACCCAGTCACCCAGAGGAACTGATGAACTTGCAAATAGAAATATTACCCAGCTTCTTACTGGAGGGAAGAAAAACAACTCAAGGTTGTCAGTGAGAGGAAAACCGGACAGAGATGCTGTGGTCTGATGCAAGGAGTGTCCTACACAGATATGTCCTAAATAGTTGTTCCAGTATAAAACACATTTAGTGATGTTTTGTCCTAGGTTTAGTCCCAGATGTCTGTTTGTCTCAGTCTATACATCATAGTAAAGAAGCATACAGCTATAAAGAACTTTAGTAGATCCATTTCATTTCAACTTGCTGACATGTGCAATTTCTGGTATTATGTTTATTTTGCTAGAATGTATCTGATTCTCATTCGGAGGATATCTGGAGAAAAAAAGACTTATCTGTAGGAGCAAGTATAGAAACCACAAAAAAAAGTTTCAAACTGTTCTAAATCTGTATCACAACTAAAACCTACGACTGCATGCAAAGATGCAACTGCATGCAGAAATATATACATAAACTGCAACTGAAAAGAAATGGTCTGCATTCTGTATTGTGCTACACAACAATACTTAGTCTACAGTTCAACTGCAGGATAATTAAGCCTAGCTCAATTGGTGCCAATACATTATTGCCTCGTTCTCACTGGCTGAATACATCTGATGGAATCAAATTATACTACCCTCATTTTATTAACAGTTTAATAATGCTACTACACTAATACACATATATTTTAACTAACATAACTCAATCAATTAAGTAAACTAAACAAAAAACTACTCACCCCAACCCCCCCAACAAACAATGAGGTGAAAATTACCACTATGGCATCATGAGGAGGTGATTATTTTATTAGGTGCTGACTGTCTCTGAAGAACTGATATAATATGGTCATGCCACCATGAATGTGCAGGTGTAAATGTTCCAGCATCTGAACACTGACAATACCCTGCACCCTACACCTTTTTAACACCTGTGTTCTTACCCTGCACCCTACACCTTTTTAACACCTGTATTCTTATGCTTTATATATTAATGATACCTTAAAACTACGAGACACCCAAATACATGCAATCCATATTTTGCTACAATCCATCCCGTTTATCAGTGTCGCAACAAAAATGCCAAAAGCTAAAAAAAGATTTTCTTTGTTTGTATGTATGGATGATAATTTGTTTAAAATTGACAACAATGATTGGTTCAAAAACAAAACTAGAAGGGCAAAGCCCATATAACTCACATGCTCCTTATGGAACTCAAAAATGAGTGCCCAGAAAAAACAAGATGAAATTATGGCATTAAAATGCAAAGTAATACAGACTTTCATCTTTCTTTGCTCTTGACCTTGATATAAACATTGAACCCAGGCTCCATATATACTCATGCACTAAAAAATCTTGAAGCTTGCTGTCTTGGGATCAAGCAGTGGATGATTAAAAATAGGCTAAAACTAAATAACAAAACTGTTCTTCTGTGCTTTCCAGCATCAAGGCATGGTAATATTCCATTAACTACTCTTACAGTTGGTGATGCTCAGATTTCATTTTCCAGCTCTGTCAAAACACTGGGTGTTTTTCTTAATGCTGACCTCTCTATGCACAGTTAAGTATCCTCCACTGTCAGAACATGTTACTGCCATATCAGATCTCTCAGTAAGGCCCGTCGCTACCTAACTCGCCAAGCTGCCAACAGTGTTGCCATTTCCCTCATTCTTTCCAAACTTGATTACTGTAACAGTCTACTTGCAGGTCTACCTCAAACCGACATAAAGCAATTACAGGCCGTACAGAATACAGCAGCCAGAGTTGTCACACTATGCAGAAACTCTGATCATATCTCTCCTATCCTCAGAGAGAGCTTCACTGGCTTCCTGTCCAGGAGAGCATTTACCACAAACTGTACTCTCACTCACCTACCGCTGTATTAGATGCAAAACACCATCAAATCTCACAGACCTTCTGTTCTTATACACACCTTTCCTGTCTCTAAGATGATCTTCTAAACTCCTCCTCGATGTTCCCAGGCCAAAAGATGCCTAGAACAAGCGTTGGGGCCAGCGAGCATTCAAATACCTCACTCCCACCTTATGGAACCCCCTTCCTGAGAGCATCAAAGAGACGCGAACCATAGAATTCTTTAGACCTAGCTTAAAAACAAAAAAAACACTACTACTGATTTCTGCCCTTTCATCAACCATCTGCCAGATCTGTTACAGCACTGTGTGCGGGTGTGTATATGTGTGTGCGCGCGCGTGTGATATTATCCTTTTTCTTCCACACCCCCCTCTCTTCCCAAAAGCGCTGTGAGCATGCCTCCAGGTGTGGACATTTTTATGCACTGTAAAAGCATTCATTGATTCATGCACTATATAAAAAATACAGCAAAACTGCATTATGCCAAAAAACTGACCTTGGGATGACATTGACCTTCAGTGACCTTGGCTTTGGGATGACCTTGACCCTAACGTGATCTGACCTTGACCCTAACGTGATCTCTCATGCATGTCTGATCAAAAAACCCAATGTGGCATACTACGGGTTAAATAAACAGCCATTCCACTGTATGAGGACTTATTTTAAGTATGTTTTTGCAAGGCCTAAAATGACCTTGACCTTCAAGATCAATGCAAAAATGGAATAAATATGAAAGACCAAGCTATTATCTCTAAATACAACAAGTTTGGACTTTATATCTCTCACAGTTTAGGGTCAAGATCAATTCAAAGTACCTATACAAACTGACTTTGGACAGTGACCTTGATGTGAGATTGACCAAATGTGCACAGTACGAGTGTCTCATTGATATCTATCATGCATAAAAAAATCATAAGTTCAATAATAATAACCTAGAAAAAAGTGAAATTTTGTTTAAAAATTTCATTTTATGACTAACATTTGATGACTTTGTGACCCTTGTGACCCTGACCTTGAAATGAATCATTAATTCCCTGGTCATTTTCGAGGTCTCGTGGGTATACACCATCTTAACGAGTTTGGTTGTGATAGTTGAAATAGGTTTTTAGCCACTTAAAATTTTTTTGCACAGACGGCAGACAGACAGATGGACGGATTGACCTTTTTTTTTCAATTTCATTTTTAGACTATTTAGAACCCATCTTGCGCAGATTTGCAAAAATTGCTATGCATGCGAGTCAAAAAAAGTTTCATATATTTAAATCACAACTTGTGCCACGACTTATAAACATAACAAATACTAATTGATTGCCTACAAATATCTGATCCAGATTTATCAACTAGAAGAAAATAATTACTACGATAATAGCCTTCACTTTTATCTTGCTATCATACATATAATAACCTTCAGCGTTATCTTGCTATCATACATAGTGAATATTAATGCTCAAATTTACGAATACTAATAACTTTCAATGTAATCTTGTTATTTACATAGTGATTATAGAAGCACAGTCCGACATCCCCCCAAGGCTGAGCAGCTATATCGAAGCGGAGATGCAAAATTCATACAAAATGTAAAACTATCTTTACTTCAGCTGAAGTTTGCTCTCATACCTGAATAATAATTTAATAATTTTCACCCAAAGGCAGAGAAAACTGGTATCAAAAGCAATTGAATCTTATCAGATGAAAGACCAATAACATATTTTATTTCATAATCAAAACTCATAGTAAATGAAAAACTAACTCTACTTACCTACATCTACAGCTTATACCCAAAGGCAAGAGAAAAGTAATATTATAAAGTGATTCAAAGACACAGGAAACCAGAACATCACAAACTTCAATCTAACCATAATAACACCTATGACTAACGTACCCATATCTGTAACTTGACACGCTTGTCTTGCCTGAAGACCGTTTTGACTTTGAAGTCGATTCCGACTGTGGAAACAAAGGCGGAGGTGAAGGAGTCATCTGCGTAACGAAAGAGGAATGAGGTCTTGCCCACACTGCTGTTGCCGATAATCAGCAGCTTGAACATGTAGTCAAAGTTCTGGTCTGCAGCATCTTTCTGCCATTTGGAGTCATTCGCTGATGCCATCTGCATACACATAAAAGCAAAAATTAACTATTAGTCATGAAGCATCAGATATTTTTGTTGTTGCGATTATCGTATTGCTGCCCGGAAATACTTTGGTAGTAATTCAATACTCAGGTAACTTGCTATTGTCATTAACTGGCTATTGAGAAATTAATAAATGACAGCTACAACAGTCGCACTTCAGTGTGTCTGTATGGCACAAATGTGCAAGTGCAATAGTCATTGTAGGCAACCAACAGTTTGCAAGTGCACAAATATTAATCTATAATTAAATCCTTCAGAATTATGTACATATCTAACTTATAAATATGGAGCTTTTACTTCTGGAACTGCTTATAAAAATCACACACACAAACACACCTTCAAATGAAGCCAACAACTATAAATTATAATAATAAATACTTCATGCCAACTTATATTTAAATTATTTGCGCTGGTTAGCCGAGGCCAACAATTATTTTGCTGGCGATGCTGGTACCATTTTGTAAGAACAGAACCCATCCTATCATTTAGCAATAATACCTGTGCTATATGAAATAAAGTTGACCTACTGAGCAAGCTAGTATTTTAAAAAATACCAGCTTCTATTTTTAACCATATGCGCTGGCGCAATTTTATGAATTATTTACAAGCCATGGGCCAGCAAACCATGTAGGATTTACTGTCATTTGGAATATATGACCTATAGTGTGTTGCATGTGGGAATATAATATTATACACTTGGTAATTATTGTGACAGAGCTACTAGCCTAGAGCATTAAGTTTAACACCCAACATGTTGCCTAAGGCACAAGGTTGTAGTTCTTACAACACTAAAACATTTAAATATGAATCTCATCTGCAGCGCTAACAATTTCATCTTCTTTCCACACACCCAGTTCATCCATTTTAAGTGGGACAGAGCAGTATTATATGAAACTTGACTCTTGACACTTTCATCATTCTCCGTTGCTTGGTTCAACATTTACAACAGTAAACGGTAATGGCGTCTTCGTAACCTTTCAGATGTTGAGGAGGGAAGTGCTTGGGACCTCCCTTTTTCTATAGGCCATCTTAATGAGGGTGGTGACAATACCTTCTCCAGTTCTTAATGAGGGTGGTGACAATACCTTCTCCAGTTCTTAATGAGGGTGGTGACAATACCTTCTCCAGTTCTAAACAGATCCTGGCTCCAATTCACAGCTGGGTGGATTGGGGTATGTCAAGCGTGTGTTTTAAACTTTTTGTGTCTTTTGGTGGTTGCCTTCCATGCACGGCCACCCATCCAAGTACTAACCATTCCCCATGTTGCTTAATATGAAACATTGCTAGCATTGACCAAACCACTATGCTACTACGACACCCTATCTATATAACCAGTAGACGTGATTAACTTTTTGAGTCACCCAAGCAGGTTTGTAAAAAACACTTTGCGTTCGCGGCCAGGTTAACTTTCACAGCCTGAGCTCCAAATCAATACACTGATGTTCTTTTACATCTTCAGCAGCAATATAAATAATAGGCTATGCGGCGCTAGATACATTATAGTGAACATGTAACAGGAAATACCGGAATTAGCTGGGGTATCAATACTATGAAACATTCAAGCCCACTCCATTACTGCAATAATGGAGTAACCTGAACACAAATCAAAAGGTTTAAAATAATGTTGATCATACAACTGATATCAGTTACAGCAGTACTGTGGGCTTAGTGCATCATTCTCACATTCATTCCCTCCTTCAGGTGTAATTGGGCCATTTTATGTGTTATTGTATTAAGTGTTTTATTTAGCATCAGTGCCATCTTTCTTCACCACACATCAGCAACATTATGTTCAAATAGTTTTAGAACAAAGAAATATGCATGAAAATAAAAGCCTTGCAAATGCAACATAAAAAAAAAATAACTTACATAAAAATCTGTTCATCACATTAATGGTGGGTAGACAATGCGGTGACAAAAATTTAAGCACCATCAAAGGCAGCAGATACGAAGAAGACAATATGATTTAAAAAAAAAAAATTAAATAAAGAAACTAGAAGGGTGAAGCCCATATGACTCACATGCTCCTTATGGAACTTGCAATATTTAACATGAAAATGAGTGCCCAGAAAAAACCACAATGAAACAGTGATATTTAAATGCAAAGTAATATCGACTTTGATCTTTCCACACTCTTGACTTTGAGATGACCTTGAACTCCGGCGCCAAATACTCTCATGTACGATCAAATAAACAACAGCAAAAGTTGTATTATGCCAAAAAACCAGTGACATTATAATTCAGTGACCTTGATCTTGGGATGACCTTTACCTTCATACTCATGTGTGATCAAATAACCCAATATTGCTGCATAATATGGGTTAAATATAGTCATATTCCACTGTACAATGACCATTTTAAAAAAAATTCTTGCTAGGCCTAAAATGACCTTGACTTTCAAGATCAACACAAAAACGGAACATATATGAAAGATCAATCTATCAACTCTAAACACCAGTTTGGACTTTATATCTCTCATAGTTTAGGATCAAAGTCACTTCGAAGTACCTATAGGTACTGACTTTGAACAGCTCCAGTGAAGTGACCTTGACCTTAGAGTGAGGTTGCCCAAATTTGCACAGTGCGTTTGTCTCAATGATATCTATCATACACCAAAGAATCGCAAGTTCAATATTAATAATAACTAAAAACTCAAATTTTGCAAAAACTTTATCATTTTTTAACTTTGTTGACCCTGTGACCTTGACTTCAAAGTGAAGTCATTCATTCACTGATCACGTATGAGGTCTTATGGATATACACCATCCAAGTTTGGTTGTGATAGTGAAAATAGGTTCTGAGATGTTAACCCACTTGCAAGTTTTGCACAGACTGACGGCGGATTGCCAATTAAAAAAAAATTTAAAATGTCATTTTTAGGCTATTGGACGTCAAATTTTTTTTAAACTGTTATTTTTGGACTATTGGACTCATCTTGCACAGATTTGCAAAAATCTGTACATTTTTTTGAGGTGTCAGTACATAGACTCACATTGCTCTGCATGTGAGTCAAAAAAGATCTGATAAATAGCAATAAAGCAGCAAATATAAAGTCATCAAACAATGTATGGTTTTCGTTCATATTTCCTTTTATCATTTTAAATGCACAATACAGGCAATCTCTTTCATTCACTATGCCTTACTAAAATACCTCGATATTTGAAAAATGTTAATATTGCATTGGTATTTCCACCCACTTGAAAGAAAAAAAAGACTCCTAATCAAAATCTGACTACAACAGGATCACAAATGAAAGATATCGTACATGATAAAGCAACAGCTGATGCTACAAGGTGATAAACAAAAATGTCTGGCCGACACATTATGAAATATATGGCTGATGATCAATAAAACTTCACTTCACGATGATTCTCCTCTCTTCTCTCTCTGTGTGTGTGTATATATATATATATATATATATATATATATATATATATATATATATATATATATATATATATATATATATATATATATATATATATATATATATATATATACGTGAGCTAAAGTAAATAATTAACAACACCACAACAAAAAACCAACAGTGATTAACATAATACATTACATTATATTACATGATTATTGCTTTAGGTCCAGCGGACTCTTCCGAGCCAAATCAGGACCGGACATCCCCTGATCCGCATAAAAGATCTGCTGAAACAACCCTAGTGGTAAAACTGAAAGCTCTCCACCAGCCAGTCACTTTACAATAAAGACATCCCACGCAGAGCACGCTGAGGCTGTACTCTAATTTATCGAACCCCCGTTTACAAAACCAAAATAGAATACAAACATCATTATAAATTATCAACAAAACACATACATAGAAAATGCCTACATTGCTAAATAATAACATCATAGGAAGCCCAAGTGACCACCTGGCAGAAAGCGTCCAATATTCCCAAGCTGATCCAACAGACCTCATACACAAATAAAGAGTCTTGTCCCGGAAGAGTTTTCAAGAAAAAAGGTAGGTGACTGGTCTAGTGAAGAAGACGATAGTATAGCAGATTGATAGAACAGAGCAGGAATGAGAAAGAGCAAATGAGAAAGACAGCGACAGTGGGAATTTAAAGCACTAAATTTATAGAAAGTGGGGATACTATTTATACTGAAACCCCCGGCACCCCAACGGGGGTAATGGGGGTGATTAACATAATACAAATAGGTGTTCTTTTTTAAGAAATAACCAGGGGAGGGAAGGGGGGAAAGGGTATGTGGGGGTAGGGAAGAGAGGGGAGAGAATCAGAATTAGCCAAACGTTGATCTGTTGGGCACCGTGTCTCAAAAACCACTGAACGGATTTTGACCAAACTTCATAGGTTAGTGGCCTTGCCTCTTGTCCCATCATATCTGCTCTCCTGCAAAGGTCAAGGTCACTAGAGTCATTGTGTTGCTATATTTTCTAAACACGTTTTGCGCCCTATCTAAAAAACAGGCTGAGCAGATCTGTATCATTTTTTTAAAATTTACAAATAGTTCAGATAGGGACCTACCACTCCATGTTTTCCTTTTGCTTCGTTAGGTTAAAGAAGAGTCCCAACACCGCCTAAACAATTTAACACTTTTTGAAACTGCTTATTTTTCTGCAATGTGTGCGAGTGTCGGGGAATACATTTGAATGGCTTGCCGTTTCGTTTCTTCTTCAACTGAACAACAGTTGAATGGATCCCTTTAAACAGCCCCACTCACGCTCAGTCTTGGTAGCTTATGTAATCGGCCTCTCAACAACCCAATGTTTTTGCACACAAAAAAAAAAAAGGTCAGATTAAGTATAACACCACAAATATTATATGAATATAACACATTATAGTTTTTAACAGTTTCAGTTTTAAAAAATATATAATGTGATAAATTCTCTCCATTTTTTCTTGTAGCAAAATGGTTGCTAGATCTGTTACTTTGCCATAAATTTATGGTTTTATGAAATATTACAAATGTTAAAATGTATTATAAACACATAAACACATTACATTTTAGATTAAAAGATTGGAATAAAAGTTCACTTTGTCAAGTTTCTAGAATCAATAGTAGGGGGAACTTCATTTACACACTTAAATATTTTAATTTGGATAGCTTGCAAAAATCTTGCAACAAGTGTGCCACAACACAAACAAACTTAAAATAAAATCATAAATAGGCATATGACTCAACACAACACCTGTTGCAAAGATTAAAGATCCACAATACAAAAGAGAAACAAAAGTCTATACCTGTACCTACACACACTTAACTCATAAACTCAGCCTGCTGTCCCCATACAGACTATATCTTCAAGAAATTACACACATGTACCACTTCGATTAACTGAAATGTTAAAACTACAAACACTATACCACTAAACTCAATGTAGCA
The DNA here is from genome assembly GCA_036898135.1 of Oncomelania hupensis. NCBI lineage: Eukaryota > Metazoa > Mollusca > Gastropoda > Littorinimorpha > Pomatiopsidae > Oncomelania > Oncomelania hupensis. The sequence goes on from CM072516.1 coordinate 18,621,374, forward strand.
AAAGTTTCTTTTATGCAATTTGATGTCCACTTCAATCAAAAATGTCATGAATGTTTGTGATAATTAATCACTTACATTAAATATAACGTTTACAACATTTTAATTTGCACTGATTTTTTTTCTCACAGAACCGCAAACATCATACACTAACAAGTACACACAATATTTGCTCTCTCCCTCTGTCCTTCAAGTTCAATAAATTGAAAACAAGTACACCACCAGAAAAGCTTTTATGGCCATTGTAATACAATGTATCAAAGAAACATAAAAGAGTCAAGACATTTGCAAAAGAAAATGCAAAATTTCTGCACTCAATGTCCACTAAACTCACGATAAAATCGATCAATATATATGACCAGATTGTCATGATATGTGACCAGATTGTCCAGTTAGTTGCCAGACAACTATCTTGCAAGCTGTAACTTTGGTCTTATGTGAAAGGGGTGTCACCAATGTAAACCAAATTGCCTATTTCCCAAGACATTCAATGCATAATACATAGACTACCTAGATTATAAGATAATTGTTCCACAGAAAACAGTCAGTGAGGTCACTCTGACAAATGTGAAACTATTCCACTAAAACCTAGGTCAGGATAGTGAAAGAGTTCCTGTAAAAAAAAGTTCTGATGGCATATCTTAAAAAAAAATATTTTTTTACAAACATATTAATTATTATATTAAATTAATTTTGAGGCCAAGATCAAATTTAAGGTCGAAAGTGATGGTTTATTTATGAAGGTCCAAGATTTAAAAAAAAAAATTAAATCTGTGTAATGTATTCAGACAAACAACATGACAACTTTATGATAAGCAACAGATCGGAGAATATAAATTTAATCATCAGTCCCTTAAGTAAGAGGACCATTCCAATATCAGGTCTTTAAAATCACAGCAACCTTTAAATGAAAAGGATTATGAAGTTCTATTTGTGTGCTTTTAATACACTGACTCTATCCAGACCACACTTATGAACAATACCATTTGTCATTATATTGTAGAGCACTACAACCAGAAGAGGCAGTAGATTGAAACTGTGCTACCCTAATAAGACAGGTGAGAAAATAGGCATATTTAAAAGTTTACAACACAAGTTTATGTGTGTACAGGGTAGGCGCCTATATCTATTTAGTATGTGAAGTCACACCACCACCATCTGTTGCAAGTGTGATTTGGCTGCATGTAAATAATGTTGACCTTTATGCCAACATTTATCATTATATAGTCATTTTAGCCCTGTATGTCCACCAATGGGATCTGGATCAGAATATTTTGCTAGCTCGCAAAAATGTACACAAACATACCCTTGCACACATACTTTACAAACATTATTTTAAAACTGAAATAACTACATTGATGGAAATATATTTACCCTAAATTAAACAAAAGCCAAAACAAAACAAAAAAAGATTAAAATGTTTCAGCAAGATGATCCAAACATCAATACAAATTAATTTAAACAAAGTCAATATAAACTGCCTAATTATTTAAAAATCCGCATCATTTTGAATACAGTGCCCAATCCTCAGATGACCTCAAAGCTATACTACTGTATAATACTCATTATATAAATAGTCTGTCTTCACTCTGTAAGCTTCCTATCAATTTATCAATTAAAATTCAACTTGGAGCTAAACATCCAACATAATTCATTCATGTCAAAGTTCCTAACTCGCCCTCCGACAACAGTTATATTATGAAAAACACTGCACACAAACACACACTGCGACATACAGCAAAATATACCACTATACTCCATAGTGTTTTAAAATCTTGTCAAATCCTTCAATGTTAGAAGGGAATATAGTGCACATGAAAACTTCTCACTGAAATTGTACATAATATAACATCAACAAAATTATGTCAAATATAAATGTCCAAGATAATGAGAACGGAGAGTGGGGCTGTTAGAGGCAGAGATGCTAATATCATTGAAGACATTCGTGAAACTACTGGAATGTAATAGCCAGAATCATAGACTTGATCTTGGTAATGAAGTTAATTGTATGGGTAAATGACACCTACTTCAGGAATGTGTTCTGTAAATATAGCTAGAATGACAACATTAACTGCCACAGTCTTTATCATGCTTCCCATAATAACCAAATGATGAACATTTTTATGATCCTTGCAGTCTGATATTATAGATGCTGGAATTTTCTACAACAGCCTATCCTATCCTATCCTGTCCCATAACCCGAAGGTCGTAGGGGCACCACAGATGATCGTTTAACCAGCATACTCCATCTTTCTCTGTCCTCAGCAGCCCTCATGGCTTCGCTCAGTGTCAAACCAGTCCATTCTCGAATGTTGTCCTCCCACCTCTTTTTCGGTCTACCCCTTCTTCTACCTCCTTGCACTGTGCCTTGCAGAATGGTCTTTGCAAGGCCTGATGATCTGGTGACAACAGCCCTTGTGCATATTTGAATGAGCGAACTGTATTACAAATAAACACAGAGTGCACAGTGCATATTTAATGTTTTAATCATGTACATTTGTTGCTGCTTTTAAGGCATATTTGTTTGTTTTGGTTTATTTACCTACCAATTGATAGAACACTGCAATTAAAATGGCAGGATTGAAAAAAAATTTTTATAGCTATAATTCTCATAAATTTGCCAAATCCACTACAAATTAAAAGATTGGACTTTTGTACTGCTACAATGGACCCACTTCACATGGATTTTCTACACTAGTGACTCCACCATCATGAACAAGGCAACACTTCTTCATTCATGTTCATGGAAACTGTGCTGATGGTTCCAGAAAGTCTGTGGGATGTAAGAGTAATAGAAGCAAATCAGAAAAGTGCTAAATCAGTTACCATGCTCACCTTGGTTAATATGAAATGTAGAGAAAAAGAGTGTACAGGGTCCCAAATGGAAGCAAGAATGAGTAGCCCAAAACTCCAACACAAAGCACCACAGACAAAACTGCACAGAAGGCAGCAACAGATGTGTTCTGACCTTCCCCCTGTATGTAGCTGAATCCTGCCTCACTCTGATCCAAAATGGCTGACAGCCTGTGCCGCCTTCCCAGCAGTCCACTCTCCGCCTTAATTAAACACGACTCATGCACACATCCCGAACACCGGCGTACCAAACTCTGGCTGCAATTCAATATACATCCAATGCTATATACCAAGCAGCAGCATCAGTATAATTCTGTTAAAAATGTCAATCAAGATCAAATGACAAAATGGCAAGACAATGGTAATAATGTGATGTTTGATATCGTACGTTTTCTTCACCGACATTTACCTCAACCTTCTCTTCAAAGTTAAAAACTGGTCTAATAACAGTTCCAGCATAATCCCCCCCCCCCCCCCCCCCCCCCACAGTGGAGAGGAATAGGCAGTTTCAAAGAAACAAGCCACAGAAGGGTCCCCCTCACTCCCTCTCCCACCCACTTTCTTGTAGAATCAGGTCAGGACATTGTCAATCAGGAGAAGGGGGTGGGAAGAATCCAATAATTGACAGACACTGAGTGATAGGGAGAGAGTGGGGGGGAGACAAAAAAGCCAATACAGGAAATGGAAGCACAGGCAGCCTATTCAGAACAGAATCCAGAGTGAGAGAGAGGCAGAGAGGAGAAAAATCAATAAGGGTTTCATAGTGTGAGATCATCTGTGGGCCATGCAAGCGAAGTGAGGTGGGTGAGAAAGCAACAGCAGCCATAGCCAGCCATAGAGCAGCAGTTTGGTGTTATAAACAGCCAAATCAACAGCCTCAATGATCTGAATGAAAACAAAAGTTATTTATCAGAAAATCTTATTACATTTTATGGCTCAGCACATCATGCATACCAGCACGACAAATCCCACGCAGACAAGGTATTGATTTTAAATTCCACACGCCAGTATGGCAGCAAGTAATGCTCTCTTTAACTGGCAATTTTGTTTAAAATTAAAAACTATATAGAAATTAGCTGTTCCCCTCTCCCCTTTCACTAGAATCCCATAAACTGATACAGACGTATAGCTGAATTAATGTAGCTACAACAATGCTTTGCTTTTCTCAAGGAAATGCAAAATAAAATATATGTTCTAATAACTTTGTTCTAAATCAATTATCACAGAAAACAACAATAATACTATAGTTACTATGTAACAGCAGAGCTAACAAAATACCGCAAACAAAAAGGTTCATGGAAGCTGACAGGCAAACATAATACCAAGTACAAACCAGTGACAGCCAATTATGCCTAAAGTTGTAGCTTATGCAGTGTACCTACTCCTAGTAATAGCTTTGGGAATTGTAATGCAACACAGTATGCACAAAATAAAACTCCGACCTTATACTTTTTAAAAGTGAATGAATAATTTGTAAAGCGCGTAACTATCGCCACGCCGACGGGATGATTGCAGCACTGATGGAAGGGAGGTGGACACACAGAGAGGTGGGGTATGGGCCTAGAACCTAACTTAACACTTTAACTTCTTCACTATCGTTCAACACGTTGTAGCAGGCAGACTAGACAACATTTATGTAATCCTTTCACACAGTTGCTTATGCAAATTAAATGAGAGACCAGATAGTTAAACATACAGCTTAGAAAGAAGAAAAGAAATGTGTTTTCAGGTTTCTGCGAAATGCCTCCACAGAGTCTGCCATCTTTATGCCCTCTGAAAGAGCGTTCCCCCAGACTGGTGCAGTGTATCTAAAAGGCCTCTGACCATAGCTCTTAGTTTTACACTACTTGTGCCCAGGGGTCTGAGACTCTTGGTGTTTGCCAGAAACAACAATCTGGTAATGGCAAACACGCTTGGTCTCCATAAAAACTCCAGACGATGGACATGGCACAGTCCTGGCGGGGAGCATCACAACCAGATAGACTACATCATGGTCAAGAAACGCTTCAGATCAAGCATCAACATTGGCAGGACACGCACTTTTCCAGGAGCAGACATCGGAAGTGACCACGATCTCGTGATGATGTCTTTCCGGAGAGAAGAGAGTAAATACAGCCAAGTGCACTAGACTGAAGTTCGACCTGGACAAACTGCAAGACCCGGAGGTGGCAGAACTATTTCAGGCCACAATTGGAGGGAAATTTGCACCACTGCTCATTTTGGGGGCTGGTGAAGTAGATGTCAACACCATGACCACCACCTTCAACTCAGCTGTGACAGATGCCGCCACTGAGATCCTTGGCAAGCACCGACCAAAGAAAAAGCCGTGGATCACACCTGAACTTTTGGATCTGTGTGATAAACGAAGAGAGATAAAAAAAGAAAAAGAACACCTCACAGGGAGCTGATGTCTACTGAAAAATCAACAATGACATCCGAAAAGGCATGCCCACTGCAAAGGAGAACTGGATAGAAGATCAATGCCAGGAAATAGAGAACAATCTGAACAAGAACAACAGCAAGAAGGCCTACCAGACCCTGAAGCGGCTGACAAGTGTTAAACAGCCCAAAGTCTCCATGATCCAAAGCAAGTCTGGCATATGCCTTACAGAAGAACAAGAAGTCTTGGACAGATGGACAGAATACTGCTCTGACCTTTACAACCATACACCAAATGGAGACCCATCAGTTCTAGCATGTCCCGAGAACAGAGAAGAAGAAGAAAACCTCCCAATTCTCCGGGAAGAAGTTGAGGCAGCAGTGCAATCGCTGAAGAAAGGGAAGTTAGCGGGAGTGGACAACATACCCGCGGAACTGCTACAAGCAGGAGGAGAAGCGATGATTGATGCCCTCACCATTATCTGTAACAAGATCTGGCAGAGTGGGGAGTGGACTACACCATGGACCCAGTCGCTTGTCATCACTCTTCCCAAAAAAGGTAACCTTCAGGAGTGTGAAAATTACCGCACTATCAGTCTCATCAGCCATCCCAGCAAGTTCCTCCTGAAAATAATACTCAACAGGTTGAAACCCCAAGCTGAACAAATCATTGCTGAAGAACAAGCAGGATTCAGGGCAGGACGAAGCACCACTGAACATATTTTCAACCTCAGAATAATCTGTGAGAAATACCTACAGCACCAACAACATCTATATCATGTGTTCATAGACTTCAAGAAGGTGTTTGACCGAGTCTGGCATGCAGCTCTATAGGCAACAATGAAAGTGAAACATCAGCCCTAAAATTATTGAAGTCATCAAGAGCCTGTATGACAAGGCTACCAGTGCAGTCCTCCATAACAGCATCATCGGGAACTGGTTCAGAACAACAATCGGTGTGCGTCAAGGATGCCTACTCTCTCCAACACTTTTCAACATCTTCCTAGAGTGCATCATGTCAGATGCTCTTGCAGATCACGAAGGCACAGTCAGCATAGGGGGTAGAGCAATCTCCAATCTTCGTTTTGCGGATGACATTGATGGATTGGCTGGAGAGGAACAAGAACTTGAACAGCTGGTACAGAGGCTTGACACCACCTCCAGAGCTTATGGAATGGAAATAAGTGCAGAGAAGACCAAAATGATGACCAATGATGACCACCAATGGCATCAACACGGACATCAAAGTCCAAGGCCAATCCCTCAACACAGTGCATAGCTTCAAATATTTAGGAGCCATTGTATCACACAATGGGTCCAGACAGGAAGTCCTCTCCAGGATCGCACAAACAACTGCTGCCCTGACAAGGTTGAAGCCCATTTGGAAAGACAGGACCTTCAGTCTACATTCCAAAGACTGCTGCGCTCCCTTGTCATCTCCATCTTCCTATATGCCTGCGAAGCATGGACCCTCACAGCAGATCTCCAACGAAGAATACAAAGCATGGAGATGAGGTGCTACAGAAGACTTCTGGGCATTTCCTATACCCAGCACATCACCAACGAGGAAGTCCGACAGACCATCACACAAGCCATTGGACAACACGATGACCTGCTCACAGTGGTGAAGAAACGGAAACTCCGATGGTATGGCCATGTCATCAGATCATCAGGCCTTGCAAAGACCGTTCTGCAAGGCACAGTGCAAGGAGATAGAAGAAGAGGGAGACCGAAAAAGAGGTGGGAGGACAACATTCGAGAATGGACTGGTTTGACACCGAGCGAAGCCATCAGGGCTGCTGAGGACAGAGAGGGATGGAGTATGCTGGTTAAATGATCATCTGTGGTGCCCCTATGACCTCCAGGTTATGGGACAGGATAGGATAGGATAGGATAGGTGCCCAGGGACAACGAGGAGGAAAGCTGAGCGGAGGCTGCGCGCGAGATGGTTCGTACACATTTAGAAGTTCAGACAGATATTGAGGAGTGTGCTCTTGTAACTGCGCGATAGGCAACTGAAAGCACTTTGTGCTTAATAATACCGTATTATTAAACACAATAACGTATAACGTATTATACGTTAGTGGACAGAAGCCAATGGAGTTACTTAAGAATGGGGGCGATGTGATTTTATGTACTCTATATATACATACATGTTTACACAGCTTCAATGCGCTTATCTAGCTGGCTTGTATCTGCCTAAAAAAATTAAACAGAATTATGATGGGTTAAGCTTCATCCCACCCTAAAAAAAAAAAGTCCATTGAACTAATATCTATACCAGCCATAATTCTCCATTAGGAGTGAAGTGGAAAACGTCAATGCCAAACAATCCTATAATGCTGATAGGACTTTTATATTGCTACGCAAGGTTATTGCCCTCCTCCAAAATAAACACAGCAGGCATAGAAAAGCCACTACCAGATCAAAATGAAGATGGGAATACAACAGACCGCTGCCCATTGATTGATACGATAAATGTGAGTGGAATTACTTATAAAGGCAACAAGAGACATCCACTGGTTAAGGTTGGGCAATTTCAGAACATTTGTATTTCTTTGTTATGAACATCATATGGGTATAATTTTACACGTAGGAACCTGAACGTCTAAAACCCAATCACTGAAAACACATGTGCAGGCATGCACACACAACAAAATCATAAATAGGTGACTAAGTTACAATACTTTTATCTCTATTATGCCTTTAATTCTGTAACATTAAACTCCATTATTTACCCTATTACAATGGTCCCTCCAACAGGGTCCTACATCAAAAATTCAATAACATTAAAAAACAAAAGTCTAATTCACATGAAGAAATTACTATCTGGTTATATATTCATACATTTTGTGTGTCTCATATTTGTTAAATTTGAATCTAAACTTAGCGTGCGAATGTTATAAAAGAACATCTGCTACAAGCAGTTCTCCCTTGGAATACGTCATTTTGATAACTGCAGGCTAGAATAGGATAGAATAGGCACTTATAACAATTAAATGCGGTTCAAACTATAATACGCAAACACTAACTGCTTAAAAGCTCCAATGCACTGCCTTAGCTAAGTAAGCCAACAAAGATGGTGCTTGTCTGCTGCTATGCAATACTGGAATCCACTTGTCTTGGCAGTGGTTTAGCCTGATGTCTGAAGAAGGGTTATTATTTTGTTGTTCTTTCTATCACCTCGATAATGTAGACCAATAAACTCTTTTGCAGTCATACTATCTAGTGTAAAAAGCTGAAAAAAATGGCATCACTCACTTTAATAATTAAAAATAAAATATCCGATAGTTCAACCTTTGCTTCGTAGAGTCAAAGTATGACTCAAACTCCCCAATACTTATGGCCACAATAATTTTCCACGAATCATACACAGCCCACTGTTGCTTACCTCTTGTAAAATGCCAAATGTCAGTGGCATATGCTGCACAGAAGATAAATACCTCAAATATCTGCTGGTATAACCAGGAAGGGAAACCAGTGATAATAGTTTACATTACGTTACATGGTTATTGCTTTAAGTCCAGCAGACTCTTCCGAGCCAAATCAGGACCAGAGAAGTGAAAGAGGACTCGCCCCTGATCCGCATAAAAGATCTGCCAAAACAACCCTAGTGGTAACACTGAAAGCAATCTACCAGCCGGTCACTTTACAATAAAGACATCCCACGCAGGGGATGCTGAGGCTATATATACTCTAATTTATCGAACCCCCATTTACAAAAACAATATAGAATGCAAACATCATTATACAATATCAACAAAACAATATACATATAAAATGCCTACATTGCTAAATAATAACATCATAGGAAGCCCCAGTGACCACGTGGCAGAAAGCGTCCAATATTCCCAAGATGATCCAACAGACCTCATACACAAATGAGGAGTATTGTCCCGGAAGAGTTTTCAAGAAAAAAGGTGGGTGACTGGTCTAGCGAAGAAGATAGTATAGTAGATTGATAGAACAAAGTAGGAATTGATTGATTGATTGATTTATTGTTGCTTTAGGTCCAGCGGACTCTTCCGAGCCAAATCAGGACCGGACAACCCCCGATCCGCATAAAAGATCTGCTGAAACAACCCCAGTGGAAAAATTGAATGCCCTCCACCGGCCAGTCACTTTACAATAAAGACGTCCCACGCGAGGGACGGCTGAGGGTTTACCTCAACTACGCGAACCCCCGGTTACAAAAACAAACTAGAATACAAACATCATTATAAATCATCAACAAAACACATACATATAAAATGCCTATACTGCTAACTAATACAATCATAGGAAGCCCTAGTGACCACCCGGCAGAAAGCGTCCAACACTCCCAAGCTGATCCAACAGACCTCATACACAAACAAGGAGTCTTGTCCAGGAAGAGTTTTCAAGAAAAAAGGTAGGTCATTGATCTAGCGAAGAAGAAGATAGTATAGCAGAGTGATAGGACAGAGCAGGAATGGAAAAGAGTAAATGAGGAAGACAGCGACAGTGGGAATTTAAAGCACTAAATTTCCATAAAGTGGGGATACTATTTATACTGAAAACCCCCGGCACTCCAACGGGGGTACTGTTGCCGCAGTGAATCTGTCTTGCCTACAAAGGAAAGACAGGTTTTCAACTGTGGCTTTCACTTTTCCCTTTATAGGTTTGAACAATCTACAGTGGCAAGATTGCTCATGACCCCAAGGGGTCAAAGTAGGAATGAGAAAGAACAAAGGAGAAAGATAGCAACAGTGGAAATTTAAAGCACTAAATTTCCAGAAAGTGGGAATACTGTTTATACTGAAACCCCCGGCACTCCCACGGGGGGATGGATAATAGTATTATTCGCTATTATTTTAGTGACAATAGTAAAATAATAGCGAATAATGGAACAATCTGAACCCTCAGTTTAAACATCAATCATGAAGCTAATAAATCGTGCACACTCATGACTGTTGTAAAAGCAACCATACAATTTTAAGCTATAAGGGTAAAGCCCATATGACTCACATGCTCCTAATGAAACTTGCAATGTTTAACATGAAAATGACTGCCCAGAAGAAGAAAAAAAATTTAACAAAAGCATTAAAACGCAAATCGACTTGGATCTTTTTATGTTCTTGACCTTGAGATGGCCTTGACCTCTGGCTTCAAATAAACTCATGTAATAACAAATAAACTACAGCAACAGTTGTCTTATGCCAAAATCAGTGATCTTGGGATGACCTTGACCTTCACATGACCCCTCATGCGCATGTATGTATGATCAAATAACTCGATGTTGTTGCATACTATGGGTTAAATAGAGCCATTCCATTGTACGATTAACTTTTTTATTTTTTATTTTTTTGTTTCTGCTAAGTCTAAAATCAGCTTGACCTTCAAGATCAATGCAAAAACTGAACAAATATGAAAGATCAATCTATCGTCTTTATATACAACAAGTTTGAACTTTACATCTCTCATAGTTTAGGGTCAAGGTCTCTTCAAAGTACTTACACTGACTGACTTTGGACAGCTCCAGTGACCTTGGCATCGGAGAGGTTGACCAAGTGTGCACTGAATGTGTGTCTCATTTATATCTATCATACATCAAAGAATCATAAGTTCAATATAATAATTTTGAAAAATTGTCATTTTCTGACTAACATTTGATGACCATGTATGTGACCTTGACCATGAAATGAAGTAATTCATTCACGGATCATTTTCAAGATCTCATGGGTATACACCATGTTTTCAAGTTTGGTTGTGATATTTAAAATAAGCTATGAGAATTAGCCACTTTAAATTTTTGCACAGACTGTGGACAGAGGACAAACTAACAATTTTTAAACTGTCATTTGTGGACTATTTAGGACTCATTTCACACAGATTTGCAAAAAACCTGAATTTATTTATAAATATATGTGTGTATGTGTGTTTCAATGTTGTGTTTGAAGGATATTCTTGAGCACATGGACTATACCACCTGTTTCTGAAATAAAATGAATGGCCAGAAGAGTATAACTGATATGAAAAAAACCACCTAAATCCATTCTGCAAGAACACAGTAACTTTATAAATGAGAGAAAAAAAAGATTTCAATAAATTCTTCAATAGTATTTCATGATATAATTGAATGTGAAATTAAAACAATGGACTACAAAAACAAATAGAGAAGAAAAAAGAACTCGGTGGCCAGATGAAAAGTGCCTTGCAAAAATCAAAAATATATCCAAGAACCAGTACAAATAGGAAATTGGTGCAGAAATGGAATATAAAAATGTAGCTGAGGAAAAACCCTCTGATGTCTATAGATAATTACCCTCTGACAAAAGAAATTTCAAGGGTTGAGGTCAAGGAAAGGTTGGGGTGGGGGTGGGGGTGGAGAGGGGATAAAAAAAAGAGTTTTGAGAAGTTAAAAAACTTCTACAAGAAAGAATCTACAATGTAATAAGATAACAAGTAGACGACTTATAGGACTACAAGGTCCAGAAAATAAAAGTTTCTGGCAAGACTAGGATGCACACAAGATTGTGGGAGACAGACTCCATTAATTCTAAACACTGCATTTGAAGTCTAAAACTCTTAAGAGATGCTCTGAGTGCCTTTGATGGTGTGGAGCTGAAAAGTGGGGTCTCCAAGGAGAGTTTTTACCCCTGGAAATAATAGAAAGACTGCTCAGGACTTTGTGTTTCACAGAGTATCCAGTGCTTTTAAAATGTTTCTTCGGAAAGTAGTCAGCTTTCAGTCGGCTCTGTAGATAAGTCTGACTCTCTGTATGAAGGTCCCTGCTGGGGGATGCAGGCCTGTGCTGGGTCTGATCATAGTGTGTCACTAGGGAGGACATGTGGCCATCATTCAAATGGAGTTGCCCAGTATTACTGCAGCCTACAAACCTGCTGCATCTTGCTAGTAATAGCAGTGCTGACTGGGATAGGCCTGTGTATTTACTGACAGGAAAATATGTTAAACAAGTTGAAACGAAAAGTAGGAGGTTAAAATTAGGCGTAGAAAGATGTAACATGGTGTTAGAACTAAGGAGAATATCAAATCTTATAATGTAACTGTGGAATCCTTGTCAATCTTTAGCAATCTAAATTGTCAATCCTTAGCAATCATTGAAAATATCACCAAGCGTTAAATATACAGCATTTAAGCGCTGTTCTGTAATAAGCTTATTAAAAGATTAGGACATGAATGGGGACAACGCCAAAACAGTTAATTTCGTCAAAAAAACTTACACTAGAAGAGCAACGCCCATATGACTCACATGCTCCTTATAGAACTCAAAAATAAGTGCCCGGAAAAAAACAAAATGAAGTGGTGGCATTAAAATGCAAAGTAATATATTATATTTAACATGAAAATGACTGGCCAGAAAAAACAGAAACGGTGGCATTAAAATGCAGAGTAATACCGACTTTGATTTAATGTCATTCTTGTTTGTAATTATACATGTGGGTGCGTAAAAAAAAAAATAAAATAAACTACAGACTTTTATATTTCTATGCTAACTGATTTTAGACAGCTCCAGTGACCTTGATCTATGAGTGAGGATGATCAAATGTGCATAGAAGGTGTCTCATTGATAACTATCATGCATCAAAGAATCATAAGTTCAATATAGTAAAAACGTCAAATTTTGTGAAAATTTGTCATTTTTTGACATTGACCTTAAAGTGAAGTCATTCATTCACTGATCAATTATGAGGTCTCATGGATATATACACCATCTTATCAAGTTTGGCTGCGATAGTTGAAATAGGCTCTGACATATTAATCCACTTGCAAGTTTTGCTCGTCCAAACGGCAGACAGATGGACGGATGGACACACAACTCACGTTTTAAATTTCGTTTGTGGACTATTTAGGACTCATCTTGCAGTGATTTGCAAAAAATCTGGATTTTTTTTTCGGGGGAGGGGGAGGGGGGCTGGGGTTGGGAGGTGTGTGAGTACATAGACTCACATTGCTATGCATTCGAGTCAAAAAGGGAAACCACCTCTTCACTTTACATCACAATAAGCAATAATTAATGAGTTTTCTCTTATACAGCGCACTTACAAGCTCAGAGAGCGTCTCAAGGCGCTGGCCCATAATATCCAGCAATAACCCAATAGTTATGGAGTACGCTGGTTAAACGATCATCTGTGGTGCCCGCCCCTTTGACCTCCGAGTTATGGGATAGGATAGGACCCAATAGTTTGCTGAAGTCAGGATTCGCCCATGACGCACTCACACAAGACGTGCGCTCTGACCACTGAGCTAGCCAAAAACATGACAAAAAATGAAAGTCAAGTAATTTTCTGATCATAGACTGCTTATGATATACATTTAATGTGAAGAAAAGGATATGGATAGGGTGGTTAACAGGGGTAACAGAGAGAGAGAGAGAGAAAGAGAAAGAGAAAGAGAAAGGGAGAGACACACACAGACAGAGACAGATGCAGATAGAAACAAAGACAGAAAGAAGCAGTGGGAGGGAGATATCTCGAACTGGGAGAAGAAATTAACACTTTAGCAGCAGGCGATAAATACTCACAGAAATTGCTCTATCAGATAACAAATATAGGTAATCAATGACAAGCTGATAGTTTCCATTGTTAAGCGTTGAATGTTGCTGACAAAGCATTATGAATCCGTATTTTTCATCCCCCCAAAAAAAAGAAGAAAAAAAAGCGTAGGTTGCATTCTGGACCAACGTCGCTTTTTAACAAAAAAGAATGTGTAGGTTGGAATCACAATCCCTAATAGGCAACAGTATCGTATGACCCACTACTGTGGCAGTTTCTGAGTCGCCTTTAACAAAAAGTACAGCTCTTCACAGGACCCTAGCCCTGGATCAATTCTCTGCCGCAATAGGAAGGAAAGGATACAGAGAAGGCATCTTACACAGCAGTCTACACCACTTGTTGCTGCAAGGGGATGACAGCTGAGACTTTAGCAGCTGAGAGTTGTAATAGAAAATAGAATTCAATATTGTAACACAAACTCAATGGATTTTCTGCTAGCAATGCTTTCCATGAAGCTTCCACGTCAATGCAGAGATTCTTCCAAAAACTGATCTTCAACAGCTATGCAGATAAATCAAGCAACAACAAAAGCACGCAACCACATACTCGTTTAGACGGCATTGTTATGCCATTTGTTGAATGCCACATACATTGTGTTGACAATTGGTAATATTTTGTCCCGTTTTTAAAGTTCTTTTAAGTCATCTATCGCTAACCCTAACAATTACCATAACCCTAACAGAACACTCTTTTGAGGTCAACATAACAAGGTCCATAAAAATATATATATATAAAAAAAAATGCCATAGATTTTCATGAAAATGTAAAAAAAAAAAAAAAATCTATTCTAAACACACACACATATCACTAGTTTTAAGATGTTGTACTGGTCAGTCTAATATTTGTCCAATATTTATCCATTTTGTTGGTTTGTATTAGTCTGTTCAGTAATAAGAAACTAAATGCGAGGACGATAGTAAATGGTTTTTATAATCAGGTTTTGTTGGTTTCTGTTCAGTTACAATGAGTCACAGATGGGAGCAATAGGAGAATGATTTGAGGGATGATGGGGACAGCTGGGGAAGGGGATGACCAACCTAATTTTGCTTTATCAACCAGCCCTTTCCCTCCTACCTCATTGATCTTCAATCCTCCCCAAACAACAAAAATCCCCTCGCACCTCCCACACACACTCTAATGTAGCAAATTCCAATTGTTACAAAAATAAATATTTATTCTTCTTGCACCAGACAAGGAGAAAATATAAGACCATAAGGGAATATATCATTACTTTTAGTGTATTGTCTATATGAAGTGCCACATCACCAGATCATCAGGCCTTACAAAGACCATCCTGCTAAGCATGGTGCAAGGGAGAAGGAGAGGGAGACAGAAAAAGAGGTGGGAAGACGACATCCAAGAATAGACTGGCTTGACACAGAGTGAAGCCATGAGGACTGCTGATGACAGAGAAAGATGGAGTACGCTGGTTAAACGATCATCTGTGGTGCCCCAACGAATTTCGATTTATGGGATATGATAGGACAGGACAGGATGAAGTGCTGATCTCAAGCACCATTGAGTTATAATAGAGCACATCCTTTTGCGCTGAAGTAAAACTTGAACCGTAGACCTGTTTCCTCCATAATTTTCTTGACCACTGTCCACAGAAACTATTTGATAAAATTAATGAACTATGGCCTGCAAATATTGCACTCGCCCCCACCCCACCCATTGTTTTTACTGTAATTCCTTGGCATTCCTAAATATTTATACAATTTATATTTTAATTTATCTACAATTTTCAATATTTCAACCTTCCAAGTTTGGGATGGTAGTATTTGCCTGTACCATCACTTTTGTTCAATCAAATGGTCTTGCCATCTAAAATGTCGAATGGCATTAGAACTGAATGAGTTCTACACTAAAATTTTAGATCACAACACTCTTCACATTGATTACAATAACGCACCTTTTTATCAGCCGCACGCTCTCTGTCATGCTTTTAGGGAAAGGTTTGAGAGAAAACAGCAAGGATGACAACTGTTGAATGTACTACAGTGTTCTTTGTTGTTGTTTACTGCCCTAATAATTATTTAGTTCATTCCACAGCCGATTAGTCATTGAACCAGCTCATCTTAACTAAGCCAAATCGTTCAAAGTGAATGATGAAGAGATGCAAAATATTGTAAAGGTGAAGTATAATAAGGGGCACTGACAGATTTGCCAATATATATATATCTAATCACAGTACAAATCAAATAACAGTGTCACAAAAGGGTAATACAATGCCCCAGCACTTCTAACAACTGCACAATTGCCCAAGGTAAAAATTGTATATGCTGATATATTCAGAATTCTTCACGCTTCATCAAATAATTAATCAGCCAATTTAGCAAGTATGTCATAGAAAGATGGATTAAGTTCATAACTTTATTCAAATAGCAACCCCTACACAATATTTATCACTGAAATTCGTGTCATATATTCTATGCAAATTATGTAATTACTGAGCTGGCTGTTTTGATAAACTATAGCGCCTTAATTTAATTAGTAAACTACGAGGCACTGTCCTATGCAAAAATGAACATCTGGAGAACTGAGGGAAAGCAATTTACAATAGAATAGTCCGAATTGCCTGATGTGTGAAAAGGAAACTATAGTTCTACTGAGCTTCTTGACTAGAAAACCTATACGGACTGCAGGGCAGATGTACACATTTCAGTGCAACGTTCTCATGAAAAGAACAAGATAAGATTATATAGCAGCTAATTCATTCCAGCTTGCACAAACATCACTACTGATCCAGAGTTATAAGCATAAAACTGATACTTGATAAACATTAAATCAAGCAGCAATAATTGCCCTGTGGACAGTACAACGTAATAAATGTCATCCTCAGCTAAGAAGGAGAAAAGGAAAAAACAATATGGATGGTGGTTATTATGGAGGTGGTGATGAGGGGTTTGAAGAAATAGGAAGAAAACTAGGAATAGAAAAAGAAAGAAAATAATGATAAGTGATAATAATGTTAGTGAGAATTGTTCTTTTTCATGAACATCCACACCATTATCATTAGTTTCTTTCTTTTAGAAGAACAGATAGAAGATCAAGTCAACAAAACAACATCTGAACAAAAAACAAATTTGAATGCCACCCTTTTAGCCCTAATTAATAGAGAATTAGTTTTTCCATAACAATGCGACAGCTCTGGAATCAAATGCAAAATCAGCAGGAATTTGTCCAAAAGGATTCAACTATAAAAAATAATCATGAACTGGCCTCTGGGGTGAAAGAGTGAATTCTTCCTGTTTGATTTGGAGCTTCCAGCTAGTCCGCATGTCAATATCCTAGCGTGTCTCGCTTTATTTTCTGATCAATTCACAACAGTGAAGAAATTCAATCAAGCCTTTTCAGACAAACAACACCAGACATTGTGGCAACAATGGTGCACTTAACTTTTTTTCTCCCACCAAATCACGCCAGCTCAAATTTGAAACAAATTTGCATAATGAAACGAATATCATTACCAAATAATACAACAACTTGAGAAAAAAAAACCTCTTATATATTGCTGATTACAGAATAGTCCAAATCAAAGACAAGATGACAATGATTCCAAAGTACCGGAGGTTATGCTGACTAAAGCTACTTACAGTCTCTTTGTTTGTGAGTGATCCCAAAAAAAAATGCAGAATTTTCCTTCTGCTTCTCGCCACAATCACAACGCCTTTCTTTCCCTCTGTAATGCAGTGGCAGCCACTAATGCTCCTCACAGCTCAGCAATTCAAGGGTGTAGTTGAAAAACTGTTTTGACAGCCTCAAACTTGTGGTAGCCTCAGGCTTATAATGACTCAGTCATCTGGAAAATTGTCTCTGGCTATTACTTTTAGACCTAACGCAGGAACAGGAGTCACTGTACTAATATTTGTACTAGCACTATGCCCATTTTACTAAACAAATGCAGAAATAGGTAACATGTGTTGTTTTTTTATTATACTAAATAAACGTCAGCTCAGCAGAAACACAATTTTGTGATGCCTAAACAAAGTTTGTCTTGCAATGTATTTTAAATTGAAGCATTCCAAAAGGGAATTTGAGTTTTCTGTATATCATCAAAAATATTTAATAATCCAAGAATCCCAAAGTTCATTTGACTTTGATTAATAATAATAATAATAATAATAATAATAATAATAATAATAATAATACAGGATGCTATACGCGCCTTTCCCCAAATCATTCAGGCTCAAAGCGCGGCGATCTATACCAACATACACGCTCACATGTCTCATCCACCCTCACACTCACCAAACACACATCCATTACTCAAACAGGTGGTGCAAAGGCAGGGAGATTGCTATTAGAAGACGGAAAGAAAATCGAATTTTTAGTTTTGAAATTTTTATATTGACTGCGTCCTGTACCATTATTGAAGGGAGGGAGGAAACCGGAGTGCCCGGAGAAAACCCTCGGTGACCTCAATAGTCTCGTACCTAAGTCACATACCTTCGCACCTTGCGAATTCTCTGTCAAACAAACACTTTATAAATCTCAAATTGCAATATTTCTAGAAATGATCACATACTCACAATTTATATAAACAATCATGTGTTTAAAAAAAACAACAACAGTAATCACTCATAATTTCAATGTTGACAAATTAATGGCTCTATTTAGAAACTTGTCCATTTTCCTGCAATCTTTTTGCTGTCTTCACGCATGAACATAATAATTTGAATGACTCAAAATTACATATGCCTTAGCCTAATCCCAAGAATATTTCATTTAGCACTGAAATAACACAACATTAATTTAATATCCTCAGGCAGCTGGCTGTCATCAACTGTGCTATTATGGCATATAAATGCAAATGAACCATTCAAACATAATATTGCTTGCTGTTGAACATGGATTAATTAGTATAGGAAAGTCCAAAGTCATGTCAAGCTCATATATGTGTATGCCATTCATCGTAAATCTCTAGTATTGCAAAACTTGAGACAAAATGCCAAATTTCCTGACTTGAATTAACTCGCTCAACCTTAACACGAATCATAAATGAAGTAGTGCAAATATACTGCAACATTTCTAAGCTGATAAAAGCAAATAAATATGCCAATCCAAATGCAAAATTCAACCACCTTTTTTTGTCAATTTTACACTCTCCATTCTTTGAAAACTGACAAGCTGATTGTGTAAATCTGTTGCTTCTAATTCCCGCCAATAATAGTCATATTAATACCAAATATTGCATTATTACTCGGCACCTTCTTTGGTACATCCATTCTACCCCGCCCCACTTTCTACTTCACTACCTCTTGGTGTATGTAGCTCCTATTTAAAATGCTAAACTGTCAAATTCTATAAAAGCTGCACAGTCAGATTATGAGCAATTCAAGGCAGCCAGAGATGCCAAGGAAGCCTTCATAATTTGGATGTCTGGAAAAGCTGGTCTCTCTAATTATCTGGACAGTCCCATCCCTTTACTGGAACTAACTCCCTGCTGTGCCATTGGCATTGACAATGGATCACAGATGAGGGATATGATGGGGGATTGGGAGAAGTCAAGTAGGCATTACAGGCAGGGAAACAGGGGAACTGAGAATGAGAGACGTGGAACAGGGGATGGGGAAAGAAGATATCGATCTTCCCTGGGTCTATGGAAAAGAGAGGTTGCCTTGGCAATGTCAATGTAATTTCCAGTAACAAGCTGGAAGTATTGCCAATGGGGCATTTGGCTCCTTACTTCAAGGTGCTTTACTGCCACAAGGGCTTAGATCTGACAGGAAAAGCAGGAGGGGGACAAGGAGAGGAGGGAAGGGGGGGGGGGGAGGAGAAGGTCAGCCAGGTGAAGGTGATATAGATCAGTCCCCAACTCTCCCAACAGGTGAATTCAGGCTGCCCACGCGCACCAACATCCATTAAGATGATTGTGTCTACTGGGAGATGCTAACCAACTTCAAACACACCTACAGCCTCTCCCCCATCCCCCCTCCCTCCTCACTCCCCACACAAAAAACAAAGAAACAAACAAAAAATAACAACAAAACACAAAAACGCTGCATTAACTTCACAATATAGTAAATGAATGACAGGACTGAATCTCAATCCCATGACTTTTTCAATACTTCAGGTGATGAAATGCCCAACAAAAAAACTGTTTTTAGCTCTTTTTCTAAAGTCCCATATTTTGTCCCACAATAAGTCAAGTTGTGTTATTGGCACTGACGTCATAGTAAATTGTAAATTTTAACTGGAAACACAAGCACTCCTGACGCAAACTGCTGGCTACCCTTATCTCCGACTTTCTTTATCACAGAATTACAGTCACTCCAAGCACGATTGCTGCTTTATTGACTGCAGTTAAAATCACTCAAATTCTGAAATAACTTTGGTTTAAATGTTTAGTTTTTAACAATTCATTAAGACTTCATTTTCATACTCATGATAATAAAAATGAAATGGCATTCAGTTTCACCTTACATTGACTCTAGTTGTTATACAATGCAGAAAACTGAACAATTTAAAAAAATAAATATTTCGGAATCACTATGACTGATTAATAAAAAAAACTTATTTTAATTTTAAATGGATGCATCTTGCAAACAATTACAACCTTGATAATTGAATTAAAGACAAAAGTGTAATGAATATTTTGCAAATAAAACTAAAATCTCAGAGGGTAACGTCGGTCTTAGTTTTTTTGGTAGAGGAAAGAAAGAAAAACACTAGTATTACATTTATAGTCAATATTCTACTTACTCATTACATTACATTATTATTGCTTTAGGTCCAGCGAACTCTTCCGAGCCAAATCAGGACCGGACAACCCCCGATCCGCATAAAAGATCTGCTGAAACAACCCTAGTGGTAAAACCGAAATTAACAACAAAACACATACATATAAAATGCCTACATTGCTAAATAATAACATCATAGGAAGCCCTAGTGACCACCTGGCAGAAAGCGTCCAATATTCCCAAGCTGATCCAACAGACCTCATACACAAATAAGGAGTCTTATCCCGGAAGAGTTTTCAAGAAAAAAGGTAGGAGACTGGGCTAGCGAAGAAGACGATAGTATAGCAGATTGATAGAACAGAGCAGGAATGAGAAAGAGCAAATGAGAAAGACAGTGACAGTGGGAATTTAAAGCATTAAATTTCCAGAAAGTGGGGATACTATTTATACTGAAACCCCCGGCACCCCAACGGGGGTTTCTTTTTACTCAAGTGTTCCGATTTTAATCTATCCCCATAGCATTGATCCACCAGCCTCCCTGATGCGTAGATACTTCCACAGAGCCAATGAATGGAAGAGAAACAGATCAATACTCAGTTGTGTGAACAGCCCACACAGCTCAGCTAAAGTATTAATACTACAATCTCCAGCGTTCACTCAACACACGCAAATACTTTCTGGGATTTTAAGCCAAGTTAATGCAAAGTGTATACACACAACAAAACTGTATCGATGTTACTTGTGATGACTTAAGTTTTGTGTAAGGTTTGTGTTTTTAAAAACCATCAAGTTCAAAGATGCCAGTTCACTACTGCACTCCTTTCTTTGTTATTATGGTGGAATTCTAAGGAACGCAAGATTTCAATAAGCAGGGTGTCTAAAATGTTACTAGTTTTATAACAACTATATAGCAGTCATTTTCCAGAAGAGTGGACCTAGTTGGAGCTTCTGATAGAACAAAACAAAAATCAATGGTACAGAAATTAGATGACAAAAGCACTAATGTCGTAATGAGGGAACCAAATCAATGCTCTGACACTGGAACGCTAGATGCGGCTTCCCATAATAATACCACTCACCACATACAAATTATGAACACTACATAGATTATGATAATTCCCACAAGATAAGGCCCATAATGGCACCGTAGTACTAAACAATTAATACCGAAATATTGTTAGTTATCAAACCGAGCATTCATCTGAAACAAAACATTATTCTAGGGTCCGTGTATTCATCGAAAGAAGGATTGATCCAATTCAATGCGCTAATGTCCATGTGATTTCTTTAAATTAACCTGAATAATTAACAGAAAATCGCACTTCAAAACAAGATTAATTGACACTTCTAAAAAAAAAAACAATGCATACCCCCGATGTTTTTTGTTGGGTTTTTAAATAAATTTCTTATAATAATTATTTCAGTGGTTTTGAACTTCCCACTCTCCTTTCCAAATTAGCTATGGATTAAAATGCCCATTTTGTATCTGCATCAATCAGAGTAGATCTACCTAGTCTAAAACAACAATACTACATTATACGTCAAAGATAGGTGAAAACTGTTCAAATTAATTAATACAGTTCTAAGTAACTGGTGAAACTGAAGTATGTGAACAAGCATATTGTACACAGAAAATGAACATGAAATATTGCCTGTAAATGAACATGGAATATTAGCTGTAATGAATACCTGAATCAATGTCTCTACGGAAGTTTGCAAATAAACAGGGCAATGGCATGGCAGAATTTGAATCAATCCATGATTTTGGGCTTCGGCTAAAGTCTACAAAAGCCAAATATCCAATTAGTAATAGAGGAGAGAGAAAATGCCATATGGGCAGCCTGAAGGAATCAATAATTGGTATCGAATGTTTGGTTTTCTTGTAAAAGGTAGAAGTCACTGAAACATAACTCCTTGGCAAATACGCAATTAAAGACTCAAAATGCACGTGTACAAAAACCTTACGGCTAAAATGAACTGAAGCAGAAAAAATAAACACGGGCAAGCTATAAATGAGTGAAAATGTGAAAGTTTTGTCATACTACGCCCCAGTACAAAACAATTCAGCATCAATATGTCAATTTAACATAACTGTGGCACACACACTACCCGTCACTTACCATTTGGAAACTCGAAGGAGTGTCAAATGAAGCTAAATGAACCAAAGACGTTTAGTATAGTTCTCAACTCACAGATACCAGTGAAATTACTCCGCAGTTAAAATCAAGCTGATATTAACAACTGCAGAGGCTAGCTTACAATATAATAATCTGGTACAATGTGTCGAAATTCCAAAATCTGTATGTCACAGGATATTTCAGGAGCCACAGGAGTACTACTCAAGCACACCTCCAGTCTTAGACTACGTGTGAGATTGCCAGGACTGATGGAGAACAAGCTGGGAAAGCAGAGAGAAAGAGAGAGCGTGCAAGGGATTCGCAAGACTGGCTGGGTAGGAACTATTCATCGCCTTTTTCCAGAAATCAATGCCTTGCTTTTAGAGCCAGGCCCACTGTCGCCTTTTAGGAATAGGTGTCAAAACCAGTGAAAGTAGCCCCCTAAAAGTTAGCAAGGTGCTTGGTCTCACCTCCATAATTGCTCTAGGTTAGGTTAGTTTCTAGGTGACGAATCATAACTGACCAACTGCGATGGGTACTTGCAGCCATGCAGATATTCTGAAGTTTCAACTAATGCGGGCATGTTGGGGTCAAGGATTGCAACTTGTCAAATTTATCTGCATCCTCTCTAAAGAAGCTGTAGGCAGTATTTTCAAATCTTGGGTTGGCATGCAAGTATACATATTCGATTTTATTAAATGGGGTCACGGTGTACCAACATATGGAACACGATTGTTAAAGGCATAGCGGAGTTTTCAAAGAGAGAGTGGCGAGATACTGGCACTGTTCTTAGAAAAAATGCAGGAGAGAAGATGAAGCTAGGGATAGAATTGCATTTGGACATAAGAGTAGAGAGAAAAAAAAAGCAACCAGACAAACAGGACAGTGTGTGTCTGAGTTGTGAATGAACAACCTATGTGGTACTCATGTGCATGTGTGTAACAAGTGTGAGACAGACCACTCCCAGGAACTGCCGCAAATAGCTCGTGCTCAAGCGCAGAAATCAATATGGAACTGTGCCCTGCAAGAGCAGCTGAGAACCATACACGTAGGCAAACTTCCAGAGATTTTAGTCTGCAGTTCTGTAGCCAAGTATAGTTCCATGAACTTGTCCTCCGCCCACAAGCCAGCGGTGAAAATGACGTCAACGAGAGACTGGCTACAAAAATCATCCAAAGCCCTGGGTGTCATTCATTACTCCCACAACACATTATGCTGCGTGTGAAAGAATACAAACTACTCCCACAAAAGAAAAACTTCCTTGATACTGTCTGGACCAGTGGGATCAAACATTCTAGTCCCAACTACTAAAAATGGCTGCCATAAATCCTGAAACCCACTTGGTGGTCTTCTTTTCACAAGCAGCCAAAGTATAAAAAGGGGATTTAAATACTCCTCTTTGTGCTCTAAACCTTACAAGTTACACATATAAATTCAATTTGTTTTTGAAATAATACCTCAAAATAACCTAACTAAACGAGTCCATAAAATAACGTCATAAGACCAATATCCAAATATTTTTGTCATATAGACAAGTCAGTATTTCTAAATATATGCAAGCTATTCTGACGCACAGATGAAAAAAAAAAAGAAGTTTAATGAATGTCATTTTCAAAGTCACAGTTTCAGATATTAGATAGCAAAAGCATCACCTGCAGTTTCATATATCCATTTATTCTATGTTACATGTTGGCAGCTCTACCCAGGAAAGCATAAGGGAAAGAAAATAAAAAGCTAGACATTCTACCGTTTTTTTAAAAACATCTGAATTACAAGTTCCAAATATTTAGAAACTTTACCAAGACATTTACTTTTTATGAAGCTCAACATTTTAAAAAGCAGAGAAAGGAAACATAGCACCTAAAAATGTGCAAATTACATTCTTTTCTTGACAACAAACGCAAAATTGTGTACACATTTTGTGTGTTGACATCTGATTTCAGTGACATTTTGGTACAGGTGCTTGTTTCGTTATATTTTGATTTTTTTAATACAAGACAATCTGCAAGCACCATAAAAGTGATGGTAATTATTATACCACAAATACAAGACTTCACTACCAAATCCTTGAAAAACAAAACAAAAAATAAACAAACAAAAACAAAGTAAAACAGAATTTTGCAAACTTGAAAACAGTGTTTACCTTAATATATTACAAAATGAAAAGCTCATATAAATAAAACTTTAACTTGAAAACATTAAATCTGAAAATCGTTTTAACACGAAAAGTCAACAGCAACAAACTTACAGCTAGGCTCAGCTACATAAAAAGAAATATAAAGTAAAAAATCCCAATTATTATCAGGCGGATCCAAAGATGATGCAAGTCAATGATTTTATTTATTTATATATTTATTTAATGCAAAATAATAAAATATCAGAATTATACGAATACGATCGCTTTATTATGTATATGAAGCAAATTAATGATCAACAAAATACTTTCTATTACTATGTCACTTATCTGAATAGTAAATACAATTAAACAAGCAGAATGCTGTTAACAAATGAGTGTGTTTCTCCTGATGTGGACCTTCTGTTTGGTTATGGATGGACACAGCAACTAGCCTGTTTAGTATTCATACAAATCATTTACTGTTAAGATTAGATAGCTGGTATACTGGCCTGGAATACTGGGTATTTTAAATCACAAAGTTATGCCTGTAACATCTGACATGCACTAAATTAAACAATAATTATTATTATAGATGCATAGATGGAATTAGAAGAAATGATGAACCAACCCAGCCCTCCTATCCCCTCTCCACCCCCCACCACCCCAAATATGACATAGAGGCTAAATGAATCAATCATTATAATAATAATAATGTTCGTCATTTGTAAGGCGCCTTAGCCTAAGGATCAAGGCGCTGGCCGATACAGGATCTAACTCAAACTGCCTGAGACGCCCACCCGCAGTCTTTGGGCGCATGATCTGACGCCCGGACAACTGAGCACAATCCTGGGCAGCCAGGGATGGGGGAGAAGGACCAAGTGCATGCTGGGTGTGTTCTTGTTACCGGCACTCACCCATCTAGGACATGAGCGTCAGGATCTTTAAAGTCCGTTATGATGGAATGTATGCGACACACAGACTAGACCTCGGTTTATACT
Source organism: Oncomelania hupensis (assembly GCA_036898135.1). Classification (NCBI taxonomy): domain Eukaryota; kingdom Metazoa; phylum Mollusca; class Gastropoda; order Littorinimorpha; family Pomatiopsidae; genus Oncomelania; species Oncomelania hupensis. The sequence continues at coordinate 18,647,051 of CM072516.1, forward strand.
CTTATCCGAAGGAGTAGGAAACGAGAGTAAATTGTCTTTCCCTGGGACACAACACAATGGCCCAGCCAGGGCTCGAACCCGGGACCTTCAGATCCGCAAGCCGAAGCACTACCATTAGACCACAGAGCCTGCCTATTATGCAGACCACTTTATCATAAACACACTGACAATACAGAAAGACACAAAATCTGCATATGGCCAATGGCACTGACAGTCACCAGATGAACACAAAGCAGAAAGATTGAGCAGAGAGCAAACAGAGGATGACAATTGCTCAAAGATGAAAGCTTGGGAGCAATGGAATTCGATAATGGCCAAATCGCTGATCAAACAATGATCAATACTGTACGTCTACATCAGGCAACATGATGAGCCAAAACTCTCCTCCATTTTCACCCACACAAAATGTTTGCAAAAAGCCGTCATTAATGGCATAGGGATGAAGATGTGGCAAAATGTTATTATGAATAAGCTACTAGTACTACAGTATACAAAATATGTATATTTGAGAGTAGCATTTGCCATGGCTGAAAGAGATTGTGCACAAGATAGACTTGAAACAAAAGAATCAGAGATTGGAGTGGGGAGAAAGATGAAGGTGGAAAGAGAGGGGAGAGTGAGAGGGGGAGAGAGAGAGAGAGAAGGGGGTCAGGGGTAGTAAACATTAATTTTGTCTAAAATTTTTTTTAGTAAGCATGGGACGAATCAAACAAGAATCTACAAACTATACAGGGGAAAATGTAACATAAATGTTGAGTGGCTTGACGATCAACAGAGTTAGTAATTCATTGCTTACAGGGTCCAGCGGAATGCAAAGAGCCGAATCAGGAACACTAAATCAAGATCACAACTTCGCTGAAAGAGTACTCGCCCCTGATCCGCATAAAAGATCTGCCGAAACAACCCTAGTGGTAACACTGAAGGCACTCAAACAGCCGGTCACTTTACAATAAAGACATCCCACGCAGGGGACCCTGAGGCTATACTCTAATTTATCGAATCCCCGTTTACAAAAACAAAATAGAATACAAACTTCATTATAAAATATCAACAAGACACATACATATAAATTGCCTAATAATAACATCATAGGAAGCTCCAGTGACCACCTGGCAGAAAGCGTTCAATATTCCCAAGCTGATCCAAAAGACCTCACACACAAATGAGGAGTTTTGTCCCAGAAGAGTTTTCAAGAAAAAAGGTAGGTGATTGGTATAGTGAAGAAGAAAATGGTATAGTAGATTGATAGAACAGAGTAGGAATGAGAAAGAACAAAGGAGAAAGACAGCGACAGTGGGAATTTAAAGTACTAAATTTCCAGAAAACGGGGATATTATTTATACTGAAACCCCCGGCACCCTTACGGTGAGGGGGCGAGGGGTGGGGGTGTCGATCAACAGATCAATAACAACATATTACAGTGGACAAGACAGGTCAACCTATAGTTTGACCCTACTTCTTACATTGGATGAGGCATGAACAACCCATTATTGCTGTGTGACCGTGTGTGTATAAAAATAAATACTTTTAGGTTATGTGTAGGATGCAGATGGGCGAGTATATGTGTACGCTTATGAAAACAATGTAAGGGGTGACCAATGTTCGCGGAGAAAACAAGAATCAATGCTGGGGGATTGGCCTTCAAAGACCTGATCCAACTTGCTCATTAGAGGGTCATTGTAGGTCAATCAATGGCTCATATGACATCGGGAGCTTCACGGAATCATCAAAAACGAATTATTAACTTCACTGCTGCAATCAATAAACCAGTGCACAGCTTTCCCCATAGCACACGGGGAAAATAATTATTAATTACAATGAATCAGAAATAAACAAATTCAGATTTAATCAAATAGATACCTTCTAAGATAGACCTCTAGACTAGACATTTTTAAAAGCCAAACCACACCTATTTCCACCATCAAAAAACTGAAGTAAGGTGTTATGGTCAGCACATACATATTTAAGCTCTCAAGTGACATAACTGCTGACTACTATTACTGATGACATTCAGTGGCGAGTTGGTAAACAGCTGTGTTCTAGAAATAAACATGAAAGCCAGTTGGCAAACAACACGTACAGTTATAGAGTACAATTAAAACAACCGAATAATAGTTCATATAATTAGCAGAAATCAATACAAGCAAAGCTGCTCAGGTGATAAAAACAAAGTGAGATGAACCCGTTTCTCTTATTAGACTGACTATTAACATGCGCAACAGATGGTGGAATTTTGTAAACATTCAAAGTAGCCAGAACAACAAAACAGATGCCGAGTGTTGTATACAATAGTTGGGACCACATAACTTTCTGTATAACATCACAATGACCACCAATATCTTGAGCAATATGTGCTAATTTACTCTGCTGGCCAAAGACTGTCCAACCCAAAATCACCCTTTTAACATGGCTATGTGGTCAAGAACGTGTTAATTAATTTTAATTTGAAAATAGAAACGTGAAGAACAGAAACAAATCAAAGAACAAAGTCACGCACAAAGTTTAAATAAACTTTTTCAAATATTCAAAACAAACTGATTTGGGTATTAGTTTCAATAAAGTAATAAAGAAATTTTTTAAAACGCTTTTCAAGCAAATCAAAAAACAGAAAGCCAGATGTGGATCATAAGAACAGCAACTTGAAAAAATAACAGCAAATGCATACATTTAGAGCAATAACAGTGGTTCATATAACTCTGCAAACATGTCAATCCAAACATATACTTTTTAAATAAATAAAAATAAACTAGAAGGGCAAAGCCCATATGACTCAAATGCTCTTTATGGAACTTGCAAATATTTAACATGAAAATTACTGACCAGAAAAAAAAAATGAAACGGTGGCATTAAAATGCGAAGTAATACCGGCTTTGATCTTTCGATGCTCTTGACTTTGAGATGACCTTGCCCTCCAACTCCAAATACACTCATGTACGATCAAACAAAGTATACAGCAACAGTTGTATTATGCACAAACAAAACTGACATTTGGATGACCTTGACCTTGGGATGACCTTGACCTTCATGTGACATCTGATGCTCATGTATGATCAAATAACCCAATGTTGTTGCATACTATGGGTTAAAATGTTAAATATAAAGCCATTCCACTTTACAATGAGAATTTTTACAAATGTTTATTTAAGGCCTAAAATGACCTTGACCTTCAAGATCAACGTAAAAAGATCAATCTATTATCTCTAAATACAACAACTTTGGACTTTATATCTCTCATAGTTTATGGTCAAGGTCACTTCACATTACTTATACGAACAGACTTTGGACAGCTCCAGCGACCCTTGGAGCAAGGTTGACCACATTTGCAAAGCATGTGTGCCTCATCGATATCTAATGCAAAAAATAATCACAAAATCAATATTAATAACTTAAGAAAAAAGTGATATTTTGTGAACAATGTTTTTTTTTTTTTTTTAACTAACATTCATTCGTTGACCCTGTGATCTTGACCTTGAAGTTAAGTCACTTATGTAAGTGATTGAATAAACTCATTCACTTATAATTTTCTAAGTCTCATGGAAATGATGGATATACACCATCTTAAAAAGTTCGGTTTGCGATACATAAAATAGGTTCATAGGAATTAGCCAGGTTAAAGTTTTGCACAAATGGACAGTTAGCAGACCTTTTTTTTTAAATGTAATTTTTTGAGTATTTAGGACTCATCTCACACAATTTGCAAAAACCTGGGAAAAAATGGAGTGCGAGTATACAGATTCACATTGCTATGCATGTCAGTTTAAAATGTTTTCAAAAAGTAATAAAATAATGTTAAAATAAACGAATTTTTGTCACCAACAACAATGAAAAAACAAGAAATGAAGATCGCAAAGAACTTCAAAATTCAAAACTCTTTCTGCGAAAAGTGCACATATAAAACACCACCAACAACAAATATAATCATGTCAGAATGACATTTCCATGCAAGGTGGGACGAGAATAAAAAGAAAGCAGGAAAAATACAGAAATAAACAGTGAATGTTAGTGACAGTCTATATGGTAGACAACAAACTAAAATCAGCAACGTTGAAGTACCATGCAAAACCGAGTACAAGCATGTAAAACTCGTTAGTATTAGGCAAACTTTCCGGCAACTGCACACACACATGGAAAACCTGCAAATGCAAGTGAATAAGCTACATATATAATGCTGAGTGAAAAGTCAAACTTGACGGGGAAGCGTAAGATCAGATTTCACAGAAACCATTGGAACGAAACCAACAACTGAAAAATAACCAAAATGAACATCTAACATAGCAAGTGTAGAAAATGTCCAAGTGGATCATGGGTGGGGGTCATATAGAGGCACGCACTATCGGGTACCTGAACTAGTCCGTCTTGTCGCATGACAGTAGCAAGAAGTGTAAGTGAACAATCAGGTACAAGGGCACACTGGTAGGTCACACGTCAAGGCAGGCGGGCACCACGCACGTAATACAAGGCTATACAACTGCGCTGTGCTGAAAACAAACTGGTTAGTGGCAACAGCTGATTGAAATGGAGTACCATGGCTTGGGCCAGGGATCAGAAATAGACAGAATGCACAGACCGAACTCTAAAGACAGGAAATAAGTGGCAGCTTTAGCAACATGTGCCTGGTGCTTGGTGAAACAACGAACAGGTACTGACAGCTGAATGCTGGGAACAGACTTGCATGTGAATGTCCAGGTAATGACGATATCTTGGTAACTGTCCTAGTTGGCAAACCATCAGGTAATGAAGATGAACAGAGATAATTTTGCCAGATCTGCAATAGGCAGGCTAATGATAGCATAGCTTAGACTGCAGACATCTACAGAAAGCCAGACGAAATTATCTTTGGTTTCTTCATTGGGATTGGTTACCAATTCCCAAGACTACATACTGGTGTGTGGTTTTCATGACTAGCAAAACTAAAACATGCATGTAAATTTGTGTTATAACTTGAAAGGTTAATAGGGAATGAGGGTCAGAAAAATTATGGTGTTAAAATATTTTGAATGTGAAACACAAAACATGAATTCCACAGTGAGGCAAAACAATAGTGAATCGCAGGACACTGGTAAGTGCAAACAAGGGAGACTATCCATCACCCAGCCACCAATACTGCACCACAATGGGAAACATTATGTAAACTTATTAATATTAAGCTATTATTATTATTTATATTTTCCACCTGTTTAAAAAAAAAGAAGTACTATAACTTTATCCAATATTATCAACTTCAGATGACTTGCTTGTGGGCTGCCATTTCAAACTAAATCAAGCAAGTGATGTTCCCAACACAATTGTTCCTGTTTGACATGACCATCGGAGATCCACATACAAGTCGAGTAATCAACTCAAGTCAAGTACATGGCAGTAGAAGAATTGAACACCTGTTATGTTCAATCAACCAAGTCGAAGCAACCAAGATTTAATATATATATATATATATTTGGGTGATGAAAATACAATAAATGAAGACCGTTTTGTCCAACCATTCAGTTCTACAAAATTTTAACTTTAAATGATACTGTTCCAGCTGATCTAAACATAAACTGATACTAGTAGTAGTAGCAGGCATGGATGGTCTCTAAAGAAAGTATAGACAATGTTTTAAGAGGATCCTAAGAATGGTGCTTTTTCATTTTAAAAAAAAGCAGTCTTGAAAATTTGTGGGACTCCTACATATGCAAACTAAACACAACCATCAGGCAAAACTTTCTGAAAAAAGAAACCCACACATGTTCACACAAAATGTGTAAACCTCTTTGTTACACTTGTCAACAAGCTGTATAAAAAAAAAAAAAATAAATTAAAGGGCAAAGCCCATATAACTCACAAGCTCCTTATGGAACTCGCAATAATTAACATCAAAACGGGTGCCCAGAGAAAACAATCTGAAACGGCGGCATTAAAATGCCAATACTGACTTTGATCTTTCTATGCTCTTGACTTTGAGATGACCTTTACCTCCGGCTCCAAATACTCATGTACTATAAAAAAAAAAACTATAGCAAAATTTGTATTATGCAAAAAAATGGGTGACCTTGGGATGACATTGATCTTCAGTGACCTTAAACCAAATGTTGCTTAGTGTGGGTTAAATAAGCAACCATTCCACTATATGATGACCAAGATCAACTCAAAAACAGAACACATAGGAAAGATCAATCTATCATCTCTAAATAAAACAAGTTCGGACTTTAGATCTCTCATAGTTTAGAGTCCAGGTCACTTAAAGTTAAAAGTACCTAAACTGACTATGGACAGCTCCAGTGACCTTGACGTGAGGTTGACCAAATTTGCGAAGTATGTGTGTTCCATTGATATTTATCATGGATCATAAGTTCAATATTAATCACCTAGAAAAAAGTGAAATTTTGTGAAAAACTGACAATTTTTTACTAACATTTGATGATTTATTTTACCTTGACCAGAGGTGGTCATTCTTTCACTGATCATTTTCAAGATCTCATGAATATACACCATCTTACCAAGTGTGGTTGTGATAGTTGAAATAGGCTCCGAGTACTTAGCCATTTAACTTTTTGAACAGATTGCGGACGACGGAAGGCAGATGGACATTTTTTAAAATATGATTTTTGGACTATTTAGGACTTATCTCGCACAGATTTTAAAAAATCTGAAAAAAAATTAGGGGGGGAGGGTTGTGGGGAGGGGGGGAGGGAGGGGGGAAAGGGGGGGAGGGGAGGGAGGGGGGGTGGAGCACACAGACTTTACATTGCTATGCATGTGAGTCAAAAATCATACTTACATTATGAATTTGTTAACAGCACAGTCAGTCACTATAGTAGCGGCTAATATTTGTCTTGCAGCAAGATATTCAAAAGGCAAGTTTGGTGATGAAGATGCAGAGTCTGGTACAGGATGCAGAACAAATCCACGAAGAAATAATAAAATTGCAATCTGGAACACAAACTTAGATTTTGAAGGAAATTATGCTTTTTTTTAACGAAGATTTCCCCATCTAAAAATGTGTACAATATACCACGCAACAAGTCTATAACATTTGCTCTGTCTCTCCTTGACCTTTGGGGTGAATTGCTCATCAAAGATCAAAATGGAATAGCATGTATTTATGTCAATAATGTCACTTGATACAGTCAATATAAAATTTAAAAAATAATTCCCATTTCCTTTCTGTCTTCTAACAGCAATCTCCCTGCCTTTACAGCGTGGAGGCACAGTCAGCATAGGAGGTAGAGCAATCTCCAACCTTCATTTTGCGGATGACATTGATGGATTGGCTGGAGAGGAACGAGAAGTTGAACAGCTGGTACAGAGGCTTGACACCACCTCGAGAACCTTGGGAATGGAAATAAGTGCAGAGAAGACCAAAATGATGACCAACAACACCAATGGCATCAACATGGACATTAAAGTCCAAGGCCAATCCCTCAAAACAGTGCATAGCTTCAAATATTTAGGAGCCATTGTATCAGACAATGGGTCCCAACAAGAAGTCCTCTCCAGGATCGCACAAACAACTGCTGCACTGACAAGGTTGAAGCCCATTTGGAAAGACAGGACTATTAGTCTACATTCCAAAGTAAGACTGCTGTGCTCCCTTGTCATCTCCATTTTCCTATACGCTTGCAAAACATGGACCCCCACAGCAGAGCTACAATGAAGAATACAAAACATGGAGATGAGGTGCTACAGAAGACTTGGCATTTCCTATACGCAGCACATCACCAACGACGAAGTCTGACAGACCATTGGACAACACAATGACCTGTTCACAGTGGTGAAGAATCAGAAACTCTGATCACCAGATCATCAGGCCTTGCAAAGGCCATCCTGCAAGGCACAGTACAAGGAGGTAGAAGAGAAGGGAGAAGATGAGGGGGAGGACAATATTCGAGAATGGACTGGCTTGACACTGAGCGAAGCCATCAGGGTTGCTGAGGACAGAGAAAGATAGAGTACGATGATTAAACGATCATGTGTGGTGCCCCAACGACCTCAGAGTTACTGGATATGATAGGATAGGATAGGATCAAAGGAGCTCATAAGATTACTGACATTCAAACTATAATAAAATTTACAAAGATATAAAAATATGAAACAATTATTCATTGTTAGACCTATACTGAATATATGGCAATATAATGTGGTCTCCGAAGATGAAAAAGCCATTACTATCATAACTATTGCAACTGATTAAAAAGATGTAACTTGTAAGCTATGAAGAAAGATTCAGGAGTCTCACATTATCAGGTTTGGAATGTAGGCTCGTACAAATTGTTACACAACAAAAATGATCCTAAATTTACAAGTAACTTAACAAAATTTGGCAGTTCCCTTACATGAGGTCATGATTTCAAATTTGTTAAGGAGACTGATAATAGCTTTCACTACCACTTCTTTATTCACTAACATGACACATGTAGAACAGTCTGCCAAATGTGGTCATTATAGTTGGTACAATAAATGCCTACAAAAATAAACTGGACAAATTATTAGCTGTCAATTATTAGTATCAGATTGTCAATGCTTGTTGATGCTCAGACTAAGTGACTAAATGAATTTGCTCTCAGCACATTAACAAGGCAAGAGGCTCTACAGCCTATGAATCGTATGATGATGCAAATTATACTATTCTACACTATCTAGTAGCATTAACCATAATTCATGCTTAACTACTAATTTTATCTTGTCCTAAACAAAGCACGCCCTGTAATAAGAACATTTAACAATTTCAACAAACGCACAACTGAACTACTACTACTACTAGTATTTCAATTTGTCGCAGTGTTGACATGAAAATTATGACAACATGCCACGTGTAATATCCTGCAATTTCTGTTTAATGGCTAGGAAAATTTGCATCCAAACATTATTTATACACAAAACAAACAATGCAATTCCTTTTGTTAACAAAAAATGCATTCTACTTACATGAAAATATACTTTTATTTTTAGCTTATCGGGCCGACCGCCACAGGCCTATGCTGCAGAAGACAATAACTGTAAGCACAGTTTGTGCCAGCGTAAGCATGCAACGCAACGTTGGCCGCCTACATTTGCTGTTTCTATTCTTATAATAGTTTATGTATGTTTTACTTGTTTCGCAATAGTGCAACATCAACAAAACCAATAATGCGCAGGCGACAAATAAAAAGCAAACGCCATCTTACCTTGGCTGTCGGAGATCGATTAGGATATTGGAAGTGCCCGGATGCACGTAATAAAAATCGGGTCCCCCTCTCGATGGGTGTCCTCAAGTACTTTTACAAATCTAAATATGCCTACTCGGGCGCAGTTAACAAAATGATTAGCCGCATTTGCACGTTTCGCGAATTTTTCAGCGATGCATGTTATAATTAGAAGTAGTTTCACGGCTTGACGGTGAAAGTCGTGACCATTTTTGTCACCGAGACAGGCGTGTGAGTTTGTATAATTATGTAATTATTTAATTTCTTTTAACTCTTTCGCAGACAAAAGGGGAGGGGGGGAAGGGGTGATGGAAGGAGAGGGGGGATTGCACTGAGGTATAACTAATTGCCAGGTTCGGGACTGTAAAAAATTACAGAATACTGTAACTTGAACGTACAATTTGTTTGCTCAAAAACACAACTAATATTAAATAGGTTGGGTTTGGGGGTGCCACCAAAGAGCTTAATGATAGAAAGAGAGGGAACTTGGTACAAAACCGCGAGACGAAATGTACGAGTTATGCTCCCTTGTCGACATGCTGAAAATGGCTCTTGGCAGAAAGTCAAAAGGCGACCGAGTGAAACAGGGCGGTGACTTTTGCACAGCTATCAATTGCCATAATGCCAGATACAAGAAAAGTTGTGTTGGCAAGTCCTTTTTCAAATTTCCAAGAGACAAAGAAAGGTAAATTGCAATTGAAAAACTTCATTTTTTTGTGTTTATGTAGGCGTAAACTAAGACCACTGCAGTGTTGTTAGTGTTAAAACAATCACAGAGCGGCTTGAATGATTCATGTTATACTTATGTGCTAAATCCAAAACAGTTTGCTTGCTGCATGACAGTTTACGTTCAACAGTTCGCTCACTGTTTACGTTATTGCTAGGTTGTTTGACTATATTTGTGCTTATATTTCAAAAGTAGATGTCAGATTGGCAGTTTGGCTTCGTCAAACTGCTTATGTTAACAAGTTAAATTAGACTAAGTCTGTTTTCTCCTTGTGATCAAATACTGTGCAAGATAACCCCTTACCTAGGCACAAAAATGGTCCTTGATCTGTTGTAATCCCTTTTCGTTTGAGTGTAAACAGGAAAAAAAATGTAATGTAGAAACTCAGTCCTTGTTCTGATCTGTGAATTTCTGCGCATTAGATCAATATTGCGTGGAATGTTGTAGTCTAGGTTCTGATTCTTCTGTCTGATTAATTAATTATTTTCCATGAAGTGACTGATGTTATTAAGCCAGTGATGTGGGAGGTGAGAGGGTTGGGGGGGGGGGGGGGGTAGGGGGACACCTGATATAAATTAAATTCACACTATTAGTGAAACATTTTGTTATTGTGCTTTATTGTGATTAATTTATTGAATGACAGAGCTCTCTCTCTCTCTCTCTCTCTCTCTCTCTCTCTCACTCTCTCTCTCTCTCTCTCTCTCTCTCTCTCTCACGATTACAGATTTACACAGTTTCGGATAAATGAAACAGTCTGTCATGCATATTTTAATTTTAAAATCTGTCGTTGATTAAAAAATAATAAATTCCAGGGCAGAAAACGAACCTATGACATACACACATAAGCAGCATAAAAGCACCTAATAAATGTCAATAAGTAAACATAAACAAAAACACACAAAAAAAGACAGCAGTAGCGGAATGTTAATAATAATGATGGTTAAAAGTTTGGTTTTTGCAAACGTTGCCATAAAAATGTTATTTTGCAATGGCATAGGCTCAATAAGTTACCATGCACAGATCATTCATATAGCAGATGGTGAAATATAGCCAGCCCGAGCAAAGGGAAATAATCCGTGAGAGCGTCTCGCATTTTTGTATAGGACATAATGGAAGTTCCCCCTCTTTCCGTAATAAGCTCTTTGGTGCCACATACACCTTCCCCAGAGGAGGTGGCCCAGAATTTCCCAATGAAAAAGGACAGTAAAGTGTCCCCCCCCCCCCCACCCCAAAAAAAAAAAAAAAAAAAAAAAAATTATACATTTTTAGAAATAATTGGGTATTGCTTTCACTAATAGAATGCTTTTCTGAAAGGTAATTTAATTTTCTACATGGATATGCTATTTAAAAAAAAGAAGTTTTGTTTATATTTATTTTGTATCACAAATGAGAGATAGAGATAGTTAGATAGACAATGGTGTGCATGACTTTTGGAAGAGCTTGCAAGAAAAAAGGTAGGCAACTGGTCTGATGAAAAAGATAGTATAGTAGATTGATAGAACAGAGTAGAATAAGAAAGAACAAAGGAGAAAGAGAGCAACAAAGGGAATTTAAAGCACTACATTTCCAGAAAGTTGGGATACTATTTATACAGAAAGCTTTGGCACCCCCCCCCCCCCCCCTACAGGGGGCGAGAGAGAAAGAGAGAAAGCATATTATGGAGATATATAATCATGAAATTTACCCATTCAAATAGAATTCTATGAGAGGTTTCAAATAATCAAAGCCACACTGTATATGTTTATTATTTCTCGTTTATTTTGTGTTCAATTCAAATTTTAAAGGGAAAAAAAATCATTATCTTATTCTTAGACATTAATTAGATATTGAAATGAGTATGCAAATTTACTTGTCACCATATCACATCCTAAAAACATTTTCAGTTGGCCATATGGTGCAAATCTACATTAACATTACATTTACATTGTAACATATATGAATAAAAATCTGGTCTATATTGAAGTTATTAACATGTATACACCTTTGTTCAATCAATTAGTAAAAACATTATCATGAAGGTTTAGCCTCAAACTCTCCAGTATGAATTTAGTGAACCGATTTAGCGTGCAATTCTGGGTGCTAGAAGAAAAGTGAACAATAAGAAACTGTACTGTGCAAAAGACAAAATGCAAAAGTGCTGTAGCAAATATTTCATGTCTGCAAGTAGAGGAATCTTGAGAGGAAGCTAATGCAAATTTATTTACAGTGCAAATAGAATAGTGCAACATTGTCTATCTGGCTTCTGGAGTGGGTAGAAGGTTGAAAATGCTAAAACATTTGTTTTACCACAGTTGCCCTAAGGCTAAATAAACCTAAAGTAGTCTCATATTTAAAAAAACAAAAACAAACAATGCTGTGCAATCTAATTGTGGTTTGTACCCACAAGAATACAACCGACCTGCAACTCCACTAATTATAGAATAATATCATGCAGAATTAAAACAGGTACAGAAGAATAATTGTTAATTATCACTCAAGTCGTAACCAAAATAAAATCAATCTACTAAAGCTGCATATCCAGACACAAATATCAGGGGTGAATTTCACTTACAGTGTCAAAAACAGATTAATCTATATTTTCATTGGGTAACGTTACATTACATTACATTATTATTGCTTTAGGTCCAGCGGACTCTTCCAAGCCAAATCAGGACCGGACAACCCCCGATCCGCATAAAAGATCTGCTGAAACAACTCTAGTGGTAAAACCGAAAGCTCTCCACCAGCCAGTCACTTTACAATAAAGACATCCCACACAGGGGACGGCTGAGGCTTCACCCCAACTTATCGAACCCCCGTTTACAAAAACAAAATAGAATACAAACATCATTATAAATTATCAACAAAACACATACATATAAAACATTGCTAAATAATAACATCATAGGAAGCCCTAGTGACCACCTGGCAGAAAGCGTCCAATATTCCCAAGCTGATCCAACAGACCTCATACACAAACAAGGAGTCTTGTCCCGGAAAAGTTTTCAAGAAAAAAGGTAGGAGACTGGTCTAGCGAAGAAGACGATAGTATAGCAGATTGATAGAAAAGAGCAGGAATGAGAAAGAGCAAATGAGAAAGACAGCGACAGTGGGAATTTAAAGCACTAAATTTCCAGAAAGTGGGGATACTATTTATACTGAAACCCCCAGCACCCCAACGGGGTTTTTTTTATTGGGTAAATCAATAGAAGCAAAGTTTGTGGGTGAACTTTATGAGTAACCATTTTTCTTTGCTAAAAATTCTATGGACATACTCTTTCTCATGTTCAGAGACTGGTTGATGAAAAGGCAACATGCTCTCTTGGTTTTGATGCTAGCAATATTTGCTAGTGTATGTCATTGCTGATCATAAAGGATCATCAGTGGTCGACAAGACTTTCTTCTACGTTGACACTCATGTTCGCCCAAGACCAAATCAGTTACAAAACTGACATGAGGTGATTCAGTTACATAACACCCATACACACTGTACCAAACCATTCACCACAACCACCAAAAAAAGTCAACCTTATACTTCTAGGACCTAGATATTTGTATGATGCTGGTATTAATTACAGGACGTCTGAAGCCAGATAAACAATTGTAGTGGAAGAAAGACCTATGTTTAAGCTGAAAGTGCACAGGGTTAAGTTCAAATTACAGCAAAGAGCACCTTCATTTTGTGAAACACACATCCTCCAGCTTTTTAACACACATCTTGCATCTTACTCCCATCAATGACATTACATGTTAGTTATGTTCCAACCTTTTCCCTCTCTGACATGTCTAACCCACACATTATTTTTGACTATTCCAAACAACAATTCTGATACACAACAGAAGCATGTTTTTGAAAAAATGTGATCGAGATCAGGACCTCTAGTAAGTCTGCCCTTTTGATATAAAACTTGGTCTGAAGGATTCTTTATTATTACAATGCACATTTTGGTCGAACCCCAAAGGATTTAGGAATGACTAACACCACTCCACTTTATTTTGACTATTCCACATTAAAAATCTGACAACAACCTTATAATATTGTACCATTGAATTTAAAACAAACAATAACAAAAAATAATGAAAATTTTCCCTTATCTGATACCTATCAGTTTGCATTTCCCCACTGCAAGAATTTGTCAAGAACATGCTTCTCACACATTCCACGCATGGCAAGAAATAACCAATGAACACACACACACACACACACACACACACACACACACACACACACACACACACACACACACACACACACACAAAAAAAGACTACAAAAAAGGGGCTATAATGAAAACTGAATCAAAAACACACGATAGAAGTGTCCGATACAAATTAGCTGAGAATAAATGAGATATGCAGTCTGACAACATTTTCCTTTTAGAACACAGTAATCTAAAGGAGAAAAACTAAAAAGAATTTGAAGTACAGTATACTGATATGGAAGTACAACAAATAAGTCCCCATTACCTCCCCACCTCTGACCTAGTTTCACCATTCAATAAATAAAAATAAGTGCAAATTTTCCCACTTTTTTTATTACTGTTTTTTGTAAATGACTTCACGATGAAGAGTATAAACCAGAACTGAAATTAAGTATAGTAGGGAGAAAAAAAACACGCCTACAAATGCATTCAAATAACACAGCACACATTTCATTCCTGACTTGATTTTGTCATATGACTATGAAGTTTTCCAAATTAAAACAACCAAACAACACTGCCATGTACATTAAAGTTATTGAAAGAAGGGAAGCATCTACACGGCATATAGTATTGGCGGTGCATTATGTACAGAGCCAATGAAGAAAATAATGTACAGAAATGCTCGAATCAACACAGCAAATATTGCACATGAATTCTTAATTAAAAATCAAATCTCACCAAACAGAAGCACTGTAATTGCAATCCCTGACTATCACTGCCCACAATTTATCTTAAATAAGAATGCACGCCACACAAACCAACCAGTCATCGTCTTTCATATGACTACTAGTCTATAAATATTTCAGCTATCACAATTTGTCTGCTAAAATCATCATGCATCCATATCTCCAAATATCAAAACATTAAACAATATCATCAAAAACTTTCTCTTCACAATAGTGACCACCAAACACTCCAACGTGAAGCAACACAAATTCTGCCTTTAATCAAACATAATCATAGAAATATATTCAACATCCTGAATAAACAGTCATGTAATTAAATTTCTGTGAACACAGCCCTTGATTTTTAATATTGAAAACAAGACCAGGTATAACAACTGAATTTTGATATCAAATCGCTGTCCTGGATAAATCTGAAAAAAATGTGCAAATTTACAAAAGTTATCAAGCACAATTTCCACAGCTCAATGGACAAACTTTTGATTTACCAAAAACATTTTGCATTAATCATAATGTGTTCCAAAAAAAACCATATGTACCTAAAAGGTCCTTCTCAATAAATTAATTTTTCCCCTTGAATTTGTTTCAATGACCATTTGAAAAGAAGACTCATTTAAACCCTTAAACTGAGTGCCCATCCTTTATTCCATAGAGGCCCTTGCATTACTGAGCATACAGAGACTATCAAGTGATACAACCTAATATTAGCTCCCCTGTTTTAGAACTGCTGCCTCTTGTGATCTCCGTTTAATAATTTTCCCGTTTTTCTCCTAAGAATTCTCGACATTCTATAAAAGTTGTATTTTCTTAAGTAATTAATAAATGTTCATAATTATTAAATAATAATAATACAAATACTGGATGTTATACATGAATGTGTATATTGTGTATGTGAGTGTGTGTAGCATGTATGTTTGTACAAATTGCAGCGCTCTGAACCCGATTGGTAATTTGAGGTATATACAGCGTCCATTATTATTATTATTATTATTATATAGCATCCATTATTATTATTATTATTATCGTATCAGACATGAAGACTATCTACTCCTGTGTTTTAAGAAAGCTTTTTGTATCCATCAAGACATACAGGGTTGTATAAAGTGTTTCGACACTGAAAATGTCAAGGCAGAAGAAGCCTTATCAAGTGAAAGTACCAAGACATCGAAAATGAAAACCAGTGCTGAAACATATATCTACACCCCCTCCTTAAGTTTCCATGCTCAGTCTCCTTGTAAGATGGAGTGAAACTTTGGCACCTGTTAGCACAAACATGCATATACCCCAAAAGCATGATCAATTCCTGAAACAAAAAAGAATTTGCATTTTGTTTTCAAAAGACAGAATGTGTAAGAATTATTTTTTTAAATGACAGCAGCTTTGAGACCACTAACACTCGCCAGTTCAAATTTTCATCCTTTTCTGCAATCAGTTTTTTGCACTTTGGGATGTTGACATTTTGATAATTATACACTACATAATGACTGTGTGTTGATTTAATGTAATACAAACTACATGGCAAAAACTATGTACCAATTAAAGAGACTACACTTAAGTCAATGCTTTTACCAAAACGAGTTCTGCACCTTTTGAAATCCAGGAACTCTTGACTGGGAAATGTACTGACTTAAGCAAGACTACTTGCACATTCAACCGGGACAGAAGTATTTGAAAGTCTAATTTCCTGCTTCCAAAAGGAACATTATTTTGTCAAATTT
Source organism: Oncomelania hupensis (assembly GCA_036898135.1). Classification (NCBI taxonomy): domain Eukaryota; kingdom Metazoa; phylum Mollusca; class Gastropoda; order Littorinimorpha; family Pomatiopsidae; genus Oncomelania; species Oncomelania hupensis. Next base: position 18,663,519 of record CM072516.1, read on the forward strand.
TCCACTTACAAAGGCATTTTTTGGGGGCCTAATTTCTCCAATCATAATATATTTTAACACTTTAACTAATGTTTCACTTACTTTTATGTTAAAAATGGCTTATCATCTGGTACTTATGGATAAGTGTGCTATAAAAACACAATTTTATTCACCCACCCCCCACTGCCTGATTTTATGTGTTAAAGAAATGTACACCGGTTATTTTCATATATGATATAGGCTTGCTTGTATCAACATGCTTTGCAATAAAATTCATTCAGTTAGGTTTCATGCTTTCACTTTCCCCAAACTTTCTTCTCAAACTGTACACTTTCTCCCAAAGTGTACACTATATACAAGTTTATTTCATTTACAAATTCATTCATTCAAATACCTATGCAGGACAACGCAGTCATTCAAATTCATTCTCACGCAAGCACCGATTTCACTCTTCACAGCACTCTTGCCCTTCTAATCATTTAAATGCAGACATGACTGTGTACTTTAGTATAATAAATAATACATGCTCACCCCATACACTAAATCACATTTCAGTCACTTTTGTTTGGGTACACTAAACCATCCTCTCACACAAATACACATATATTTTACCTCCACACAAAGCCAGTGCAAGTCTCCATGCCAAGGCAACTGTCAGGGTAACTGCAAGAGTGGCGGGGAACAAATTGACAAATGCAGCAAAAACATTTTCACAGCACTATCATTGTATCAAATCCACTTCACAGAGAATTATTACTCAACATCTGGAAACACAATCATGTAGCCCTAAACTTATCCCTTCCAAAGCCACCAACTAGGACCTGCAGGTCAGAAGTCACAGCTACAGCTAGTATAAAACCAGTCAGCAGCCTGTTGTATTTAGCACTTCTTCCTGAGGGCAAGGCTCTGATGACAAATTTGCGACTATTACTATTTCTCAAGTCTCTCTTGTTTAATATCCAGGCCCACTTGGTCATGCTGTGTTCACTCATTCATGTCCACCCTTAGATCAGCAAAAGGTTGCATAGAGACAAGCCTGTGGAATGGTGCAAGGCCTGACCTATGACCACTATGGTCAGTTGGTCAGTTTCATCACAGTTAATGGTTGGTTTACAGTAGTATTATCCCCCGACTTCCCATCATACATGGCTGATGCTTGGCTCTGGGTCTGCATAATACTTGCCTGTGAACAGAAAGAAAAATATCTTATGCATGAACCGATTAATGTCAGCAACATAATTTTACAAAACCAAAAGAGGTGTGAATATCATACACACATGCATACACACACGGTGACACCCAACCTATGACCTACTATCTTGCATTATAGATTTCAAAAGTGTTGTTGAAATGCAGATATGACTGTACATTTGTACACAAGATCTCACTTCCAACAAAATTGTCATATTTTGTACACCACCTTAAATTTCACTCACTCAATTTGTACATTGAAATTTAAACCATTCTCACATGAAAGCAATACCTGTACAAAATGTACTGGGCCACAGAATACATTAATTCTTTCTATACTTTGCTACGTTATAGCGCAGTGTCAGCGCACAATGCTTTCGTACTGACATACACATTCGGAAGTCACATTTTGTAGACTCAACATAGTATACGAAACTAAGGTGAAAAAACCTCTTATATTTTTATTTTAGAGTACGCATGCAGCGTTTGTCTGGGCTTGACTACTGCTGTTTCAAATAGAGTGGGCTTCTAACAGGGAAGGGGATGCTAAAAGTGTTATTAGTGGACAAAGTGGTGAAGAAGAAAATAATGAAGATGATGCATAATTCTAGTTGCTGTAGGTACACGCTACAATTACAGGGAGGCAACAATGTTTTCCACAGAAATCAGGGGAAAAAAGTCTCTATTATGGAATTGTTGCCTCCCTTACATTATTTGTAGCTTTTTCTGTGGGAATCAGAAGTGTAAATTTGAGGAGGAAAGGGAAGAAGGTATGAGGAGGGAGTGGGGGAGGGTATTTAAAAAAAATTTGGTTAATAGCAAAGATAATTCTATCAAACTTGGCTACAGTTCTTGTTTTTAAAATATTTTTTTTTGCAACTCATAAAAATCGGCCAGTATATATAAAACAATAAAATGGGATGCAACTTGCCAGTATAGAATGAGTTAATCTGGAGCATAACCACTGAAGTATCTTCAGCAAGCGCTTCCTAATTCTAACTACATGATCAGCTTTGTACTGTATCTGCTTACCTGTGCCAAATCTCTTTTTGTTAAGTGAAAGCCTGTAGCCAGAGCCAACAAGTTCAAAGTCAACCCCACTCAGGTTAGCACCATCAGCTCCGAACACCAGCATGGTGGTCTGAGGTTTGATTGGGCCACTGCTCGCAAGGTCAAACTTGGCCCGCAAACAGCCCTGGGATTCCTGCTCGCTCACTTCTGAAATATCGTTCATTTTGAACGTAGCTCGGCGAGTATTTTCATCCCTGCAAACCAGAAAAATATCATTCATAAACAACTAGTAAAATAAAACAAACATATCCCGTCTGATTACTGTATCGCAGTAGTGCTTGAAAGCCTTGTAATATAAATAAATGTGAGTGTGTATGTGTGTGTGTGTGTGCGTTTGAATACTTGTACTATTGTGAGATCTGAAACATTGCGAATGAAATATGTTTGGAATTATTTTTTACAAGGTGCATGTGATATAACTAAAGTGGTTAGCTGAATATTCTTAATGCATATGAATTCTAAACCGTGATTCTGCTCCAGCTGTAATTCTTTTTAGGATAAGAAAGATGTGTTGTATTGTATTGTAAAACTAGTAACATTACATCTCTGTTTAATTCTGCCCTAGTACATCCACAACTACAAAATTATATACAGATCTTTACACCTATTACTGCCAGGAAAAAAAAAGTGCTGTATTTGATTATCATGCAATAGTGGATATGGCAGCATTATTTCAAGGCAGTAGTGTATCATACATCAATCCATCAACGAAGTACTGAAATGGTTTCCTTATTCCTGCCCACCACTCCAAACACAGGATAACAGCAATTATTAAAAAAAAAAAGTCAAAGCACTAGGATCCACAGAAATTTCTGCCAATAGTTAACGCACAAAAAACAAAAACAGTTGAAAAAGAAAAACTCAAAAGGATAAGCAAACGACATACTAGACTCCTGTGATAGGGTATAAGCAAACGGCATACCAGACTCCTGTGATAGGGTGACTCTGCATCCTGTTGACTTGGGCATCAGAAGGCATGGTGAGCATGACTGTAGGGTTTTTGAGTGTTGAGGGAGGTGTCATGGCTGAAGCGTTGTAGCGGTAATCCATGCGCCATTCACAGGACTTCTCTTCACACTTCCAGTACACCACCAGAGGCAGCGGAGTGCTCTCTACTCCCTTTTTTGTTTTCACCTGTTTCCCAGTGCATAACTTTAAAAACCTAAACCCTCCATTTTCCTCAGCACTGACAACTCTCAACAGATTAAAATGGAAACTTCATACCTTTCACAAAACTAAATTTCTACTCCCAGTCTGGCTCTCTCAACAGTATGACTTACAGCTTTCACATATTTAAACTTCTACATTGCTTTCCATTATCTGTTGACTCCTCACTAAATGGTTTCATTATTAAGTTCATTACTAATACCATATCTGATATTTGATTTATGAATGAAACTATAAGGGCAAAGACCATATGACTCATATACTCCTTATGGAACTTGCAATATTTAACATGAAAATTACTGCCCAGAAAAGAACAGTGGCATTAAAATGCAAAGTAATACCAACTTTGATATTTATATGCTCTTGACCTTGAATTGACTTTGAGGTCTGGCACCAAATACTCTCATGTATGATCAAATAAACTATAGCAAAAGTTGTGTTATGCCAAAAAACTGATCTTGGGATAACCTTGACATTCAGTGACCTTGACCTTGGAATGACCATGACATTCATATGACCTCTCATGCTCATGTGTAATCAAATAATCCAAAGTTGTTGCATACTATGGGTTAAACAGAACAATTCCTCTCTAGGAGGCCCTATTAACATGTTTTTGCAAGGCCTAAAATGACCTTGACCTTCAAAAGATCAACGCAAAAAATTGAACATATATTAAAGACCAATATATCACCTCTAAATACAACAAGTTTAACTTTATGTCTCATAGTTTTGGGTCAAGGTCACTTCAAAGTACCTATACTGACTTTAAACAGCTCCAGTGACATTGACCTTGAAGTGAGGTTGACCAAATGTGCATAGGATTTGTGTCTCATTGATGTCTATCATGCATCAAAGAATCATACATTCAATATTAATAACCAAAAAAAAAAAAATGAAATTTTGTGGAAACTTTTGTAATTGTAATGTTTTGACTAACATTTGTTAACCCTGTGACCTTGACCTTGAAGTGAATTAATTCATTCACTGATCAATTATGATGTCTCATGGATATACACCATCTTACCAAGTTTGGTTGCGATAGATGAAATGGGTTCTGTGAAATTAATCCACATGCATGTTTTGCTCATCCAGACAGTGGATGGTGGATGGCCAGACAATTTTGTTTAAATTGTAATTTTTGGTCTATTTAGAACTCATTTCGCAAGATTTGCAAAATATATATATATATTTTTTTTAGAAGGGTGAGTACTTAGACACACATTGCTATGCACGTGATTCAATAATATACCCGGTATTTGACAATTTCCACATTGTAGTAGGCTGCCTTTGATTTCTGGTCCTGTGCTTTGAGGTGTTCCTTCAAGGCTGGCATGTCAAACACATACACTGCATCTTCATCTGTGCTCTGAGCCTCTTCCCTGCAAAATGTATTACCATTATATTTTATATTCAAAAGAACTTTACTTTAGGGATAGCCACACTACATTAAAAACATAAAGAGGGTTGAAGAGTACAAGAAAAGAGCATGAGAGTTCACTTACTTTGATAATAAACCCTTGAATGACTGGATGTCTTCCAAGTTGGAGATGTTCTTCAATCTGAACCTGAACGGCGAGGGGTTAGGGTTGTCAGAGAACACTTTGATAATGCCCACAGGAAAAGAGACGTGAACGATGCCCGTTATCTTCACTTCACACCTGTGAAAGAGAAATATTATAAACCAAAGAAAGAAACTTGCTAGTAAGTAAGAGTAAACTTCCGAGGATGGAAATGTAGCAAAACAGTTCATAACAGACTCCTAAACACTGGCAGGTTGCAAGCACATGCAGCTGGCAAAATAATTATGTTTGAAATACTCATACAGGGATAAAATCAGTCCCCATACACGTAATAGTGTCAATGAAATGTGTACACTCCTCACAGGGATTTTATATAAAGGACTTACTCAGCCTAATTTTTTAATGTTATTGTTAATTGTGTTAAAAACTTCCAGTGTTATCAGGATATTGCAACAGGCATGCCTACCCTCAATTTGAAATTTCCGTATTAGCTTTATCAAATTTCAGTATAACTATTACGATTTCCGTATTTACTTTTACTACCTATTGTTTTTGCACTCATCCTTTTTGATATTATGCGAAGTATCCAGTGATAGATTGATTTGCTGCCAAATTTTCTTTTTCTTCTCAAAAGACTCATAATTCTTGATATGCTGTGGGTCTCCCGCGTGCCGCTTGATGTCATTCATATTACCGGCGGAGATCGTACTTTTGAGTCAGTGCTGCCGCGAATAACGAAAGGACACTTTTCCGAATACGAGGCAAAAAAAATGTCTGCTCCTTGCGCGGTTTCTTTGAAGATTCAGATTCACAATCACTTTGTTTAGCCATTCGTTTGGACGCCATGTTTTGAATTCTGTCTCACGAGCACCCATCTTTACTGCGACTGTGCAAAAACTAGTTCGGCAAACTTCGATGCCACGTGTCTCTACCGCGACTGCGCATTGCGGCATTAAACCGGGTTCGGCCGTCTTGGAAAAAGGTCACGCGGTGCATTACCACAGGCGAACGAGTTCGATATTTTTTCCAAATGTTGTTTTTATGTATTTCCAGACTGTGAAACAAATATCTGTACATTCTGTAGCGCTCACTAAGTTTTTCAAATTTCAGGAAAAAATACGGAAATTCCTACGGGTAGGCATGCCTGTTGCAAGCTTTTTGCATATTCCCACACAATAGTTGGTTTGTTCGAGAAAATTGCGAAGATAATGTATCATGTAAAAACAACAACAACAACAACAAAAGAAAACAAACAAGACATCACAAAGAAAATATGTAGAGTCATATTACACCACAATTGCATACACATTTTCCATCACAAAATATAGTTGATGGTGATAATGATGATGTCCACTTCTAACATGCATGTATCTATCTAAAACAAATGCTCGGTGAGCCTAAGGAGGATGCGGAAAAAAAAATCAAAGGATAGGAAAGAAAAATAGGTGTGGAATGGGGGGTATGGAAGGCAGAGTGAGAATGGTGCTTGGCGAAGTCAATGGGAACAAATCACTCTGAGGACAATAAATATGTCTGAAGTCTCTTTCTGAACAATCCCAAAGTTTCTGTGGTCTTCAGCGTCTCGGGCTACGAGTTCCAGAGCACTGGTGCTGTGTTTCTTGAAGGCTCTGATACCTGACCTTTTCTTGTTTGTTTGTTTATATGCAGGGTGGCAGAACAGGGACAGGGAGCACGAGCGGAGGCGACGAGGTGGCTCATAAGGTATGCTCACACAAATGCTCTGGGGCAGTCTTGCTCATGCAGGAAAAAGGTATCGACAATATCTTGTGGTCTATGCGGTGTTTTTTTTTACTGGCAACCAATGTAGTGGAAGAAGCACAGGTGAAATGTGAGCAGAACGCTTAATACGTTTACGATTCTGGCAGCCGTTTCTGAATCTTTTACAATCTGGTTTTTGAACCTCCCCGAACCTTCCACCTAAGACAGGCCATAAGAACTGAAGGACAAACTTAGCCGGAGCAGGGTCAACCTAGCAGGGAGTCTTTCTGGACCTAGCAATCACTTTCTGGTTGATCTTCATCAACATACGAAACTATAACAAGAAGAAAACCATCAAAGGGCACTGTACAGTCCTGTTCACTCTGTGACAAGACAGCAGCTGCACTGTCCAAGTGTACTCATCACTGATCTTGTCCACAAAGTAATCCCACAACCAATCAGCTGCCGATTTCTGGAAGAATAGAACCAGATCTTTCTCTACCAAGAAGGCAGCTAATGATGGAATCACCTGTAGATGCAGAAAGTTAATCTTGTACGTAAGCAGATTTTACTCTTTTAACAGTATGATTGTAATTGTTTCTGGCTTCTTTATACAACTGTCTGTCAATCTCTAGTCTCGTCTTCCTCCACCTGTTTTCCGATAATTGTCTATTTTCCTCTTCACCTCCTTCATTTCCACTGTAAACCATAGACAGTCCGTACGATCTACCACTACTTTCTTGTTCGTTTCTGGGGCATGCTTATCCAGCATCTGACACTATGGTGCTATATAGCTGTGCTAATTCATTCACATCATTGGGTGGATTACTAAGAAGTTTGGCTTGGATCAAATCATTCCTAAACCGTTCAATTCTGACACAACACAAACTTTTGTGGGCGCCTGGCCTAGATAAGTTTGTCAGCACTGTCTGAACAAAATGATCATAAATCTGATGATAATTAACCTGCATCGAACTCACGGTATCACCCATTCCTAAGTATGTCCATGCTAATGAGTTGGCTCTTTTATTAACTGACACGAGCCATGACAATCTGAAGTCTCTATCAGCCTCTTTGTGTTAGTCTTGTGGCTTATCAAAATGGAAATTGAAATCCCCAAGTATGATGAAATTTTCCTTTGCAATAACAGACTCCAGCAACACATGGAAATCGGTGTGAAACCCAGAACTAAGGAGCTTGTTTCTCTTATTAGTTCCAGCGTTATTTAGCTAGAGTCAGCCTTGCCACAAGATGCTCAAATGTCTTGTACCTTACTTGCTTCTGCAATACTACAAGGTTCAAGTATGACTTAAAGATAATAACCACACCACCTCCTCTGACTCTGAGATTATGTACAAAAGAATATCCTGATGGAGTCAAATCCTTGATAGTCACTTCACCACCTGCATCCTTTAGCCAGGTTTCAGTCAAAAGGAAATGTCAGTCTTCATCAACCACCATGAATGTCAACAGCTTTGTTAGTGACTAATTGTATATCAGTAGCAATCCTTGTCCCCTTTTTCTTTGATACACTACTAGGTGCTTTACTTGACAAGGGCAAAGACACAGCCCCAACAGACACAGGCAGGGATACCTTTCCTTTTCTTCCTCCTCTTTTTCCTCTCTTTGTTCCTTTTACTAGCAGTCCTGCCTACCTTATGCTTTATAGATCAGTAGTCTTCCTTGTGAATTTCAGTAATTTTGCATTTCCCTTCAGTAATTCTATGGACATGAGGAAACGCAGAGTTTCTGAATAACCAAGGTATGAATAAATTCACTGCACTTTTACTACTTAAAAAGCACACAAAAACTGTTTTAAAAAGGATAGCAAAAAGAAAAAAAACAAACCAATATCAAGCAGATTTTAAAATGATTAATTAGTGTCATGAGAGACCATGGCATGCAACAAAAGATAAACCTGCACATCACTGACCCGGTTGTGATGAAGGATAACTATCTACATGGCTGGGTCCACTTTAAGGGCATTTCGCACCTTACTGTTGTTTGCTCTCCCATGCCCATCTGAGAAGTCAGAGTCGCACACAGAACAGTAAATGTATTCTGGGCCATGTTTTTTGAAGCCACAAGACAAGGCCAAGCCCCCGTGTAATCCTAACGAAATACTTGCAACTGCAGCTTTTTCTTCATCTTCTGCACTTGAGCAATCTCTACACACTCAGACTCTTCTGATTCGTCGTCTGTCTCATGTAAACATGCAACTTTAGCCCAATTAGAACTTTCTCCACTTGCCATTTTCGCTCAAGACCGGCGCGACAATCTAAGCTTCTTAGGTAGGTAGGTAGATTAACGTCCCCGGACACATGGAGCGTATAGGGGACACTTCTAAGCTTGTAACGTTCGAGCATTTTTATTGGTTCACGACGTCCAATCACAATTCTCAAAACAGTTGCTCTCATGCAAGGGCGTTTACTCTGTCGGCTTCTAGGCCTAGCAGACAACAATTTAACAAGTTTACATGGCTCTAAAAATTGCGTAGTTTCGTTTTCTCCATAATTTTGCATAACATTGCGTACTCCCGTAATGGAGTGTAAAATTCCGTAAAATTATGGAAGATTACGGAAGGGTAAGCAGGTCTGTACTAGACACAGTTGCCTACACAAAGACCACACCCTGGCATCATATTTTCCAGCACCACAATCACCAATCTTACTAAGTTCATCACCAGAATACTGTATTCTGAATTTCATTACATTCTGTAGCCCATACAGCTGTTAGCATAGTACACAGTTCAGTCAAAACACGCAGAGAAACTACAAAGTTGTAGTGAGCACTGTTTTCACTAGTCCAAGAAATGTCACTGCATACACAAAACCACAAGAAAATTTTCTATCTCAAATTTAGCACAAAGTCCTCAACATTTTCCAAAGAAATTTACACCACCAGAATCATTAGAACAAGCTGAGAAAGATTATACCAAGCACCAAGAAGTTAAACAAAAAAAATTGAAAAGAAAATCCAACAGATTGAGCAGAGCATTTCAACACAAGGGTGCATGAATACTACTGACTTTGGGAGCTATCTATCATTAGACTAGGAAGAAAGCCTTATCTTACAATTAGGATTGGACATTTTAAAGAAAAGTAAGCGCGCAGACTTTGGTCAAATTTGAAGACTGCACCATCGACAAACAAACTTACAGATTTTTCTCCTACCTGTTGGCATCGGTGCCCTTGAAGTAGGCATGGATGGTGTCTGTAAAGGCCACAGCAATGGGAATATTGTCTGACATGCCAATGGTGAGAGGGCTGGGTCCTCGCGAGGAGCCCACAGGCATGGAGGTGGTGCTGAAAGCTGCTGAAGATGCACTGTCCGACCGGTGGAAGGGAAGAGGACCATTCTGTGCCTTGGCAGACTGGAAGAAGAAGAAGAAATCACCATCATTTATTGTTATGTGCAATACCAGTACCCACACTTCTGATTCATTCTGACAATAACAATATCATCCGCAATACCACAAGATACTATTTTAAACATCAATTATTATAAATGAGACTAAATTTTGGAGTGAATCTGTTAAAAGAATTTCAGAGAATATATATATATTTAAATACATTATTGAACAACAGAATTTCATGCATTAATCCCAATTCATGTAAAACATGACTTATTTACACATTTAGTAACCCAGTCGTTGAAGAAAACTAATAATTATGCAACATTTAAATTCAGCAACATTTCCATCTGGAAGAAAATACAACAAAAAACCCATGGAAAATTCATCAGTATCAAAATATAAGATATACAAGTCATGTTACATTAAAAAAATCTACATGGAGGATTTTTCAGACACTGATCTGTAAAAAAAAAAAAAGAGAGAGAGAGAAAATAGTGTAAGTTTGCAATCAGAGCTGATGATGACAAACTTACAAAATATGTGTATGTATGTAACACAAATAAATTTTCTGACAACATACAATACATAAAGCAAACTTGCAATACACAGGCATAAAGAACATTTGAAGTTCATCATTATTTTGTTACCATTTGTTATCTTCTCAGACCACCACTCACTCCCCTCTCCTTTACTTACAGTATTCACTGTGAAGAAAATATTCCAACAACATTCTATATTCCAACAACATTCTTTATATATCAAACATCCTTCTAGGGCAATACTAAAGAAAAGGCCTAAACATGTGAGAATAAAAACACCACCAGTTCACGATCTTATGTACAATGGAGATTTGTCCACTAAATGCTATACTATGCTTTGGATCTAGCTAAGAAAATAAGAGATATTCAATTTCAAAACCCATGAAATGGCAAATGACTGTAAAAGCAAATGAATTATGCTATTTTTTTTTAAATTTTGTAATGGGAGTTCTCAGACATTACTTATACTTCCTCATAAAGAAATCTTAAGCAAGGAATTCTACTGCTGACCCTACCTTGTTCCACAATGAGCTTGAAGCTCCAACATAAACTTCCGTCATGTCTTTCTCAAAGCCAAAATCTTAAGAGTTCCATCAAGCTACTGGAGAAAGACAAGTTTACTAATCCACCAGAAAATCACAATGCAAGTTATAATTGGTGAATGCGTAACAAGCCAGAAACAGAATAGACATCCATGAATACTTATGAAAACATAAACAGGAAATAAATGCCCACACAATCAAATACAACAAGACAAAACAAATAATAAATAAAAGAATGTTTGTTTCATTTCAGGGTAAATGAGGATAAAGTGTTCTGCTTAATACAGTATAAATAATGACACAGTATTAAGTATGAGGGCGCAGCTAAGGATGGAATAAGGAAATTGGAAAGATGAGTTACCCAAAAGTCCGTATTTGTACACTGTTACGGAACTGCATTCCCTCTGCTCTCACTTTCTACAATACCCATACTGCACCCTACATGATAAAACCACAAAAGGCCTCTTTTAGTTCTCTTAATCTGATTTGCAATAAAAACACAAAATAATCAAATTGGTCAGGTTTTCGTGCAAAAAGGATCCTCCCATTATAACACACCTGTAAATCAAAAAGAAAATGACTGTGAAAGGAAAAGAAAACTGGCACATAAAATTGTTCTCATGATGACAAAAGACTGCTGCGCTCCCTTGTCATCTCCATCTTCCAATGTGCTTGCGAAACATGGACCCTCACAGAAGATCTACAACAAAGAATACAAAGCATGGAGATGAGGGGCTACAGAAGACTTCTGGGCATTTCCTATACCCAGCACATCACCAACGACGAAGTCCGACAGACCATCACACAAGCCATTGGACAACATGATGACCTACTCATAGTGGTGGAAAAACTGAAACTCCGATGGCATGGCCACGTCACCAGATCATCAGGTCTTGCAAAGACCATCCTGCAAGGCATGGTGCAAGAAGGTAGAAGAAGAGGGAGACCAAAAAAGTGGTGGGAGGACAACATTCGAGAATGGACTGGCCTGACACTAAACGAAACCTTCAGGGTTGCCGAGGACAGGGAAAGATAGAGTACGCTGGTTAAACAATCATCTGTAGTGCCCCTACGACCTCTGAGTTATGGGATAGGATAGGAAGGATAGGATCATGATGACATAGCCTGTAACAAAAGCAGAAACAAATTTAAAAAAAAAAATTGTCATCTACTATCATCTGGCAAGCAAACCATGACCTACCAGTGGCACTGGAGGAGGAGCTCTGTTGGCATTGCGGGAAGAAGGCCTAGGGATGGCAGCAGTGGTGGTGGTGGCAGTAGAACCTGGGAAGGGCAAGGTGGGAGTAGAAGTTTCACTGCCATTTTTGTGGCCGTTTGGTGTACTCAGCAGGTCATCCAAATCTAAACCGAACAAGAAACAGAGGAAATATGACTTCTTTTATTTATTTATTTTTTTTTTTTTGGGAGGGGGAAGGAAAGGGTGTGGGGAGGGGTTGGAGGGAAGGGTGTGTTAGAAAATTCAATTTCATAAAGCAATTGCACCAAAGAGGTAAACCTAATTGTGCATAGTTTAATAACCTAAATGAGTATTGTCTGATCAAAATCCTTGTAACATGAAGTAACAAACATATAAAACTGTTTAATTCCATACAATATTACTACAGTACAAGCACTCACGGCCTGGTGAAGACTGCGCGGCATGATGAATGGAGATGGATGTGGGTCTGGAGGTTTGCGACCAGTCAATGCCTGTGGGCATCAGCGGGGACATGGGTGAAGGAAGACTGTAGTGGGCACCAGTGGGAGTAGAGGCACTTGAGGAGGTACCCATCAAGTCTAGGCCTAGCAGGTCCTGATCAGGTTTGCTACAATTATCAATAAATATATAAACAGACATGCAGCATTCAAAAGCCTGTTTGATCAAAATTAAAAACATCAGGAATAATGAGGCACTATGATTCTTGAACACCATAATTTTCTGATCATGAAAAATTGTGTCATCTGCCAAAAGACTGGTGATAAAACATAAAATCTGGTTTTAAAGTCATAAACATTCCAAATGCCACCAACTGTGTACTTTTATATCCTAATCAACACAGACATAAAAGACTGAAGCTTTCTCTCTAAACCATCCTAAATGTGTGACCATAAAATAAACCCTCCTCTTTGTTGGAATAAAGAACTGTTGACTTGAAATACATAAATAATTTGAAGGAATGAAGGTCTGCTTACAGTTTCAATAATTTTGTATGCCGAAAGCTACATCAAATTCAGAAGAAATGACTTAACGGTACCCATTTTCACCACGCCCCCTCCACAGATCCTTTTTATGAATTCACAGTGAGTTTTGCCACACTCAAAAAATAAAGCTCACTGCATAAAATAACTCTTTAGAAAATATGTCTAATTTTTTAAATGAATGAATTAGGTAGTTTTCGTGCATATTAACAGCAACAACCGTTGGTTAGCCAGGCAACATTCTGGAGCAAAAAAAATAGCAGCCACCAAAGCCGATAAGAGACGGAATGCTTAAAAACAATTTGTCGTATGGTTTTTCTCTTAGGTTGATAGAATAGACCCTACCCCACCCCAGACAACAAAGACACACACTTCCAACTGCATGGCTCACTAAGGTCACACGGCTGTGCTGTTAAAAACAGGGGAAATAACTTCCTGTCAGAGCCGAAATAGAAAAATTCTAAACTTAGCCGCTGCTTTGAGCATTACATTACATTATTATTGCTTTAGGTCCAGCGGACTCTTCCGAGCCAAATCAGGACCAGACAACCCCTGATCCGCATAAAAGATCTGCTGAAACAACCCTAGTGGTAAAACCGAAAGCTCTCCACCAGCCAGTCACTTTACAATAAAGACATCCCACGCAGGGGACGGCGGAGGCTTCACCCCAACTTATCGCACCCCCGTTTACAAAAACAAAATAGAATACAAACATCATTATAAATTATCAACAAAACACATACATATAAAATGCCTACATTGCTAAATAATATCATCATAGGAAGCCCTAGTGGCCACCTGGCAGAAAGCTTCCAATATTCCCAAGCTGATCCAACAGACCTCATACACAAATAAGAAGTCTTGTCCCGGAAGAGTTTTCAAGAAAAAAGGTAGGAGACTGGTCTAGCGAAGAAGACGATAGTATAGCAGATTGATAGAACAGAGCAGGAATGAGAAAGAGCAAATGAGAAAGACAGCGACAGTGGGAATTTAAAGCACTAAATTTCCAGAAAGTGGGAATACTATTTATACTGAAACCCCCAGCACCCCAACGGGGGCGCTGCTTTGAGCAACAAAAGTCCAACAAAATAACAATGCAAATTTTAGGGTATACCCGCATTTGCTAAAAGTAAACAAAACCTTCAATTGGGGGACTTTTAAATTGAACAAAACATAAATACTCACTCCAATGTATCTGATTCTGACTGTGATCGCTTCATCTTCTTTTCAATGGGTGTGTGGCTGCGTTTTCGCTGAAAATCAAACTATGACACATCATGAAACTGTCGAGATAAATTGCTGCCAGACAAGAACACTGGAACCATTTGTTGAGCATAAAATACATCCCATATAAATGATAACAGTGAAGACAGCAATTTCATTACTGGATCAAACAGAAGAGCTTACACTCTCAAGTTTTTGATACAGGATACAATTGTTTTAAACCAAGGTAAAAAACCTGGTATATTATTGGAAGGGAAAAAAACCCACTATAAGATTAAATTAGACTTGCAACTAAGAGATGCTTTAATATGTTACATAAAATCCATTAGTAAAATATGTTAGTAAAATGCTATTTACAATTTGTTAGGGATTATAATTACCAAAAATTCTGGTTAGCAATCAATAAAAGATAAAATAACGCAATTACTGCAGTGTATCTACATTATACAGTTTGCAGGCAAACACTTCACCCTGTTTTTCTTAGCATTTATAAATTTTTTACTCTCTACCAAGGCAAGTATCTGCAAAAACTTTACAAGTTGAAGGAGTTCATTCAAAACTAGGAAAGACAAAAAACCAACAACTTCGTTTTCACCAATGCAGAAACTGACACTATACAATTTTATGCTTTGTTCATACAAGAAAAATAATATCAAATTTTTGCACATACAAGAACTGGCATTTCATCGTGAAACAATGAAAAAACAACACTCACAAATGAAATTCCATAAAATTAGTTACAAACTGTTTCTCCCAAGTGATAAAGGAAATCTTGATGTCAAACCACAAAGTTATCTCTGTTCTTTCATTCTTTGGCTTTTTTTTCTTCTTCTTCTTTTCTTCATGTCAATCACGAGGGTCTGGGAATTTCTGAAGAGACGCCAAAGTGTTTGAAATGGTGGCTTCATCAAAATAAACTTCAACCCTTAAAACCTGACAGGCACGACTAGTTCTACCGTAACAGTGAGTGACTTTATCATCTTCGTCATCTTCTGACCTTTTGTTTTTATCAGCTTCGGAACGTTTGCTTTTGTCCTCATGTTTCTGTCTAACTGTAAGGCTTCTCCGGCTGTCTTTTTTATATTTTTTCTTGATCTTTTCTGGTTTAGGTTCAAATCCAGCATCAATGCCTCCGCATGCACCAAGTGGTTCTAAATCTATTTCCTGACCTTCGTTGGTTATTATGTCTATGGACTGACCTCTTTTTAGAATATTTTTAGTTTTGTTTTTGTCAACGCCGCCACGTGCCACAAGATTTGTTCCTTCACTTTCAAATGCTGATGTATCTTGCTTATCATCTTCTGTGCCTCCTGCGAAACTGGGCAGTCTCTGGTTGGTCTCAGAATAAGCAGTAGCTTGGCATTTCTTTTTTGAGTTTTCTAAGCCCTTTTCAGTTTTTTCTTCCATCTTCAGCATGCTTGGATCCACAATAACTACTTCATCTACATTTTGATTTGTTTCTAACCTGTCATCAATCTTTCCTTCTAGGCTTGAATCGACTGATGCACGCTGCCAGTCAAGAGGGCTTCCAAAAACATCCAAACGCCCTTCATCGTCCTTGAAGCCGACTGCACTACCTTCGCCCTGGACAATTTCTGGGACTAGATCTAAAATGTCAGTCTTGTTTTCATCTGTGTTTGACCCTTCTCCCCATACTTCTAAAGCTTCTGGCTGAGAGCCTCTATTGTTACTGAGCCACTCATCTCCAAAGTCAGTGGATTCAAGTGGAATAAGCTTGCTCTGGTCAGAACAGGGATCAAAAGGTGTGAACATTACAAGAATTCCACTTTGAGTAGGACTGACAAAATCATCCTCAAACGAGCTTTCTTTTGCCCCTCCTATAGCACCATATTTGTCCGGTCGTTTGCTCGGAGCAGGACTGACAAAATCATCATCTTCATTCCAGCCTCCTCCTTGTGCCCCTTCCGTAGTGCCAAATGTGTCTGGTATTGGACAGTACCTGTGTGAAATTGCTTCTTCAGTGTTACCCTTGCTAGTTATTGTTTTGCACACTCTTCTTTCAA
The DNA here is from genome assembly GCA_036898135.1 of Oncomelania hupensis. Classification (NCBI taxonomy): domain Eukaryota; kingdom Metazoa; phylum Mollusca; class Gastropoda; order Littorinimorpha; family Pomatiopsidae; genus Oncomelania; species Oncomelania hupensis. The sequence goes on from CM072516.1 coordinate 18,680,049, forward strand.
AAATGTTAGAGCAGCTCCTGAAACCATCGTGTTCCTGCTGGGCTGCTAGAGTTCCTGCACTGTCTTCCTGCAAGCTATATACAGATCTTCTATATGTTCGTCTGCTTTTGTGGCTCACCACAGCGGTTGGCGAAAGGCTGAGGCCCTGGATTGAGGCACGAAGATCCTCCACAGTGGCTTGCTTAGTTTGTTGCTCTGACGGGCTGAGCGGTCGGATCTTCACCTGCAGCTTGGTCGGCTTATCTTCGTCTGTACATAACAGATACAACAAATGCATGTTTAGTGTCCCCTTCATGAACTGACAAGAGAAGATTTATATTATGAACTGACAAGAGAATATTTATATTAGGTAGTGGCAGCCGTTATTAGCCCATGCATGAATTGCGGCCTTTCTCCCAAAAATAGCTTGATTTCAATCGCCTATAAGTACTCTAAAACATCCACGCAAATGTAAAAGAATCATTGCAAAAGACAGTTGAACTCTCTTATTCGCTAACTGTAATTTGTTTGCTATTCTGATTGAAATGTATTTATGATGGATTTAAAACGATTATTCTACATGACCGACTGATCAAGAGTTGTGTCGCTATTTCTCTGAAAGATCAGCTCTGATTTTTATGGTGTGTGTGGGAAAATTCACATTGTTGTCCACACCATCAGCCATCTCGGCAAGGTCCTCCTGAAAATAGGTTGAAACCCTAAGCTGAACAAATCATAGCTGAAGGACACAAGCAGGATTCAGGGCAGGGTGAAGTACCATTGAACAGATTTTCAACCTCAGAATAATCTGCAAGAAATACCACAGCCTTCAAGAAAGCGTTTGATTGAATCTGGCATGCTGCTCTGTGGGCAACCATGATTGTACAACATCGGCCATAACATTATTGAAGTCATCAAAAGCCTGTATGACAAGGCCACCAGTGCTAAAGTGCCATTGGGAACTGGTTCAGAACAACAATCAATGTGCGTCAAGAATACCTACTCTCTCCAACACTCTTCAACATATTCCTGGAGCACATCATGTCAAATTGCCCTTGCAGATCATGAAGGCACAGTCAGCATAGGGAATAGAGCTATCTCTCTAACTTCCCCGTTTTGCAGAAGACATTGATAAATTGGCTGGAGAGGAACAAGAACTTGAACAGCTGGTACAAAGGCTCGACACCACCTATAGCAGCTATGGAATGGAAATAAGTGCAGAGAAGACCAAAATGATGACCAACAACACCAATGGCATCAACACGGACATTGAACTTCAATCCATCAACAAGGTGTATAGCTTCAAATATTTAGTAGCCATTATATTAGACAATGGGTCCCAACAGGCAGTCCTCTCCAGGATCGCACAAACAACTGCTGCCCTGACAAGGATGAAGCCCATTTGGAAAGACAGGACCATCAATCTATGTTCCAAGGTAAGGCGGATGCGCTTCCTTGTCATCTCCATCTTCCTATATGCTTGCGAAACATGGACCCTCACAGCAGATCTATAACGAAGAATATAAAGCATGGAGATGAGGTGCTACAGAAGACTTCTGGGCATTTCCTCTACACAGCACATCACAAACAACGAAGTCAGACAGACCATCACACAAGCCATTGGACAACACAATGACCTGCTCAGAGTGGTGAAAACACAAAAACTCCAATGGTATGGCCACTTCAACAGAGCATCAGGTCTTGCAAAGACCAGTTTGCAAGGCATGGTGCAAGGAGGCAGAAGAAGAGGGAGACAGAAAAAGAAGTGGGAGGATAACATCAGGTGTATCTCTGGAACCATACAAAATATCAACTTACTTTTTTTAAAAAAATTTTGGCTTGTGTTTTGTTATAGTTTCACTAAAAATACTTTTTTAACACATAGAGTAACAAAAATGTTTGGGCTGCCACTACCTCTTTACATAAGGAAAAAAAATCTAATATCTGTATATAAATTTAGAATGAAAACCAGTGCAACAATTAATCAAATGTATTGGTGAATAGAAGACTGCCGGCCATATTAAGACAGGAAGAGGGGTGGGGGAAGAGGAGAAATGGAAAGGGGGGGGGGGGAGGGATAAAAGGTTGAGCTATATCTGCAATATAACCCCAAAGGTGTGTTTATATGAACCAAAATAGGTTCATATGCAAAATATCATCACGTAATACAATTTATATTAATATTACGATTTGTATATATACCTGAATCAGTGTCACTGTCAGAGGAATACCAACTGCCTTTGTCACCATTATCTTACCCAAGTCAAGGACAAAATAATTCTTGCATCAGTAACAGTATTGTCGGAATTTCATCAATAAAGCATCACACTAATATATTTAACAGCAACAGTGCTGCTGCTGCTTCTACTACCACCACCATTACTTCAAATGATGATGGTGCTATATACATGCTTTCTCTGAAATCATATTTAAAAAAAAATTATCTGTACAGACACACACGCTCTCATGTCATTGTTACACTCGTTTGGTGTTTTCTATCAGTACTTGATTCAGCCCCAATGCTGAAATCCTGATAAGTGTAACTCGGATTCGTTTATCCACGCAACCCGTTCAATCATCAACAAGGTAGGAGTCGTCGTATGAATTTCCCAAGTTTATTCAGCGTACATCAACAACTGCATACAATCGCTCAATCACTTTTCACTTTTTCAACTTTTTACAACAACACTCTCCTCAACACAACACAGTGCATCCATTATATTGTTTTTCTAGACTCCAGATTATGCCAGGACATTCCAGAGCGACGCGTTACAACCAATCAAACTAAACTTTGTCATCACTGTTTTACGTCATACAACTTTCCTTTCTGTCCAAGAATGTTCTCAAATATCTACACCTATAGCGAAGCTTCGATCGACAGTAAACAAGCAAATCTAGAGAATTCTCTAATAATATCGACTTACGAAAATTATCAACGTTATACAAAGCTTCTCCTAACAACAACGCAAAATCAAATCAAAGGTAAATACACTCTGTTATTGAATGCTTTGCGAAACAAAACAATATCAGATCTATCGTGCGCGTCACACACGAACTATCGTGCGCGTTTCAACTTAACAGTCATTCATGCTTGTGGTGTAAAGACAAGGACATTGCTACTGCTATTAACTCTCTTTGTCTTCTAATGTTTGGGAGCATTCGAGAAAAAAAACTTGCAGGCAATTCTGCAATGTACAAAAACATTCAAAATCCGTGGTTCGAAACTGGCGCTTCCATTTTGTTTACATCACGTGGTAGTCTTGTCAATGCTCTAGTCTTGTTCTTGCGAGAGTTTAGCCGCCATATGACCCCATCTGTGCGCAAAAAGGCGGTGTAGTGAGGGAGTTGCACATTTTTGAAGAACGGGAGGGAGGAAACGGAGTACCCGTAGAAAACCCTCGCTGACCTCAATAGTCTCGTACCTAAGTCACATAATTTCACCCCTTGCGAGAATTGAACCCGCGCCTTCGGCATAGGAAACCGGCGACTAATCCACTGCACCATGAGGCACAATGATGGAAGTGACAGTGATTCCGTTTTGGAAGGTTCTGACTTGGAAGATTTAGTTGAACAAAACAAAAGTCAAAGCGATCTTGACATGCTAGATGTTTCACCAGGCAGTACTCTAATGTTTCAAGTGACAAAGAGGAGTAAAAAAAATTATAATAAAAATATTATGTAGTAAAATTTAGCTTTTGGATTTATAAAAAAATGAATCCACGTCCTTCTAAAATCACACTAACAGATTTTTTTCTTAAAGACAATTGTCTTTGCAACATGCAAAATTTTAACAGTGTTTATTTTTTTAATGATGCTACCACACTCCAGGTGCGGAGTTATTTTCCTTGACGTAAGGTTTTCGCTCAAACTTAATCAGTAAAGTTTAAGAACAAAGAGGATTAAAAGACAGAAAGCACATTTGTTTGGTTTTTGTAAATCAACTGCTTGCACTCAACATTTCAATCACTGTAGAAAACATACAAAAGAAATTGCAGTTGTCAATAATCATCTATCATTAGAGATTACATACACACTTCACGCAACATCAATAAATTCATTAAAAAAAATAAATAAAGGCAGATTGTTTTCGTCAGTAACAACGAAGTAAAAAAAAAAGGATACTCTCATTAGGATTTTCACGACGAATGACATAGCCTTCCTCATCCACTTCAGGGGCATCGACACCATTCTGAAATGACTTCAACATTGATTATATTGATAACACCATTACACGCAATCTGAAAAAAGAAATTCTGCACTTCCACCCATTCTCTCCCTCCCCCAACACACCCCGGCCTTAAAACACAATTAAATTGTCTCCCACTTTCACTCAAGCCCAATGCTCTATAATCAGAGACAATCTGAGAAATACATTGCCATCAACTAAAAACCAAGTCTTTAAATTCCATTAAAAATGAGAAAAGATCACACCAAATGCTAAGATGTTATACACATCAAACTGATGAATGACTAGATAAAAGTGACTTGTACTTAGCAACGACTCACCGCTTCAGCATCCCTGAAAAGAAAAAGAAAGGATTATACAACCTTCCATGCAACAATACCAGAATTTCAATCAGTTACCTCACCATCTAAGTTGCCCGGAAAAGGCAACAGAAAACCATCAAATTTTAATTAACAAAAACAAGCATTCAATTTGCATTAAGTAAACAAAGATTATTTTCACCTGCTCTTTAATTAATTGAGATGATACAAACCGATATTAAAATTATTTAGCTGTTACAAGAAAATATCAAAAACAATATTTTTTCATCAAAGGTTATAATGATAATTCATAAAAAGGGAACACTATTAAAAGGCAAACGAATCCTTATTCAGCAGCAACTAAAGAAAAATGTTACATGTGGGGTTGAGAAAATGTTTAGTAAAATTAACCGAAACAATTAAAATAAAATCAGACTATTTATAAACAAATCTTTACAACGAAAAAAAAGCAGATAATATATTTAGAATACAGAGCACATACGGAAACATTTGCATGAAAATGCACCATACATGTTACATTACATAATTGTTGCTTTAGGTCCAGCGGACTCTTCCGAGCCAAATCAGGACCGGACAACCCCCAATCTGCATAATAGATCTGCCGAAACAACCCTAGTGGGAAAACTGAATGCCCTCCACCAGCCAGTCACTTTACAATAAAGACATCCCACGCAGGGGACGGCTGAGGCTTCACCCCAACTTATCGAACCCCAGTTTACAAAAACAAAATAGAATACAAACATCATTATAAATTATCAACAAAACACATACATATAAAATGCCTACATTGCGAAATAATAACATCATAGGAAGCCCTAGTGACCACCTGGCAAAAAGCGTCCAATATTCCCAAGCTGATCCAACAGACCCCATACACAAACAAGGAGTCTTGTCCAGGAAGAGTTTTCAAGAAAAAAGGTAGGAGACTGGTCTAGCAAAGAAGACGATAGTATAGCAGATTGATAGAAAAGAGCAGTAATGAGAAAGAGCAAATGAGAAAGACAGCGACAGTGGGAATTTAAAGCACTAAATTTCCAGAAAGTGGGGATACTATTTATACTGAAACCCCTGGCACCCCAACGGGGGTACCATACATGTCTGCTAAAGAGGTGCATAAGACAATACACGGCACGGCATAGAAATGTGAAATGCCCACTCACAGAGACTCATTGTCCTTCTCTTCTTTCTCTTTCTTCTTCTTGGCTTTCTTCTCCTTCCTCTTATTCTTGTTTTTCAAGAACCCTGAAAACAACAGAACACTTAGCACAAACCAAATAAAGAAGACAGTTCATGCAAAATACCAAGTGCATTATCCACTCCTACACGGCTGACATATGGTGGCATGCAAATGAATTGCACCAACAGCACTACTAAGAAAAAGAACCAACTGATGTCCATATAGTTAGAAAATTGCGAGCAAGAAACCTTAATTTTGTATCACCTACACACCAACTCTAAGACAGAAAGATGGCAAATTGTTTTCATTTTAACTTGAAACTAAGTAAGACAGCTTTCTACTTCATTTTCTTCACACAAAATAACAACAACAAAAAACCCTAAATAAATCAAATGTAAAAAAAAATAAAGGACACAAAATAACATGGAGAATACATTAATTTATAAAAGTTTAGTACAATTCTGAAATCAAACGACTGTATAAAACAGTAAGAGTGGTCAGTGGAGATGGTGCATTTGCCTGGGATGAATAAGTTGTGTTTAAATGTGCAAGGACGAAAACCTTTTCCAGGGGAAGAGACAAGAAAAATGGTAATACATTTAAACCAGGGACAGAAAATTAGAATCATACGACTTAAATATTAAAGACAGAATTTTTTTTTAAAACAAGAAATATTACAACTGATAAATCATTATGAGAAAAAGAAGGTTGAAGCAAATATAATTTTCATAATCACGATCGATAGCCAAGTCAGACCTGCCTACCCCCCTCAGAGTAAAAGCGGGAGACAGGGGATCAAAAAGATAACCACCCTTATCAACAACAGTTTTCAAGTATAACAGTATAACAAAAGCAACAGGATGCATGTCAAAAGCGTGAGTCTCCCGCCGAAAGCGGGAGAGAAGGCAGGTCTGGTATCAGTCATAATCTTGATTGATCACAATTATTACAAGAAAAACCGTATAAAAATAAACTAGTTTATGAATGGCAGAGATGCCTAGGCGCCCTGATGCCTCTCAGTAATTTGGCAACTTGTTTTCAGTAATTTTGGAACCTTTTTCAGTAATCATCAGTAATTCTTTTAAAGCTAATATAAACACACAAAAACTAAGCAAAAAACTAAATTCTATTTCACTGTCAGACTCCTCGGTTTTGTGCTTTCGTTTGGAAGCCATTTTAGAACTCTCGCTTGGTCACGTGACCACCTCTCGTAACATTTCGCGCAAGCTTCACGGTTACAAAAAAGCCTCAGACGAACCGTTAGCTTCGCGGTTAAAAATAAGAGCCTCAAACGAACCTATAAATATAGGCATCAGCGGCGCTATGAAAATCCGTAAAATTGATCACTGCAAATCCGTAATTTCGCTAATTATTCCGTATTTCCGTAGTAACTATTGTTTTTCCGTAAAATTACGGACGTTCCGTAATACTAGGCATCTCTGGAATGGGGAGCAAAGTAAATATGCATAATTTTTTTTTGTAATATGAGTGAACCTCTATCGAATGATTTAGAAAAGACTACCTAAATAACAGAGGTAGAGGTGGTGGATGAATTGGGAGATAGCTGCTAGAACTAGGGAGGGAATATTAAAAACTGGAATTAACCACTGAAAAAGTATTAACAAATTCCTTCAGGCAAGACAGTGGTAAATCCCATGCCCACTCCAACCATTTGGTGAACATTCAAAATATCCGCGTCAAGTTACAGAAATGTCTGAGAGTTAGAACTTAGATATTCCATGCAACCAATCACTTTTAGTGCACAAAACAAAGGTACATTAGGGACAAACAGAGGACAAGGCGGGATAAAAAATGGGAGGCTGAACAAAATCATGGGCTACATGATCAAGGCTATTAATATGCATGAATTATTAGGGATGACGTATGCAAACACTTTTAAAAAAACACTAAATAACGTTTGCACGAGGTAAAACACACACACAAAAAGGGGGGAAATCTATATATCTATATAATTATATGACACAATGAAAACACAAAACAAAGAGTTAATGAAGCACACAGGAATCAAAAACCGAAACGTTCTACTAAAAAGAGAGTGTCTAAAAAGAGCACTCTGCAAACATCAAAACTATACTAGCAAATAAAAATAAAGCTACAAATTTCAAATTTGTTTTCACACAGAAATAGCAAGAGAAATGGCTAGGACACTGTGGGAAATAAAAGGGGAAACTGACACCAAACCTCTCTATAAGCATAACCACAAGACCAATGACCCCCAAATACTACAATATTTGGGAGCTGAGAACATAAAAGGGACGTCAAACAGCGGTTCAAAACAAGCACACATAAACAGAAAATAAACAGCATTTCTAATTACAAAAAAAACCCTAGGTGATTGTATACATATATAAACTAACAACGTAAGAAATTACAACAGGAAAATATCTTAACTTTAAACAAAACCTTAAAATCAGTCATAAGTACCAAGTTATACAGGATCATGACCTAAACCTACAAGTTATTCAGGCTAAGGACATGTCCATTCTCTTTGTACAAATTCTTCTTAATATCGACTCTACTGGGAAAATAAAACAATGTAGACAAAAGAATCTGTTGGTAGCTTTGACTAGTGTAACTTGATACAATCATTCACGGCAAACAGTAAAGGGCTGATCATTATTTACATAAAATACATTACAATAGCAATAAGGTTGCTACAAATCCAATGAAAATTAAAGGACTAGTCCTCAAGTACCCAACGTGCCTATGAAAGTGAACTGTTGTCATTGTTATTATTCCTGTTACTTAATGAACAAACTCTAGACAACCCAGCCATCATGCTTTTGAAAGAAAAAAAAATTTAAAACTATCCACTACTACTATTGCTGCCAAATCCCAGTCCACATTATGTCCAACATCCCTGATGCACTCTTATTTTTGCAGCATACTCCTCAAAATTAGACAAGTTATGATTCCTTGTGTCTAAATTATGAAGTAGACAACAGCGCTGGAATTAAAAAAAAAAAAAACCAAAAGAACAAAACAAAACAAAAACAACAACAATCACCTAAAAACTAAGAAAACACCTCCAAATTCCAAAACAACACAGGAAATCATATTCAGAATAGTTCAAACCACATTCAACTTATTGTCCAGCATAGGTAATCTCAGCAACTACAAATTCAAACTGTTCCAAAAAATGTTACCATCAAGGTCTTGATATTCAGGTAGCTCTCACAATTATATGTGGATTTATGCATCCAATAATGGGAGGCAAGTTACTAACAATTTGGGTGCGCTAACCTGACCCAAAATTTCTTTTTCTAAATCATAATCAAAGCAAACAAAATGTGTGCCTCAATATGAACATGTGCCCCACCAAGGATATAAATCTAAAAATGTACGTTTTGTGTCCTTGTGTCCAATGTATTAACGTTGAGTCAACGCTTGTAGTTTGGAAACACTATGTATTCCATGTGCTAAAGAAAAGCATAACAACTAGGCAAGCTACATGTGGATGACACACTACAAGTCTTTGGATTCTGTCAGTTGTATAATATGCCGAAGTACAAATGGGGTGACGATAAATATTGGAATAATTGGACTGTGGAATAATTTATTTATGTTAAATTATAAGGCATGAGAGGCTGCCCAGAATGTTAGTACCTTCACTGCATTAGTGAATGGGGTGATGAACTATTCAGAAAGCATGTGGAAAACACCCAACACACATGCAAGCTACTCTACAATTGAAGCCTTTTGTGCCACAAGATCAACGAAAGCAATGAATAGGTAAAACATCAAAAGCACTGTACTGTACTGTTCTATGTACAAAAACAGAACAATGCCTCAATGGCCCACAAAAGAGCACAATTTTCTACAATTAAAACAAAAAACAAACAAAACATCTACCCCCCAAAAAAATCTATTGAAAAAATAAAAATTAAAAATTAAAAAAAAGCAACTCCCAGCAAAATAATATCTAAGAACCAATGTCAAAATTAAAGCCTGCAGTTTTCATTTCAAAGCGTAGCTAAGATAGGTAAAGCCTGACATTACATCATTAGATCCCAAATTCTAACCATAAAGTCACAACCGCTCATGATTTCTTTACAAAATTGTGTTATTCTTTCACTGTTCAGCTGCTCAGCTCAGCCCAGTGTTCTTCTAAGTCTTTTTAAATTATGGAGAAAGCAAAATTAAAGTTGAAATGTAAACATGGGAAAGGTAGCATGCAAATACTAGCATTGGATTTCCTTTCAACAAAACATAACAGGCCATGACACCCACCAAAGACACTGACCCTCAAGTTACATGAGGAATTAATTATGAGATTCTAACTGTACATGATGGCAACAACAGCAGCACACAGAGTACAATAGCTTGTACAGTCATAAATACACAGCATACAAAATCAAAACTGCACTTTTACCAGAAAGAAATCATCCGTCAGTCCTGCGCTCTGATTGTTAATACTAACTGGATCTTCACATTGCAGATTGCTTTCTGATTGTTAATACTAAAGTACTAGACCTTCAAATTGCAGGCCCCAAAGCATATATTCTTTCGTCTCTCCTTCCCATCTAAACTCACAGTTTAAAGTTTAAAGTGCAGTATGATGATTGATAAGTGATGTTCTGAATGTGTTTCATAGTCACTTCTAGTAGCAAAGCCAAATGAATGAATGATTGAAATTATGGCTTGAAAAGCTCCTATAATATCTTCCTAACACCAAAGGGCATGATCACTGCACTATAAACAAAATTAAAGACTGCGCTATCAAATGAAGTGAAGGATCTCCTAGGACTATTACAATTTTATATTGATTATGTGCTAATCCTTTGGAGCACCTGTTCACACTTAAACATTTTAAAACGTCGCAAAGTATTCAACCAGAGTCAACAGAACTGACTACTGATATTTGCAGATACACACTGCCGAAAGACCAGAAAAACAGAAAACCCCAAACAGAAACAAAATTGAATGGAAAAAAAAAAAAGAACGAAGGATGCAGGCAACAACACGGTAATACATGAACGAGCAAAGTGAGCAGAGCAAGCAAGTGAGCAGTGGTTTACATGTGCGAGAGACTCGGAGCTTGACACTGCGACTCAAGGGGCCAGGCTGGTCCGAGAGCACAGGGCTGGGACTGCCGCTAGATTCTGCAAGCAATGCATAGGTAGAAGTCCATTTCACCACAAATACTCTCTCTCCCTCCACCTCTGTTTGGTCTGCTGTACTGTTAGCCCACTTACAAAGTGGTGTCAATTCATTCCAGGCCTACAGTACTTGTGATGATCTTGCGCGTTGCATTTTCTCATCCCCAACCTCAACCCACACGCACTGAACACATTTATAGGTTGCATTTTGTCATGTTATATTCCTTCCGCTTTAGGTCCACTGCTGGTATTGCACTGTCAACAGTTAACAGTAAACGCATCCACTGGATGGCTAAACGAGAGACCAGGCAATACAACAAAGTTGATTCTGAGGCCGGATACAATCCATCAAGGGTTCACCTCTGTATTTTATTACATGCGCTATTTCTCTCGTTCTCATAAAATGGCTTCAACCTGTTGCATTTTCAACAGATTTGACTTCCTGTACAGACATGCTGCGTTAAACTGTGGCCAAAGTTTCCTTTGTTTTCCCTCCCTTCCTCATCTCCTTCCTGAATTTGGTAAAACTTCAATTTAATTCACAAACTACAGATTGAGATACTATACTTGTTTACTTCTCTTTTAGTAGAGCTGCAAGCATTTCAAAGAGCACAAAAAAGCACCACTGCCTTTTAGCGACTGCATTATTTATCTACATCCAAACTAAGGTGTTTTTTTTTAGGACAAATTCTTCCAACCAGGATCCAAACTAAACATTTGTCATTTCCCGGATATAAAAAAATCTGAAGTTGTAAATTAACCCTTTACCATGATTCAAACCAAAAATTACTTTCTATTAGCCTCCTCTACATTCCTTGAAAAAAAAACAACAACACACAAATCAAAGTTAAAGCAAAGTGTTTATCCATATACTAATATGTCTTCTTTTCTTTTTTTCTGCAATATACCACTCCCTTTTTTTTTTAAAAGGCAATAATAATACAATCATCCCTCAAGGACAATGTAATGATCATAATATTGTATGACTACAGCACATGAACTTCATGGTAACAACAGACCACCACGTTGAAAAACAAACATGTACACAGGGAAGAGCTGAACAACGCGAGAGATTAAATGAACAACAGCAAATCAAATGCTGTATAAATTTCTGTTATTAGTAGAAAAAGGTCTTGTTAAAAGCTGTTAACATCCTGTTTAAAAGGCTTGATTATAATTCAACATATACTGGGTATCCCGACATAATTGGTTAAAAAGTAAACTTGGAAGTTAGTAATATAATCATTTTATCCCCACTTGGTGCGCATTGTCAAAATGAATTCCAAAATAAGTTATTATAAGTATAAACTGTATCTGATACCTGAATACAAAGAGAAAACGAAATAATAGGTATATCAAGGAAAAAGAAACAGAACCTTTATGAACAAATATTTCTGCAAAAAACAAACTGCAAACTATATATTGGCAATCCCTTGAAATTACATACTTATAAAACTATAATAAAGAAATGCACTGCCTGCATATACACAGCAGCTTCAAATTAGGAATGTCACGTATTTACACTTACTAAAATAAATACATAAAATATACAAAAACAAATATACACAAACATTAAAGACGTGTTTGAAGTTAAAAAAAAAAAAAAAGCTTAAAAAGCCCTATACATCCAATTTAAAATATATAATTTTCTGTTTTATATCTCATTCTCTGTACAAAAAAGCATAAATGTATACAATTCCAAGAACAAAACATTTATCACAAGGACATAAAGCATTAAAAATACAATTGAGACCTCTGTAGGGTCAAAAAAGATCCAGAATTGCCTGATTATATTATATTGTATTATATTATTAACAACTTCAAGTGCTGACACTAAAACAACAGCTTTTTTTTTTTAAATGACCGTCTTCAGCAGCGGAAGGCTGGAACTGCCAAATATCAAAATATGAGTGCTGAAAACAGAAACAATGGATTAAGTAATGACAAAAAGGGAAGTTGTGATTGTTAGTGTGGGATAGGTGGGGTTCAAACTGTTTTGTGTGATATCGGAACTTTGCGGGATAGAATCAGAGCAACACTGGGACTGGTCTGGCTGGCGGGAGAAAAAACAGTGTTTTATTTATAAATAATCATCAATAAAACAAAAAATATAGATAAAAAAAATTAATTCAAATTAAAATCATTAACTGACCGGGGAGGGAAATACTGCCCAATGAAGTAGAGGCTGGCTCTGCAAACACCCAACAGAAAATAACATAAGACAACGAAAGAGCAAATAAATCAACCCCCCCCAAAAAAAACAAAAAAAAACAGTCAGCACAAACATACAAACTAAAACAAACCAAAAACAAAGAAAGAAAGATTAAAGCATTAGAGAAGTAATGAGGCACTATATCTTATTTCACTATAGATTTACCATATTACAACTACCTCCTTTAGTTTAGATTGTTTAATTTTCATTGAATGTGCCACACTAAAGCATGTTACATGTCTAGTTCAAGCTTCAAAATTACAAGAGCTAATGTAAACTATTCTTCCACCACTACAAAAAAAAAAAAAGCAGATGTGGAAATAATATTAACTCATTCTATACTGGCACATGTTACTTCCCCCGTTTATTGTTCAATACTGGCTGATTTGTACAAGTTACTAAAAATAAATATTAAAAAAGAAAATGTAGTAGAGTCTTGAAAGTTTAGGTCCATACAGAAATTAGAATGGAATAACCAACAGCCAGGTTGAAGAATTATTTTTGCTAATTACCGGTTTAAAAAAAAAAAACACACACACACCCCTCCTACCTAATTTGCACATCCGATTCCCACAGAAAAAGCTACAAACAGTGTAAGGGAAGTAACAATTCAATAACTGACTGTCCCTGAATGTAGTGGAAAACAGCATTATCTCCCTCTAATTGTAGCACGTACCTACAACGCTGGAATTACGCATCACCTTCATTACTTTCTTCTTCACCACTTTGTCCACTAATAACACTTCCATTTTAGAAACCCACTCTCTTTGAAACAACAGTAGTCAATGCCAGACAAACGTTGCAAGCGTATTCTAAAACTCCACAAGAGGTTTTTCCAACTTAGTTTGGTATACTATGTGGAGTCTACACACTGCGACTTTGGAAAGTAGACGTATGCATTTGCCAGTATGAAAGCATTGTGCACTGGCACTACACAATTGCGTAGCAACGTATAGAAAGAGTTAATAGGAAAAAGTTAAAACTCAAAAACAGTGTTAGAAAAAACTATTAAAACTATGACCGACTTCACCACCCACTAATGGTTTTAAGTTAATATGTTATGAACCAGTTCAAAACAATAGCTATCACTCTTCCCTGTGTGTTTTTAAAACAAAAAAATACCAAGCAACAAGACACAATGATCGACAAAAGTTTAATTCAAACACACAATCTCCTCATGAAGGGTTTTCTTCAAACACCTAATACAATCCCAAACCAAAAACAATACTGAAAACTGGTTTAGAGGAATATGAATCACAGATTTAAGCTAAGCAGAGCATGGTTAAAATAGTAACAAATAAATTACACCGACTACAAAGTTATGAAAATGTTCGCACTTCAGCTTGTAGTTTAAAGACCGGTGAATACACTTGAATAACTTTTAGAAATCATTAGATTTATTTTTACAGATGAAAAGGTTAAGAAATAACACAAACAAGGAGGATAACAAACTAAAGGCGGGGTTGAGGATTTTAAGTGTTTCCAAATCAGACACCAGACTCAAAACGGATCTCAACACATGACCAAAACTATCAAGACACGGTGCTTTACAAAGATAAGGTAAAGCAGAAGAAGAAATGTTTCTGGACTAAAATGACCACATACCTTGCTTCTGCTTCTCTGTGAAACTGTCTCGTTTATCGCCAGCAGCACTGGATGGCTCCGGTGACATGGGTCGAGTAGAGGCAGGAAGTGCAGAAAGGTCAGGCTCCACAAACTCAATAGTGACTGTTAGTGTGAAGAAGTTATCAATGTTATTAAACCAATCATTGTATTTTCAAATGGAGGACTCAAAAAATTGAGAACTTTACATGACTATTGCTTTAGGTCCAGCAGACTCTTCCGAGCCAAATCAGGACCATAAAATCAAGACCACAACTTCACTGAAAGAAGATTTGCCCCTGATCCGCCAAAACAACCCTAGTGGTAACACTGAAGGCACTCCACCAGCCAGTCACTTTACAATAAAGACATCCCACGCAGGGGACGCTGAGGCTATACTCTAATTTATCGAACCCCCGTTTACAAAAACAAAATAGAATATAAACATCATTATAAAATATCAACAAAACACATACAAATAAAATTCCTACATTGCCAAATAATAACATCATAGGAAGCCCCAGAGACCACCTGGCAGAAAGCGTCCAATATTTCCAAGCTGATCCAACAGACCTCACACCCAAATGAGGAGTTTTGTCCCGGAAGAGTTTTCAAGAAAAAAGGTAGGTGATTGGTCTAGCGAAGAAGAAGATAGTATAGTAGATTGATAGAACAGAGTAGGAATGAGAAAGAACAAAGGAGAAAGGCAGCGACAGTGGGAATTTAAAGCACTAAATTTCCAGAAAGTGGGGATACTATTTATACTGCAAACCCCGGCACCCCAATGGGGGTATAACTTGAGAACAAAATCAAGGTCCTAACACATCTCTGTTCTAAGGCAGCAAAATTACAAGAAAACTATTACTTTTTAACCATTACCATTTTTTTTTTAAATTGTTATAATTTGTTTTCCAGATAATTTGTATGTGATTTCAAAAGTTTATTATAATCTTGCTACTGTTTCCAATGAACTGGAATCAAATTTCACTTGACTGCTTTAATCAGCTGTATTGGAAATCTGTTTCAGTAGAAGCGTTATTCATATCCATCTACTGAGTTGCTGCGTGCAAAATCTCAACACGTTTTTAAAATTCAATATTTTATTTTAATGCCTATTCCCAAACATGCAATTTTAAAGGAATAAACATTAATATTTTGTTTTCCAGATAATTTGTATGTGATTTCCAGACATGAGATTCCGAAAAGTTGAAAAAGTCTGAAATGTTGGCAGGCGTCTGGGGGCCGCCGTAGGCCCCCAGTGGGGTCCAGGGGGCCACCGTAGGCCCCCAGTGGGGTCCAGGGGCAACGCCCATGGTGGGGGTGAGGGGTCGAAGCCCCCTCGAGCTGAAGGTTTTTCAATTATGTGTCAATCATAGTTGGCTTAAAACACAACTTCTATTGAGCTTTTGACATAGAAACTAAAGGGGACATTTTTGTTTACCTTTTATCAGTTGACTGTTGTTAAAACCCACCCACATTCCACGGATATGGGGATAATTTATGAGAGTCTTAGTCTTTTGGAGCTGGCACTCCCTTCTTGCTTATCAGCTTTCCTCTTTATGGCCAGTTCCATTAACCGCGCACTGTAAGGGATACAATTATAATCATCGTTTGAAGCATCTTTCTCAATCGACCCTTATAGGGCCTCACAAAAGTTTTCTCTTTCCCGGTCAGGGTTACATTCAAACTAAAACTATGCCCGTCTCAGTAATCACTTTTATGCAGTTTTGTCATCGTTGACGCCGTGATTCAGTGGAGTGAATGCCCGCTTGTGTTAATGGTTTTGTCTTCCTTTGAGTTTGAGACTCAGCGATGTCAGCCCTAAATCTTTTAACTCTTACTCCCCCCCCCCCCCCCCCCCCCCCCAAATTTTCTCACCGGATTTGGATCGATCTTAAAAATGACCCTGGCGACCTCTGAAAAATCGGATTTCCGCTAAAAGTCGGAAGAATCTCATGTCTGGATTTCAAAAGTTTATTATAATTTTGCTACTGTTTCCAATGAACTGGAATCAAATTTCACTTGACTGCTTTAATCAGCTGTATTGGAAATCTGTTTCAGTAGAAGCATTATTCATATCTACTGAGTTGCTGCATGCAAAACATCAACACATTTTAAAAAAATCAATATTTTATTTTAATGCCTATTCACAAACATGCAATGTTATAGGAATATACATTAAGAACATTAATCAGAAACAAAACATCAACACATTTTTAAAATTCTATATTTTATTTTAATGCCTATTCACAAACATGCAATTTTACAGGAATATACATTAAGAACATTAATCAGAAACAGAAGTATTTAGGCAAGTACTTAGAATTCTGTTTCATTAGGGGCCTTATTTGTATGGTTTCAAGCAAACCGTCTGCTCACCTGGTCTGTCTGATCCAGTTTTCTTGGCATTGATGAACGTTGTCAGCATTTTCTCCACAGTGAACTCATCACAGTTGGCCTTGAATTCTCGGTGTGCCTGATGTCACAAGCAAAGCAGATGCTTGTAAATTTCATTGCAAAGTTTCAATATGCAAGACAGCTCTGACAGGACTAAGAAATGGTTTGTAGAATATTAAGCAAAGTTTCATTTATCATTCTATTGATTTCAAAGATTAGCCATATTACGCAAAACATTAAACCCACCTGCATGTTCACAGTTAAACTAAACTCAAATTTCTGTAATAAATCCGAGCATTCTGGAAGCAAACAATCTGAACATACCTGATGCATCACAACAAGATGATTTTCATAGGCCTTGTTGTAGTTCTCCAAGAAATCGTTCATTGCACAAATGTGCTCTTCCTCTGCCTCTTGGTAATGCTGTAATAATATACACTAGAAAACTTTAGAACAGAAAGGCAGAGCAGCCATTCTTGCAAACCACAACTAAAGCCTAAGTACTGGCATCACCAAAACAACATACTTGCACAATAATCTTGGATAACTAACTTTTTTCCCCCAAATGTTCTCTCTCACAGACCACCCCCTCCCCCCCCTCTCTCTCTCCCTCTCTAAGATTGAATATATTCAAGCATATGTAAAATGCGCTCCCTTGTCATCTCCATCTTCCTATACGCTTGCAAAACCTGGACCCTCACAGCAGACCTACAACGAAGAATACAAAGCGTAGAGATGATGTGCTACAGAAGACTTCTGAGCATTTCCTATACCCAGCACATCTCCAACGACGAAGTCCGACAGACCATCACACAAGCCAGTGGTGAAGAAACAGAAACTCTGATGGTAGGGCCACGCCACCAGAGCATCAGGCCATGCAAAGATCATATTGCAAGGCACGGTGCAAGGAGGCAGAAGAAGAGGGAGACAGAAAAAGAGGTGGGAGGACAATATCCAAGAATGGACTGGCTTGACACTGAGCGAAGCCATGAGGGTTGCTGAAAACAGAGAAAAATGGCGCACGCTGGTTAAACAATCATCTGTGGTGCCCCAACAACTTTTGAGTTACGAGATAGGATAGGATATGTAAAATGAGCAACTGCAAATGTTATTGTCATTACACAAAAAAAATCAAAATAAAAACTGAGTGAGAAACAAACTCACCCTGCAAGATTCCTCCATCTTTTTCTCAAAGTTGATCTTCGCACTCTGGTATTTTTCTAGCAAGGATTTGTACTCATCATCTGCAGAAAAAAAACAACTTCATATACAACCAAACCAAACTATATACAACAAATTATATTCTTAGCAATGTAAATCTTGCCAACCAGTCATAAAGACTTCATAACCACAGACACAAAGCTCAGTTAAACATTTTTATCACAGTAACAGTACAAAAATGGCAAGCTGTTTTTTTTTTCATCAAGGGAGACAACCTAAAGTGAGGACAATTTCTATAATAATAATAATCAGGACATACTTATTTATAACATCTACATGTCTTGACCGTATAGTGATTACATGTGCTAATGTAAGCATTGTAAAAATAGAACACCTAAATCACTCACGTGCTTTCTTGTACTTTACTTCAACCTGAAAAAAAAAAGAACATGACAAATATTTATAAAATGAGTGCCACAAAAATCAGATAGAGATTATTCCCGCGCTATTACTAATTATGTTAGGCAAAATTCTGCACATAATACTCCGCAAGAGTAGGCACAAAGTCATTTGGTAACTTGTATTCGGATTTTTTTAAAAAAAAGGAAGAGATTCTGGATTTTGTCCCACAAGGCCAAAGCATACAAATCATTGCACCAAACCAATTTCTGTAATTTACTTCCGCAGTTACCAATACCACGTAGTTTCATGGTACCTATATAATCATAATTCTCAAATGTTTTATAGCTATGAATATAGCTTACCTTCTCCATCTCTTTCTGCGTGGCATTATCTCTTTTGTGCTTTTCCCTCTCTATTGCTCGCGTGTGGTACAGTTCTTTAGCCTGTTGAAAAAACATATGAAGAATTAAAAGCCCCTTAAATTTGTTTTGGAGTTTTCGTTTCTCTAAACGTCGAGGAAACAAACTCAGATGGTATGGAAACGTCACCAAAGCACCAGGTCTTGCAAAGACCATCCTGCAAGGAGGCAGTAGAAGAGGGAGTCAGAAAAAGAGGTGGGAAGACAACATTCGAGAACGGACTGGCCTGACACTGAGCGAAACTACGAGGGTTGCTGAGGAAAGAGATAGATGGAGTACGCTGGTTAAACGATCATTTGTGGTGCACCAATGACTTTCGAGTTACGGGATAGGATAGGATTGGATAGAAGATTGTTCCTTCAATATAATATAACAGCCAAACCTAACACAGCATCATTAGATCATTGTACAGATTGCTAAAAACAATTATCCCCTCAGAAAAAATGTGTGCCGCGATCGCGCCCTTGGGCATGGTGCTATTTAACTCTTAGTCTTAGCGTCCTATAGCGCTGTAATGCGCGCCTCGCCCGTAATCCTGAAGCGCGGTAATGTGCGCCTCGTTAGTGCACCTTTTAGTCATAAAATCACAGGAAATAGGAACTCTCCAGTGCGTGAGAGAAGGTTTAGTCAACTTCCGGAAAGGTTCCAGTGTGTTTTCCGCTATCGTTTTCGCAAGTTTGACGTGGTTTTGTGTACTTTTTTTAACGATTTTGTTTGAGGTTTGAGTTTGCGAAATTTTCAGCCATGATGGCAGGGGATAGCTTCGACAGTAATACAGTAGTGAGTTTGGTAACCTTATTGATGAGCTTATTGCTGAAAGAGCACAAGGACTTGGTGTAGACAACCAGAGTGAGTTTTCTTGTCTGTGTTGACTGTCTGTGCACACATTCACATGCAATCCACACTGTCTTGTTGTTGTTTTATTAACATAGTCCATAAAATACCTGTAATTATGAATTAATTACAAGATCCCAACAGATAAAAATAGTACTAAAGTCAAAATGGTTCTTTGGGTACATAAAATAAACATTTTGTAAACATATCCTAAAATATGAAGTTAATGTGACAATAAATAAATTTTTTGCAATTTTTTTAAATTCATAACCCAATTTATTGCAATAAACTTGAAATCCTTACAGGATATAGGTGCAAATGTACAGAAAACATTATAGGACGCTAAGAGTTAAAGACATTACATTAGCGATTCAAATCATTGCTTGTTTACTAGCCTATTTTGGATTTCAAAGCACATATATTACGGCTTTTCCAAAACAGATGACAATGAAGAATAACACAGATGGAGCCTGAAGTTGGGCGTCTTCTAGCTAAATTTGCACTGACAACTTGGATCTGAAAACCTTGGTTTAAATAACGGTGTCATTCTACTATTTTTGTGTAATATAGAGAACCAAACAATAAAGTATATGTTCTGTGAGCATTGTGGATATTTTTTTAATGAGCCATATACATTGACATTCATTTAATCATATCATAATAATAAATGTGGATAAGACTATATTTTAAAACCATTGTAATACCTTCTGCACAGCAGTGTGGACGGACTGGATGTTCTGAACTGCCTCTAGTGTTGGCTGCTCGTTTTCCTTAATCTGTAAACCGAAAACTTGTAACATATTACACAACAAAAATGCATCACACCATTCAATTGCACGAAAATGTCATAATCAATAATTTAAACATTACTATTAATCAGGATTCATACTCTAAAATCAACCCAAAATTCCCAAACTTTGAAGATTATATACACATTTTCCAAGACTAATAAACACGGATTAGATTGCTGAAATTTACCACAAATCGTTAAAATTGCATGATCCCAGCATCTTTGCAACCTACTTTTGCTTTCTTCGGCAAGGGAAAGAAATTATTTCCGAAGTTTTGAAAGGGAAATAACTCATTTTCGGTGACCATGAGAAAACGAAAGAACACTGATCGTCTCTCCTCTGACAAAAAAAAGTGAAATTAATTCAATGCACCTCCACGCCACCATCCAAAGTTTATGTCATCTTAGCTTGTTTTGTGTAAACGCGAGGAGCAGAGATTGTGCACGCTGTCAAAATTCACAAAGTACAGAAACTTTATTACGTTTTTAAAAGACTTTCCGGGGCCTGGAAAATGGAACCCAGTTTTTCCAAAACTTTGAAAGAATGTCAAAGGCCGTACGAACCCTGTTAATGCTCTCTAAACAAACAAGCAATAAAAGGAGGCTGGTGCATTCAGATATAAATTTATAGTATGAACCACAATTCCAGTCAGGATCATGCTTTTATTTACTTTACTGTTATTGCCAGGGCTGGTAATGGTCTGGAGTTAAAAAAGAGGAAATTGGCCCGGGTCAAGGGACCGCCTAATAGAGTGTGCAGGTCAATGACGCCCACTCCCTCACTTCTTCCACCTCCACCAAATACGAATTGTTGCATATTAATTGTGCAATTTTGATTAGCAAAAATCATACAACATATGGAAGAAATGGAAGGAAAGTCTAGCTTGCTTACATACAGCTGAACTCTTGAAGTGGCCTGTCTTTATCAATGAACAGCTTAATTATTATATTCGCCAACATAGTCCAACTACAAATCTAAGGGTAAACACACACCGATGCTCAGCTGACTATTCAATATTCACCAATAAAACCCAAATAAGCCTGTCTTTATTAATGAATAGCTTAGTTATTACTCGCCAACAAAGTCCAACTAAAAATCTAAGAGTAAACACACACTGATGCTCAGCTGACTATTCACTATTCACCAATAAAACCCAAATTTAGTTAAACAAATCTTCGAGGGGCCGGGTAGCTCAGTTGGTAAGAGCGTCTTGCTAGTAACCGAAAGGTCGCTGGTTCGAATCCCGGATTGGTCAACGTGTGATCATATTATTTTCCCCTTTACCAACAACTGGCCCGCTGGTGTCAGTATAAATCGGTCCAGTAGTCACCTATATGCGAAAGTGTCGTGTGACTATAATCTACAAACAACAACAACAAATCTTCATACATTCTGATGCACAACCCAAATCTTGAAACAGTTTATTCACTGGCAATTGTTTAGTTGGTATGTTTGAATAATTCCAAGAGATTGGTGGGTTTGTGGCCTCAGTGTCTCTCAACAAGTTTTTCAGGTGCTTTACAACACTGACTGAATGCTGGGTGCTGCACGCTGGCTTCACAGATTGGGCATCAGCAACACTGAGGGTTGAAAGCTGCACATCAGCTTTACAGATTTGTGCATCAGGAACATTGACTGAAGGTTGAGTGCTTCACTTGGTGACTTGTCTCACAGTTGCATGAGACTGTTTAGCTTTTTTAGCCTTGGACAGTGTTACACTCGTTCGATGTTATTGTTTTTCTATCAGTAGTTGATTCAGCCCCGATGCTTGAAATCCTGATAGGTGTAACTCAGATTCGTTAATCCACGCAACCCGTTCACTCATCAACAAGTCTCGTCGTATGAAGTTTTCCACTTTTATTCAGCACACATCAACAACTGCATACAATCGCTCAATCGCTTTTCCACTCTCAACTTTTTACTTTCCACACACTATCAACAACCTTTTTTGAAACAGTGCGGCACTTACATGTATATAGTCTCTTCATACCCAGAACAATTTAGAACACGGCAGAATGACGCACTACAACCAATCAAATAAAACTTCGTCATCACTGACTTACGTCATACAACATTCTTTCTGTCCAAGAATGTTCTCAAACATCGCGAAACTTCGATCGATAGTAAACAAGCAGATCTAGAGAATTCTCCAATAATATCGACCAACGAAAATCACCAACGTTATACAAAGCTTCCTCTAACAACAATGCAAACCCAAATCAAAGGTAAACACACTCCACCATTGCATGCCTGCAAAACAAAACGAACAGATCTATCGCGCGCACTTCACAAATAATATCGTGCGCATTTCACACGCATCATCATGCGCGTTTCAACGTAACAGACAGCAAGTTCTCAATTGCTTTTCTCACCACTTGGGGTCATGAGCAATCTTGCCACTGTAGATTGTTCTAACCTATAAAGGGAAAAGTGAAAGCCCCAGTTGAAAACCTGTCTTGACTTTGTCGGCATGACAAATTCACTGCGGCAACAGTACCCCCATTGGGGTGCCGGGGGTTTCAGTATAAATAGTATCCCCACTTTCTGGAAATTTAGTGCTTTAAATTCCCACTATCGCTCTGTCTTCCTCATTTACTCTTTCCCATTCCTGCTCTGTCCTATCACTTTGCTATACTATCTTCTTCTTCGCTAGATCAATGACCTACCTTTTTTCTTGAAAACTCTTCCTGGACAAGACTCCTTATTTGTGTATGAGGTCTGTTGGATCAGCTTGGGAGTGTTGGACGCTTTCTGCCGGGTGGTCACTAGGGCTTCCTATGATGTTATTCTTTAGCAATAAAGGCATTTTATATGTATATGTTTTGTTGATAATTTATAATGATGTTTGTATTCTATTTTGTTTTTGTAACCGGGGGTTCGAGTAGTTGGGGTAAAGCCTCAGCCGTCCCTTGCGTGGGATGTCTTTATTGTAAAGTGACTGGCAGGTGGAGGGCATTCAATTTTCCCACTAGGGTTGTTTCAGCAGATCTTTTATGCGGATCGGGGGTTGTCCGGTCCTGATTTGGCTCGGAAGAGTCCGCTGGACCTAAAGCAACAATCAATCAATCAATCAATTGCTTTTCTCTTTGTTGCCTGAGATCTTGCTCAAATATTGTCCTAGTCGTTCATTACCCACTTCTTTTTTCATTGATTCCCACCTCCATGCGTTTTTCATGCCTTTATCATCAGCTGCATCACCACGCTCAATAATGTGTCCTCCATCCATTTTACCAGCCTTGGCATGCATAGTTCCGTGTGACTTGAGGACACGCACAAAGCACTTTTTCAATGAAGGAAAATCGTTTTCAAACTTTTTAGTACCGCAAAAAACCATAGTGTTCTCAGCAAAAATCTTTTTTCAATAGCAAAAATTTGCCGAACCGCAACAAATTACAAGCCATGTATTACCGTTTTTTGTTTCTTGTGCTGTTCATTGTTGTACCGTTCCACATCCTTGATCAAGTTGCTCATATTTTCCACAAACTGCGTGGAGATGCTGGACGTCTTGTCTATAAAGTTCTTGTACAACGGCCAGAATGGTGCAAATGTCCTGAAAACAAATAAGACAATGGGCAATTTTTTTGTCTTTCATAATACTATTTTCTAAGTACATATTTTAGAGGATTTCTCTCCTCCTACAGACACTGAAACTGTACAATCACTATCAATCTGTACAATCACTATCAATCTCTACAATCACTATCAATCTGTACAATCACTATCAATCAAGGAATCATATAGAAAGAGAAAAAAAAAGAGAAATAAACATTATGAAACTTACAAGTCTGGCTGATAAATGGAACTTCATGTTCACGTGAAAACTGCTACAAGTACAAGATTAAATTTAAAATAAACTACTTACCCGACAGGAGACACATTTCCAATATTCTTGGCAAACTTTGTAAAGCTTTTGCACTGAATTTCTTGTATTTCCCTCCTAGAAACAGAAAAAAAGTTGCAATCCAAGCATTTTAAAACTGCATTTAATAATAAACTAATAAAGTCTAACATTGTTATTAGATTGATGAAATGTAATACAGCGAAACACAAACAAAGTATTCAAAACAATCATTTTCATTTTAAATGACCAAAGAATTGCTACTGAAGGACCTGAATTAGTCTTTTCAGAAGGAAAGTTACCAAAATTATCAAATGTACTGCAACATACACACTAGCACGCATACATTTGCGTGTTCCCACACTCAAACACTTAGCACAAGTTCCACTTACTGTTCTTTGAAGCACTCTGCCAGATCTTTTGATGAGATCTGGCCATGCTTGAGGTTAAGAGCCAGCACATGGTATCCAACATTTTTCTCTCCCTGTACAAACACAGCACAATGAATTAATCAGTAACCTTGTTCCACATTAATCTTGATATAATAAATCAATAAAATAAAAAACCCAGTATTAGTAACTATTACTGACACATTTTAAGCCCACACACATTTTATAATGATGCTATTTTGATAATATATAATGTGAATGTGTGTGCAATATTTATTTTCAATTTTATGCTGCTATTACAATTTAATTTTGTCACTTTGAATTTTTAATCTTTACGGGAATTATAAAGGATTCTATATTCTGTATTTTTTTAAAGAGGGAAAGAGGGTGGGTTGGGCTTGTTGTGGTCACAATAAACAACAATCTGGCGACAAACATTTTGATAGATGATAGTAATAATGAAATGAAGACGATGATATTGAAAATGACGCTTGTAAAGTTTGACTTTTAAATGATATCTGAAGCCATTGCTTCGTTCAAAGCCGTTACTCTGTCTGGTTCATTGTATCTCTCCGAGATAGTCCACTTTTATACACCATCAAGATCTCTCCGTTAATCTTTTGGCAGTTGCCAGCTTCTTATCCCCTGTAGCTGTATGCAAACAAAAATTTTTTGGCAAATGCTCAATCTGCTTTCAGCCCCTACAGTTTGGTATTCTCTTCATTTAACTCTGACTCTGTCGAATCATCTCTTTTCTTTCGCTCTGGAATTGAAAACACACATTTACAACAATGTCCATCTTTAAATCTCGATCCTGAACTTTTCTTTCGTCAAATATTTAAAACACAATCATAGTCGTGTATGTGTGTGTGTGTGTGAGTGTGTTCTGATTTGGTATTTCTTCTCCCTTCAGACCTGGAACTCACTACCTTAGTCCGTCTCGGCGTCTGTCAGTGTCACAGTCTTTCACTAGCGTATTTTAAAATCAACTTTAAGATGCATCTTTTTAAAGAGGCCTTTTCTTAGGCGCCCTGAGTAAGAGTTTTTGGGTGTAGGGATGTGTATGTGGTTGGTTGCATTATATTGACCAATGTACGCATGTTGTGTTTACATTTGTTTGTGTAAAGCGCTTTGTGATTTTGGAAAGTGCTGTATAAATTGCCTGTTGTTATTATTGTTGTTATTATTATTATTATTATTATTATTATTATTACATATTTCACTTTTTCTTTTCTTTTTGGAAGTGCTATGAGCTCTAGTGATGAATGGCGCTGTACAAATGTTTATTAGACACCCCCCACACCCCTCCAAAAAAAGTCTGTTTACGGTATCCCAAATGACCCTAAACTTTTTGGGGGGATCGTCTGAAAAAGAAATGCCCAAAATATCACACCCAAGGTGGAAAAAGGTTCAGAAAAAAAATGTATGCCTACCGACCGACTTTATTTTCCCCATATGTTACGGTAAACAGACTCCCCCCCCCCCCCTCTTATTATTATTTTTTTTATTATTACTTACAAGCAGACATTTCCTAATAACTATTACTATAAAGGCTATGGCCACAGCATGTCACAATCAGACAATGTGACCACCCCCACCTTTCAAACCCACCCCTGAATTTATATGATGCATAAATACATTTAACCATAATTTTAGTACCTTAAACAAAGTTTTGCTGCAAGTAAATTATATTTTAAAAGAAATAATGTCTCAATAAGTCAATTCAAAATAAAATATCTCAACTTTATTATAGGCCTACATCGTAATGCTACATTACTTTAGTCAATCTCAGTGGAAAGGGAAGACATGGGAGGATAAGTAACTCTGACTTCAGTGACCACGTTTCTTAGATCATCAAAAGGAAAATTTGATTTTAAAATTGACAAAGAGGTGGGAAATGAAGAATAAGACTATCGCAAAGGTGGGAGTGTCAACATCCAAACCCGACTTCCGGTTCCAAGACTTTCAAAACAAATTCATATTACTGAGGGTGAACCATGGAAATCGAACGCAAAGATGTCCTAAACGAGTGCATATGAAAGCAATACAATTTACCTTTTATAATAATTGTCATACTACATCAATGAGAACATTCGCACGTAAACAAACGTCCTTTAAAAAATCACGATACTGTAAGTGTAACACAAAACGCAGCCAAACTCTGGAAGAGTTTAAATCCCGGATCTAGCCCCTCCTCCCCACCCCAAACCCCTATCCCTGACCCCACAAGCTGGACATAACACCCGGGCAGAACGTTTTCTCAACAAGTCAAGTTCAATAGCCAATATACCTAAGCGCAAAACCCCATTATGTCTACGTAATCTTCACAACGATGAAGGTGGTAGTCAACAAGAAGAAGAAGAAGAAGAAGAAGAAGAAGAAGAAGAAGAAGAAGAAGAAGAAGAAGAAGAAGAAGAAGAAGAAGAAGAAGATCCGAAATTAATTTTTAATTCTCGAGCGATAAGCTCTGTTTTTGGCGTTGTCCATTCGTCCAGCGTCCGGTATCCGACGTCCGGGGGCAACATTTGCGCATTGTTCTCTGAAACCAATGGACGGATTTAAAAAAAACAAAACAAAACTTTTAGTTAGAAAATAATGAATCCTACCTAAAAATTATGCATATTGGATGACGTCGTCATTATTATCATTTTTTCTTTCTAATCATATTTTCTCCAAAACTACTGGAGGGATTTGGTTCAACTGTGGTATGTAGTACTACTTAGACTTTGCTAAGGTAAAACCAAACTTATGCATATTGGTTGACGTAATAATCGTGAGCAATATTTCTTTAGGAAATTATAAAAATATTTTTAAAAATTTCTTTTAAACTTCGTATTCAATGCGTAATGCAAATGTAGAGAATTTAGAGTGTTGAAGTTCATGCCTTGAGTCTAAAACAAAACTATAGTACATTTATTGAGGTCATCCACAAGTATATCAACACTGTATAATGCACAAGCAAGTTCTGTCAAAGATATGATGATTTGAGCATAAGTTCGATTCCGTACCGATTGGAAGGTGGGGTGGAAAAATTCAATCATGGTGATGATCAATCCTATTTTGCAATGGTGGTTAGGCCTACTTTATTGTGTATGGTCACGGGTACTTACCTTTTGTAGTTTGTGTGCTTTTTGTTCTGTCGGCCTTGAGTGTTGGCGTCGCCTTGGCTCGTTGTACTTTGTTGTGGTCTCGCTCTCTTTTGAGTTTTGAAAGCAAATTCAAATTGCATTGTTATCCAGCAGCATGCGAGGTCAAATTAGACGAATTCAGATCTAACCAATCTTCTTGTGACGCCATTTTGCGTGTGTCTCGTGTGCCATGCACCAATCGCGAAGAGTCCTGCCGACGTCATTTCAGAAAAGGATTTCCCTACCCATAATTCCCCTGGGTTTTAAAGCTTTCTAGTCTCTGGGAGTCGTGAAACCGTCTCTAGTCTATCATTCTGTTGGTGATGGCTGAGGATTTTTGTTTACTTCAGTTCGCTCCTTGTTTTGACCTTTTTGGTTCTAAGCTTCGCGTGTGACTACCCGGTAAATGTGGGGTGTACAAGGGATACGCAGGAATCTACGTCATCTCCGACCAATCATCTCGTTCTCACGACTACGTGAATCTTTTCTAGGACGTCTTTGTTCTCTTGTCCTGCTTCTGGGACACTATCTGTTACGTCTCAACTTCGTGTCAGAGGAGAATCGCAGGGTAGATCTTAGAGTGATACGATTCGCGTGGCTACGTAGCGGTCAAGTGACACCGGTCAGATGTCCAAGTAGGCTTACATTCTTCCTAGCAAGTTCTGCTTGATGGTATCAGGAGTGAACGTCTCAAAGAGGTTAATTTAATAATGGCCAACATTCCTTTAGAATTAGAGAGCTGGTAAATTAACGTCAGGTTTTGTTCAATGCTATCTATTTATCGCTAAGCTGAGTTATCTCATCTTTGTCGTCAACGTTTCTGATATTACAGCTTGCAGAGATCCCTTGTGTGGGCTTCAGTTGTTAATCTC